>OV277351.1:16659232-17371258 GCA_922984085.1 Sicus ferrugineus
TGCAGCAAGTTATAAGTATCGAGTAATCTGGGGAGTTGTAACGAGTAACGAGTAGACTCGGGGGAAATCTAAGAAGCATCGAGTAATTGCGAAAATCGTTGCAAGTATCAAATAGCCTCGACAATTGTTATAAGTATCGAGTAATCTCGGGAAGTGTGATGAGTAACGAGTAATTGTTCGAACTGCAAATAAAGATTGAGTAATTGTGGGAATTGTAATAATATTGGGTGGGTAATTGCGGGAATGAAAGTAAGTATTGGGTAATTGCAGCAAATATCGAATAGTCTTGAAAACTGTTATAAGTATCGAGTAACCGTAGAAATTGTAGTATATATCGAGTAGTCTCGGGAATTGTGACAATCTCGGGAACTATAAAAAGTATCGAGTAATCGCGGGAAATGCAACAAGGACTGATTAATTGCGGAAATTGTTGCGAGTATCAAATGGCATCGAGAATTGAAAGAAGTATCGAGTAATCGGTACTCGTAATAAGTATCGAGTAAACTCGGGAATGGTAATAAGTATCGAGTATCGAGTATCGAGTAATCTCGGCAATTGTAGTAGTCATGAAAAAAATTCCAATTACAACCAAAAATACAAGAAATAGTATTTCTGTTCCGAAAGTTATTTTTAAAAAAGTGCTGCCACAAATTTCTCAAAGCATAACATGAAAAACTTGCTCATCTCTCGTAGCTCTGAATCACTTTTAATCACTTACAAAAGTCACTCGTAGTCACTTTCAGGAGTCAAAGAAGTCAAAAGGAGACACAAAGAGGACAAAAACTTCCCAAAAGCACGTGACTCGCTTACGGAGCGGAAAAAACGCACACGCTTGAATAAGCAGACGTTAT
Source organism: Sicus ferrugineus (assembly GCA_922984085.1). Lineage (NCBI taxonomy): Eukaryota > Metazoa > Arthropoda > Insecta > Diptera > Conopidae > Sicus > Sicus ferrugineus. Next base: position 16,660,084 of record OV277351.1, read on the forward strand.
TTTGCTCACCGCGGGTGTGCGGTAAACCTTTAATACGCTCTTGGCTGCTCGGCTGCCTGGCTGCTGGGCTGCTGGGCTGCTGGGCTGGCCGGCTGAAAGCCAAGTCACACCCCTCCCTAGCAGCACATGGAGTGCATCACTTGCATTAAAAGGATTGAATTTGTTTAAATCCTTGCGTTACCGCTTTGAGAAGTAACAACGCACAGATGGATGGGGGCAGGAAAATAGGATAACAAAAGAGACAAAATATTTTTCGGCCAATTTTGTTAATTCGCAAAATCAACAAAAATCGCCAGAGTTAATTTCGAAAAAATCGACGAACTAAAAATAGTTTTTATTGCAGCTGAACATCGTGATGTGGTACCGAAAATTCCACCTCTCCTGAAAACGTTTACGTTTGTTTAACAAAATTTAGCAATATTTCTAGTTGTTGCCCGTGCACTTCTTGTTCGTAAATGCAGGCAGGAAATAGGGGACTCTAAAAATTCGTCGCCTCCGAGAGTACTTTTCGATCACCCCAATCGTGCGAACGAAACCCCAGCAAGACCGCTTGAAAATTAGAGCTCAACGGCAACCACAAGTAGCTGCTAATAATGTGCCAACAATGCATGATATTCAAGGCATTTCAGGCACCGTTTCTATATCAATGTTTTCGTTTTATTCCGTCTTATTACGCGTCTTCTTTCCCCAATACAATCTTTCCTCTTAATTTTCCTCGCAGTAGTTTCTCATGTAGAAATCATCTTCCTGATTGTTGATCAATTGTTGATCAACAAGCATCATCGAGCTCTGGCTGATCACATCAAGTGGCAACGCAGACAACAACGAACAATAAAAAGATAAAAAGGCATTGATATGTTAATCATCTTTTCGAAATGCTCAATCTTGATCACCAAAGTGATCGCGATCATTTCTGTTTCTCGAAGGAAATACCAAAGCGCAGCAGTATCAAGCAGCAATAATAATAGAGCAAAAAAACAGAGAAAAGAAAGAAGAACACACAATACGATGTGGGAGTGAAAATCAAATGCGAAAGATTTCAATGCTTTGATATACAAGATCGTCGGACCGGGGGGTGGGGGGAGAGGGGGAAGAAGAAGCGCGATCGGTAGCAGCGGCAGTCACTTGTCTGTACAGCGTTAGTTGGCTGCTTCTTGCTGGCGTATTCGTCTGTCCCCACCTCTGTCTGTCCCCACCTCTGTCTGTCCCCACGTCTGTCTGTCCCCACGTCTCTCTGTCCCCACGTCTGTCCGTCCTCACGTCTGTCTGTCTAGCCGTTTGTCCGTCTGCTTGTCTGCTTGCGCTTGCTGCTCCCCGTGTATGCCATCCGCTCCGATCGAGCGTTGGACTATTTTTGAAAAGCCGATCGTATAGATTTTTAACGATCTGTCATTTCGACGACTGCTGCATATTAAATTGTCAATAGCAAGAAGGTGAAGAGACGGAGAGGACGGCAGGAGGGACACCAACTAATCAAACACACAGATGGACTGTCATGTAGATCGTCAGGCTGAATTGGAATTTCGTTGCGATCGACAATATAAATATCGATGCGAGGAGACACAAATATTTTAATGATCTCATGTAAGAGGAACACAGAAACAGGCTTTAGGAAAATCTTGCGTTCGGCTGTTAATAATCACTTTTGTGATACGACAACAATTTTAAAAACAAAACAAAATAAAATAAAATACGTTAATATCCGAGAATTTTATTGGTCTCGAACATACGGTCTCGAAATGGATTTTCTGATTTTCTAAGCAATGCTTGGCAATGAAAACTCCTTCTCGGGATCAGCAGCAGCTTTGTCCTCGTTATTGTCAATACAAAGCTGCGTTATCCACTATTTTAGGGCAATTTGAGCGAATTGACAGAGAGGAAATCCTTGATTTCCACATCTGAAATGTGAAAACGTGTATGCGAGGCAGAAAGGGGTGGCGGTGGTTCAATCGGAACATCGGAACATCGGAACACATACGAGGCATTATAAAATGATATATAGACGTGGCAAGATAAAGCTGAAAAAACACACGGCGTCCGTGCGGTATGCAAATCAGCTGCTGCTGCCGCTCGGCACAAAACTGACATCTGTGCGCTGTGCGATGGCTGGTCGTCTGTCTGTCTGTCTGTCTGCCTGCCTGCCTGCCTGCCAGGCTGCGAGCGCGACGAAATACTCTGTGAGAAACCGAAAGTCGGAAATTTATAATCTCGAAAAACTTGTAGAAAAAACACACAAAATAATCGTCCTAATAATGCCGAAAAAAGGAGAGAAAAAACACACATCAACATCTTTGATTCGGCTGCATATTAAAATCGAATGTGTTGCGCTGCAGAAGATTTAATTATTTATGGACAAAAATGTCGAAGTGCTGCGACAACCGCTGGCAACAAACAGCTATTTTTGTCACCTCAGACTCGGTGCGACGCGATGCATCAGTCAGTCAGTCATTCAGTCAGTCAGTCAGTCGTCTCGGTGCCAATGCGCCAGCACGGCAGTCTGTCAGTTAGTCCATCTCTCAACCTTTCAGTTTATATCACTCACATCGCATCACATGCGCGCCAGGATTTTATTGAGTAGCAGCAGCAGCAGCAGCAGCCTGAGCAACCATTTTTATTTCATGCTACAAAGAAAATCATGTTTGCGGCTCATTGCAAGCCAGCAGACTTTAAAAGCAAATTAAGAAAAAATCCCACAGCGATCGCATAGAAAAACGACAAATTTAGGGAGCAAAATGTATTTTCTTGCCACGCATTTAGAAGTGGATAGGAAAATTCTCAAGCAGCTTACGTGCGCGCTGTCGAAACTCAAATCGGATCGAAGGTAGCAGCAGCAGCAGCAGCAGCAGCCAGCTTTTCATTTCGATTTCGTATTTTTGTATGTTTTATATTGGAAACGAAATTTATGTGCTGTACTGGGGGCCGCGTTTATTTATTTAAAATTTTCCGAATTATAATTTGAATATAAACAAAATGGGGGGGAAATAAAAAAGCCATAAAGAAAAGTTCCTCAAATGAAGATCCAGCACAAATATTGGACAAATAAATGGCATTAATAAATAAATTTCAACACAACGTGGGATTACTGAGAAAATAAAACCAAGAATACAATTAATCAGAGAAAGAAAAATTAACAAAATCAATACAAAAGAACAAAGGAAAAAATATAAAATTAAATATATAGATGAAAAAATAATAACGAAAAAGAGGTGCGGGAAGAACTAAAAATACTTTCTTAAATCAGAGAACAACTGGCAAAGTTAAAGAAATAAAAATATTTAATGTGAAGGAGAACAACTGAAAAATTTCCCTTTGAGGGAAATTTGGGCTTTTGCTTCCTTTGCCCCTTGAAAGGAAATTTATATTTTCGTTTTCTGTAAGCCAATAAAAAGGTGAAAACTATTGCAATTTTATATTGTAAATAAGGAATTGCATGAATTCCATGCATTTAAGATAGAAAGTCAATTAGAAGAATTTCCTTTTGAGGGAAATTTCCTGCTTTTGGAAAAATTGAATCATCAATTACTTTGGCTGCGAATGAATTCACAAATATATTTCAAGATATCTTTTTCATTGGGCGTCATTTTTTCCAATAAGATCTCTCAAAATATCCCGTGAGGAGAAATTTTTATTTTTGTTTTCTCTAAGGCAGTAGAAAGCAAAAAGAAAAAAACAATGGAATTCTATATTTTGCATTAAAGAATTGAAAAAACTGTATATATTTCACGTACAAAATCATTTCGAAAAATTTCCCTATTGAAGGAAATTTGTTCTTTTGCCTTTTTTTTAGAAAAGTGAAATTTAATTAACTTCACTTTCGCTAAGGAAAAAAAAAGATCACAAATGCATTCACAAGAAGTCCCCCATCCATTCGAAATCAATTATCCTTGCGGAAAGATATTTGTAAGGGAAATTTTTTGTAAAAAAAGGGAAAATTGAACTGCGTATTTCAAAATACCCAAGGGATTTTTTTCCAAACACATTTTTACAAGCCAAAATGCATAAAAACATTCCACAAGAGCGAATTATATTTTTCTTACAAAAAACTGCCAATGAAGTGTGGAAAGCGTCGTGGAAACGATCACCGAAACCCATCCGAACAAACGGCCACAAAAAACTACTTTAGATGCACTGCGTACTAAAGGATATTAATTACGCGTGCTGGCGCGGCAAGGGTGGCCCCGCCGCCGGAGAACCGGAAAAGGATGCGGCAGCAGGCGCGTTATACTCGCATCGCTTTTTTATCGCAACTCTTTTCTTTGATTCCGATCGCAAAGCTAGTGTAGCAAATAATTCGAAGCAGAGTGTTAATCAAATTGAAACCGGTTTGCAGAGGCGCAAAAAGCTGCTCACGGAGAGGAAAGAACAACATGGCTGCTGCTTTTTAATGAAATTATTGCTGCTTCAAATGCGCTTTCAGAATCGGCATCGGCAACGGCATCGGCAACGGCAACGGCATCGGCAACGGCATCGGCATCGGCATCGGCATCACATCGGCATCGGCATCACTTTGGCATCGCATCGGCATCACATCGGCAGCGGCAGCGGCGGCACCGGCATCACATCGGCATCGACATCAGCGTCGCCCATTAGTTTTGCAGCCGTGTGCGGCCGGAAAGTACGAGTATTTCAAATGAGCATGCAAAGAGGGTTAATTTATTAGTGCAGCCCAGAGCTAATCTCGAGTTGGATGGACGAATTGGTAGAGTTGCACGTATCGCGTTCGGCGCAGGAGTGGTGGTGAGATAAGGTGTGCGTGTGAGTGCGTGTGTGTGCGTGTGTGTGTGTGTGACACCGCATCACAGGGTCAGAGGCGGCTTCCACCACCCCGCTGCTAAATGTTTGAAGCGCATTTCAATGGTGATTTTGACACATGAGCAGCAGCAGAAATGATGATAACAGCAGAAATTAAAGAAAAACAGCAACTTCTTCCACGAATGTGTTGATAAAGGGTTAAGCAGAAGAAGAAGAAGAAGAAGAGGGAGAGGAAGAAGAGGAAGAGGAAGAAGAAGAAGAGGAAGGGTTGTGAGTGCGTGCAACACATGATAAGATTAGGAGAGGAATTCTTTGCGATAAAAGGGTAATTAAAAATAAATGCGACACAAAACTGAAAGTTAAAAGAAATCATTTTGAAAAGCCTTTAAATTCCTTAATAATTTTAGTTCGCTCCTTTTTTTTTGTTAGCAAAAATCAATTTTTCTCATAGGAATTTTCCTCCTTTGTTGTTTTGACTTTACTAAAATTAATTTTGCTCATCCCAAAGTAGGCTTTTCCACGCGAATACCTCTTGGCAAGGTTTTCGAAGGCCTTCTTCTGCTCTGGCAAAACTATTCCTGGCCAAACCGGTGTTTGCTGCCGGTTAAAAATAACATTAAAAGAGAAAATTAAACAAAAAACATCAATGACAGACTGCACCAACCCACACACACGCGCAGTACACACCACACACACACACACGCACACGCACAACACACACACACACAACACACAAGAAGCAGCCGCAGAAAACACGTTCACACGCAGGCAGGCAGCGGAAAAAAGAGGCTCAACCGCCCGACTTAATGTCTTTCAATCAGCCAATACTGTCATTAAGCCACTCAAGCAGTGGAACCGAAGGCCTGTTGCAGCAGCAGCAGCAGCAGCAGCAGCGGCAACACCGCCGCCACCGCCGCCGCCAAGAGCAGCAGCAGCAGCGGCAGCCGGCAGCCGCACAGCAAGTCAAAGCCAGCCAAAGCAGACGCTTGCAACACGAAGATGAGTTTTTGTTAATTAAAAAAAAGACGTTAAAAGTCGAGAAAAGACAAAAATAATTAAAAATAAACACAAAATTATAGTAAGAAATTGAAAAAATCAAAAAGCAAGAATCGAAAAATATTTAAAAACTATTCAAATTACAGTTTTTACAATAGAAATTCGTAATAATAAAAACGTAATAAACAATAAATTAGACAGTAATTAATAATTAATAATATTAATTATTTTATTTTATTATTAATAATAATTAATAATAGAAATAACTGACTTCTGCAAATCAGCAAAAACTGTAGCAGGAAAACGTTTTCGCTCTTCACAACAACACACGATTGCCGATGCGGTTCAAATAGTTTTTCCTGTTGACAACACCAGAGCAGCTTGCGCTGCGCTGCGCTGCTGCAACGTGCTGCTGCAACGTGCTGCATGTGCAGCGAGCATGTTTGCCGTGCATCGCTTATGAAAAACGAAGCACCTGTTTAATTGGCCGACTTCAAATTTTCAAGTACAACCATCGCGTTGACGGCGACGATGACGCGTCTCCGATGGCTCGTTATGGCCATCCAACTTGGCAATTGCGGCTGATGTATTTCCTAATTACAACCTGCAGCAGCAGCAGCAGCAGCAGCAGCACCAGCAGCACCACCACCACCAACAACAACAATAAGCTGAAGAATAATTCTGCTTGGCATGCAAAAACGTCGACCGAACAAGCGGAAAAAATGCACAAGTTTTGCAATCGTCTTGCAGTTCCGTATTCCACTTTCCAGCGCTGGCTTGCTATTGATATTTGCTGATTTTCATTTAATAACTACCTCAAAATTTATTAAAAAACAAAATAATAATGTGAACCGTCACATGTTTTTTTTTTGATTCGCTTACAACAAAAATAAACTTGACCCAATTTCGGTGGTTAAAAAAAATGAGGTTTCCATTGAGAACTAGAATTTGAGCTCATCGTTGAAGCCAAAAAAAAGGGGGAAGAAAAACCAAATATATAAACTTGTCCTCGTTTACCGATGTGGTTTTCGGTGCTTTTGCAAGAACTGTTTTATGCGGAATTAATTTGTAATCGTTACTGGTTGTGATTGTTATTTGATTATTGCGCTGCATCCTCGTTATCATTCACTAATAATCGCGGCAGACGTTAACGTAAAGTTAGAAATACTGCTTCGCCTTAAATTGTGGAGAAAATTAAGTTGATTTCTATTGAATTCATTTCACAATTGCAACTTTTGTCAACTTTTGCACGGGAATTTTCGTTAATCGTGGAATTTCTGAGCGGCATGCAATGAGTTTTTAATTGCAAGGGAAGAATCAAGCATAATTTGTTGATCATTTGTTAGCACGGCTCAAATTTCTCTTTGCTGACTTTTGCTTTACACTTGCGTGTCTCTTCTTCATTCTTCATTCTGCTTCTTCTTCTTTTCCTTTTTCTTCTTCCTTCATCTTCTTTTACTTTTTTCTATATTTTCTTCCTTTTCTCAGGTTGTGAAAGATCAAACCTTGGATTTTCTTTTGATTCTGCGGTGTTTCTTCTATTGAAACGGCGTTTAATTTGCAATCATTAATTGCACATCAATTTAGCAACAACAACACCAACAACAACAACAATTATGTACCCCTTATCACTCTACGGAATTCAGTGGAAACTTCGGGAAAAAAGTGCCGCAGCATTCCGCGTTCATTGGCCGGCCGGCCGACCGTCTTGTGGAAATCTATCGGTTTCAGGCAGGCCGCCGATTTATTTGTCCGCTTGTTTGTCTCTCCAGCCGCTTGTCATCACTGGTTTTCCCTCCATTTAAGCCAAGCCAAGCCAAGCCGAGCCTCACATGCAGCTCGATAGGCTTTTTTCTTGCTGAGCCTAAAAAACAAGCCGGCTAAAATGAATACAAAACGCTTTGACGAGCTTGTTTCAGCTGCTGTGAATTCTCTGCAACTCGGAACGCGTCTAGGCGCTGATAGACTGATGAACTGACCGATCAACTGACTAACTGACTCAATACAAGACTGACTGACTAACTGACTGACTGACTGACTGAGTGAGTGACTGACTGACTGACTGAGTGAGTGAGTGATAGACCGGACTTGGCTTGGACTGGAAGAGTCTGTCTATCACGCCGGTAAACGCGTGCGCGCTGAGTGCGAGTGCAGGAATGAATGACTGACTGGACTTGTCAGTAATTTGTGCAGCTCAATATATCAGTCGATATCTTATGAGTTTTTAATTTTAGGTTTTCAAGCCGGGCTCGAACCGCAGGAAGGAGACGCCGCACCGCACCACACAACAGCGAAACAAAGAAAACACTTGGCAGCATTACGGAAACTAAATACATCAAAAGGCTGGCATCGAATGGCCGAGCAGAGCAGAGCGGAGCAGAGCAGAGCAGGGAGCTCATCAATTGCCTTCTCGTGCGGCTGCTGGCCGGCCGGAGCGCGTCCTGTGAATAAAATGCCCTCCCGGTTCTTCGGCCGTTTCGCTGTTTTGATCGTGAAAAGGACAAATCGCTCTGCGTGTGTAGGCAATCGAATAAAATATCATTTCATCCACACCTCTTTTTCGCTGGGCTCGGGATGTCTGCGGCTCGGGCGGCCGCGCACGTTGGCGTTCGTCGTTTGAGTGATGGGGACGGACAGCTGTACCCACTGGCCGGCTCGGCTGACGGACTGCCTGCGTGGTTGGCTGACTGGCTGGCTGGCTGGCTGGCCGCTGCTGCTGCTGCTGATGAGTTCGGCATCGAGCAGAGATCAATAAATGTGCAAAAAATGCATACACGCTGCCTGCGGTGGCTTTTCTGCCGTATAAATTGCTTTTTTTAGGTTAAGAGGGTTTAAAATTTGTTGTGCTGCTCAGCAAAATTAAAATGAAATCATCATTAATAAAGGATTTCAAAATTATCATTGCAAAAGGTGGATTTTATTTTTGTTGGATTTTAACTTTATCGTTTTTTTGAACCGAGAGCGCAGCGCGATCGCGGCAGCCCTTGAAGGAGTTGAATTACTTGCACAACCACTTGCAGGCTACAAGTTAAAGCGATTGATGGCGATTGGCATTAAATAAACGAAATCCAGCTCCTTCGAATCGATATAAAGCGTCCCGCTGCCGATCAATTCAACTCTCTCGCTCTCGCGTACGAGCAAGCGTGCGCTTCAACTTACCAACTCAATTGAGAACGTTAAGAAAATAACAATGAATGTTCTGCGGAATAAATAATTTATGTAAATTAAAAGTATTGTATGTGCTAGACATGTTTTACATACAAGTGGCTGTGCGAGTGACTCGCGAGTAACGAAACGAAAAAACTCCGATAACATATGTAAAGTGAAATGCAATCAAGAAATAAACGAAGAGAATGAAAATCCAAAACAAATTAAGTAAAAACATAAAGTAAAAAGAACAAAAAACGACGTAGAAAGCAAAAGTAGAGCATTAATTGATTGATAAATAATTCAAACGAGCCAATAATAATTTTAAAACACCAAACACCCCCACCACCTCGCCGCACCACTACAGGGGAAACCAACTGATTTGAAAGCAATTTCAAATTAGTTCCTTCCAGCCACAACTTCATGGAAAATGTAATCACAAATTTCCCTGGTACGCACTAATTTATTTGCAATGATGCAATTTTGCGATTACGATTCACTGCATGTTCTTTCCGTACCCGATAACGAATGCATGCATCGCCGAAGCAATGCATCACGGAAGTAACTGATCGCGACGCATTCATCGCCGATATAGCGATAAATCGCCAGTACGATAAGTCGCTGTAACGATTCTTTACGACGCCGCGGCAGTAAGCAATCAAATGTCAATTGTTGACGTAGCGATTTATCGCGATAGAAACTCATCACCGTAACAACTAATTCATTCATCGCACTAATCACTCAAAATAAGTATTCGTCGCTGAGGCGATTTATCGCAGCAACCACATATGGCCGGAAGCAAGTCATCGCAGTAGGGATTCGTAGGACAATTAATTGCGGTAGGGATTCGTAGCACTATCGATCCGTTGCAGTAAGAATTTACTGCAGTATTTGTCGCACTAGCGGTTAATCGTATTCGAATTTATCGCAGAAGGAATTGCTGAAGTAACTCAAGTAATTAATAAATATAAGTAAATTCATTTTCGTGTAAGCTGATTGGGAGAAATATATGCAAAAATGCTAAACCGATATCTCGGTTGATCCCGAGACTCGGCGATCCTGGCGTCCGTCTCGCATTCGTGAAGATAATCGAAGTCTTAAGACTTTTTGCAATTGCGAAAATTATCGTAATCGAAAGTTTGTTTAGTTGATACGATAAACGAAAGCGAGATAACACATTTCCGGCCTTGAATTCGAGGCGATCGTTGCCGAAAGCGATTCATCAGGTAGCCAATAAATTTCGATCGTGCGGAACACCATGACATTCTGATTTTATATATTTATATTATTTCGTGTATTTATTTTCACAGTTTTTTGTATGTAGTTTGCCTTCTATTTTATTTATTTTCGTTTAATCCGCATTTATTACTAAATAAGAACTTTTATTTCTCACTTTTAATGTGTTCCTTCTTTTCTTCTATAAACCCTCCATTCTATTCAATTCGATCGCGTCATTAATAAATAATCAAATACTCGTTAAGCTTTGAGATTCGTTGTTGCTTCGCTCCATAAGCCAGCATTTCCACGAATGATCAGAGCGATTTTATGAAGCGTTTTTTAGCAGTTCTTCGGAATCGAAATCGATCGCGCAAGTCGAAGCTTTCGAATGGCTGCGGTCTGCTATGGTTTTCTGCACTCTGCTGATCTGATGTGATGTGATCTGATCTGCTGTGTCTGCTGTGTCTGCTGGCTGCTGGCTGCCGTTTTATTGATGGCTGTCTATAAATGCTTTTAATCATCATCGCCATCATCGGCTCCCCGCTTCGCTAATTAATTCACTTCACTCATCAGCACACTACTTCACACTGCGCTGATTTCGCCGCGCTTACTGTTTACAGATTGAATTTCATGCAAAACTACGAATGCAGCAGCCAGCAACAGCCAGCAGCATCAGCAACAGCCAGCAGCAGCAGCGGCAGCAGTTGCTTGTTCACCGCCGGCAAAAATGAGTTAGCAAAAAGTCTTTCTTAGGAATTAATAATGTTTAGTATTTGTTAGCGAGCGCGTTTTGTAAATAAAATGGATGCTTTTTTGCTTTCCGCTACTGAAATTGTGCAAATATTAGACAAATAAATTGCAAAACAGATCGTCAGTATTGTTTTCTTCGTGATTTGCTAGAATTATAGCAGCAAAATCCTGCAAATCCAAATGCGCGAGCAATATTTGGTACTTTTTTAGCTGTCGCGACACTTTTTATAAGTTGATTTCATGAATTCAAGAGACAAAAGAGAATTTTGAGCCCATTTGCAAACAAATCTCGTTTTTTTCACAGTCAATTTTAGTTCATTAGATGTCGCTTTTTAGCATATTATAAACTTTCAACTCTAAAAATCGCTTTTATCTTAGAATTTTTGATATTTTTATGATTGGTTTCGCCAAAATCTTGATAATTCATAAATTCATTTTACAGCTCATTTGAGAGAAATTTTCGCCAACTAAATTAATTTTATATTATTGGTTTTTATTTTTAGAAAATTTTAAACTATAAAATGAGGAAATCTATTATTAATAATTTTTGAAGACTTCCATCAATTTTAAGAATTCAATTCAAAACTGAATTCAAAGAAATAACTTAAGGAAATACAAATGTAATGAAAACGCATAATTAAAGAGTAATTTAAAAATTTACCAAATAAATGGAAAAATCGAATATCTTCCAGAAAAACTACAAAAGAAACGAAAATCCTTCTCCGGTGGGGGCAAAAAAGCTTTTAACTGGTTTTTAATGAGGAGTCTGCACGAGTAGATGAAGTCTTTCAACGAAAAGAAAAAACCACAGAAAATTGTAAGCAACCGAATCCCGACAAAAAGCAGCAAAAGGCGAACAATGCGTCTCAAAAGGTTAATAGCAGATCAATTATGACTAATTGTTGTTGATAGTAATTTATTACGCTTACTTTAGAGCTGCTTTTTGTCTTGTAGAATTTCTAAGATTTTCAGTTTCTTTTTTCCTATTTTTCCCCTTTTTACGCTATTTTTTACCTATTTTTTCCTATTTTTTCCCTTTTTTCTATTTTTTCCCTTTTTTCTATTTTTTCCCTATTTTTTCTTTATTTTTTTCCTATTATTTCCTTTTTTTATTTGCTGTATTCTTCTTTTTAATGCTTTTTAAATACATTAAAAGTACATTTTCAATTTAATTTCCATTTGTTTTCAATTTCTTGCTTCGTTTTTTTTAAACAATTTTTAAATTTTAAAAAGGTTTTTAAATTTCCATATTTACACTTTCAAACCCTTTAGTTTTCGGCAAACTTCAAGCCGATGAATTTCAATTGACGTTAAATATCATGAAGAAATGTGAGATTATAAATTTCCGTAAATAAAAATTGGGCATTCCACGCTTCCTTCATTTCTGCAGCACAGATCGAAGTATCGAAGTGAAGCACGGGGAAAATCGGACTACTTAACGGCCTTTCGAAGAATTAAAAGTACAAATCGAACGCAAAATATACTGTTGGCATTTAAATTACTGGAACAACAGCGAGTCGCGCGGCTCGAAAGGCCAAAGTAATGCGAGTTTTTGGAGTGAAGCCAAAAGTTGCTTCGCCGATTCGTCTGCGGTCGGCAGAGAAACACACAGCAAATTACAGCGAATCAGGACGAAATCATATAAAGAAAAAGAGGGGGCGGGGGGAAGAAGAAAAAGAAGAAGAAGACGCAGAGAAGTAAAACGAAAAAGGGAAAAATTGAAGAAATTTTACGTCTAGACGCGTAACTATTTTCGCAACTTCAAAAATGCTCGTATTTGCGAAAATTGAGTTGTAAACTCGTCGAAACGGATTCGAATGACTTGCCGGCGAAGAAGCGCGCAGCCGGAGATTCTAATGACGAATGCTGTCAAAACGTCAATTAATTAGGGATGACATTAGCGTGGATGACATTTTGTGGCGGTGGCGTTGTTCTTCTCTTGTTGTTGTTGTTGTTGTTGTTGTTGTTGTTGTTGCTGTTGATTTTTAACACTTGATTAATTATTCGTGTAGTTTTTTCTTAGTTGATTAGAACTCTTAAAAGTCACTGCAGCGCAAATTAGTGAAGATGAGATCAGCATTGATTGGATTTGTGCGTTCGAGAAAATCTGAATTTTGTCTAAATTCAAAATCTTTACGCTTCTAGAATGTTGATATTTTACTTTTATTTATATGAAAATTGGCTCACATTGCAATTTAAAGCAGATGACATTAATTGTTAAAAACTCTAAAAATCTAATTAGAAATTTGAAAAAAAAACAAACTAAAAATCGGAAGAAACGCTCAATTTTTGAAACACAAATACAATAAATATTCAGCGTTATTTTTAATAAAATAATCTAAAAATCATTGAATTTAATCTATAATTTATTATAGATTTATACATGTTATTTTGCTTATTTTGCATTTAATTTGTTTATTTTACATTTAATTTAAAAACAATCAGAAGAATTCTCTATATTTTTCAGTGAATTTAAAGGCATTAAAATAATCATTTAAAATAATTACTTTGGATTACTTGTTAATCATCAATAATCGAATCATTTAAACATTTTTCAATTACTTTCAATCGATAAATCGACATAAAATAAAGTAAATTACACAGATAATCAAGAAGTATTTAAATCAGACTTCGTTTCTAATTACTTTTAATAATCGTGAAATAATCGAGTTTAAAATAATTACATTACTTGTTTGCATTTGTATTCACAATCTAAAAATTTAGAATAAATTTAAAATGTAATTGTAATCGCGAATTTTCAAAAATATTAAACCTGAAAAACCAAAGTAAACCAGGAAGAGAATTTCTTTAGTTAACTAAATAACATAAAAATAAAAATAATTATTTAACTAAATAACTCAAAAAACAACAAAGTGGGCATTTTTTAAATTAGTTTTTTACTCCAAAGTCTGCTTAATGTTTTTATTTTTCACATTTTCACATTTTCACATTTTCTCCACAGACGAATTTTTAGGTAGATTTTCAATATTTTTTTTAATTTCGTGAGATTAATTGTTTTGTATTTGTATTTTGTTAAATTGTTAGATTTTTTAGATTGTTGGAAAAATATTTATTATTTCTTTTTTTGTTTATTACAGATTTCATTTATTATTTCTTCATTTTTATCACAACGTGATTTAGCAAAATAATTAATATTTAGTTCATTTTTTAATTTAGTACGCTTTTATTTTTCACAATTTATTTTTTAACTACTTTTTAAGTTTTTACAACGAAAATTGTTGACAGCCGCATGCAATTCAGCACACACGACGCAATTTTCGATTCAAATCTCAAATTTCTGGACACTCTTAAATTGAAAAATTTACATGTAATTTCTGAGAAAAAAACCACCAAAAATTTTCAATGAATTTATTGTAAAATTTCGAAAGATAAAAAAAGAAATCCAAGTTTCAAACTCCCGAGGAAATGCAAAAATCATGTAAATTAATGAGGAAATGTTCCTTAGAAACAACTTTACATTTCTTGCAGATTTTCTTCGAAATGGAAAATAAGAAAATTCCAACATTTTTCTAAAATTGCAAATTTTTGCAAAACTCTGCTTTGGCTGATCCAACTTTTGTGGGGAGAGAAAAGAGAGAAACGCGCTAAAATGTGCGACCTCCGCCTACTTGAGGATGCTGGATCGCCGTTGATCCGCTGCCTGCACAGCGCGCCAGCGAGAGCGAGCGAGACGGAGTGCACGGGGTGCGTGTTGCGTGTTGCGAGGTGCGCGTTGCGCGTTGCGAGGTGCGAAGCCCGCCCGCCGCTTACCTGTTGCCAAAATTGTGCCAATAAGTAGATTTGCTCCTTTTTGAATAACCAATCCATTGATTGAACAGCCGTCAAATCCATATCGGCTGCCCCGGCTGTCTGCGGCAATGTTGGCTGCATTCGGCTCGGCGATCGCTGCTTCTGGCGGGCAGTTGAACTCGGCTCGCAGTGCACCGGCTGAATTATTAGATGACTACTTCCACCAGCTCATCAAGCACTAATTTCATTAATTGAATTTATTAATTTTACTGGTATTTTTAACTGGCCGGGAAGTTAAAAGTTCGCTAGTCAGCAAACGCAAACGCAAACGCGAACGCAAACGCGAACGCAAACAACGGCAACGCGCGATGAGTGTTCAAAAAATTGATGGCGTGTCGGCCGAGATGAGCCGTTAGTTTTTCTCCTGCCGCTCGCTGCCAGTCCTCGCGAGAAGATGGAGTCGAGTCGCGAGTGCCGTTAGCCCTTGCTTGCTGTTGTTGGTTTGCCGACAGTGTTTCGCTTTCGGGTTCTGCTGCTGGGAAGTGCGACGAAATTCACGAATTCGCGGCAGAAAACTTCACACTTCTTCTTCTTCTAGGGCCGAAAAATGAGCTGGAGCATCATTTTCCTGCAGACCAAATTCTTTCAGCGATTCTTTCAGCGATTCTTTTTGCATTCACACTTCGCACTCTCATGTTCGCTAAGCGGCCGCTGTAAATACCGTTAGTGCTGCAGCCGTCTTGGCCAACTGAAAGCGCTGCTGGCAGCTGAAGCTGACCGTGTTGGCTGCATTTTTCGCCCTCAATGTCCGACTCTGGATGTCGCAGCTGACAATGAACTTTCTTTAAATTTCAAGACAATTAATTTGCCAATTTTTTCTCATCCTTTTTGGGGTTTTTTGAGAACTTTTTTGTTTTTTTTTTTTGATTTGATTGAATTTTTTATTTGAAATTTTTAACTTCGTTTTTATGCATTGTTTACACTGTTATTCTCGCTCGCCCATCCACTGTTTTCTCACTAATTTGTGACTTGAATTTTCTTATTAATTATTATTTCCCTCTCTGATGTATTTTTCACAATCACGCGCGTACACGTTTCTGAATTTTGCTATTTTACGACTCGATTAGTCCAGTCAGTTGTCGCCGCTCGGCGACATTCAGTGCGACAGACGTGGAAACACGGCAGCGGAACGCTAATCCAGTGCGATGTTGCCTGTCACGATTTCAGCTGATGACTGAGCAAATCGAACGCAACGCAATACACACAACCCTCCAGTCTGCGTCGGCAGCGGCAGCGGCAGCGGCAACGGCAACAATCGCCGCAGCGCCGCTCTTCCTATAGCAGCGGCGACAACAACAACGCCGCCGCTGCCGTTCTTGCATGTGTGAGCGCCGTGCAAGAACAAACCAACAGCGAAGCAATAAAAAACGTTGAGCAGCAAATAAAAAAGGCAAAAACAAATGAAAGGCAAAACACGAAACACAAATTCAAAAGCAATTTTTGTGCTCGTCTGATTTTTCCAACCGCCAGTTCATTCGCTTCATGGACGCGCCTCTCTCACGAAATGCTGCTCCCGCTGCTGCTGCCGCTGCTGCCGGACTCGCTTTGTTTTTGCTGCTGGGTGCTCAATTTTCCGTAGCCGCGCTTATTGTTGCTATTCTCGCCTTCGATTTTTAACATTTTTCTTGGATTTATCTCTTCCTCACACACACAGCAAACCTGTAACACCATTTTTACGCTCCCCGCTCCCCCACCACGACGAACATCTAAGCATTTCTGCAACAACAAAGTCGCTCGTACTCCAGCACGACACTACACGACCACCTTCAATAAAACAACAAAACAACCTGCTTGCTTTTCGAAGCATTCGCTCTCTCTCTCCGGCTAGAAGCGTCGCTTCTCTCTCTGCTCTTGCACTGCATCGCGCGCTCTTTGAATAACTATTGGATTTCGTTCGCGCTCAACAGATTCATTCATTTCTGCTGTTATTAATTTATTTTTCCTTTCTTCTGATTTTCAAATGCCATTTCTTTCTTTCCCATTCGAATGCTGATCTCGCCGACTGAGATGAGTGGTGGGGCTGAATGGGAGAAAGAAAATAAAAAAAACATCTAAATTTGTACGGCTCTGCACTGCATTTCTCAACGCGATTTCTCAACGCGCGGCTCTCTCTGCGAGGCGGCACGAGTGGAACGAGTGGAACGGCATGCAATTGAGTGGAATGCAAATGAGTGTCCGTGCGTTCAGTGGATTTGAAGGAAATCGAAGAATCTCTGCGCGTTTTTTGGTGAAACTGAAGACGTTTTTTGGTCTCTTTTATTAGTTGGTCGCTTGCGAGGCTGGCGACGATTTTAGTCACTGCAATTTTGTGGCTAAAAATTCCAACTAAAAATTCGCAATTTTCAGTTTTTTCATTCGGAATGGATAAAAATTTGTTGCTAAATTTTACAATCTAAAATCCCTTGAATTTCCCCGGTCCACGTGATTCTTTGTTATTGTATTGAGTGAAATTAGTTTTGATTTAATTTCGTTTTTTTGTATTTCTTGATGGAAAATATCGGCGTTTGAATTCGCAGATTTCAATTATAATTTCAAATTTTTAACTTAATAAAAAGAAAATTTAGAAATATTTTCAGGTCGTTAATAAGTCAGTAAACATTAAATTGTTTTTCTATAATCATTTTGCACACAAATTTCAAATGAATTTCTGTTTCTGTTTAGTTATTTTTTTTTTTAGTATTTTTAAATTTACAAAAATATTTAAAAACATACAAAAATCGTACTGGTTTAATAAATTTATTTCTCTATTTTTTATATTGATTATTACTCAATTTATTTATATTTTATATTTTTCGAAAATTAATTCTGAAGAAATTTCACCATCAACATTTCTGGCTCACATTGAATTCCACCACAACTTCGAGTGTGTGTGTGTGTGTGTGTGGCCTTCCAGTCACCCCTCACACTCGTCATTCCAGTGAGTGCGCACACAGTGAGCAGTGAGTGCCAGCTGCCGCGAAGAGCAGCGAAGAGAAGCGAAGAGAAGAGAGCAGCACTCGCGAAGCAGAACTCAAAGTAATTCGAGAGCTTCAGAGAGGGGAAATTCACTCGCTGCGACTCGAGAATCCCTGCTCAGGCTCGAGAATGCCGCGACAACCAACGCTGTGAGCACGCGAATTATTTACGTGGACGCAAGTTAATCAGAATTAAAAGCTGCAACTGAATTTTTCCGTTGTGATTTTTTCACTGTAAAATTAAATTTTTTTGAAACTTTGCTAAGTTAAATTTTATTGATTTGATTTAACTTTCACACTAATTAAATTTATTTTAATAAATATTTTTCTCTAAAAAATCCACATTTTTCACTTTCTTACTAAACTTGAAATTGAAACGCTTTTTAACTAAAATTAACTTATTTTGAAAAGCGAGTGGAATTTAATAACCAAAATCTGGACAAAATATTGATAAGTTATTAGAAATAAAGGAAATTCGAAATTCGAAAATCTTCCTCGTTCTTTGTATTGGAAATTAATAAAAAAAAATAATAGTTTCGAAATGTAATAAAAATAAAATTTAAGCAGAATTTCTCACCTTTCAGGAAATTCAGAGACTTTTTCAAAACCCTGCGCGACCAACAAACTCAACAATTGAACCCACTTTCCTCTCTCCCTCTCTCTCTCGCTCTCTCTCGCTCTCTCGCACTCTGTCATCGATACACCAATACAACAACGGAATCAACAACAACACACATCAACATTTCCAATCGCACCAATCAAAGTTTTAAACGCTTCGAAATCTTTGGCTGCCTCGCAACCCAACACACGCACGCCGGTTTTTTCTTCATCTCATTTCTTGACCCGCCGCGACGACAGCAACAGCAACAACAACACAATAACAACAACAACAACAACAACAACATCACTCCCTGAAAACTTTCACAGAGCGCGCGTCGGCCCAACGCCACCCAACGAACGAAAAGCATCGCCGCGCCGCAGCAGCTTCGAGCGCAGCAAGCCGGCGCCTCTTCGGCCGACGACAGGTCGGGTCGCCCATCCATCCAGCCATCCATCCATCCATCCATCCAGCCATCCATCCATCCATCCATCCAGCCATCCACACATGCATCAGTCCTCCACTCGCATGTGTATTCGTTCAGCCATCCATCGATTGTCAATTTCATTTGCTGCATGCGAGCAGAAATGAGAGCGCAATAGAAAGCCGAACGAGCGGCGGAAGAGAGGAGCTGCTCTGCTCTTCACGCGGCTCCTCTTTTGCGGGGAGAGCAGCCGCGTGCTGTGACGCCGCCGCGTACAGTGACGCCGCCGCCTACAGTGACGCCGCCGCGTAGGGAGCTCGAGGTGGCCAGCGGCCGCTTTTTTGTGCAGCAGTTTTACTCTCAGCAGAACAAGACGAGCATTTGAATTTCGTTTTCCTAATTCATCAAAAGATCGGAGGGAGACCAACTGGGAATTTCGTGTGAAGTCCTCAAGCAAATTTGGAGATCAGAAATTCATTTTATTTCCCCTTTTTATTTTTGTAAAAGTCGCAATTTTATGGAAAATTTTTTAAATACCATATGAAGTCCAACATTGAGGCGGAAAACTCGCTTTAGTTCACGAAAAATTGTAAATTTTTAGTTGTGTGCGGGATTGAGAAGCGCCGCCGCTCAGCCAGCTACGCTCCGCGCGATGGTGTGGCGAGAGCGAGGAAATTGAGAAGAGAGAAACAATTCGTGAGTGCAGAAAATAGCATCCGCAGAAGCAGGAAATTATTAGAAACTTGGTCACCGAAGAGAGAGAAAGAGAGAGAGAGAGAGAGAGAGAGGGAGAGAGAGAATGAGAGAGAGAGAAGAGAGGAGTAGAAACCCAAAAAGAGAAGGAAAATTACAATCTTGGCGTTGTGAGCGAAGTCAATGAGTGCGAACTGTAAATTCAGAGGAAAAACAAGTGATTGCCAACAACAAAAGCAACGAAGAGAGACGAAGAGAGACGAAGATGCAAACCAAAACAAACAAAATTACTCTGCGGGAAAAAGAGTGAGAGAGAGAGAGTGTGAGCAAAAGAGAGCAAACGATTCTTGTGGAGTAGCAGAGAGAATCCAACCATTTCGAGACCAAAACATTTAGAGATGAAATAAAAATTTTACAACAAGAGGAGAAAAACGTTTTTGATGATATAAAAAAAAATAAATTTATTGTTTTTTTTTTGTTAATTTGTATTTTTTAATATAAAGTTTCTGCCTTCTGCTCTTCCGAGAAAGTTTTCTCTCTCTCTCTCTCTCTTCGCGTACGTAATACATTTTCTCCGAAACTCTCTCTCACCAACTGCTCGTTCCATTTTCTCTTCGCAACAGCTTCTCATCTCCATTTACCGTCCTCTCTTTTTTCGATAAATCCCATCGCCGTACAACAACACGACGCTTCGTCGCCTTCATGCACGAGATGCCCACATCGAAAGAGCCGCCGCAGCAGCAGCAGCAGCAGCAGCGACAGCAGCGACAGCAGCAGCGACAGCGCACATAAACACATTCTAAGCTCCGCCCCAATCGATTGGCGAGCAGCGATTATGGTCGCATACGTGAACAACAACTACAGAGGAGCGTAACAGCAAGAGCTACACCAACAACAACAACCATTGCTGGAGAAGAAAAAGTGTCGCCTCTCCTCTTCAACAACAACAACAAGAGAGAAACCAAAGCAGCTTCAACGACGTCTCGACCAAACTTCTCCTTCCATTGCTTGCGTCTCCCTGGAATTTTGTTGTTGTTGATTTTTCTTTCATATAAAAATCAGTTTCTCCCCCCCCCCGCTTTCGCTCTTGCTGGTTTGTTGTTTTTGTAACGAGTGCAAATCTTACAGAAAAGAGCGCGACGTGGCGTGGCGCGGCATCCCATCCACTGAGCGTGAGTATTCATTGCTGCTGCTGCTGCTGCTGCTGGAAAGGTGGAAGAGATCTCCGATGTTTTCTTTTCGCATTGTTTGTGTTGCTCTTCTTGAGACTCCTTCTCGTTGGGTGTGTTGGTGTGTGAATTTATTTCGATTGAAATTATGATTTTTATTTTGCTTTTCAGGTGCTGAGCGAGCGTAGAGCTGATGGGCTGGGATGGGATGGCAACACTGGCTGCCGATGATGACGGGTCAATTTTTACGTTTTTACTCCTCCGAAGAGGAGGAGACGGCGTTGGTTACGAGAGAACTGCTGCGGACGAATGCACACACACACACACACACACACACATACACACACACACATACACACACACACACCCATACATCCCACACACATATTCACGCAGCCATTTTTGCGACTAATAAATGATTCAAGTAAATCATAAATTATTTCAGTTAATTTAATTAGTTTTAGTCAATCCAAATCAAATCTCAAAAAATAAAATCAAATTAATCGAGATTAAAATTCAACTCAAAATTCAAATTAATATTTCAATTCAAATAAAATCCGTTCAACACAAATAAAATCAGTCAACCGAAAATCAAATCGAATAAAATCCAAATTAAAATCAGCTGAATATCAAGATAAAATCAAATCAAATCAATTTAATCAATCAATCAAAATGAATGAATTTAATGAATCAAATAAAATAAATTCAAAATCAAAATAAAACTAAATCGATTTAACAAAAATAAAATCAAAGCTAATAAAATCAAAACGAAGAAAACCAAAATCAACTGAAATGAGGTAAAATAAAATCAAATAATTTAAACAGAATCAAACCAAATTAAATCAAAATAAAATCAAATTAAATCAATTCAACTAAAACAAAATCAAATCTAATAAAAGCAAATCGAATTAAACTAAATTAAAACCAACTGATAAAATCAAATCAAATCAATTTAAACAGAACCAAATGAAATAAAATCGACATCAAATTAAATCAAGTCTAGTCAAATCAAATCTAATAAAATCAAATCTAATCCAACTCGACGTCTTTTTCAAAATGAAAGCAAATCCAATCATATATAAAATAAAATCCAAATCAAGTTAAACCAAATTCAATTATAATCAAATTAATCCGAATCAATTTAAATCAAATCAAATCAAATCAAATCAAATCAATTTAAATCAAATCAAATCAAATCAAATCAAATCAAATCCAAATCCAAATCTAAATTTATTCCAAATCAAAACCAATCGAATCGAATCGAATCAAATAAAATTAAATCAAATCAAATTAAATCAAATCAAATCAAATCAAATGAAATCCAAATCCAAATCCAAATCCAAATCCAAATCCAAATCCAAATCCAAATCCAAATCCAAATCCAAATCCAAATCCAAATCCAAATCCAAATCCAAATCCAAATCCAAATCCAAATTTATTCCAAATCAAAACCAATCGAATCGAATCGAATCGAATCAAATGAAATACAATAAAATGAAGTAAAATAAAACAAATGAAAGAAATAAATAAAACAAAATAAAGTAAAATTAGGTGAACTGAAGTGCAATTTTAAGCGCGCGTCAGCCTCGGTTTTCATCGCATGCGAGGAACATCGTCGGCCTTCGTCATTCCTTGACTAGCAGAATAATATTTTGCATAAATTAGCAGGCTGTAGTTTCGGCTCGCGCAGATGTCCTCGCAGTGCAGGACGACGACGCGACGACGCGACGACGCCTTCAGCGCTAACAAGAATACAAATAAGTAATGATTATTTTTTGTTCTAGCAATTTTGAGTTGCCATTGTTGTCGCCCGATGTCGCTCGTCTATCAGATTCCGCACTTACGATTGAAAACTGATGCCGATGAAATTTCAATGGTTCGCCGGCATTGTGAAGAACGTCACAGCTTACAGACGAGGAAGCGGGGAAGCGGGGAAGCGAGGAAGCGAGGGAGCGACAGGCGAGGATCTGCGAGCCGCCGAGTGGCGTGCGATCAATTGAGCGTCTCAAGACGCAGCCGAAGGAGGCGAACGAACGCAGGATGCGCAGCGAAGTGCGGAGGGCAGAGCAGAAACGCACACGCAGTCGGCCAACACGCGCAACTCTGCGATGCGACATCCCGAGCGAAGGACATTCGTATGCAAACGAGGCGCGCCCAGGAAGGGCCAGGAAGGGTGGCGCAGTCGGCAGCGTGTGCGTCTGGGCTGTCAAGGTGTGCAGTTGGGTGCTGCGTTCGTTGCCGCTCGGGAAAGCGAGTTCGCGACCGGAGGGCTGCGTGGTGAAATTAATTACAGTTGCAGTCGAGCTGAGCCGCCAGCTGAACCCGGCCGGTGTCCTGCTTCAGTTTTGAAAGGGTGCGCGCGCGCGTGTGTGTGTGTGTGTGGCGCGTGTGTGTGTGCGTGTGTGTGTGCGTGTGTGTGTGTGTGCGTGTGTGTGGTGCGTGTTTTCTTGCTGCTTTTTATTCTGCTGCCTTCGCTTGTTGTTTCTTCGAGTTTCTTATAAAGAACGAAAATTGATTGCATTTCGTATTGTTATGCAAAAAGGGTTTTCATAAATAAACAACTTCTACGATTTTCTGTTCTCGGAGAAAGCGAGAGAGAAGCCGAATCTTTAATCCTTGGCGATTTTTCAAATTGCTTTCGGCAATTTCAAGGATTCGTATTTACTTAAAATTCATGCTGAAATCTTTAAAAGCTTAAAAAAATAAAAGAAAATTCAATAAATATTAGAATGCCAAGAAAAAAAAAATAGCAAACTAAAACTAATCGTGAGGCGTAAAATAAAATTAAGATCGACATAAATTGAAGTTAATAAAACATTTTCAAGAATCAAAGACTTTATTTACGATGGATTTTTCAGCCTCTCCTGGATTTCCTTTTTACTTCTCTTCTTCTTCTTCAATTCTTCTTTAATTCTTTAATGTATTTTTCAATTTTTAATTCCATTTGTAATTTCTTAACTTCTTCAATTTATTCATTACATTTTCTCTGTAATTTTTT
This sequence comes from Sicus ferrugineus, assembly GCA_922984085.1. Classification (NCBI taxonomy): domain Eukaryota; kingdom Metazoa; phylum Arthropoda; class Insecta; order Diptera; family Conopidae; genus Sicus; species Sicus ferrugineus. Next base: position 16,683,593 of record OV277351.1, read on the forward strand.
AGTTCAATAACAATTTTTAGGTTGCAATTTTAATGCGTTTCTGCAATCATTCGATTAAAATGCCTGTATAAAAATTCCTCTGTTGTTGTTGTTGTTGTTGTTGTTGTAGTTGGTGCTGTTCTCCTGTTTTCATGCGCAACTCAAGGGTTTCCATTGTAATTCTCGTCAATTAAAAGTCAACAGAATTGCGAAAAGAGAAAAGCAACCACAACAACAGCACAATTGCAACAAAAACCACCGCAACAACAACAGCACATTTACAGCAAAAACCACCGCAACAAACACCAACAACAACACCAACACCAACAACAACAACTACAATGCTCAGCCAGCCAATGCCATCTCGACAGTTTATTGATGAATATTGAGGTTCGATTATCGCATAACAATGCGAAAATTCACCCCGCTGCCTCGAAGTGCGTGTGCAAAAAATGCGGATATCGATTTCGTCCTTTCCGCTCCTGTCAACAACGCGGACGCACGCACGCACGCACGCGCTCAACGCTGGCTTGTAATTACCGCGCACCTCAAGCCGGCCTGAGTGCAGTGGCAAAACAGCAACAACAACAATTCGCCAAAATGCAATTGCATTTGAAGACTTCGCGCCGTTGCGAGGCGTTGATAGTCCTGCCAAGGAATCCTCGAGTCGTCGAGTTGCCGAGTGCTGAGGTCTCGTGGTAGACGTGTTGGCATGATGTGTGTGCGTGTGTGTGCGTGTGTGTGTGTTCGTGTGTGTGTACGTGTGTGAACATTTTCATTCTTCTTTCTGCTGAATGTTTTTGTTGCTGTCGTCCCTTCAGATTCTCCTGTTGCTTCTTCCGCTTGTGTTGCAGTTAAATTTGACTGTCGTTGCCGGTATTTGCTGTGGTTTTTATCGTTGCCACCTTATTTTGTTGAAGTGAAGTTGCTAAATTCAATAATTATTCACACCCACGACAAGCTAGTTAGTGGCTTAAATAATCAATTCTTAAATAATAAGCGATTAATCCAGTTTTCCCATGAAATATTATATTAGTTTTTTTTTTCTATATCAGAATTCAGGAGCTGCTGAGCTTCAAATCTTTTTGTGCTGATAGCGCGAGCTACTGTTAAGAGGGATGATAGAGGGAGGGGATTTTTTTCCTTATTCGTGTATTAAACTAGAAATGGGGAATTCCGAATTATCGGCAATTTCCAGTAGTGTCGCATCTGTTATTTTGAATCTGACGCATTTGGATTTCGACCATTTTCTAATAATCTTGTTTTCGCTCTCTAACGCATTGCTATCGCCACACAAAATACATCTTGAAATAATGAGGGGATAATCGAAGTAGCACCACATTACGTCTATACTTTCCTAGTCCTCCAGACTCAGCCTACAGACGCCATCCCGAGCAAGTCCCATCTTGCCAAGGTGACATCTGAAATTGCCATGTCCGGTCACAAGTACGGTTGACCACTTTCGGTTTCTCCTCGGAAAACTACAGACCGAAAGACTCCTGCGTCTCTTTGAAGAAGAGGACCATCAACAGGGTCGACAGATCTGAAGCGGAGAAGTTTGTAGCTATGGATGGAGCGAAAGATGCTATTAATGCCTTTTTTTCTATTTATATCATCTGCTCTGGATGGAATATTTCTCGACCCGCTTCGATGGAGACAATAGGTCTTCATGAGGAGGAAATATTCCTGCCTGGCCACAAGTTATGGTCCGAGGTGAAGAGAATCCAGGACGAGGGTCAGTCTCACATCCTTTTTGCTGGAAACCATGGAACGGGTGTTGAATGACACTCTGGAAGGTACGACGCCGGCGAGTAGTCCGCTGAGTAGATGCCAACACGCCTATTGAGCTGGTACATCTACGGACGCGGTCCGGCACGAGCTTGCGAGGGTCGTAGAAAGGGAGCTGGAAGTCGCACGTATATCTGTGGCCGTCTTTTACAGACACAGAAGGTGCTTTGGACAGGATAGGCTTCTGTAGATTGTGACGAGTTCTGCTTGTGCGTCAGGCCCATTATATTTAATTGGGTGAACAACATGCTGCGACTAAGTCGACGATTAGAGGAATTCTGCGGACAATCTGCGAAACATCACGGTGGATACAGTCCTTCATAAGCTGGACATGATGGTCAGCGGCAAGTTCCTTAACACAACTGCGGCCATAATGAGACCGCGCTCAGGGGTGGGTAGAGGGGTGGTGTACGGAGCGGGGGCTGTGAGCAATGGAACGGAATGTTGCTGTCGCTGTGAGCAAAAGTCGCTGTGAGCAATGGAACGGAATGGAGTGGAAGTAATGGTCGGTGGGTGGATGGAAACTTCTCAGCAGATGATATCGAAGAAGCTGACCACTTGTGTACAGTCGAGGACTATACTGCCCCTACCCAAGTGCGGTGGGCGATTCAGCGAGGTGGGTTCTTCAACAGATTTGGTTCCCGACCTGCAGCGTCTTTCACCGGCTTTGCACACCACTTACGAACTTGAGAGCTTGTGCTCGGCCGAGTGTCCACTACCTCCGGTCGGTTAGTCTGACTCGTAGCCACTGATGTGGGGCCGCTCATCCAGCCTACCAACTCCTTGTATCCACAATTTCTCCCTTGGCTTCTCTCCGGCTACTGAAGTTCCTCCGACTTCGACTAACCGCTCGGCCGCCCAAGAGACCTCATGGTCCATCGATCCCCCGTCCCCTCGCCCACATGTCCTACCGGAAATATTCCACCAGCTGAGGCTGACCGCTTGGCTCCCTCAGAAGCCTCATGACCGCTTTCAACCGATGTTACTTCCGTCTTTCTGGGTTTTAGAGTATTCAAGATCTCAATGCTGGTCCGACGAGTTGGGCGAGCATGAAGGTCCACCTCCGCATTACAACACAGGAAAAGCTCTCTCGACCGGAGGGTGCCAGGAATCTGGACATTCCAATGAAGACTGGGCTATTTCTCAGTCTGGGTCTCCAGCTAGCGCAAACTTTATTTGCATCCGCATCTCTGCCTGCAATTGAAGTTCCACGTTTATAGTTTCGTCTCGGCTGATGTGTTCGTATGTCTGCCGCTGTAGTTCTGCATTACAGCTGTATTCGAACTTATATTGCACTACAGGTATCTGTAGCATTATGAATGAGTGTTTGTCCTTCATTTATGCACTCAGCTATTCAGTCAGCCCTTCAGTCACTTCGATGCCGAACAAAACAATCTGCTGCGTTGTGTGTCTTTAAATTCGATACTGATCTGGATGTGTTGTGCAGCGCGACCAAAGGCGATTTCCTGTACATCAACTAACAATAACAACACACACACACCTACATACACACACACATACACTCACAACAAAAGAAGCAGAAGTATCTAGCCGAGAGATACCAAGTATCCACACAACATACGCAACAACAACGGGGAACTCAGCCAACTTAATCCGCCGTAAAAAGGGAGCCAGCCATCCAAATGGAGGCAGCAGCTGAAATTGATCCGCTTCTGATTTGCATCGCAACGTGCGCTCACGTATCTTATAGATATCTAGGTATCCAGATTTTATTATTATTATTACGATTGTTTCTTTATTTTTTCCCTACTGACGCTTAGCATTGCTGGTATTGTTGCTTTTGTTGGTGCTGTTGTTGGTGCTGTTGTTGTTGTTTTTGTTGTTGTTGGTGTTGTTGTTGTTCTTGTTGCTGTTGCTGTTGTTGTTGTTGGAAGGTGTTGTTACATTACAGCGTTTAACAAAAGTTTAGCAATATATATCTGAAAGATACGCGCACTATTGTGTCTGTGATATTGGTGTGTTGTTGCCTGTGTTGTTGTTGTTGCTCGTGTTGTTGTTGCTCGTGTTGTTGTTGTTGTCGCTTAGGTTTTTGTTGTTGCTGCTGGTGTTGCTGTTGTTGTTGTGCTCTGAATTGTGGCTGAAACGCTCGGCAGTCAGTCAAATTGAAATCTATTTCGTGTTTTTCTATCTCAGTTGGTTGTTGTAATTTCGTGCAGCGATCCATCTTTGGCGAAAACATAATCACCCTTGTGTTGTTGTGATAGCTGTTGTTGTTGTTGTTGTTGTTGTTGTTATTATTGTTGCGCATACAATTCGCTAACAAAAAGTAATTCAAAACCGATCGCACTGCTGCAGCGACACAAAGTTATCTCGCGGATACTTACGTTCAGAAAAATATCTACTAAAAGCCCGCAATCCGCTCGACTGCCTAACTGTGCTTCGCACTCCTCTATTTACTCAATGCATAGTTCTGCTGTTAGTGTTGCCTTTGAATTCGCGTCTGCTGGCGATTCTATAGGTTGTCGCATCTACTACGAGATCACATGTCGCGCGCACGATGACGATGACGAACTTCTGTCTTTCTTTCTTCTTGTTTGTCTTGTTGCCTGACTGGCTTCTGTCGTTGAATTTTATCGTAAGATCGTTTTTCCAACCGGGCTTATTGACTCTATTTGTAGTTGTTTTGCGTCGCTTTTTTTGGTCTGTTGTATTATTCAGCTTAGGAAATTGGAACTTTTTCGCCACCGAACCGCCAGATTAAATTCCAATCTCGCTATCTTAGCGAGACGCGTTGAGTGAAGCGAGATCATCAGCGAACGTCACCGCTGAAATTAGACGAGATGATTTGGTGTGAGGAATTTTCGCAACCGTGAGAATATGATTTACACAGACGGACATGATAAGATACTCTGGATTTAGTGAAAAAGACCAAAAAAACAAGCAGACAGATAGAATAACTTGCAAACACCTCAGATATTCTGGAAAATTCTGCGACAAGAGACAAGAAAAAACCGGCTACAGCTCTACCGTGACTCCGTGGAGGTGTGAGATGTAGAAAACGCTTTCTTAAAAAAAAAAAAAAATAAAATGAAGCCATTTGGTTTTCACGAATGTCGAGTGCTAATGATGTCGCGTCCTGTAGGATTTGATGCGGGTTTTCCTCGCTTCTAGACGCGTTCGCAACGCGTTTTCCCAGTCCGCCCTGCTGTTCGAATGCCGAATTAATTGTCCTCAATTTAGAATGCACTTCAGATCAAACAGCAGCGTGATGTACTGCCAGCCACGGAGGCTGCAAGTGTTCCACGTCCTGCGCCGCACTGTTTTTATCTGCCTTCCCATCTGTAGTCGCATCCTTGCTTGTCTAGCTGGCGGCATCCGTGCCGCTTCAAGTGCGCTCATCGAAAGGCTGCAGATTACTTTCGGAGCAATAGAATGGCATATGGAGAGGCCATAAATCCCGGTCGCTGCATTCGACAGCAGCGCTGATGATGATCTACGCGCGAATTATGCAAATTTTATGCAGCACAAAATTGAAAAATGCTGCTGCTGCTGCTCTTTACATTGCAGCCAAATCAAAGCAAGGTTACGTTTTATTGCTGCTAAATAAAGCATTTTATTAATTTGTACTATTTTTGTTAATTACTTGACTTAATTTGATTCGATTTGATTTAATTTGATTGAACTTAACTTGAACTTTTAATGAACTTGAACATTTAATTTAATTTAATATCCATCGATTTGATTTAAATCATCATTTGATTGAAAATCATTTTATTTATTTTGATTTCATTTGATTTAATTTAATTTGATTTAATTTAATTTTGTTTGATTTTATTGGATTCAATTTGACTTGATCTGATTTAATTTCATTTATCTTCACTTGCTTTGATTTGCTTTTATTTAATTTGATTTGATCTGATATTTATTTTGAGTCGATTTGATCTGATTTAAATTTTATTTTATTTAAATTTATTTAATTTCACTTGATTACTTGAGTTAATTTTTCGATTTGATTCGATTTGACTTGACTTGATTTAATCTGATTCGATTTGATTTGATTTGATTTAATCCGATTCGATCTGATTTAATATGATTCGATTTAATTTAATTTAGCTTGATCTCATATATTTCACTTGATTTAATTTAACTCAACTTCATTTGATTTGAATTTATTTCATTTTATTGTATATTATTTTATTTAATATAAATTTTAATTACTATTTAAATTAATAATAAGGAAGTGTTTATTTTGTTTTAGTTTACTCTATTTTAGTAAATGTATTTAAACTTAATTTTATTTTCTTTATGTTATTACAAGGACTTGTTGTACATACAGGACATACAGGACATTTGTTGCGAACTGAGAAACATGAGCAAACCTGCTGTAAAAGGACTTCTACACGATGCACATCATTAATTTGCATTAATTCCGTATCAGTTCAGTCGAAAATTTTAGGCACTCGATAGCAACGGACGCAGATACAGATGTGTGTGTGCGTGTGTGTGAGCAGATATCTGCACACATGCATGGATTTGTAAAAAACAGAATGTTACTAATGACATTTTGAGGCTGACATGCTGAAGGTCTTGAGCAGCAGGAGCAGCGGCCGCCAAGAAAGGGTTCTCGAAGTGCCACCTTGAATCCTTCTGCGGGAAGGCGGAAAAAACGTGCAGATGACATAATCGGCTGAGTGGAGATGCGAATGAATTGTGAGTCGCTCAGGCAGCGCGCGGATTTGGCCGAAATACGAATGCCTTCGGAGGAATCGAGAGAGCCAAGGATGTGTCAGGATATCAACAGCATTTCGCCTGAATGCTAATAGTTGGCATGTGTGTGTGTGAACGTGTGGTGTGTGTGTGTAGTTGTGTGTTGTGTGTATGTATGTGTGTGTGTGTGTGCGCGCTCTGGTCTGGTTCGAGTGCGAAAAATTAATGGTTGTTCTTTAATTTCAACTTGACTACACCAAGTAAAGGATTATTAATGGCTTCGGTGACAAGTGGCCTCGGGGAGGAGCCGCAACTCCTGCCCGCATCCCCATCCGCTCTGTTTACACGCTCACAAATTAGACTTGTTTGCCGCAGGAAGGTCCTCGCAGAAGGTCCTCGACAGCCCGACTGCACGCCGCAATATTCGTGTGATTTATTGAGAGCGCAAGGATTTATGCAGAAATTAATGATTTTTTAATTTCTTCTTTTATTTTACATATTATTTCGTGATGTTCTTGCGTTCGCCTCGGCGTAGCGTGCAAGGATACGTTTTTAGCTCGCATGATTAATGTTATTGATAGCGGTGACACGCATGCGAAGAACACGTTTTTTCACATTGATGCTGAAAAAAATTTTTCACAATTTAGAGCGAAACGTGGGAAAAACTTTCCATTGATTTTTCTATAATAGTTTCTCAAAATTCTCCAAATTCTCCTTGTTTTGTGAACTCAAAAATAAAAATAGACAGCCAAATCCACTGTAATAAAATAGATAGCTAAAACCGATTTGTTTCAAGTCGATAACTGCGTAAATCGATGACAAAATCCAGTTTTACTAGCCGTTTCTCTACAAAATCGATAAAAGAAACCGATAACACGAATTAAATAACGCAGGTCGCAAAATACAAAGAAAAACCGGCAACTAAAGATGAGAATATCATAATAAAATCAACTTAAATCGATAACTTTTAAATCGTCTCTAGAAAAATGGGAAACTTTGCAATAGATAATGAAATGAAGTTTTTAGCTTTCATTTGGAATACCTGAGGTTACCGATGTTCATTATTTGTTTTCACTGTTGTTGTTGTTGTTGTTGTTGTGGTAGTTGTTGTTGTTGTTGTTGTTGATGTGTGGTTGTTTTTGTTGTTGTGGTTGTTGTCCTCATTGCTACATTCAAATCCGCCTTTTTGCCTTTTGCTACCTGCTGCTGCTGCTGCTGCTGCTTCTGATTTTCTCACAACACCGTTAATTAAAGTGATGTCAATAAAAAAGGTCCATTAAAATCCACAACAATAACAACAACAATAGCAACAACAACACCACAGCAACAACAACAGCAGCAACAACGAAAATAAATCAGCCACTAAAAATGTCATTAAAAACAACAAAAACCGAACAACAATTGAATTCGTTACTTACTCTGTACGTATTTTCGAAGCTGGCAAACTGAAATTAAATTCGAAAAACTTTAAAAATTGCGTCGAATCGACGCAGTAGCAGCACAAAATTTCAACAAACAATGAGTTAAAATTTGAAGAAACCACTTGAGGCTGCAGCAGCTACTTAGAAAAGTACGAAAAGTCAAATGCAGCAGCAAAGAGACGAAATGGAAGAATAAAAAACCGAAAAAATACCATTTTTCCCACCATTCAATGCGATTGCGACAATAACGACCTAACGGAAAATGACGAAAATTCGTCAACGCATTAGTTGTTATTTTGGCCGACGTTCGCATTAATAACTTCGAGATACACACACACACACACACACACTGGCAAGATCTGTGCATCTGCGAGATGATGATGATGAGCGGGGGAAAGAATTTAATCATTTTCCAACTTAATAGAGTAGAACGAAGCAGGTTGTCTCATCGAATCGGCCGGCCAGCCAGCAGGGTGGCAGAGAGCTTTGATCACTTCAACAGCCGCAGCGCTAGAGAGGCAGCAGCAGCGACTTTAAACTGCAGCTGAAAGATACAAACTTCGTTCGCTCGTTCCAAGAACAATGCATTTCTGAGCTACAAAGCACGGCACTGAAACGAGAACCGCCAAACAAAAGAACTTTTCTCACACGCGACCGCAGAAACCTATAATTTTTATAGCTACCAAGTATTTGCCGCGTGTGGGGTTCTGTGTTTGTGTGTGTGTGTGTGTGTGTGTGTGTATCTGGATGCGTGATTTTCCCAGGCTGGCATTCGAGTGAATTGTTAGTTGGCTCATCTGAACGATGAATGTCGCGAGCGGCAAACTAGATCGAGTACACGTTTGCGGTTTTTCTGATGTGGGCTTTTGTGGTGTTGGCTTTTTTCTCCTTCTTGATGACCGTTGCGTCTTCGCAATTTTCAAATCTGCTGTAGTTTTCTATTAAGTGCAGGTTGTTCCTCTCAATTCAAACGTCGTTAATTAGTTGATCATAAGTTTTCAAGACCCGACGAGTGCATTTCAGCTGAAGTTTCGGAGAATTTAATGCAAATATGTTCGCAGTTTTTTTTTTTTTTTTTTTTTTTTTTTCTATATCAGAATTCAGTAGCAGCTAAGCTTCAAAGCGTTTTGTGCTGATAGCACGAGCTACTGTTAAGAGGGATGATAGAGGGAGGGGAGTGGAAGGTGGCTTTGTTCTTTTTTTTTTTTTTTTTTTCTTTTGTACGGAAATATGTTAATTTCGAAACTTATTTGAAGAACTATTTCCTTACAACCTTCAAATCTCTCTTAGAATGCCTGTGCTCCTCTGTAGCTGTCAGTCCCTCGCTTCTAATTTCAATGCCAACAAACAAGTTACAGCAGCTGCTTCGACTCCCAAATAAATTTCAACAGACTGTCATCAGCAGATCATCGTGCGATCTTGCGATAGCCAGAGATATCCTCTGATGCGCTGAGAGCAAAAGCTCGGCAACTGCTACTGCCGTTCGCATGTCCTTATGCAAATTAATAATTTCGTCCTCGAGCATGTGAAGGAAACTCCTCAGATTGTCCACGGCATTGTCGGCAGCCCTCAAGCATCGGCTGATCGTACTTCACGATCAATCAATAGGCTTCTTCAAAGGTTACGCTATTTAATGAACTAGAGAGTGGAAGTCCAGACGCAGATAGCATGCGACGCGAAAGAGCTGCAGAGGAACGAGTGGCACGCCTAACTGTGAGAATGCGAGGCAAATCAAGGTGATCGCAAACATCTGCGATCGGGCTTCACACAGCCGAGACGTACACCCTTCGTCGTTATTGATATGCAAATGCGAGAAATTCCTTATAAACTCCTAATTTATGCACTCAGTTTCACAGGATGTAAGCAGGATGCACGTCTGCATCCTTCTGCTCGCTCCGTGAACGCGCTGCTTGCCGAAATGATCGCCCGACGCTTCAGTTTATTGATCTCCTGTGAATGTCTGCCTCATTAGGGTTGCGTTTTAATTGTGCGAATGTCCTTTTTATGGGATTGTGGTGCAAATACTATATTGTAGTTTTGTTGTAATGCTTTGCCATTGGCAAATTTTCATTATCATTCGCCAACAACCGCTGACAAAGGATTAGTTTGCAAATAAAACGCAGACACTTGAGCGGCAAACAAGGAAGGACGTAAAGGATGCGGGAATTGTAAATACTCGTAAAAGGAAAATTAAAATAAAAATGAGAATGTAGATTGCAAATAAATAAAAGTGAAATCGGGAGCAACATAAATGTCAAAACTGCAAATGAATGGAGATGAAAGTAAGATTATAAGCCGCGAAACTGATGTAATTAAAAATATTTAAATCAAAATCAGGAGAAAAAAGGAATAAAAACTGAAAAAGAAATAAATAAATTTGGTCAGTTAGATGGATACAATATATTGATACTGCACAAACGACGATAAAAGCAAAATTTGAAGAAGCAGAGACAAAAAAGAAAAAATTAAAAAAAAAAAATTTTAAAAAATAAAAAAAGAAAATTCAAAACATTAGAAACTGAAACAAAATTTAGTGAAAAATAAGAATATGTTTAAAAACAATAAATCAGAAACTAAAATGAAGGAAAAACACTTAAAAAAGAGTGAGAAAATATTTGAAGAGTGATTAAAGAGAATAAAAAGGGATTTTGAAACTGATAAAAAAGCTGAGTATAAAAATTACAGTCGTTATATAATCGAAAAGAATGAAAATAAAACAGAAATCAAAACTGATGAAAATGAAAGCGACACCCTTTTCAAGGACGAGCAGGATTCACAGCGGTCACGGATCTCTGAGGACTCACAAGGAGAGTGTGAAATAAACACACAAAACGCACCCATTCTTTCCTTCTCCCTCACACACACACACACACATGCGCGATAACAACATATCACTTTCTCAGCCGCCTCAGAATTATGCAAATTTTCACCCGAATTAATTCACTGATTCCATCATTCATTCATGCATTCCATTCTCCTCGCCGCCTTGTGTTCGCTCACCTTGAATGGGAGAATTTTTCGGAAATATTGAATTCGTCGATTTGCATAATTCCCGAATCGCTTGTTGTTGCTGCTGCTGCTGCTGCTGTCGTTGCTGTTGCTGTTGCTGTTGTGTTTTGATTTCGATTTTTAAAAATTGTTTAATTGTTGTTGCTGCTGCTGTGCGTAAATCGCATGCATAAATAGGTTGGCAGGACATTCCGTCGCATCGCCGAGAGCGCGATTTTCCCACAGTCTTGCCTTCCGCTCCTCTCTCCCTCTCTCTCTCTCTCTCTCTCTCTCTGCCGATTCAATTTAATTCAATTCAGCGTCATTCAAACCATTCGAAATTCGCTCGACTATCAGGCGGAAGTCGTGGAGACGCTTTGTTGCATTCAACGTTTTCGGTTCATCATCATCGAGAGTTGATTCGATAAAATTATGCAGAGCTACGAGTTGGTAGGCGAAAATCTTACTGGACGACATGGAGAGGGACGTTTTTTTTGTGATTAGAAGAAGGCGAAGTTGGGTGTTATTAATGAATGAACTTTGTTTTGTTTTCTCTTTTTTTTTTACTTTTCCGAGGAAAGTCATTTGAAGAATGTATTCGTATTAATAATAAAATCCATCTACCAATTTTCGACTTTGAATCCTTGATTACATCTTGAAAAATTTGAATGAGACTAAATAAAAGATTATTTTTGGACTTTCTAAATTATATCGAAAGTCGGTTCAGTTTAAAAAAAATGTGTAAAAAATTTCAACAGTTTCCAAAACTGTTTCTCCCCATTCAATCATCTTTTTTTTATGGTTTCCGCCGCTTAGTGGCAGGAAAATCCACTTCGATCCTGCGGCCACTTAATTGAGTTACACGCAATTGTTGCTGCTGCATTAATAACAACAACAAGAACTACACCAATAACAACAATAACAACAGCAATAACAACAACAACAACAGCAATAACAACGACAGCAACACAAACAGCAAGCGCAGCAGCGAAAGATGGCCAACTAAGCCAACGCACGCCCCCAAACTGAAACCTCTTCGCACTGCCGTCAGCAATAAAATCAGTGGCAACAACACAACAGCAACAACGACAGCAACAACAACAACAACAACAACGACAGCAGCAGCAGCAACAATCACCGAACAGCCATCGCCAAACATCAGATGCAACAGTTGCGCCGGCAAGTGTGAAGTTCGCATATTTTATGCAACGAATTGCAATGAAATGAAATTAATTTTCGTTGTTGAACAAAGCAAAAGATTTGCACTCGCCGATAAGTTGAGACTAGTGATGTGTGAGTGCGAGTGTGTGTGTGTGTGTGTGTGTGTGTGTGTGTGTGAGTGTGTGCTTGTGTGGGTGTGGGTGTGCGTGTGTGTGGAAGTGTGAATATCAATGTGCGCTCGTACGAAGGTAAGCGCAGCGTACATCGTCGTCAATTTGCAACAAGCGTAAATGTACCGTTGTGCCTTGTTACGTGCCTCAAATAAACGCACACACACACACACAAACAAAGCCTCAGTAACCTACAGAAAGATCTGCACAAAAAGTTAGTACTAATTTTGAAAATTAGATAATTTTAAATGAATGATTTGCTGCATTTTCGTTAATGCGATTAACAAATTCATCAAGATTACGCTACATATAAAAAAAAATTAGCTTCAGTTTGATGGCAAACATTAAATAAAACTGTCAAATTTACAATTAATTTTGTCAAGTTTTCGAAACGATTAAAAGTCCTCAAAAATTCGTTATTTTTCTACAAATATTTTGGTAAAACTTGCATCTGTAACGAGCAATTGCTCGTTATTCCACGACAAAATCTCGATATTATTTTTGTATATTTTTAATTTCATTAGATTTATCAGTCGGAGAATTCAATCAAAAAAAGAAAAAAGAAATTGACTTTCCTGCTATTGATTCTAACAGCGTTTTCGCTTCAATTTCTACCAACATTTCTGCGGCTGTGTGCGGCTAACTGTACGCAACCTGAATAACTGTTGCTAACAGATTTCTAGATATTTTTGTGGTACTTAAAATTTACTTTTATTGTTGTTGTAATGAGGCTATTGTTGTAGTTGTTAAGTGCATTATAATAAGCATGTTGTAGCTGTTTGCTGCCCTCTAATTTGAAGCGTAGTTATGTTTTGCATGGCTGCGTGTGTGTGTGTGTGTGTGTGTGTGTGCGTGTAGCTGTGTGTTTAAGCAGCAAAGTTCACATTGAGAAAAATTACCCACTTGATCTGTTGTTGTTGCTAAGGGCAACTTTTAAATTTTTAAAGCCGGGTCAGAGATCAAGCTTAGCTAAGTTAGAAGCTCATTTTGTATTTTTTAACGCGAATCTTCACATGAAAGTCACGTAATGAGCTACAAAATCTAAATAAGTAACAATTTCGTGGAGTGATCTTTACAAATCATAATAGCAGAAGAAAATTTGATCATTTGGAATATTAATAAAGAGAAATTACAAGTTTAGATTGTCAAAATAGTGCCAAAAAATATCAAATAGGAACTAAAAACATGTGAAAACTTGTAACAAGTTCAGAAAAAACCAGTTAAGTTTATTTAAATTCTAGATGCAATTAAAGATAAATAAAAAATAATAAAAAATAATAAACTCTAAAGAAACTAAAATAAAAACTAAAAAATATAAAAAATAATAACAACTAAAATGCTAGAAAAAAGAGTAAAAAGCAGGATTTGAATGTTCTCATCATCTCTGCTGGCTGAGAGTTTTTGCTGTTTGCAGGATGGCAAGATTGTCTGCGATTGCAGCCGCTAATATAATCAAGTTGCTCACAATCGTGTTGATTGTCGTGCTGCTCAGTAAAAAGTTCCAATTAATTTTTCTCAACTTGGTTCAACTTTTGTCCACTTTAATTTCCATCTTAAGTCATCCGTTAAATCACCCGTTTGCTGCGCGGCTCTTCGTTAACCCGCTCCTGTCCGCTCCTTGCTGTCTGGCCGATCACGCTTGAATATCTTCTTCATCGCCTTCAGTTCCGTCATCATCGCTCTTTCCCAACTTGACGTTGCTTGTTGCACGCATTTCCTTGAATTTATATACGCGCTACGTGCACGTCCGTTTGTCACGTCCGCGTCTGTGTGCCGTGTTCACCCATAAAATTGTAATCATTTTTATTAGCTTTATATAAAGATGGTTGCTTGCCTCTCGCAACCTACATTGTGAGTTATGCTGGCGATCTTATTCGTTGTAAGCGAGATCGCATCTTTTCAAAGAAACCGGAGGTTCAAAGTTTTTCTTCTCTAAATCGGAGGGCATCTTCTTCGAGATCGATAATGATGCGTGAGTTGGTAAGTAAATCAAAGCTTACACAGAAGTTCTACGCGTAGAAATAACTTTCATGTTCCACACGCTATGATATTTTTTATACTGCACGGGTCTTCACTGGAATGATTTTTTACCTCACTCTCTCACATCATCGGCACACCCCACTCGCTGAAAAGATATTCGTAACTCACTCGCTGAAATGATCTTCATACCTCACTCGCTAAAATGAACCACTTACACAGACTACTCGCTGAAAATAACTTCGTAAGTCACTCCCTGAAACTCTCATAATTTAGACCAGTAAACTGTTTTCAAATTATTAACGGAAATTATCTTCATACCACATTCGTTAGAATGATTTTTATACCCCACTCGCTGAATTAAGTATGAAGCCCACATTCGTTAGAATGATTTTTATACCCCACTCGCTGAAAAGGTCTCACTCGGTGAAATTGTCTTCATACCTCAACCTCTAAAATGTTCCTCATTCCCCACTCGCTGAAAGAATCCTCATAACTCACTCGCTGGATCGGTATCTGTACCCCACTCACTCAAATGATTTTTATACCGAACTCACCGAAATTTTAATAACTTACACGCATCTTCATACCTCACTCGTTAAAATTGCTTTCATAATCTACTCGCTGAAATTATCATCGTAACTTACTCGCTGAAAGAATCTCCTCACTCGCTTAAAACGTATACGGAAAATATTGAGTTACGGTGTGATATCTAGATAATGAAACGGTTTAATTTCTAAATGAAAACCTAAAAAATATCATTCAAATTAGTAGCGAAACAGAAAAATTAGTTAAAAAAAACAAAAAAACAGCTCAGAAAACAAGGAGAATGGTTCAGATACGAGTTATAAAATTTAATGTATTCAAGAATTAATAATGCAGATACAGACAGGTGCGGGCGCTACCGGCGAATGGCAGAAGTCGCAGAAGAAAAGAAGCCAAAACTAGTACAAACTTTGTCGGTTATAATTAGCGAGCAAGCGTAGATAAACCATCCGGGCCGTCTGCATCCATCACCACAGCAAAAGCATTCGAGTAGAAAATAATAATAACCATAAGATATAGAAAACTAGCGGTGAAAAATTAAGAAGCGGCCATTTTTGATTTCTACAGAAACTTAAACTTTACTCTTGATCTCTCACCCCGAACTACAGTTACTCACTCGCTTCTTCACACCGCATTTCGTCGCGATCTGTGAACCGTGACCTGTGAAACCAACAAAGAATACTAAAGAGAAGAAAAACCAGGAAAGGTTTCTGACTTTGCTGCTGAATTTTCCGCCATTCGAAATGAGCCAAACTTTCTATTTGATCTCATCACGGAACAGTGAATCAGTCATTTTCAGACAGTGAGTGACAGTTACTGACTGCTGAGTCAAAGATGGCTCAAATTTGATTTGATTCCGTATTTTTAACACAGAAAGCCAACGAATAACAATCGCCGACTGAGATATAGCTGCTGTCTTGGTTTGCTTTTGATATCAGATCATTACATTTTCATATCAGATCATCACATCATTACATGATACATGTTTACATCATCACTATTTATTGGCAATCACTGACTGATCAATTCTGATTGACGATCACCTGTAATTGTGGTGGTCGTGGATCACCTGTAATTTTGGATCACCTGTAATTGAGGATAATCTATGATTGTGGATTACTTGTGATTGGCGACCACCTGTCGTTGTGGACCAACAATGATTGTGGATCACCTGTGGTTGTGGATCACCTGTGGTTGTGGACAACCTGCGGTTGTAGACCAACAATGATTGTGGATCACCTGTGGTTGTGGACTACCAGTGATTGTGGATCACCAGTGATTGTGGATCACCAGTGATTGTGGATCACCAGTGATAGTGGATCACCAGTGATTGCGGATCACCAGTGATTGCGGATCACCAGTGATTGTGGATCACCAGTGATTGTGGATCACCAGTGATACTGGATCACCAGTGATTGTGGATCACCAGTGATTGTGGATCACCAGTGATTGCGGATCACCAGTGATTGTGGATCACCAGTGATTGTGGATCACCAGTGATTGTGGATCACCAGTGATTGTGGATCACCAGTGATTGTGGATCACCAGTGATTGTGGATCACCAGTGATTGTGGATCACCAGTGATTGTGGATCACCAGTGATTGTGGATCACCAGTGATTGTGGATCACCAGTGATTGTGGATCACCAGTGATTGTGGATCACCAGTGATTGTGGATCACCAGTGATTGTGGATCACCTGTGATTGTGGATCACCTGTGATTGCGGATCACCAGTGATTGTGGATCACCAGTGATTGTGGATCACCAGTGATTGTGGATCACCAGTGATTGTGGATCACCAGTGATTGTGGATCACCAGTGATTGTGGATCACCAGTGATTGCGGATCACCAGTGATTGTGGATCACCAGTGATTGTGGATCACCAGTGATTGTGGATCACCAGTGATTGTGGATCACCAGTGATTGTGGATCGCATGTGATTGATGATAACCTGTGATTGAGGATCGCCTGTGATTGTGGATCACCTCTGTTTTGTGGTCGCCGTTTTCTAACGATCGCTTCTGATCGCGTTCAGATGAAGACCCTCATTGGTGTTTGGAAATCATGGCTATCACTTGCTGGCCGCAGAAAATCACTCTTGGACGCTTTAATATCACATATAATATATATTTTTATAATTGTATTTGATTTTTCACCACTAAATCAGGACAATCTTATCTTGTTGATCACTTCCACTTTTGATCAAAGCTGAATTTATTTTACTATTTGTGACAGAGTTTAACGTTTGTTAATTTGGCTCCGTGTGATCGTTACACGAAAGCTGAGTAAATAAAAATCTGTGAGTTTCGAAAGTGTAATGCAGGAAACTGTTATCAAGCGAGTTTTTTAAGTCTTGATAAGACTTGCTGTCAAAAGTTTGGAGGCGGATGCTTACAGAGAACGAAAGGCAAACAGACGATTTTTATTGACACAGCAACGAGATCAACGAACAAGCGCACAGTTATCACGAAAACGCTGAAACTGTGTTCACTGACAGGTGAAATAATGATGCTTAGGTCTCTGGTACGATTAGCTTCAGTTCTCTTTTTTCTATATACAATACAATGTATTCTACACGATAAACGATTTTTAACTGATCGCGTTGGTTTCGTTGACACAAGATCAGCGCTTTTTCTCTCCTTTTCTAACGATCTCGCTGCGATTTCTAGCGTTAGGAAAGAAATCCGGCGGCGGAGAAGGAGCGGGAGTGGGGGCGGTGGCCTGCTTCTGTAATGTGATCGTGTGATGCGGCCGCTAATCCGCTATGTGACACGATCACTTGATTTAGACTTGTTGCATCGCAATGCAGCTACAAGCGACACGATGATGCGCATGTTAGATGTCATTTATCACTTGACAGTTGCCGGCATCGCAGCTCTGGGCCGTGCTTGTTGTTTCTGCAATACTTAAAAGTGTCATTCAGTCGCCAGCCGATCGTAGGTGGATGTGAATTTATGATTTAGTTTAGTTCTGAAAATAAAACTAAACATTCTTCTTGAAATTCTTTTGGATTTTTTATTAAGGCTAATTTAAATGCTCGGCGATTTGGTACGAGCTATAAAAAACACTGAAGCGCAAATTGAGGGGATGGAACTCGTGTGGCCGGGGGCGGAGCGGGACAGGGCAATACTAAGATTTGATCGCATTGCGAGGTTTTGATTATTGAAGACATCCTGTGTTTATTTGCAGCTCATGATATCACGATCGTGGCATGCATATTTTGCTCAATTATAGATAAATTGATGGAAATTAATGTCATGTTAATAACGATGACAGATGAGAGTGAAGAGATTAAATATTTATAAGAAGAGAGAAGCATTTTGGAAGTTAACAAAATGGTTAGAAAATTCTTAAAGGAACGAAAGACGATAAAATCTGTAATAAATACACAAGGAATTCTAGCTTTGCCAAAGAAATTATTTCTCTATTACTCTAAAGCACGCTGAGAGACACGAGGGGGATTCACGCGGTGAGACTCTGCTGGGCTCCTGGGCACGCAAATATTGAGGGCAATGAATAGGCGGATCTTCTGGCGCAGGCGGGCTCCTAATTGGATCCTGAGAAGGCGGACACTTCGGTGCTGACACCGATTTCACATCTCAGAGTGAGGCAGGGAGCCAATCAAATATGGAAAACCAGATCCGATTGCAATGTCTTTCGTTCACTGTGTCATCTGTCTGAGCCGGCAGAGTTTCTGGTATCAAATCTTCTTAAATTGATACGTTGCACCAGATTCGTATTTTCGCAGACCGTTCCCGATTCCCGCTGATCAATGATGGTGTTGTAAGGAATTGATATGGTTGAGGAAGAGTCCCACTATGAAGATGTGGATGAGGGCTTTCACAACGAGCCAATTTTCGGCCTTGATCTCTTGGGGATCACAAGCCCTCCTAAATGTAAACTTAAGCTACTCCAAAGGTCTACACCATCACGCCTTCCTTACAGGTTCTTGGTAACATGAATACCATTATCTAACGACCCGGAACATGAGGAGCAACTGCCGAGATCATCACCATCAGCAACTCTCGTGTCTGCATGGGACAACCCGACCGACAAAATAATCGAAACCGGGATATTTCAACAGAGATCTTAATCGGGATCGAGATAGACGTGCTTTCGGTGTCTTCTTCGATTACCGAGAGCGATACGACTTTTTCAATGGGGATAATAATGGAGATTACAATATGACGGCATTTAAGTCGGAGCAAGAGACCGGAAAAGAAGCAGATTTTTTAATCGGAACCAGAATGGAGATCGATTAATGACAACCTATAAATTTTCGATCGTCTTCACCACTAAGACGAGGAAAGAGATGTGAAAATTAAACACTTTCTCGAACAAAGAAAAGAATAAAATTTTAAGCTTGAATCGCCATTCATTCCATCGAATAACTTATTAGAAATGAATTCAAGGAGCAAGGAATTTGAAAAAATGAATTCAAACTGTCGTCAACATCCGGCGCAGCATAAAATGACCAGTTTATAGAAAAAGCATTGAGGGGAAACGCAGTTAAGACAATTTTACGCCTACCACTGTTACCACTGCAGCCACTCGCATTCATACCACGAAATTAAAAATCAAAACAGCGGCGAGACGATGTTTCCTCTTTTTTTACTACTACCCTCGGAATGGGTTAGGAAGGCAGGAGGAAGGAATCCCTTGACAACAACAAAGCTGTTCCCAGTGCTTTCCGCACCTTCTCACTTCGTTCGGAAGCTCCAGCTCCTGCCTTCGCTCCTTCGCTCCTGCCTTCGCTCCTTCGCTCCTGCCTTCGCTCCCTCGCTCCTGCCTTCGCTCCTGCTGCCTTCTTTGCTTCTACAAGAAGTCTATAAAGGATTGAATATTAAAATTAATTTATAATCAGGCGATATAAGAAAATGAGTTACAACAACAGCGAGAACGAGTAAACTTCCACAGACGCCAGCTTGTTTTCGAATATTTTCTGTAGATTTTTTTCTTTTTTCCCCCCATTCTTCTCAATTTTCCGATAAATTTTTTGTATTTTTTCAGTCTGGTTGCTTGAAAAAGGAAACAATTTTTATGTTTTCCTTTCTTGGCTAGAAGCAGAAAAGTTAATAAAAAATACAACTCAAGAGTTGACTTTAAGGCGTCAGTTTGGCGAATATGCTTAATTTTGCTTTTATTTCACCCCCTGCCGCCTCTCCACCTCCTTTCCCGTCACCCCCTCTGCCTAAATATCGCTCGTTTACATTTATTTCCGTTTCCGTTTCAAAGGATATCGAAGACGATTAAAATGCTGGAAGAAAATAACGGCCGCGAAGAAAAGGGTTGAGAAAAAAAAACAACAAAAATTACAAAACTCACAAAGAAGTCAGGAAAAAGAAATGCATTTTTGTTTCTGTAATTTTATGGTGGAAAAATTATGAAAAATTACAAAAACAAAGAAAAAGAACAAAAAATTTTTAAACAATACAACAACAACAACAACGACCAGGGAAAATGTGAAGCAACCTAAAGAAATTCGTAGAAAAATAATTGAACGCAATGTGCTGCAGGGGTCGGGGTGGGGAAAAGGAGGGGCTGAGGTGAAGGAGGGGGTGTGGAGAAGGATTGTGATGGTGAAGTAGGGGGTAGAAGGAGGGGAGGGGAGAAGGAGGGTGACTGAGCGCGCGAACGAGGATTGAGGATGATTCGCTACAAAAAATTAACCCGCAGCAAGTTCGATTGTGTTGCTTTTATTAATTTCTTTCTCCAACAACTTTCGCATTGTTATTGTAGTTGTTTACTTTTTTAACAATGAAAAATAACAACAATTACAACAGCTAAAAAAGGCATTCTATACTCAGACGGAAAAAAGGAGCAGAAAGGACGGCGTCTGCTGAACAAAAAAACCTCAACTTTTTAGCTTCTTCCATTGTTGGCTTCGGCCACCGCTGGCCATAGTTGCCAACC
Source organism: Sicus ferrugineus (assembly GCA_922984085.1). NCBI lineage: Eukaryota > Metazoa > Arthropoda > Insecta > Diptera > Conopidae > Sicus > Sicus ferrugineus. The sequence continues at coordinate 16,704,206 of OV277351.1, forward strand.
TCAAATTCCACACAAATGCATTCTACCAAATGTATTAAAAAAAATTACCACAAAAAAGTCGCCCTGTACCGAGATGATATCAGTACGAACTGAAAATACCACGAAATCCCCACAATTTCCTTAATTACTGTGGGATTTTGTGCGAGTTTTTTTAAATACCGTGAGATTCCGTTTGAGATTTATTTATTCCTGTGAAATAATGTGTGGGATTTTTCATTCCTGTGTGATTTTGAGTGAAATGTGAGATTTCTTAATTACACAGAAGATTTTATGTGGCATTATTATTTACCGGAGATTTTGTGGGGATTATTTACTGGAGATTTTGTGTGTATGATTTTTCGTCATAATCGAAAAGCAGTCCTAAAATTCTAGTAACTTCAAGAAATCACACACGATTGAAGAAATCGCGTAGGAATCCCCGGTGGCAACCATCGCTGTTGGCTTTTAAATAAATAATAAAGAAATCAAGAGGAAATATAAAAAAAACAAAATTATTGGAAGGAGAAACTGAAGACAAGGAAGTTTTCATTTTTTATCCCGGAACGCAAAATAATGAAAAATTAATTATTTGTAACCGAATGTTTTTACAGACTTGCTTCGAAATTCTGATCACAGTACGAAGGGAAAGAGAGGAAATTATTTTAATAAGTTTAGTTAGTCATTTGTTTCGGAAGTCAGTATTTGTGATCGAATGTCCTAAAAGCGATTTTATTTCACTCTTCATTATTTCCACTTCGTAATGTCTGTCCACGGAATTGATGAATAAATAATTTTTAACTAGATAAAAACTGCTGACATAAGCATTCAACAAATTTCAGCTCTCCACATCAGAAATCGAATGGCCTCATTGCAGGTAAATCGAAGGAATCGAAGGGCGTTTATTCAGCTTTCTGGTGGGTGGTGGGCTACACGCTCATAGTAACTAAAAATCAAAATGAATTCCTTTCGACAGCAGCAGCAGCGACAGCAGAAGAACTCGAAAGACGCCAACGGAATCGCAATCACAAAACGCCGCCCTTCCGGCTAAAAAGGTATGGAATGGAGTAAAAAAATAACGTATTTGTTTGTATTGCTTGTGCGCGCTTTCTTCCCTTTCATTTTTTACACCCCCACACATGTGCTTGGTGTCGAGGTGAGGTCGAGGTGACCCGAAGAACTCGACGCCCCTTCTCGCTTGGAACGCGGAGGGAAGCAGAAAACGAAGGTCCGTAACTGACCAACTGCAGAGGACAGTCAAGTGATAACAGCAGCAAGAACGGCAAGCGTGGAAGAGGTTAAACTGCTGGTCAATCGTTCTTCCTGCCGGAGTCGAAGGTCCTTCACGAACTCTTCCTTCTCAGAATGGAGAGCAGAGCTGCGTGAGTGAGAGAGTGAGACTGTAAATGAGAGCATGAAATTTTCATTCAAAATGTTTTGTAAATCATATTTATCAGGCTGTTATGTGTTATTAACAGAATTATCTGCAAAAATTCGATGAAAAGGTTTCTAGTAAAAACGCCAAACACAACAAGTGCATTCAAATTTAAAAAACACGCTACCAAATTTCTTCCCTCCGCACCTGTCTGCGCGCCGTATCTTGGTTCCTTCTGCTTGAGCGTATGCGCAGGTATCTCGGCCTACAAACAGGATATACCTGCCTCAAGAATCCTGGCGGGCTTTTGTCGGCACGCACGTTATTTACTTTTGCTTTAACAGCCGATACTGCGTGCGGTTTTGTGGTTCGTTTTACGTTTGCCGACTTATTCTCTCTGTGTGTGATGCCGAATTTAAATATTACACGACTATTTGAACTAAATCTCTTCGCCGGAAAATAGTTACGCAAGTAAAGGCAGGAACATTTTTCACACACAAATATAAGAAAGTAAAGGAAAGAAATATTTCCGGGAAACTCGCCGAAGGGAAAATGTGTAGTTGTCATTGTATAGCTGGAACGACTACGAGGCGCAATGAAAAGAATATCTTGGGTCATGAAAAATACCAGTATTGATCTGCCTAATAATCTCATACTATCTTCACCTGATGGATTTGACACTGCAGTCAGAAAACAACTCACACTCAACTCACACTCAAAATGACTTCACAAATGACTTCCACTTCTATTGCCCTACAAACTCCTCGTCGTTGGTGTTTCAATGACTCCTCGATGTCATTTCGTCGCTGCCTAATGGATGCTTCTCCACTTTTAAGATATCCTGAAACATTTATTAGCTCAAAGGTGACGAATTGTTATTGAGCAGCATCAACGAAAGCCATAAATACGTCGTCGTACAGCGCTGTACTCACTGTCACTGTCGCTCGTGTCCATTTGTCAAGCCTGCGACGGATGAAACGAAAACAAATAAAACCGAAAATCACCACTCGGACGCTGCGATGTTGCCAACCTCATTCGCTGTCATCAACTCATGGCAGTCGATGCACGCGGCACTTGTTGCCCGGGTTATCAATCTACTAAATCAATTTTTATTGATCTCGCACTCAAGAAATGCAGAGTGTGTGGTATTTGACGACAGCGTTGCGAAGGACCGGCGGCAGCGGCGGGTGTCCTTCGAGGTATCCGTCAAATGTACGCGCAGCGTATCTGTATCTGCCGTGGTTTTGATGCTAATGCATTTTTAACGATTTAAAAAGAATTCGTTGTTTATTCGGTGGGTGTCGTCGTCAGTCGCCACTCAGTGGACGCTGTGAGGGAAGAGGATATGAGGTGCAAGTTGTGTTAGCTTCAGTGACAACTACAGATTCATACAGAATTTAAGACGGTTGAGAATTTAAGGAGAAATCAGCCCGCAGGCGCTGCAAGTCCTGAGAAGTTGGCCTAAATGTCAATTGCTGGTATCTTAAATGCGAGAGAAAAACTTGATTCATTTGCAACAGATTTCACATATTTTAATTTAATAAAAGATTGGCATTAATTTGACTGTGAAGTCTAAGTGATCTTAATCTCAGATATATTGAAGTATATCTGGAATTAACATGAATCACGAATATACTTTATAAACGTGAAAATTAATGCGTAAAAAGTGTAATTTTCGAGAAATCTAAAAAGCTACTTTAATAATGAGTTTATTATTCCAATCTATTAAGGAATAATAAAGTTATTTCTTAATTTCTTATTATTTTTATTCTTATTAATCTGTCACTGTAGTTGTTTGTTCTTGTCGTTGTTGTTGCCTTAATATTCTCCATTTCTTGTCGTTCCAAATTTGATGCTGTTTAATTCTACCTAAACAATAAAACCAGAAGCTGACACTTTTCGGCGATATAATTGAAGTCGTAAAAGATTATTTCTTGATGATTACGAATTCCTTCGAATTTTCTAGTATATGGCAAACTTTAATTTGTATGACTCAATTAAATTAAGTTAAATTTAACGTAAAATCGGCCAAATACAAGCGGTGACAACTGATGTGTGTGTCTCTGCAAATGGTTTCAATACAAGTTTTAAATTGTATTTTAAAAATAAAAACAAGAAACTTGCATGGATGGTTTAAATAGAAGTTAAATAAATTTATAGCCAACTTTTGTCTTTGAAGTTAATATTTTGATGATTTCTCACCCGCTGCCGAACTTGCCGCAAAACCAATTTAATTACAAAAGGATTTCTTAATTTAGTAACTCATAGAAATTTAATTGAGACTTTCACTACTGAGACGAAGACTTTCAAATAGTTTCCAAATAAACTTCAACATTTTACTTTCTCTAAAAGCTCCGTCATGGCCATTGAGATCTCAAGGGTGTCGTGAAATTGCGTTTGCAATTTTTAAGTTTTTTTTTTATTAACACTCTTAGTTAGTTTTATTTAATTTCAATTGTGTTTTGGAGGCCATTTGTTGCTTCGGAGCTGCTGAAGTATTACTGCGATACATTTAAAGATTTTATAGTTTAAAAGACGGAAATCAAATTTACTTGTTGATGAAAAAAAACCAGAAATGAAAAATAAAACCTCAATCAAGTTTGAGAAAAAATTTGCCTTTTAAGCCATGAGATTTCCATAAGGTTACTGTAAGGCAAAAAGATAAAAAACCAATTTTAAGCGGTAAGTACGAGTTGTTAACTAAGTAATCTGTATTGCGTGGAACTCGCGGAGACTTTTAGCTTTCTTAGTCGACGTCGTGTGTAGCAAAATGTTGATGAAGTTCCCACACACAAGTGAAATAGTTGTCGTCGTTCTTCTGCGTCTCGCGTTTCTCGGGCACTCAAATAACCGCATGTAACGGAAGTTTCAAAAAAATTGGGTAGCCATCAAAGTAGTGCAAGAAGACGGGAGTGAGGCACCGCGAGGCCAATAAATGTTAGGAGTCTCTAATATAAACAGCTACTTACGCCTCAATTCCGAAATACGCTTGTATGCTGGTAGCCACCGTTGCACACACGAACCGCAGCCAACGCTATCTGTCGCAATCTTTCGAGACGCCATCCGGTGGTCAGGGGAAACATCGAATTTCTTAGTTCCAGCAATTCGTATTACCGAAATTTGGTAGTTCTTTGATCTCAGTTCTAGATTCTCCGGTTCTTGGTTCCAAAATATGATGAATCTCAGTTCCGAATGACGTCGGACTCTTAATTGAGCTAAAAATAAAGAATTGAATATGAAAGAATTTCGTTAAAATTGTGGGGTATTCACTGGAAAAATATTGTGTGTGAACCGCAAAGAAATCGTTTTGCTTCTACTAAAATATTTTATTAAAGTCAACTTTATTCGCCCCAACTAATCTCGATTTTCCATCAATTTATTTGAATTATATAATAATAACAACATATTGCAGATTATTCTTGTTCCTGATGTTGTTGTTGTTTTTGTTACTGCCATTTTTGTGGTGGTGTTTTTTTACTGATTATAGAGTACTCAGTCGTCGCTAGTTATTTTTGTAATTCATTACATTCGCATGTTCGTCAGTTTGACATCGGCTGTCAAATGGCAAAGAATTACATTTTTTGCGAATTTATTCAAATGTATTCATTTCGTACTTTGTTTCCTTCTTTACTTTTAGCTTTTTCTAATATGTTTTGTAACTATTTTATTATTTAACGTGCTGTAACGATAATCAAATTTTTTCCTTTCTTTCCGTCATTCAAAGCCATGCAATGTTAGTCAATCAATCATCAGTCAACTGAACAGCGTCTCTCCACTCAACATTGCATTCAAATCAATCAAAATTCCTTTTTTTCGCTGCTACCGTTTTGATTTTTTCTATCAAGTTTTTCTTCGATTTCAATTTAGTTTGAATGATGCGAAAAAAGGGGACGATGAATGGTGTGCAGAGGGTGTTGAGTGGTGTGAATGGAAACTACTTTTGATTGTGTATAACAAGCCAGGACAAGATTTTCTGAAGAGGCTATCGTTCCGAATCCGATATTTCTTGGTCGTTATCAAACAAATGCTTTATTCATTTTATCTACCCGATATTCGAAGCAATTTATATTGAAATCAATTCTTTAACCGATTTCGAGTCGACATATCAGAATGAATAATGTATTCACTACTTTTAATTATTACTTTAGAATCCTTATTTTTGTCTGTTGACTCTTGCACTTTTATTGAACCTAATATTCAACTTATTGATGAAATAATGACGAAGTAAATAGACAAAGAGGACCTCATTCATACCTCAAGAAACGCTCCTACTTGAAAGATCCCTAGTTGTACTCGAAATACTCAAAGTACAATACTTGAGATCGAGACACTTTCTTCAGTCTCCATTTGAAATTACATTAAAAATTAGTTACATTTCAATGAAATTGCGAATCAGTGCATTCAACCGTGTAATGGCGACAGCGAGTTCCAATTTCCCTGTCCCCAATATCACGGGGTTCTCGCAGGACCCAACCGCTTTCTTCCTTCCATACAGTGGCGGAGCTAGAGAGAGGCTACGGCGACTGCCTCCCTTCCACCCCGTAAACTAAAAACTTCAAGAACCGAAGTTTACAGAAAATACGTTACTGCACCCTCTCCTCCCCTTGCCGCAAAATCTACATTGCTAGCTACGCCTCTGCTGCCGGTGCACTCATCGTTTCAGCATTTCTTTCTTAAGTATTTAAATCTTGTGTAAAAGTTTCGTCCGTCGATAGTCTAATAAAATTATTCCTGACGTCTATTCAGTCGCGCTCTCCCCGGATTACAGCCAAGCTGAACGGTATTGAACCCGTGTACTGGTACTTCGAAAAAGGCGGCGGCGGAGGTTACATTTTAAATTTATACGCATCAGAGTAGAAAACATTTGCTTTCGTATTTTTTCTTAAGAAAACAGCAGAACTGCTCTCAAGGGATTTAAGTAATTTTCCTGGGTAGAAGCTAAAATTCTAAAATCTTGCTTTAGTGGTCTAGGAATCCGCTAATATGATTGAATATTTTTTTAAATGTATTCGCGTTGAGTAAATTCTCTGAAATTTTAAAATGTAAAATTGAAAATAACGATTTGTAAACTCGTTACGAAAAATGCAGTCGTATACGATAAAATCCATACTTAGCTAAGAAATGTTAAGGAAAACAGAAAAAATTACACTCTACAAACTGTAACTCCACGCACAGACCTCGAGTCGTGCACGACTCGGTAACCACGGTATCACAAGACGACCTCTACAAATGTCAAATCAACCGTATTGAAAACGCAGCCATAAAATGCAAATGAAGGAAGAATTAACACCACAAAAACGTTAAAACACAAATAAAAACCGAACTACCAACCTGAGGGTGGTGGTGGCTGTGGTGCCCGATGTGTCATTACACGAACCAATAATAATAAAACGGCCAAAACGAAATACAAAATTAAGTCACTAAAAACCAAGCAGCCAACCCTGCGGACTTTGAGAACGATTCGAAGGCAGGGCCGTGAGGTAGTCGAAAACGGCTCAATAACAAGGGAAAACTATTGGGTGCCATTTTCAACTACACTATATAGCCACACTATATACAGCGTCGGCTCTGTAGGTAATGAGAATTCAAATAATAAACCACGATAACTATCAACTAACCAGAAAAATTCTCAATCGAAATTCATTTATTTTGATTACAACCTTGAATTGCTGTCGTGCAAGAAGACGGTTGGAGGGAAAAGGGAGGGGGGACCGACCGGCCCCTGTGTAAGTTTTGCGCAGTTGAAACAACATCAAAAGCCAAACATGCTACGAGTATATTAGTCACTTTCCACCTGGCTGTGCGAGTGGCAACACATACAACAACGATAAATAGTGGTCAATACAGCGGTATAATTTTCGACCTGCTACACCCCGATAGCCTGTCACTGCCTACCTGCACCCTCTGCTCGGCCGACCCGTACAGTTCGCTTCCTTCCGAAAAAGAAAAATTGTTGTAATTTGAATATTTATTACGTATTAACGTATCGCAATATTGTGTTCCTCAACATAACCGTAACTTAACGTATATCTACCCCATCGCGTGGCAGGTATGAGAGCTCAGTTAGCCGCGTGGTGGCGCGGCTCCTCACGAGCCTCCGATAGACCACAACTAAATAATACCTGCAGGGAGTTATTAATGCCCACATTAACCCTCTAAATGAATACCAAGAGGTCAATGAGGGACTACGTTTCGCATGTACGACGGCCAAAGATATGGAAAAAGCGCAAATGTTTTCTTCGCTGGTGACTGGTGTTAATATTCAGGGGCAGGCGAGAGATGGTGGTGTGAGAAAGGGGTCTTTCTTCAGCCGTCAATGCTTATCAATTGACTGTCATCTAGCTCGGAGGCCTCAAGTTGGAAGAAATAAATTAAATGTGACGGAATACTAATCAGTGTCATTAAGTCTTCGAGTCGTGTGGAAAGTCAAACGGCAAACTAAACCGTAAAACAAGGACGATATTTGGTTATTATTATACCTTAAGTAATCTTGCAAGACTTGTTCGGGTACAGTTGGTACCGATAATAATAGCGAAATAAAAATTAAAACAAAAATTGTAGTAGAAATAGGCAGAACTAGTGAAGAATACATGCATATACAATATATATAAATTATATTGCAATTTGACAGTTAAAGAAGTTGAAGTCAAACAACTAAATGGATCGTTTACTATACATAAAAAAATTTGCAGTCATCGGAAATAATCGATAACACCGCTTCGAAAATAATCGATAATATGAAATTGAAGACAATCGATACCAGTTCAAAATTATGATTTTTTTAATTTATAAATTAATAAATAATTTTGCAACTTTAAATCGACTTAACGAAAATGTATCGATACTCGTCAATTCGAAAATTTTATAAAGGCCTTTCACAAATATTAGTCAATTTTAGAATTGTATAATTACGGTTTATATCGAAATTTCGCAAAATATATACATCGATTATCAAAAAAATGGGTCATATAGGATAAAAGTCGTGAAACATTAAAGCGTTAACACATTTTTTAGATTCTGCATTATATATAAATTTCTAAAATCGAATATTTAAAAATTTAACATTGCGGTATTTACATACCTAAGTTCCGTGAATTTTACAATTTCACAAAATATTTCTCGAATGCTAAAAATCGATTTTTAATACTGCAGAAAATTCGCACTTATCGATAACTTTTGAAAATTCTATATAAATAATAAATTATATATAAATTTTAATTTTAAATTCTAATTATATATAAATATAAGACAGAATTATATTGTATATAAATATAAATCGGAATTTTTTAAAAATAAATTTCTATAACTCTACAATTTGACAAAATAAAAAAAGCGCTGCTAAAAAACTAAATAGTATTTCGATAAGGGTTTCATTTTGAAACGGCAAAAAGGTGGCATACAATGACTTCATTGCCGCGCGCACAAACACACTTGTGTCTTGACTCTTATATTGGTCTACCCAATATGCCACTTGCACCCTATCTACCTACCTATATGTACAGTTATATATTTCCTTGTTTCGTTATCGATTTGCATAAATTAATTTTTATTTCGTGGACTTAACATTTGCATGTGGGACTCCATACTTGCCTCGTATGTACTCGCGCGACTGAATGAATTCGATAAAAAGGAACACCATGCAAGTTGAGAAGAAAAAACTATTCATACTCCCCCCTTCACCGCCGACTGTACATTAAGACACTCCACGGAGATGTTAATCTATTTTAGTCCTGCCTTTAATGCAGTTGAAAACGTTACTTTAGCGCAAAGTTTCAGCTGTTTGAACGACTTCGCCACATTGGTGACTGACACACGGACAGACAGACGGACACACGCGGTAATAAAACGTGGCTAACATGCAATTGAACCGCGTGGCATTCAGTGACTTATAGTTGGCATTCAATAAAGTTGGTTGGCAGACGTCAAATGTTGAAATTTTTTGATGTTCACACATGTAATCAGGAGCGGAGTGGACGCGTTGAGGGCGCTCGCTGATATGTATGCTTGTAGGGCCCCGATTAAATGTGTTGCAAAGACATTTAAAGTACTTCGAAGGATTCTCCTCAAATTAATCCCTTCAACCGAGATCCCTGCTTTCTTCGCTCATCGATGCCTTTGATCGCGAAAGGACTTTAATATCTGTTCCCGACTACTGTTTCCCGGATTAGTGATTAACTCAATCCCTCGAAAAGTATACAACTGATAGTTTGATAGTCATAATGGTCTATCTAGAGCTCTAAACTCTATCTGTAGGGCCTTCCATTTCTGTCCTCGGTCATATGTGTATATATTCGATAAATAGAATGAACATTGACAATAGAATGCACTTTTATCGTTGATGCTCTTGACTACTAATTATTTCGATCCCTGGTATTCCCAATCATATTCTACACCTTATATTGTTCGATACCTCTGATCAGATCACCATAGTCTACCCATCCTGTGAATAGAACATCTAAAGATATTCTTGAAAATCATTTCAAGAGAACTCTTTTTCGAAAGCTAATGAGAATTTTGTACAGTTGGATCGAAGAGCCTATTAATTGCTTTTGAAAAAATTATGAATTTAGTAGTCGAATTCCGTGATTGTCACGTTGTTTTATAAATACGTATTTCGTTTTTAATAAAAAACAAACTTCTCCTATAAGATTTTACTCGTATTTACCACATTCCGCCCCTGTGTTGAGCCACTTATGAGTAACTTCGAGGATTCCATATGATTGTAGGAAAAATTGTTACTTTTGCGTGACTTTTTTTAATGTGAATATTTTCAATTATTAATCATATTAATCAGTTGATTTTTATCACTTTGTTCTGGCTTTCGCGAGGTAATTTGGAGGGTTCTTTTTTGAGGAGTGTTCTAGCCTTAGCACCGAAGCTATAGTCAGGACACTGACAGGATACGCTGTTCCTTCTTTAGCTATTAATGTATGCAACATGACTTTGATGAGTTTTGTGACATGATGGATTATTGTAATCAATGAGTGCATGAACTCATTAATTTTTGTTGATTATTTCTCTTGTTCTTTTAACATATTGGTAAAATTTTTTTAATATAATATCGTTTCTAAGTTTTAACCCTTGTAAATTGTATATTGATTGAAATATACGAGTATAAGTGTTGTTTTCGGCCAAGTCGAAGTCGAAATACCCTACACCAGAGTAGCTAAAAAAAGTAATAATTTCGCCCGCTGACAACTTTTGCATAAGTAGGCGGACCACACCCATTTTTGGCCATAATTTTGGTAACCTCTCCAGATACACAGTGGTAAAATTACGTCTTAATATCCTATGCCGTTGATGAGATATTGACAACTTTTGTACGAGTGGGTGGAACACGGCATTCACCTTATAGCATTTTTTAAAAAGAGGTGCCTCTACATTTCTTAAGTAAAGTAGGTGTGGCTGCTAACCGATTTCTCCCATTTTCTATCCCAAACTGCCCTACATAACAAAGAACATTTGTGTCAAATTTCATCGCGTTAGCTTTTTTCGTTCTCCCGTAATCGACAGACAGACAGACGACAGACAGGTCTTAAAATCAGTCATGTTTCTCTTTTTTAAATTTCCGTTAATCTTTTGATCAACTTAATATAGAAGAGTCAACAAATTAAAATTCTTTAGAACCAAGAAAGGAACAAATAAAAACAAGTCTGCCCATGGAAAAGTTTTCTGACATATGTCGCCAACGATGCAGACATTATTTTAAATGTCAACAAACAAATTTGACATCTGATAATAGAGTAATCAAAGGGTATCTGTGAAGCAATATACAACAACAATAACAACAGATTGTGTAAAATTGCATCATAAAAAATTGGCGCTCTATTGAGAAAAAACTCATTTAAACAAACTGTCAAAATATAAACTGTCAACAGTGTCAAAGTCTGGTATTTCTTTGCTAAGGAACGCCGCAGAGTTCAACAGCATAAAAGAATCGGCAGAGGAAAAGGGTTATTTTCCGCATGCTAAAGACAACAACAGCAACAACAACCATTGAATAACGACAATACTTCTCGAATTCCTTAGCGAGTTCCTGGGGGAGTTGAGGGGAGGGGGTGCATATTTGAAGTTACGAAATTTATAGAATCCCACCAAGTCTTTTTCACGATTTCGGTCTGCTTCTCTTGTAAAGCATTTTAAAGAAGTTATTGAAATTCGAAGGAAGCGCGAAAAAATCTACAGCAACAACAACAGGAACAACAAGAACGACAAGAACGACAACAACGACATCAACAAAATTGTGACTCCCTCGCAATAACGCAACTTTATTGAATTCCAAACAAGAAAAAGGGTTACACTTGGCAGTATGATGTCGGTTATAAAGGCAAAAACTTGTTGGGAGGGTATCGAAAAAGACCAGAAGTCAGAAGGCAACACAGATGAAGGGGATCAAGGGGATCGCATTGTGAGGGAGAGAAAAAGCAAGAAAGCGGCGGTGCGGGAGGTGATTTAGTGTTAAATAAAAAACTTTTAAATTGCTATTTGATCGTTTATTTAGTGACATAAATGGTGGCGGAATACGGAAGAACGACAATAGCAGCAATGAAGATGATAAAAACTGAAACAAGAGGGTCTACGGTAAAACAACAACAACAACAACAACAGCAACAAGAATAATATAAGAAACAATGATGTTTGCTTGCTTTCCCGTAAAGTGTTGAAAAAGAGAATTTTTAACAAAGAAGAAAAAGACAATTTTGTAAACAAAAGAGTGGAAAGTACACGATTGAATTTCGCGAAAACCAATTCAGAATATCACATTTAGCACTTCAGGATATCACTTTTTATAAATAGGCTGGTTTGGAAAATATCACTTCATGTTCTCGTCTCGTAGAACGAGACCGACACACGCCTTTTTTAGTCGGCACCAGAAACGGGATCGAGCGTTATATTCAGTCAAGACGAATGCTGAGATCGACGCAACCTTATTCTCGTCTCGAATTTGACATAATAATCGAAATCAAGATCAAAACCGTTCGTTCGCAAAAGCTGACTTTATTAAAAAAAGCTGTATATAAATTAGCGAACGCATCTAGTGGAAGTACAACATAAAATTGTATTTTCTGTCCTGACAGCAGTGGGGATGGGATGCTAACTGCAAGAACAACAATCTACAATCGTCATACGGCAGCAAGAACGAGTTTTTATCCCATAATATCATGCAAAAATTTGACAATAACTCGGTTGACATGTTTATTGTGCGACGACCAGTGTTGCCAACAAAGCAGGAGTTATAAATACAAAAACAAGAAAGATGTCACGGCTGTTGACAGTTACCGCGATTTTATATTGAAAATTCTTTTTGTAGCTTGACTTTTTTGCAATTTCATTGAATTTTCGGTAGAAAGAAACTTCTTTTGTTCCCCCGCTGTCATCGTCATCTTTTCACTATTTATTGATGATGATTTTATAACTTCCGAAAGGGGAAAATTCGAATATGAATTCAAAATTGAATACAAAAGGAAGGGAAATAAAGTTTAAGGAATGTTTCGCAGGTGTTCTAATAAATAACAACAATTGCGAGATTATATTGAAGTAAAATATCATATTATATTAAAGTAAAAGGAGTGGAAAATTCAATATGCTTATAATATTTCAGCTTTTAGAAGAATAAAATAGCCACACTAAATCCCACGAGAAGACAACAAAGTTCTATACAAAAATAATATCTTCCTGTAACAAACAAATAATCTTGTTTACTTATATTTCGAATCAATCCGAACTGGTACTCGATGATCAATGCTCTGAAAGCAACAACAACACCAACAGCGACTACATTGTGTCGGTTGAATTTTAATGAACGTTGAGTGACGGCACCCGTAGAATCCACAACATGACTTCGCGGAGGACACCACATCATCCGGTTTACAACCGACCGAGCAGTAAAATCAACCATATAACCTAACCAACCATCCAACCATCCAACCTAACCAACCATCCAACCTAACCAACCAATTCAGTCATTCATTCAACCAGCCAGTCAGCCAGTCAACAGAAACGAACAAATTGAATTATTCACCCCTTTTGAACAGTTTTATTGGTTCCATTCGATGATCATCGTTCGAATCGGCCACGTATTCGCGCCAGTTCGGAGTACTTTCAGGCATGAGCGGGAGGTCTTTTGTGGTTGCCCGCTCGAGGTTGAACGAATGCCAACGTGTTGAGTGAATTTTTTGCTTGTAGTTACCTATATGAATAACTATCACACATGATGTCTGTCCGAACAAGTTGTTTTCTCACTGAAATATCCAGTTATATCTCTAACCTGACATGTGGGCAGACGTCTGTTTTTCTCAATGTGTGTCGTCTTCAATGTCTGGATATCTGTGTTTCTGGATGTCTCTCTGTCTGTCACTCTCGGTCATTTGTGTTAATTTTTTCCATACTTTACTAAGGTTACTGTAGTACGTAGTATCGTTCCGTCACTCGGTCGGTCGGTCGGTCGATCGGTCGATCGGTCCGCCGATCGTTCGGTCCATCTAGTGGTTGCTATTTTAACACCATAAACGACCCATTGTTACCAACCACAAACAAAACATCCGGTCTCTTCTTGATAATGTTATTCTGTAATTGTATTTGTTGTTGCCTTCTTTGGTACTGTTGTTCCCTTTTGTTGGCCGGAGACTGACTGGTTGATTGATTTCGTTCGGAAATTCTTTTGCACTCTTTTATGACCCCACAATAAGTTTGGTGTAAAATTTCACACCGAAACGCTTAAATGATTCTTTCAACTCAGCCCGAGTAGAGACGGCTTGTTGAGGGTGATAAAAAAATAGCTAACGATCAGCACGCGCGATCAATAATGATGACCGCGATGGTATAGAATGAGTGGGAGAAAAATTAAAAAAGGCATTTAGAGACACCCGTGAATTTTGTGAATTTTGTATGCTAAGGGGGAAAACTTGAATTTTGTAGGCCAAAAGTGAATTTTGTAGGCCAGGGGGGAAAACTTGTAGAGTGGAGTGGAGTAAGTCCTTGCGACTTCGACTCCTTGGGAGTCATGGACCAGATCTTCTCATCACTTTCATATCAGATATAATTGAAGATGAGCGTTATATAACTCGTCTTACAGTAAAAAGTTAGTTCAAGGGTTTTCAAAGTTTAAGGAGCAGAAAAGTTATTTTACATTCATAATTTGCAGAGATCGTCGATCTCTTTCTTCGTATGAACAAACTGAAAATGTTGGCCGTTCAGATGATAATTCCTTTTGTTATCTGCAACAGGTGATAATTCCTATGTACTACGGACTTGTCAAGTCAACATCTATGGGACGTCCGTTAAGTCCGTTTCTCAGAATGGTTTGAACATTTTTCACTTTTGTTAGCCCTACAATATTAGATATCCAAGATTTTCGTATTCATACTGGCGCTCAATTAACGTGTTCACCAGGAACAAAAGTCCAACAAGTATGCAAAAAAAGTAGGTAATTCAGCATGCAACAACTCCTAACTAAACATTATTGTCTTCGGTTCATTCAATGAGAAACATCAGCACCGCCATAAATTGACCCTTCATCAATAAGTGACCCTAATTTAGAGACCCTTCGGACCTTTACGAAAACCATAAAGAATTTTACTTCACGCTTCGTTGCCGCAAGCAAACGAATGCACGAATGCAAAAGAAGGAACGAATGTGTTTCGGATCGAAGGACTGAGGGGAAAGAAGAAGTACAGCATAGGGGACGAGATTATTTTGCACTGATAACGCTGAAATGTCAGGAAGGGAAATGCATGCTCACAGCAAGGACACTTGGAAGAAGTTACCGAGGTGATGGTGGTGGTGGTGGTGGTGGAACTTTTTCTTCTGGTCAAGGCACCCGAACTGTATTGACTGACAGACTTTCTGGCCATCATTAATCACGTGGACGAAATAATTGGTATTTTCAAGCTAACAGTGGTAACCGCAATTCTATAATGAGTGAAGAAAGGGGGAAAAAGGGAATATTTGTGGTAAAAAGCAGTTTTTTAACATGAAGAGGCTTTATAACTCAACTTAAAATTTATATTAGGCCAAAACCACTTAGTATTCACAAAACTCATCTAAATTTTAAGGATACTCATGCAAAGTTCATAACGTTGATTCTTATTCTTTTCTCGATCTCGGTTCTCGTCACGACTAAACGAAGCTGTTTCGATCTCGATTCTCGTTGTGTTGATACCATTTCGATTTTAAGTAGCAAACAGGAGCTCGGCTCTGGTTTGAGTTGAAGATTAGCCTACATTCGGGTCTTCATCTCGATTGATGTAGTGTCGATGTCTGGCTTTCGATTCTAAGATTCAGACGAGATCTCAATTCACACCTTCACTGAAAGAGACTCCCCCGATCACGTTTTTTATCTGAAGGACTCTCTAAATCTCGATTCCCGTCACGACTAAAGTAGTATGTGTTGGTCATTAGTTATCGTTTCGATTTTATAAGGCAGATGGAATCTCGATTCTTGTCTCGATCAAAACAGAACAGTGGTATTCTAGTAGTCGACGGAGAGCAAGCGGTTTCTGTTCTCTGCGCTACTAGAAAGAGGATCGGTCTCGGTTATATAAATCATGTCAGGCGGCTTCAAATCTACTTCTTCCTATAGGAAAGAAAGCAATCTTCCTATAGGAAAAAAAACGTTCTTCCTATAGGAAAGAAAGCAATCGCAATGTTTTTCCTGTACAGCCTTTTATTGTATTACTATTGCTGATCTATGACTTCAATAAAGGCCACTTTTACCGGACTCTCTTTTAATGGGGCGCAGGTGAAAAGGTCTAAATTATAGTTCTGATAATGCGAACATCACTGCAGGCTGATCGAGCACGTGCTGCATTACAGAATCGTTTGATCACGCAGCGATCGTTTTTGACAAACGTACAGCAGGTGATCGACGTTTTAGCGTCATAATAGATGCCTTCCTTTTTTTAATTTTTTGTATGGAGTTCCTTTTCTATCTCCAATATTATCAATCAATCGAAAATGACTTCTAGATTCTTTGTATCCATTGTAGAATTGAATTAGGATTATTTTGTTAATTATTTCTCTCGCATTAAAACGGTAGTGCATACATTTCATCCACTTCTTCTATAGTCTCATCATTTCTTCTACAGTACGATCATTTCCTACCTAGAATTCGTTCTTTACTACCGGACTTGCTCTTCTCTCCATTATCGCACCATCGTCCTCCTCTCTTGCACGCTACACCTGCCTCTAAATACTGTAACCAGCATGATCGCCACCCATATTTTTCACATTAACTTCCTCACACACACACACACACGCACACACAAACACACACACAGATACTAGTCTCTTACTATCATTTGTCTTCTTTCACTAAGCTGCGTTTTTCCCCCGATCATTTTTACGTTTTGCTTATTTTTACTGATCGTATAACGCTGATAGTCATCCGCCAATGACGACCATAACCATCTACTGTACTGTCGCTTCGGAGCATTTCTTTGTTTGCTCGTTTATGACTTTGACTTCAGTAACTCCGGTGATCTAAAACCCTGAAAAGAACTCCCAACTGCAGCGTAGTTTGGAGTTTGCAGTACGCGTTCTCAGCTTGCGGCTGAGAACGCGGCTTGTTAGTTGGCTATATTTTGCTTTTATGTTCCTATTCCTCATAATATTTTATGTTATTTATGCAAAAAGAGCAATATAAATTAAAAATTTAAAACTCCGCAAAGTAGGGCGATCCAAAGAATTTTCCAAAGAATATAGTATGCCATCAGCTTTAATATGCGATCGTCTCCGTCTCTACTCTGCGATCATCTCTTGTACACGTTTGCTGTTTCAAACTTGACGATCTTCATTCATGCTGGATAATAATTATTAATACTGCCTTTAATGAAGTCACGCTTCGCTAAATCTCTACAGCGAATTGTCTTTTAGCTTTGCCACTACTTCTTTTTTGCCATAGTTTTGGGAAAAGCGGCTGTATGTGCCATTTAAGGTTGGATTAATAAAACCGAAATGGCGGGAGAGTGAGATACAGCAATCGCGAGCTTAGAAAACGCGGAAGAACTCTTAGTTCGTAATGAGAACTTGAGAAGTTTGAGTAATTAGCAGATCGCCATTTTATAAGTCTTTAAATCAACTCGTGATGGGTTTTATAAGGGATTGTTTGTGATTCGAAATATTGGAACACGCGAAAATGAGCCCCAAGATATCTCGTACTTCAAGAGAATATGAAAATTAGAGAACATTTTAGGGAACTTAGGAGAAATTTAGGTAACTCCAAGGATAATTTTGGGGAATACCCGCATAGCCCAGATTTTGGATAATGTGAACTTGAGTCAAAATATCTTCGAAGAAATAATTCTTTACGGTAGAATGATGCATTATTTTGGTCTTTAAAACGATGATATAGAAATATTTTCGCCTTTGTGAAGACGTTGAAGATAATGAAGTCAAAATGTCGAAACCAACATTTTCACGGTTCTTTTTTTTTGATATTATGACCGTAACTCTAAGAATGTAAATTCGCAATTTTTTAAGATCGAAACTTATGTTAAAAAGCAATACCGAGAATGGATTTCTTTACTAGGGAACTTTAGCTCCCTGAGGAAAGGAATTTTAGATGAATTTCGTAAACTCTTCATATGCGAATTAGTATCTAGCGCAATAATTACAAGAGTTGCAGCAAGCTTAAAAGAGTTTTCTGGAGGCTTATTAAAATTCTAACGAACTTAATACTCAATCCACACGCAAGCTGTCAGCTGTCATTCTGCAGACACCAGCAACATCGACCGCTGCTCGCAAACTATCGCCGTAATTGAATTTTAATGAATTCCCACCATGGTAACCGCGAAATTCTACGACCGTATTGAAATTCGCGAATTAACGATCGGAAAGCGAGGCGGCAAACGCGTACTAATTGAAGCGTAAGCAACCGCCAGCCGCTGCTGCAACGCGTCGAGCAGGTGAACTCACACGTGACAGTTTTCCCCGGCTTTCGTATTGCTTGGCGATACGAGCTCCACGCGTGAGTATGGGACGTTGTAATTATTTTGTGGCCACAATGAAAGAAACAAAGAGAAAAACGCAAAAAGACGAAAACGCAACGACCAAGCTAAAGAGTTCTTCGACTTCGAGTTTAAATACAGAAAAGAGAGAATTAAAAAAATTACTCGCTCCACCTGAGTGACTCGCGGGTGTCTTTCGCTGTGCGAGTCGCGCGAAAAGTCGCGTCGTCGAAATTAATTTCCCTCCGCCAGACTGGTGGTTGTGCTTGAGGAATTAGATGGCACCTCGACATACTCGACATATAGACAGCTCGGTTGCCGTCTTGGCAACGGCCACGAATTCACTACCATCGCCGCCACGATCGGCGAAGTGTAATCATAATTTATTGTAATTATTTATTATTTTAAAATTGGTTTAATGAGTTCCACTGATGGTAGGAAAATTTATGATAATTGCTCTCATATTGAAGTCATTGCAATCGTGGTACGACGATGAAAGACACAGAAGCCGCAGTCGACGTGGCGGAAGAAGAAGAAGAAGAAGGAAGAGTGGCAGTCGGCGACAAGCTACTCGAGTAAGCTGTCAAACTGTGTGAAGGGAAGTTATGTGCTTCCGATGATATTCACTCGTCGGTTGGTTACATGAGTTCCTCATTTTGACTGCACTCGAAAGCGCAATGCGTTGACGTGGAAGTCGTGTATTTCGTTTCCTTAACTTTAACTTACGTTTTGCTTTGTTTTTTGAATATAAAGAAATATTTCGGAAATAACCGCCTTAATGGACTTCAGCATTCCTGACGGGAAACTCTCTTGATCTGGTACAGAAATTATAGCCATCAAGTAGGGCGATTCTCGTGCTTTAATTTAATTCAAAAGCATTCATTGCTTCTGAACTTGGTTTCGTCAACAGAAAATCCTTTGTTTGTAAAAATATCAGAATCCCCTCTGCGGCTTAATGCGAAATTTCCTCCACTGTAGTGGACTCTCGTGACTCTCTCCCTCAGTCGCCCAATTAAGTTGATCAATAATGCATAAAGATCCGCCGAATAGATCGCGTTGTCAACGCTAATGAAACCGACATCTTCGTCTCCGTCCGGCGTCGTCGTCCTCGTCGTCGTCGTCCTCGTCGTCGTCGTCATGTGGCTCGCGCTGACCAGTCTGCACACGCGTACATACATTACGAACGCAGACAGGTGTAAACAAATAGCAGAAAACACAAGCGCACCAACAACGAACGCGGAAGGGATTCCCTATTGAAACGAAGCCACCATGTAGACGAAAACTCTCTTGACCTCTGGAGTTTCTACTCACAGTTGACCCTCATGACGAGACGTAAGAAAGGCGGCCGAGCAGGTTGAAAAAACCGCCGCAACCGTCTTAAATCAATCATGCGCGAATGCATTCCATTCAATTAAAATATCTGCGATGACTGCGGCCGTAGTGGTGTCGAGGGTCCCCGGAAGAAGACGCCAGACGCCGAAAGACCCTCGGAGTTCGGGGGAGCAAATTACTTGTTGCGAGAAGCAGCCGCACTTTCCAGAGTCATCATTGTTAATAGCTAAAAAGTTCCTAGCTTGCGGGAAGGACATGATGAGGCAACACGGCGTTGGCAACGCATGAATGACCGAGTGAATGCTGGTCCTGCTACAGGTGTTCGGCGAGAACGCAGGACGCGGGAGACCTGCTATTAAGCAGTTAGTAGGAAGCATAGCGACGAGGGCGCTGCTGATGGTTACATGACGATTGACATTTAGTGGAGGGCAGAAATTAAAGAACAAGGAAGGCAAGGTGCTGTAAGGACGATGCATGTAAATAAAGAAGAATGAGGGAGAGCAAGTTGGGGGACACAGGCCACAGAAAGTGAGAACGTACACACGTAAGGAAGTGAAATGTTGCCTGGGTTTAATTAAAATTAGGACGGAAGACCTGTTGGCGATAGAGGGAAATTCAGGGAGACGTAAGACGTTGGGAAAAGAGACCAAAGTGTCCGTATAGAAGATTATCTTGGAAGCAGGTGTGGGCACGACCAGAGAAAAATGCTCTCCTTAAGTAGAACTCGGGCGGACATCCTTTTTGTAGCAGATGATTATTTTCTATTGTAGTTTCTAATGTGAAGGGGCATCCACTGAACTCGCTATCGTCTCGATAACGATTAACGCACCGAAATCGAAATAAAATCGGCGCTGTCTCAGTTTCAGATTATTGTGTCGGCAAAACGTCTCAATTTCGATAATCGCCTCGAACTTGAAGCAGGAAAAACTATGTCTCAGTTTCGATTGTCATCTCGCCCAGAAAAAGCCGTCTTAATTTCGATTATTGCCTCGAAAAGTTGCGCCTGAACAGGGTTTCTATTGATCTCAATATCGATTAAGACTCCGGGGTCCAAGAACCCCCATCTCAGTCTCGCCCAGCGCCTCGTCTTGACTCGATTGTGGATGCGACTGAAAAGTGAGATCTTGATATGGATTATCTGAATTCGAAGCAAAAACCGCCTTTTCGATCACGAAATATGTTTCGACAGAAAAATCCATCTGCATTTCGATTATTGTTCCGAGTTCGAGATGTAATCGGAAACAAATGAATTCAGTGTGGTCGACTAAATTGGTTCAATTCTCGAATTCTTAAAGAAAAGGTCATTTAATCCTCCACTTCAACGGACTTGAGAAGAACCTCTTCTATTTTTTCCCTTAGCTTTTAAAATGTCATCCTTTCTCGGACTTAATTTTTTATTGATAATAAAGTTTTCCTTTTACTCACCTGCCGCAAATTCCTCTTTTCTTGTCGTCACATTTTCCTGGCGAATTACAATATTTCAGTTGACTTTTGTCAGTTTTGTGATTTTTTATTAATTGCGACTTTTATGCGGAACCTTTGTGCACCACACATATACAGACACACGCACACACACATGCAATTACATACGAATGCGATTCATAGATGCTCGCACTCAGCAAAAGCTCGACTAAAATTATGGCTCACCAGTTGAGAGCGTCTCTTATGTTCCCGCTCTATCGCTGCCTCTGTTGTGATCTATAATAACAATAATCATAACTTTAGCTGTCAACATGACAGCTACGTCTACATCTGCCTTTTCTGCGGTAGTGATGGTCTTCTCCTCCTCTACTCCTCCTCCTCCTCATCCTCCTTCCTCGTCTGCTTTATTAGCGCTTCGCTTTATTTCTTTGTTGTTTCTGATGTTTTAATCTAAGATTTGATTGGTTCAAGTTGTGATTTTTAACGAGCTCTGATTTTGTTGTTGGAGCAAACTCCGTATAAAACGCACAGATACACCAGCGTATCCGTATCTACAGCACACATACTCGCACCGCTGTACCGAAAGGTAACTTTATGACTGCGAAAAACTTTAGCACTTCATTTTTACCGTCTTCAGGCGGCTTTCGGTCGACCGAACGCTCTTGTTTGAGGACAGGATGAGACGTGACTCCGATGAGTGCTTTAAGATTAGCGAGTATGTTGGAAATCATTAATCCTCAAAGAAAACTAACTAGATAAAGAAGTTCGGGGCGGGGGGAGGGAGGGGCTGGAGGTGGGACATGTGGGAACACCATAAAGTGGCGTGTAACTTTAATTGGCATGAAGTTCGTAATATTTAATTAGGTTGGTCCTACGGAAATTCGAGTAAACTTAACAAAATCTTTGAAAAAAGGAGGAACTGTACGACTCGTCAATGGTAAAGTTTATAATTTCGAACTGTATAGCAAAAACATATATTTTGAATTAAACAAAAAAGACCGAGAAAAGTTCTTTGATTTCCCCGATTTACTCCTGTTAGAGGGAGGTAAGAAGTCGAGATAGATATACATTCTTGCTTTTGCGTCTATCTGTCTGCTGGTCTGTGAATCTGTTGAAATCACGATTACGGGAGAACGAAAAGCGATATCGCGACGAATTTGGCACAAATATTCCTTGTTATGGAATGTAAAAAGTGCAAAAACACTTCGCTGCGTTTTTCTGAAGATTCGCGTCGATAAGTCGAGAAAATCGATAGTAACGAGATACTCAACTTTCATTCGTTGGCATTAAAGTGCAACCAGGCGTGAAAATACCCGTAAAGTTTTCTCCTGGAATTAAATCCCGAAAGAAATTATTAAGACCCATATGTATGTATAAAAATATATGTAATTCAACGTATATATACTTTTTGTAAAATATAACCTCTAATATGACATACGTATATAATACAAATATATATGTATTTCAATATTTAATATATATTATAGAGAACCGTAAAACGGCCGCACTCAGTGCACGACGATTTGCAACTCAATCACATCCCTGCCGTCATTCATTATCCGTTGGTTCAGGAAAAACTTCGTACACCTGAAGTCCGTGGTTTTGGACTACTATGTGGAAACAACCCGAGCGATTGCACCCGTCTGCGGGACGATTGCACCCGTCCACGGGTTCGCGCGGTATTCGCTCGGCAGTGGCGCGCAGCGGCCACACATACTTGTGACTGATGTGTAACTCGCCCGTGGATCGTGGTTAACAAACATGGCAGCGCCAATCCTGTGTAGCTTTGTGCGACGCGGATTGGAGGGTTCCTCCTGCCAGGGTTCCTCCTGCCAGGGTTCCTCCTGCCAGGGTTCCTCCTCGTAGGGTTCCTCCTGGTAGGTTTCCTCCTGGCAGGGTTCCTCCTGGCAGTGTTCAGTCTGGTGCTTGTCCAATAGCTTCTTGATTGTCCCGGTCGGAGTGTCAGATTGTGCTACTGCGCCCTGTGGATTGCGGTATCTTACTTTCCTCATGATCACGAAGAGAGTGGCGGCGTTGCACACGACACACTGGCCCCGACTCCGCTTATCACATTTGATGCATTGAAAGTGGTTGTTGTCGCAGAAGCAGCAACCGAATGGATAAAACTTCGGGCTGATGTTATGTTTCAGACAAATCGCGCACTTCATAATTTTGGATATATTTTGGCAAATGGTTTATTATATAAGTACAGAGAATTTAGGAGACAATATTTTCGCCTTTAAAAAAGCGACGGCCGGCGGAAGTAGTAGTGAGGATTACAAGCGCATTGGGTTGGGAGAGTGAACGAGCAGCAGGATCAGTAGAATGGACAGAAAACCCTGGTCAAATAAAGATGCCAAGTGGGGAAACCAAGCAATTCTCTCTAACCGCACAGAAGACGAAAGACATGCATAATTATATATGCGTTTAAATATAGATTGCGGGAAAACGGCTTGAAATATAGCGCTAGAATTCGGCACAAATATTTTTGGTTTACTGGAGCAGTTTGTGATTAAAAATGGGCGTAGTCGGTTGGCAGCCACGCCTAATTTTTGCATCATATGTACATCCAAAATATTTTAAGAAATATTTAGAAGTGTATATTTTAAATACGGGTTGATATATCAGGACAAAGTTTTAATCCGTCGTGTCTGGTGATATCCGCAAAAGTGAGTGTAGTTTACCTTCTTTTACTGTTCTACTAGTAAAGCATGTCGAAGCTTTTAAAAGCTTTCCAAGGCATCTGCTTTAACCTTACGAGCGTAGGACTAGAGACTTTTTTCGTGGACCTTGGTCCAGGTCCTCACAATACTTTTGGTTATTGTTACTATATTTTATTTCTTGATTTTGTTTATCTTATTTTATTATACCCTACACCCGAGGGTTTATATACACTTTGTACTTCCTTTTGTAACGCTGAGAAAGACAAGATAGATATAGAAAAGTATATTCTTGCTCAGCGTCACCTCCTGAGTCGGCTATCCTATCCGTCCGTTCGCCTGTATGTTTGTCTGTTGAAAGCACGATTACGGGAGAACGAACAGAGATATTGCGATAAAATCAGGCCCACATATTCTTTGTTACATGGAGCAGTTTGGTATTGAAAATGGACGAAGTCGGTTAATAACCACGCCTGCTTTTGATATTAAATATAAAGACACTTTTTTAAAAACTTGAATGTCTCGTATCTAGCAACATTAATGGTAGAGATCCTAATTGAAAATTTCATGCTTAACGTACTTGTATATAATAAAAGCAAAACATTTTATATCTGAGCAGTTATAAGTTGCAACGCTGTATATAAACATAGGAGTGCTCCACCGATTTATATACCATATATTTCGGAAGGGGATAATAATCACATTGTCCTTCTTCTTTTACGAGTACATTTTGTATAACGTAATATTAAATTTTATTCCGATATCAGCATAATTTCCCCAGAAATTGGTGTGGCTCTCCCACTTAAACGGTTATAAAGGATTTCACTTAAGCCTTTAAGTGCTTTCTAAGATAGCTTTGAACTTTGCGGGTGTAGGGTATTTAGACTTTGGCCTGGCCAAAGACAGCCTTCTTACTAGTTTTTATATTAAGCTTACTTTTACTGATAAGTCCTGGGAGCAACCTATAAGCCTCTCAATGGTCTTTACCTACGTGATGAATGCACTTATCGCCTCTATACCGTACCATAAAATTCATAACTTGATGTACACATTTCTTCGTGTTTTATGGTCCTATCCAATCGATCTATTTTTCAGTGTATAATACGATTTTTCTTTCACTCGTCGCACTGTAATTTCAAGTGAATCATATGATAGTTTGATCGATTGGTTAAATTTGTTTTTGATCATTTGTTGTCTTTGCCATCATCGTGTTATATACCGATGGGATTATCTCTTATTTTATGATGGAAGAGCAGGTTCCCCATCTAATTTATTAATTGGTCAATTTCTTAGTGAATTACACCAATCATATTTTGATGTAGCACGATCGTTTGATAGATTAGGTGAAATTGATATTATATTTTGATAACGATTATCACTCTACTATAGAATGTTATGGGTGGTCGAATTAAGAGCTCCAAGTCCAAGTTCTGACAATGAGATAATTGAGGAGATCAAAATGATCTCATTATGATTCAGAATTGGCTTATCTTTCACAATTGGCTTCGCTGAGATCCATATCAATTCAGTAATTAATGGCATTATTTGTTTAGCTGGACGAAATGAAGAAATGCCCATTATTTATACGGGTATTCGCAAGTAATATCTCACGGCCCTACAGAAACTTTTCAACTTTCCATCTATCTGTCCATCAATCTATCCATCCATCTTCCCACTTATCTGTTCATCTACTTCCTTGTTCTTCAGCGCACTATTCAGAAATTTTCTCCTTCACGTGAACCCTAAGCTATCGCAGCGCATAAGCACCACCGACCGATCGACCGGCCGACCGACCCGTGTGCCACCGAACAGCAACCAATGGAACGAATAGGCTTTGAAAATCAAATGTGAAAATCTAAACTGGGGAACCAGTGAGGAACATCGCGGGTAACATCGGCCAGGTTCCCAGCTCTCAATCGCCGGCTCAAGCATTGAACCTGTACACCACGACTTGGCAATTTCGACTCATACCGGTGGGTAAAAAGGCGCAAACGAGGCGATTTTTATGTGATTTTTTACCAACTTTTTGAACGGTGGCTCACCGTTTCTTATCTTCTTCTTCCTCCCCGTTTTTCCCCTCGCTTTGTTGCCGCACAAAATCAGTTTCTATTGTGGGACGATGACGGAGACGCGACCAGTATCTCGTATGTGGCAGGAGATACGCTCTACTGAACCCTGAGCTGAGGTTCGATTAAATGTTCAAGTAGTTTAAGTTTAGTTCAACTTTGAGGCTGGATTTCGCCGTTCGCTTTGTTGTTGTCTGGTGTAATTCTTTAATTTAATTTTGTTTTTAATTTTTAAGACGGGTTGCGGTTGGGCGGCAGGTATTGCCTGTCTGTGGGCGAGACGGTGTGGCGGGAGGACTTGGCGGCGGTGGCGGTGGCGGTGGCGACGGCGACGGCTTAACTGGTGGAGCCCTGCAAGTGGATCATCGACTTCATTGTTTGCCTTTTGCAGTTCACTTCATTTTGTAGCGCTTGGTTGCTCAGAAGAGTTGATTTTTTTTTGTGTTTTTGTATGGCGGCGCGCTAATGTGTGTGTGTACGTGTGGTTGTGCGTGTGAGGGGGAGGGGCAGCGCAACAGCTACAAGTGGTTGCCCTCTGTTGCGTTTGCGTCTTAACTTTTGCGCCGGCTGCCTGCCGCGGCTGCTTATTAAAGTGCGATTTGTTTAATGATTTTCGTATAAATTTCGAATAAAACCTGTACGGTACGGAAAATTAATTGTTTCTGTATGCAAAACAGAAATGCGGGCCGAATAATCAGAGTGATACAAACGAATTGTTGTGGATACAAATTTTCCGTTCTGCATTTTCACCAGATTAATGACTGAGTTGGGAAAGAATTTCAATAGCTATACGGAAATGCTATAGAAAAAACCTGCTAGCATAATTTGTAGCCCATCATTTTGGTAGTTAATTTAATACCAATTCTCAAATTATACTCTTCAGGATTCACTAACATTGCGAATCTAAATATCTGAAGTTTTTCAATTCCATGTAATGAAACTGGAGTTAAAAACTCATGACATTCGGCAGAGTCAGTCAACTGAGACGATTTCTCCGCCCCTATTTCAGTACCGCATCCTTTTCCTTGCTTATTTTTTAGCCCCTTCGGTCAAGTATCTCGAGGCCAAGCATATTTGCTACTTCATAATTATTTGCAAATAATTTTCGTATTTTGCAGAATTTATGTCTTCCCGGACGAATGCGAAGTGGAATGAATGATCGTTGGGTGGTGAATATACTTACTGCAACAACAACAACAACAACAATAACAAAAACAAAAACAACAACAAGTGCGGTATATCTCCACATATTGTATATTAAAATGCAGAGTTTTTAAGTGGTCGATTTTTTGCACAAGCATGCTATTCTTGTCAGTTGTGAGAATGCGCTGCCAATTCGTGCAGTGCTGTTCGTACCCACTGCCGTTGTTGCTGCCAATTCCCGTGATATATCGTGCATGTTCTTCTTCATCTACCACTACAGTTTAAATTGCAGCCAGCATGAGAATCTATACATTTATGCATTCCTGCACACAGCAATAATTACGATTAATAATAGCTGACACTCAAAGGAAAAAGTTGGCTTTGTTTGTAGTTTCTCTCAAATTTTTTGACATTTTGACAATTCGGTAATGCTAAGGGTTTTCTTGTACTTCTTGTCTAATTCTTCGAAGACCTTTTGTACTACAATATATAGTATTTAATCAGAATTGTAAAGGTTAAAATAACAATTGCGGCTTTTTAAAATAGGTTTTAAAAAAAGGTACGTTTTTGTCATTTTCCATATCGAACATGGAAGATCTTAAAATTTAAAGGATGCGATGAAGAATTGAAATGTGACGGATTACGCAAAAATTCCAGAAAAGTTGATTTTAACAAATTTCTATAAATTTACTTTTAAGATTTTCCTGTTTTTCATTAATCTTCTATGTTTGAAAATTGTATTTGCTAATTTTATACTATTTTTCCGCATTGGTGTTGGAGTTTTTAATATAAAACTATCGAGCGCGCAAAAAGTTAAGATTATTTATCAACAAACGACCAGCAGAAACGAACAAATAAGCATTTGTGTGGAAAATAGAAGTCGAAAAGCTGAACTCACCGCTCTACTCTTCTCTACCACAAAATGTACGAAGAGCTCCAAGTATCGTCCCTCGTTTTGCTCTGCTTTAGAGGTTATTTAAATCGTTATTTGGTTGGCTGGTTGGTCGGCCAGTCTGTGGTCTCGTTGATTGACAAACAATTTTAGCCCAGAGTGATTTCTAACATGCAAACTATATTTAGTTTACGCTAATAAAGGTTTTTTTCCATATCAACTAGTTATTTTCCATATCATCTGTTGTGTTTTTTTTAATTTTATCACACATTTTTATGTCCATTTTTCTCATTTTGAAATGCATTTCGATTTTAATGATCGTCTTTCTGGCCTCAATTAACGTTTTAACGGCGAAAGTCGTCTCGATATCGATTATTTCCTAATTAAAGAACTCGAAACATTACCGTGGAGTAAACGAGAACACGGGCAAATTATATTAATATAGTCAAACTAATTTCGAACTATTATGAGTACCTGTTGAAACTTTTCCCTAAATTGCGAAAATTACTAAAGAGGGAGAAGAGAATCGGAGATTTTGGAACCCTTTGCGAGTACTCATCGTATCAGTAGCGACGGTAAATCGTAAGTTTTACGGTAGGTAAATTCAAAGCTTGAATAATTTATACGTTCTGCTTTTCGCCGATTTCTGGTAGTTCTGATTAAGTCAAAATTTGACTGCCGCTAGAGGTTTGAAGATATGAATCCGAGGAGAAAGATACATGTAATTTGCACTCACAAAAATGGTCTTAAAGATCTTTTGTTCTACCTTTTCCTTCTTGTTTTAAGTTAACATTGCGGTCCCGTATTAAGTGTGGTCAACAGTTTGTTAACTTCATGAAAGATTGAGTAAAATTAATGATTCAAGTTGAGGAAATTAAACGTCATGAATGGACGTAGTAAAACATTCAGAGAACTAAATAAATAAATGAATTCAAAAATTAAATGAACTTTATAACAAAAACTTAAAAGAGGGACATTCACTTTTTCAGTCAGAAGTCGGAGACCTAATAACCGATAAATTGTCCCTTACCGACCGTTCGAATTTCATCGTTGTTACCTAAGGAAACCCTTTTTATATTAATCGTCGAATTTTTCTTCGACGCGTATGATTCCGATGCCGTAACCGATCGTTTGATCGCCAAAATCTACACCCACTTCTAGGCCTGGAGGTGCATGCTGATAGCTCGACATCATACTGAATTTGCAAGAGTTTTGCTGATAAAATCTTACGATTACAGATCGAAGAAGATGTTACGATTACAACCCAATAATCTTAAAACTGTTCCGATACCTCGATTTTGACTTATAATTACCGCAAATACAAACCTCTCGCGGTTTTTTCATTCATTACTTCTTTACTTAAAATGTGTATGGCGTTAATTTTAGCGTTTTGAAAAACTATCTTGATCTTAGTTTTGTGAAAGAAAGTTCTTCGCTTGTGAATCTGAAAGGGTTTTTGAGGGTCTGTCTTCTTCGTTAAAAGATTAGCCTTGTCTAGTTAGTGTCTAGGAATGTTCACAATAAAGTTACAGTTCTATAATGATTCCGAAAGTCAGTACTTTAACGATGCAGCAAGAGTTGCCGAACGATTATGCTTCCTAAAATGGACAGTACCTTCTAATTTTATAGATTTCATTAACTCTACGGAAAGAAGTTCTATAAAATCACTTATTTATCTGGAATCTGGAAGGTGCTTCCTCGGGGTCTTTTAACTGAGAAGTCGAGGTTTTAGAATGTCCACGATAAAGTCTTTTCGAACATCGACAACCATACGAGAGCTACTAATTAATAATGCTTCTTAAAATGGATAGTATTCTGGAATCGATATACTCTACGAAGAATACTTTATAGCATTCTTACGATCATGAAATAGAAAACTATAGGCAGCTATAGTTCCCATTCTTAATGTCCCTTACATTTTCCCATAACTGTTCTGCTTGACTTAAATTAAGAAATCATTCCAACACGAAAACCACACCAAAAGCGAAATACTTTCAATTTCAATGACAGCCAGAAGGCATTTCCAGCTCCTTTATAGTCTAGAAAGGAGGAAATGTTGGTCTTAATGGGTGCGAATGAGTATTTAGAGTGGAGTTCATCTGCGAGTGCGTACTCATGTGTCTGTGTGTGCACCTCTTTGTTGGTGTGTTTGTACTCTCTCTATATTATCCTTTTATTTTGCAAATATTTTAATTGCATTTTCTTGTACTTTGAAGCATTTTCGGCTGACTGTAGCGATGTCTACAGCTTCCCGACTCGAAGATACTCGTACAACTGAATGACTTCTTGTTCCCCGCGCCCGCTTTATTTTAGCGCTGCGGCGGGAAAGAAGGATGATGTTGTCGCCATTATAAAATTTTATCGTTTGGAAATTTTTCAATTTTCCGAAATAAAATAGTATCTGAAGCTGTCAACGAGTTCGCGTTTGCCAAAGGTTAGCAAATGAGATTTGTTTTGTTTTAGAAACGAAAGAATGAAAGAGCGGAAGAGATGTGTGGGAAAGGGTTTTGTGAGAAAGGAGTTAAAAAGGGGAGAGAGAATGTAAGAAGGAAAGAAAAGAGAAAATGGGACAGAATAAAGGAGAAGGTAAAGAAATAATTATTTATCATTCTATTTTCCACTATTTTTCTTTTATTATAAAAGTATTTTCGTTAATTATAAAAGGAGAAAATCTTTTCGCTTGTTTTTCAATTTCGCTTGTTTTTATTTCCTTTTTCTTGCATAGTTTAGTTTTCTGTAAGCAAATCATTCAAGAGCCAATTTCTCTCTGAAATACTTGTGTACATTACAAGAAGCTTAATTTAGTTATTTTACATACACATTATATACTCTGAAGTCCTTTACACATTACCGCGAATGAATTAAAAGCAACATTTTCGTCCTCTCTCGTAGAATAACAAAAATCAATTTTCATTATCATCTTCAATGTAGCTGAAAATCAGCCTTAATTCATCGACATTTATTGCTCGGTTTAAATTATCCCTTATTAAGGATAACAACGTACTTGAGGGGCGACCAACAAAGGGACAGCAAGCCAAGTACACTTCAAAATTACGATTTTCCACTCACTTTTTTTTTACTCGGCGTCCTTACAAATCCACACGATTTTCCCTCCAACATTCTTGTGGGTTTCCTGTGTCGCTGCCGGTTTTCTTTACACAAAAATTGATCATTTGCTTTAAATTGCAAATCAAAAAGCAATAAAACCATACAAAATAGCACAGCAAATCTAACCTCGCCACTCGACGGCAGGGTGGAGAAGAGATGTCCTTTTTGTTAGTTTCGGCCGGATCGAGTGCGCACGGTGGGTATTACGGGTGGAAATTTATGTTGCATAAAATTTCTGGAAATTGAAAAAAATTTCAAGGTACGAGTTCAGCTTTTAAAATCCCCGGTGGACGAGAAGAAACTTCCGGGTTTGGAGGGAGGGATGCGGTTGAACGTGTGTCACGCTCGCGTGTCTTATGAAGCGCGGACCAACAAGTCAACTGCGAGGACACTCAGTCCTCGGCGGCGTAGAGGGCGGGCGGTGTAGAGCTGCAAGGAGGCAAGGAGTGTACTTTAGGTACACGCCAAAATGGTCTAAAGTGTGAAATGGTGTATTTCGTTGTTTGAAACCGAAAAATAGTTCTACTCTACAACAACTTCTTTTCATTTCTATTTACGTGTTTATATAGTTAGAAAGTAACTATTTCCGCAAATAATAGAATGATATTTATTATAAAGAATTATTATAGCAGATAGAGAAATCCTTTGAATACGTGATAAAATACAAAACCCTTAACAAAACACTGAATGTTTATTATATAAATGCAAATTAAAAAAAAATTTCTACTTTTTTGGTACAAATTTCAGTCCTCCTTAGATAACAATAACAATTTTAGCTGATGAAATGTTACACATAAAGCCGAATGGCGAATTTTAGTGGAATTTTGAAGAAATAGCCAACTGAGGTTAACTTTTCTTATCTGCAAATTGAGGCAAGTCTTTCCAATTTAATAGGAACTTTTCAAATAGTGCCACTTGACTGGAAATCTCCGATGCAACAACACTTACAACAGCAACAATGTCAAACAAAGAAACCCCTAAAAGTAGAATGAAGGCCGCGTGTCAAATATCCGCGCGTAATGAATGTTTTATTAATAACCGCGACAACGATCGTTCAAGCCGATCTCGCACACCGGCAAAGCATTCTAAGGCAACGAGCGTACAACTGGGGAACGACGAAGATGAACAGCAGTCGAAGTGCAATCGATGCCTTCCCGCAGCTTCCCGCAGCTTCCCGCTCGCATACAATCGACGGCGAATCGGAGACATGGACGCCCAAGGCATCGGCGAAGGATCGCGTTGCTCTTAAAGCGTATAAATGAATTACCAGATTAATGGACAGCATAAATCACATTATCGCTTCTTCGGCCCGCGCTGCTGGCACACTTAATGACACCTCGATGCCTCACCACCGCTGTGGCGGCCGCCGCGTCTGCAAGAGCGCCGCCGGATTCCTGCGAACCGGCAACTTGTGCCAGCCTTGTAAATGCAAAGTAGTCGCCAAATGCAGAATTTATTGAACACGCAGCGTAGGTTTGGCGGACTGGAGTGGAAACTTAGTTGGTGGCGGCGTACGATCGCATGTCGCGTTGGAGTCGTCGTCGTCGTCGTCGTCGTCGTCGTCGTCGTCGTCGTCGCTGAGTCGAGGCGGCCACAGTCGATCGCACCGATCGCTCTGTGAGCAGATACACAGATTTATACGCTGCCGCGTATATTTCTGTGCATACAAAGACAAATCACACCTTCTGCATTCGGTGAACAAAATAAATCTCGTAATGAGTTACGATAAGACGACGATTTCGACAGCCAAACAAATCACCTGCAATTGATCTTGGTGCATCGCTTGGATGCCGCCCCGCGCGTTGCCTGCTTTTTGCGAGATGTGGTATGTCTATAAAGAATAACAAGATCACTTGCGGGGAAGACACTCCGCGGAGGCGCACTCCAGCAACGACCGAAAGGGCTCCTCGGACACAAATCATGACATTCATTGAGTGCTTAGGACACACAAAATAAGAGCATTAATGGTGGGTTGGTAGTGCGGGATGTACGGCCGGCAGATGATCCCGATAGTGGGGATCCCTAGTGCACGACGAGTTGAGCGGCTATTGATAAAGGAATATATAAAACCAGCGTCCTGAAGACCTCAAGATCGCTGAAACTGGACTACAAGAATTGCCAAAAACAGTCAACTCAAACAATCTTTACAAATAATTTGAAGGTCGTCATCAATGATCGTGAAAACTGTTGTAGTAGTTAGTCATCACGGGTTTATAAACATCCCTTATAATTAAAGGAATTCCTCAGATCATTGATCACTGACACCACTTTTTGTTTCTTTAGTTTTCCAGAAACGCCCGAACTCCTCCGTAGCCAATCCTTAATTTTTCAGAAACCTAAGCACCGCTCGAGCCCATTTAAATTCTTAAACTGATCTTAGCTTTTTTAAGAGCTCCTCATTACGCCTTGTTTTACGCTAATATCTGCTCAGTGGGATACCCAGCTTCTCAGATGTGCCTACAACTGATCGAACAAACTGATCTTGCCATAATTTACTCATTACAACTATTAATTTAGTAGCCTAACACCCTGAGCTGTGGACCAACCGCAGCGTTTTCCTTCGCTGGAATTGCCGTGGCAACCTTCAGAAGTCAAGGTGGAGGCAAGCAAGTTATAAATTCCGTCTTTTCTCCTTGAAGATCTTAGTTTCTAAAGCGATAATGATCATGACAGCCTATAGTCAATGCTTACAAATGACATTCTGTCTAGACTTGGACCAGACAGAAGTGACCAGTGGCAGAAATCATAACCAGAAGCTAAATTGCCATAATAAAGCACGTTATTCTTTGGTGAAGCGCTCTCGGAGTTGGCAACACTGCATCCACAACGCTGCTGGTGGGCGCTGCAGTGCGATCGAGTGCAGCGGGCGAGCAGGTTGGCAGGCAGGTCGGAAGGAAGGCAGAAGGCAGAAAGCCAGAAAGGCAGGCAGCAGCGAGATCGCTTTTATGCCATTTTGACAGTTTGGAAAAATTGCACTGCACACTGTGACCCCCTACTATTGTGCGATGTGTGGCGTGTAACACGAGCCTTTTATAGATCGCTTCTAGTGCCTCGGCTCTCGACTCCCGGCTCTCGGCACCCGGCTCTCGGCTCCCGGCTCTCGGCTTGAAGCGGGCTGCCTGCACGGCGCACAAAGTGATCGTGCAGCATTGTTGTGGACAAAAATGCCAAAACAACAATAAGCAGCAACAATTGTTCAATAGAATTGCTGAAAAATTGCATATTGATGATGCTGCTGATGACCGCTGCAAACAAAAAGCTGCAGACGGCATCAGAAATTCGCGGAATTCTCAATTTACTTTAAGCAGAACTCGGGGCGGAGATCAGTTATCGAGTGATCGAGTCAAGCAGGCAGCCGCCGACCAGCTGGCCAACACATCCAACAAGCCAGCTTAAGCTTTCTTGTTTTCGTACATCATTCGATCGCTGGCTCGGTGATCGTCGGTCGCCTCCGCTGGCTGAGCGATTGCTAGGAGGCATTAAAAGTGTCGCGACTGACTTTTGCACTCACAACCGACTGAACGACGACGACGACGACGACGACGACGACCAGCAACATTCGTCCCAGTAATTAAATTAAAAAAGGAAGCTGTTTACAATTTAATTGACACGATCACTTCGCAGAGTGCACGCCTTTCCACCCGACAAGTCATTTAAATGCATGCGTCATGTGGTTTTAATGTGGAATTAAAACACAAGCAACGAGAATTAATCAATCGTGTGCATTATTTTTAATCAACGCCGAGTGCAATGTCCAATAAAGAGATCCGTGTTCGTGTTCGAAGATCAGCCGGCCGTGCGGGGGCGATCAGGCGATCAGGCGATCTATAGAACGCGCGATCAATTAAGTGTGAATTATGAATGCTGATCGTGCGTATTGAAAAGGCTAATGTAGCGTTTTAATTAATAAGTGTGAGGCAGTGCGAGTGCAAGTGCGAGAGGGAATGCGAGAGTTCTTGCGCATGGAAGTGTCAGTCATATCGTCACCGATGTCGTCCCGCGATCTTCTTCGTCGCTGAAACTGATCTTCTGCTGGTATCGTGCGCGTCCAGTGTAAAGTGTAGATGTATAGATTAATTTAAATGTCGCCGGGAAGAGCGAAAAAAGAGAGGAAAGCAATAGTCTAAAAATAGAAATGATCGCTGATCCTTTGCGCGGGGCAAATTCAGCACGCAGCGTGCGGGAAACAATTAGAGGGCGTGAGAAAGAATTTAAATTAATAATAAAATTAATTGCTGCATTCAAGGAAGTTGAATATGAAAAATGATAGAGGTAAACACAAAAGAATTGGCGTGATCGTATAATATGCAGAGTTCACTTTATTCTTTCACTTCATTCTTATTTCCGTGATATTTGCGAGTCGTACTGCGCACGATGGAAATTTCTTGAGATTTGAGGTAACGATCATCGCTCGCATTCGGTTATTGATCTCGATTGTCAGATCAAAGATGGCATTTCGATTCTCGAATCCTGTGTGGGCCTGAAAAGGCCGTCTCGATTATCGTCTGATTAAGAAATTCGAGACGGGGAAAGGCCAGACAGACCTTCACAACTGTCTCGATTAAACACGCCGTCTGAATCAAAAGATCATCCCGATCATGCTTAACGTCTCGTGTTCGGGGCGACATAGAGTCGAAACGAGATCAAATTCGAAACGAGAATAATCTGTATTATTATCTCGAGTATAAAACGATATCACGTGGACTATTTACACTATAATTTAAAGGGGATTCCTTTATACTGGACCTATTTTTCTCTTAAACATTTTCAGAAAGTCTCCATATATTCGCGGCTATATTAGAAAGATATATTCTGAGTTTTAACTTTTTCTAGTTAATCGTACCGGAAGCTAACCGGATCCATGGACGTTATTTACCCAAATCTGATCATGAATGCATAGAGCGCCGGTTTTATGGCTTCAGTTTACGTTACTTAAAGTATTTCTTTTCTTCCCTTTTATTCTCGTTCGGATTTTCTTCCCAGAGTAGCGCTCACACAATAATTACGTTGGACAGGCTTTCACACCAACTACGATTGGTCATCCTTTTTTGTCAGCCGAACCGCTGCTAATCACCAAAACCAGCAAGTGTGAATCTGTGACTCTAACTGCGACTAAAAGCTGAAGAGAGTTACAATCAGCTGATAACTGCGTTTTCCAGACAAGTTTTTGCATTTTGACTGCACTTTCAGATTACGACTGCATGTCCGTGCAGATTTCAAATGAGTGAGCCCTCGTTAAGTTTCTCCTCTGCGACATTCGGATTGCAACTGCATTTCAAGTTTATAGATATAACGACTTCATATTCTGACTGAGGCTTAAACTTACGATTGCTTGCTTAGAATAGGGCTTGGGATTGCGACTACGATTCTTCAGCTCACGGCTACGTAACCACCTAATTTTCTCTATCTAAAATTGTGACCTTTATTTGGATTGCGACTGTGATTTAGGATTGCGACTGTAATTTAAGATCCCGACTGTAGGTTTTGAGATAGCGGCTGTGATAAAGGATTGCGACTTCATCTTACTTCAGGCGTTAGCTTCCTCGGATTTCGGCTTACACCTGCGGCTGTAAAATGCAAGTCTTTACTTATTGGATTGCAAATATTTCTGCAAGCAACGAAGCTACTTTCTTCAAACAGACCCACAGAAAAATTTGCAGATTTAGAATAACTTCAGATTGCGCCTTGTCACCGAGTGTTTACATTGCGATTGAGTTAGCCTTCAAACTGCTGGTATTTCTTCCTCACAGAGATATAACTATGAGTATCTGGTGACTATCTGGTTTAAATATAGATTCTCCAGATTTGGAACAACTCTCGATTGCTCTTATAGGTCTAGATTGTGACTTTATGGCGCGTGTTTAAACTGCGATTGGGTTGCTCTTCAAACTGCCGGTATTTCTTCACAACCATCTATCAACGCACATAGAGATAATTATCTATTCTTCACATAGAGATAACCATCTATCTCGCTTAAATACGTATTCTCCAGAGTTGGAACAATTCTCGCCTGATTCTATAGGTTTAGATTGCGACTTCATTTCGAGAATTCGTTCTCGAGGGTTCCTCCGGATTCCGACTTGCGATATATGACGTATTAAAAAATACCAAACGCTACACTGCCTCCACCTTCAGAATAAGGATTCCACGACAGCAGACGAGAGACGGAGATGTAATGAATGTCATTGCTCCGGAGTGTCACGTGATCGAATGACCATCAACGTGATCAAGTCAAATCAGCACGAATTGTGGTCACATTTTGAACCGTGAAGGGACGATTTAACCGACAACCGCAACGAATTTATTTGTCAAGTTTACAATTTTGCTTTCTTTTCTTTCCAATTCTTTTTTCTTTTTTTTTTTTTGCAAATAAATTTGTTGCGGTTGGTCAGTCGTTGAGGAAGGAATATTTTTATGTTTTGCTGTTGGATGTTGCATTCCAAATTTTAAGTGTCGAACTTAATTTGCATTACTTAGGGTTCGATTTACAAGCGGTGGTTGTTGTTGCCATTAAAGTCGCGTGTCCGCCGACACTTTTATCTGCCTGTCCGCCTTTAGTTTTTCTCTACAGACGGCGCTTTTTTCTCTTTCCGCTCAGCTAGCTCGATTCTCGGAAAAATTAAGCTCCGAATTCGTTCTACTGAACAGTTTTGTGGACTTGCTGGATTATTAGCGTTGTTGTTGTTGTTGTTGTTGCTGCTGTTGTTGTTGTTGTTGTTGTTGTTGTTGTTGCTGTTGTTTTATGGTAAGGTTTTATAGTCACTCTGACAGATCAGAGGCCGCCTTCATCACCCAGTTCACGTTCTGTAAACTCGTCGCGGTGTTTAAGGAATTCTCTGCCTTCAACATTTTTATTGATTTGGCTACGGAAAATTTCGATCGCCTCGTATCGGATCGCATCGAATCGAATCGGATCGGATTGTTGGTTTGTCGGCCGGTCCGTGGATCGCGCAGATTTGTGACAAATCAATTGTGCCTGCCTGCGGCCGAAGCGTGTTCACACGATCGCAATCACGTTGCATGGGGGAACAAATCGCTGTCGGCCCAACTAAATAAATAATAAAAGTGCCGTGTGGATTTTCCATTCGATTAGCGAATTGGCCGCATAATTTCAGGAGAGCGGCAAGTATTTGCAGAAAACCGATGCTAGAACGATGATACTTTGAGTGGATGTGGACGGCGGCTATTTTGACTGGATGTGGACGGTCAATTATTTTTGACGATGGCTACATTGAGTGGATGTGGACGGTCAATTCTTTTTTCCGCATTATATTTTGATTTTAAATTAGAATTTATTTGTTTTTACATTTTGATTTGGAAAAAAAAACAAAAAACAGTTTTGAGGTTATAAAAAATTATAAAAACACGGCAAAATTTCCGGTATCTTATTTTATTTTTAGTCTCCATTTTTTATCTTTAGTG
Source organism: Sicus ferrugineus (assembly GCA_922984085.1). Classification (NCBI taxonomy): domain Eukaryota; kingdom Metazoa; phylum Arthropoda; class Insecta; order Diptera; family Conopidae; genus Sicus; species Sicus ferrugineus. The sequence goes on from OV277351.1 coordinate 16,742,548, forward strand.
TTACTTTAATTTTTCTCTTCCCCTTTGATGTCTCTCTGCTTTCCTCCTTTACTCCTTTCCCTAATGAGCCTGACATAATCTTCTTTTACAATTTTTCCTCATAAACATGAAAATGATATTTCTTCCCCACTTATCTTGAATTCATTTCCTTCTCGTGCCCGAGCTTTCCCATCAAATCGAACGCTTCTCCCAGTAGATTATTTTACTTCCCCATGCTAATTGAACGTGTGATTATTTTGACAGCTACACACACTCGCACCTCTACTTCCCCACTCCGCGCGGCGTCTGATGTACACGTTTCGCGTAGACAACTTGAGTTGTCAAATTTGAAATTCAATCATGCATTCAAACGTCAAATTAAACTGCGTGGAACCTGCGTTTGTGTGTGTGTGCGTGTGTGCGTGTGTGTGTGTGTGTGCAGAGCAAGAGGTCCAGGGTAAGAAGATGTAATGAGGAAAGAACTCCCACTTAACTAATCACATGATTAATGACGTCAAACTGACACTCCTGCCAAGTCTGGTGCGTGTAGAGCTCACTCACGCTGCTTCAGGAAGCTGTGCGAGCGGGTGCGCTCGCTTTCTCTTTTCTCTCTTCCTTACGCTGCAGAACAGTATTCGGCTGTCAACTGTCAAAAAACATCTTCATCGCATGAACACTTAATATGTTGCTGACGAGTTCTTTCTCTCTTTTCCGAAGGTTGTTGCTGCTGCTGCCAACAACATGATCGACATGTTGCAACACCAGCGAGCCTCATCAGCTATCGCTTCGGCTGTTTGACGTATGAACGACAGGTGTTGACAGGTGATGGATTATTTACGTGTGTGCGTGTACAGTGATTTCGTGCTTCATGTTGATGCTGTAAGAATTATTTCGAGCTGCAAGTATATTAGGAAAGACGATTCCATGTGTTGATTGCTCGTGTTTTCTGGAAGGAGCGAAGTTGTATTTTTTCCATTTGGCCTCCGTATGTGTTTATTTAAGCCATCGTTTATAGCTGCTGGACCACGAGAATACAATACATCCATTAGCTACTTACGGCAATCAATCAAACGGATCCTTTTATCTTGCTTATCCGAAAATAATTTATAAGAATGACCATCGAAGATGATAAAATTAAAGTTTCCACAGCAAAATTGATGACTTCATTCGACACCGGAGAGGAAGGATGGAATGGGGGCTGCCGAATCTGGTGTCAGCAGTTCAGGAGACTGGTACTTCCGCGTAGCAGACGAAACTCCAGTTCCTTTTGTTCTTTTCAAATTCAAATAGGAAGGAAATTGTAAAGAAGTGTACAATAGATTAGAATACCTTTGGAGAATCTCGATATATAACTCTGGTTGGGATTAAAATTCGTTGACCTTGCACTATATATTCCAATAGTGAAGGCTTTGCTTCACCGTTTGTACCGTCAACTGTTGCTTCGTTTAGCGTTTTATTAACTTGATTTAGAAATGGCCGTCATTAATAGCCACATAATTAGCCAAAATGGCGCAAAGATTGCGCACTTTATAACTGGTAGTCATAAAAAACACAATCACTGCTACTGTTTGGTGGTATACCGGTTCCGAACACGACCCCTCATGATTGTCACCTCCCTCCCGATCGTCTTGTACGCCCGATAGACCCACTTATCCCAGAAGTCATTCCCCTGCCGATTGCCTCTTCTGTGTCTCTTCGTAATTCGGCTTAGTGTATCATCTTGCCGGCCAGAAAGCGATGAACTGTGACGTGTTTGCAATTCATTCAGATATCGTCGCTACTTTAATTGCGACGACAGTCAAGCAGTTGAGCAAAAACCAGTGTAGTAAATTTCGAAAAACGTGGCGCAATTTTAATATGTATCTTAAAAGTTTTAGTTGAGCGTCAGGTTTAGTTCGCATTTCAAGTTGAGTTTCTCTTGTCTTTCGGATTGAGGTTTCCTTTGCTTAAAATATGTGTGTGTGTGTGTGTGTGTGTGTATCGAGCGGAATAATTAAATCTTATTTTTGTGAGGTTTGTCGTTATTACATTATAATCTTTTTGCGTATTTGTTTCTCTTTCTTTGGGTGGATTTGTATTAAATGATGAATATTTCGGCATTAGGAAATTGATATTAGGTATCATTTTTACTATCACCATCATCATGATCACTACCATAATGTCAGCAAAATTGCGGCTATAATTTTCTCTATTTCTCACATCGTTTTTACATGTTGCCATAGACCTAATCACCGTTATGATCTTGGCAGCCGTATACATCACTATATTCATCATTGTTTTCAACATGATCACTAGAACACCATCACCATCCATATCATTAATATCCGTAACTTCACCATAGGTCTCAACTTATCTACGATCCGATTTATTCCTCACCATAGATTTCGGCATCAACGAAATTCTCATCATTCTCATTGCTATAATCATCACCATCATAATCTCTATTACTCTCATATCACCGAAAGTTACCTTTACAAAGACCACCAGCATCATCTTCGCCATTAGTTTGACCAACGCAATGACTGCCAGCATCATTTTCGGCATCTTCATCATCGCAGATGTACATTATCCCGTTCATCGCTATCGTTATTTTTGCAATCATCGTCATCACCATTATCTTCCATTTTCCTCACGTTAAATGTTTTTATTTATGATGAAACTCTTTACCGTGGGCTCTACAAATTGTCATTATTGAATTATTACGCTTAATATACTTTCTGCAGTTGTTGTTTTTGTACTTCTCATTATTGTTCTTGTTATTATTGTTATTACCAAGTTGGCTTTCGTAGGGTAGCCATCTACCAACTCGCAGAAATTGATTACTTCATTTCGTCTGTACTCGAAATTTTATTTCCATTAAGTTTTTCATTTAATTTTTTTCTTTATTCTGACCGTTTTTCTCCTTTTTATATCAACGGGTCTTAATATTCCTTTTGATCGTGAGTGGCGTCCAAGTCCGAAGACTAACCGCATTTTACCTTTCTTGTCTGTAATCTGTTGCAATTTCAGCATTAAATCGATCACGTTTCAATAGTTTGTGGTTTTTCATTTATTTACCATTTATTTGTTTAGCGTAATTTGTTGTTTTTCGTTTCGGACCGGGTGGTATACGATAACCCCACGGTATGACCAACTTCATGGGTGGCTTAATTTTAATGGTGAAGAGAAATTCGTATGATGATATTATGATTTAAATTTCGTACGGAAAAAATCGATTTTATTCTTTATAAGTGTAAAGGACTATACTAACACAGTATGGAAGGATGGAAATAGGCAAGATAGCAAAGAATATAATTAGGAAAGTTTGTTTAATAAAGGCATCAAGTGGAATAGGATAATGGAATAGATTTATTTTCTCACAGGATAAAATAAAATAAGAATATAGCAGAAATTGTAGGATAAGACCGAGGTAGGCGTAGAACTCAGTAGATGGTATTGCGTAATATAGCGTGAGGTGGACGAAATCGATTTATGCATTTACTTGTTAAGTTCTACTTTAGAGATATACATTGTTCTTTTCTGTAGGTAGTCTAAAAAACGATGGATGATCATATTCTCTTCAAAAATAAACTTAATTTCTTGTGGTTGCACACATTTCACATATTTTTTAATTCTTCCAGAGAATGTAAAAAGACTTTATCGGTGTTAATAATATCTTGAATATCATAAATAGTATCGTAAATATGGAGTTCATAAATCGTTAATCAAAAGGTAAAAAAGTATTTACAGTCACACCAATTATATACTGACAGATACTGATCGAATCAACTTCAAACTGATTCTTCATGCCATTCCTCGCTTGGGTAAACCTTAAACTCTCAACGCATATCTCTCAACATCTTCTCCACTCCTACATGACCCACGCACTTCTCGTGCGATCTTGCAAAACGAGTTGGCAAATCTTCTTTCAGATTACCTACTTGTAAGCCTAACTAAGGAAATAAATGATCACTTCGAGAATTAATGTTTTTTCTAAACGCATTCATAGATTTCGACAAGATGTCGTGTTAAAGATTTCCGAAGACATGAGCTGATGAAGGTAGTGAAGGGTACGGACGCGTATCGTAGGCTTTCGTTTCTCGCGATTTTTGATTCCCCTTTCGATCTGTTAAGCTAAACGCTTGATTGTCAATATAAAGCCTCCTACTGTGGTTGCTGGCAGCAACAGCAGCGATTGCGCGGCAACATCGGATGTTACGCAGCGTCATCCTCTGTGAGGCTGCAACAGTGATCAGCCAGGGCCATTCATGAGTGCTTAACAATTATTGCATTTCGCTGTTAAACAATGCAGCCTATTTGTAGTCAACCTCTGTGGCTGTTGGCCAGGCTTCGAGCATGGCAACAAATTTGCCAGGTTGTTGAAGATTTTTGATCAATTGTTCAAGATAAGAAGGTGTGACTGTGACAAGCGGACAACAACGCGTGAACGCTGAAAGAAAGATGGTTGAAAGAAGGATGGGTAGTTATGGGGAAAGAGGTACTGGCGGGGCAGGGGAAGAAAGCTTTCGGATTGAGAAGAGCTATCAGGAGAAATAAAGTTATTGAAAGAACCGTAAGAAGGAAGCAAAAATAAGAGATGGTAATCATATTGTCTTCAGGACGGAATGATGAACTTTAATTGGATTGAACTAACGACGGGATTTTATAACATGATTATGAAAGCACGTAATCGGGCAAATTCCAGCTAATAATAGGAGCATTCATGAGCTGCCAACGTCACAGGGGATGGTAGGTTAGATTGAGAAGGTAGAATGGTTAAGCGGAAGATAATAACAAAATATAAAACATAACTTTATAATTAAGAGTAGAATTGGGACAGATGGGAAGGAAATATAGAATTGGATAAGATAATCACAGGAGAATATGGCGTTTAGAAAATGTAGGGTGAGATAGACCAAGGCGGGATACGTTTAATGATATTTATCGGATAGCCAGAGCTCGGATATGAAAAGAACAACAGGACAGTTCGGATATTATAGCTCGGACTAGAAGCTATGAAGGGAGAAGGGACGACTAGGAAGTGATTATGTAAGTGTTAGGGAGGATTTATATTATTGTATATATAGGATGGAATAGATTTTGTAGAATATATTGGAATTTTTGATGCATGATGATAATGAATTTTTTGATAAAGAAAGCTCAATAACATAGGATTTTTAGGATGAAAAGATGAAAGTAGGAGTTCAATGGGATTTTTCAGGAAATAACAGATAAAATGGCATTAAACAGAATAATATTAATATGATAAGAGAAATAGATTTATAATATTGTATTAATATGTTAGGAGGAATAGAAATTTCAGAAGTAAAGTTTTTGGGTTTCGTGATTTTGCCCAAGGTGATTTTGGATTTCAGAAATTTCCATGTCTTAAGAGTCACACACAATCATTAAAACTCGAAGTCATTTAACACCTTTTCAACCTCGTCCTTTGGACGGGCTTGTTGTTGCTTTCTTTAGAAATACTCGTATATCGAAATCGAAAATCTCGACCATTTCGAGAACACGTTAGTGAAAAACTTAAAATAAATCAAATAGTTGATGTATTAGGGACCACCTATCTGAAAAACCAACTGCAACAACATGAGAGGCAGACAAATAACATATTGTTGAGGCGGACTACTAAACTACAATAACAACAACAACAAAGCAACGACTGAAAACCACAACACATAATAAACCACAAGACCAAAACAATTCCTTTGAGTTTTCGGCTGCTGTATAGAATACCGAATACCCCAGTTAATTTGTTGTTGTTATTTCGGTTATTTGAAGTCGATGCTCAGGTGCCTACCAAATAAAGGGGGATCTGCTGTGTTTGCGGTCTTAAATATGCGCCTGCGTCTTACGTTCTTCTACCATTCCCTAACAAAAAAAAAAACAAAAAAAAAAAAACAATTTCCACATAAATCTGGCGTAACCTGAGCTGAACTCGTAACTCAAATTGATGGAGTTCAGTCTGTTTTCTGTTTGAAGTCAGGCATTGATATCAAATCGATTGGGTGTTACGTGGACTACACTGTAAAACTGATCGCGGGGGATCACAAGAGTTCTTCTCCCAAAGATCATCTTTTTCTATGCTTACTGTTTTTCTCACTGTAACACACGCACGAATTTAGGAGGAGGTACTCGTTCAACGAACTCAAGAATTAAAAGGAACAAAAGGTCTTCCTTAAATTGAAAGTGAAAGTAGAAGGAACGGAGGAACCCAGCATTTTCAGGTTTACAAAAACAAAAGCAGGTATTACCTTGCTCTCCATCCCTTGCTGGTCCCTCCTCTGGACTCTTCTTGGCCAGCCAGGAACAACATTTACAGTTGTTTGACAAGCATTCCCCATATAATTTTCTCGCCTTGAACTTGACTCTCCCGATCAATGCCGGATCAAAGACTCTTTGATTTCTGTTCAGTCTTCTCTGCCTTTCCGGGACATGTTGACTTATTACTGTATATTTGTCAACATTGGACATGCCTTTGTGAGCCCTCGGTTCTGTAAACTGATATCGTAAATCTGTAAAAATGATCCTGGAGCGATCGTAAACGATTACAACAACCGGCGAGCGGCGTGAATCATGGAGTGTGACCGAGCGAGTGGAAGAGTGAGTCGGCGGCGATCAGCACAGCATCGATCACTTGTTGCTTTTGTTGGGAAAGATTTCTTCTTTCGTTTTCTTCCTGTCTTTGCTTCTTTTATCTTCGATATTATTTCTTGGGTTCCTTAGAAGATCGACGATTTTTGGAATGGCTCTTTCTGCCTTGCATAACAAATTAATCGATTGTCAATGCTAATAAGATTTAAGAGGATCATTTGTGTGTAAGGTGAAATTTTTCAGAATTTTCTCCAGTTTTCGAACGCTTTTAATACCTTGTTTGTTACACAAACACCAAATTCTAGAACTGATATAGTCTTGCCTTATAATTTTATGAATTATCGCTGAACTTTAGCTTTTAATAGATTGGTGATTTTAGTAATTTTCTTCCAAAACATCACTGGAATCAGTGTCGCAAAACATTAGAGCTTCTGATGGTGTGATTATGATGACCCCTTGGCGATACTTCTTCTGGAATATTCTACTTGTGGCTTTCATTCTTCGGGACTTGAAGAAGTCTTCGGGAAGACTTCGGGAAAGAAATGTCCAATTTATAAAATTATTTGCGAAGATTACTGGCGGTGGTTAGAGGTCACTTGTTACCATTGGCTATGATTACCTATTCTGTTGGTGAGCCGATGAACTATCCGTGTTTGTAATCAGATTATCACTATTGGTGATCATATGATTTCTACTAATCACTATAATTCTACTAATAACTATAATAACTACTAATAACTATGATGATCGAATAACTTTTACTGATCACTAACGGTGATCAACTTTTTCTTTATTGAAAATGATCACCTTAAGATTTTTCATCAGCTTTCGACTTCCATAAAAAAAGTCGAGTCCTTTTTCTACTTATAAATAGAAAATATACGCCTTGGCACCAAATTGTCGCCGAAAATAAAACTCTAAATTTTCCAAACAATTCATTAAAATACTTTTAACACATTTTCCTTCACGGTTAATGAAATTTAAAATAAAATAACTTTTATGTCGTCTTTGATGACTAATCTTTACGATATGTCATTAAATCTTAGAACGAAATACACAACTCGCTGAGAACCGTTTATTGCCGGCGGCAAACGCAGATCGGAAGTTTAATGGGTTAATGAGGGACGAGCACACACCGAAACTCGGAGGCATAAACACACCCCCGGTGCATCTCGGAGATACAGATGCACAGAAGGGACCAAGTCACAAAAACAAATAAACACTCCGAATGCCGAAAACCGAAAACACCAGAAGCCGCTAAAAGCGAAATCCAGCAGGGACCACCCCGGGTGCCTCGGTGCCCACTAGGTGCATGCTTGCACCGGCACACCATTCAACTATTAGCGCGGCTGCCGAGTTCGTTGAGATTTCCTACTAAACGTGTGCTGGCGACCAAATCATTTCGGGAAAAATTATTGTAAAATTATATGCCAGACTGATTTTTATGCCGCAATCAGTTATGTTCACTTAACGATTGGCGAAAAGTGCGGCGTGGCAAGATCACAGCGGGCTTCGTTAAATTGCGACGTAAAAACGTCGTTTTATGATACCTCGTCGATCTGATGGTGATCTCTTTGAGAACGGAGATTTCCCTCAAAGCTCCAAGTCGTCTGTCCAACAGTGAATCACTGAGATTGGAGATCGGCACTTTGAGGTGTATATATATATAGAATTTACGCGATATTTGAAGATGAAAGCGAATCGTTTATTGAAGTAAAATGTGTCGATCGTTTTATGATCACAGAGTTTTCGTAAAGACGAAAGAAGAGGGCGAAAAATTTAAGCTAACTAATTTTGGTTCTCAACTTCTTCGTGATTTGGCTTGGTGATGGTCGGTTTCTGTGCGAACTTTATCTTTCCAGCGACATTTCTCTTCTTGATGATCTTTACCTGCGTACTAAACATTTTCCTCATATTTACGACTTTATTTGAAAATTTCACTTTGACTAGAGTAAATTATTGCCCGAATGCACGGCGGCAAAGATGTTTAGAATCCTAAAAGTTAGCCGCCACTCGCTTGCAATAGTTATGTATGCAAAACACGCACAATCAACGCGATCGCAATTGCGATCATCATCATTACCAGCCTAGACATCGCCAGCACCACGGTAAAGCTACGATTTCGACTTGATCATCAAGAGCAAACCGTTTGCTACGAGACGATCGCCGCAGCTATCGCTGTAATTGCGATTACGATTGCCAATGCCATTATCGCTCCTATCACTGTCAACCTGATCACTCCCGTTATCACCACTACGATGATCGTCGAGCTCATCATCCTGATAATCATAATCTCAATCATAATCAATGAAGAAACATGTCATCGTCATCACCATCAGCACGATCAGTTACAATGCGAGACGCGCACCATCATAAAAATGTCGCGCCTCTAAGAGGATCGCGCGAGTTACGACGCGAGCGCGTGCGCACATCTGCATCTACTTTATACTACGGCTTCCTCGCCTATCCATACAGTCTGGAGGTATTTGCTTTGGAACGCGAACGCGAACGCGATCGCGACTAGTTGTTGGCCGACCGGGCCAGACGGTTTGTTTGGCCTGGCGTGCGCGCTCGTATGATCAACACGATCAGAAGCGGCAGAAAATCACAAAATTGCACTTCGCAAAACTCTACTTGACGCAGAGAACGATTTGTGACTGGCAAGATCGAAATCAAACATATAGCAAAACGCACCGCCGACATCGCTACCATTGACGCCTAAAGTGTTGCAGGACATCGGAATGGGTTTTGTGATTTGTTCAAATTTATGATTGCAGTGGAGCTAAAAAAAACGCTAGCCGTGTAGTGGGATGATAGCAAGAGGAAGGGGAAGGGGAAGGGGAGCCATATGGAGCCAGCGAAGCAATGGTAAGGCGACGGCGGTATGGAAGTTAAAAGCGGCGACTATAAAAGTTTTATTTGATTTTCTGCTGTGGTTATTGTATATGTTGTCGTTGATATTGTTGTTGTTGTTGCTGTTGTTGTCGTTGTTGATGTTGTTGTTGTTGTTGTTGTTGTTGTTTTTGTGTTTCTTTTCGTTGTTGTTAGCGATCATTTTGTGGTAAAGCAAAGACGTAAGTTTACTAAACAAGTAGATTTTTGGTTAAAGATACGATATTTTGACAGAAGTTAATTGGTGACGACGGCACAGACGGCATGGTGATCAAAGACGAATGGGAGTGGGAGCGTTGATTCGGGTAAAAACTTATTTTAAAGGTTGGCCGAAATTTATAAGTTTATGCAAATTTTATGTTTACATAAAGAGATGAATTTCTCATTAGAAACCGCTAGATTCGCATTAAATTCTTTAAATTAAATTGAAAAAAGCAAACATTGATTTCCTCCACCACGTTGTCGATTCCAAAAATACTTAAAAGTATTTATTTGAGTTTTTGTTTGCCATCGATTGTAAAGTCTGGTCAAAGGACTTCCTATAATTACAAATTAATTTGTTGTTTTCTGAAATAAAATGGATTTAACTTAATTAATTTCGTGCAGAGCTGATTAAAATTCGGCGGAGACGTTTTGCCTATGATGTGACTGTACCTGAACTTGATCACGTTTCTCAAAGAGATCTCAAAGAGACTCTTGAAATACAGTTTCAATAATGTCCTCCACGAAATCGGTTGAGCATTTGATGTCAATGACTTTTTATTTCACCGCCTTGAATTATTTCTTCCTCTTCCACAAAAACTTCACACCTCGATCAAGTAGTGATCTGAAAGTATTTTATAAAAATTCCATTTAGCTTGGTATGGCTTTGAAAGCCAGTAATATTTTAAAAAGCCGAAACCAAAAAACTTCTCATGTCACTTTGATAAATTGTCACTTCGCATGCGTCACTCTTGACGCTTGACTGTCATTTACAGGGCACTTAAATTATACAAAAAGTGATTTAAAGGATCAAAACAAAATATATCAAGTTAGTTTTTTTCCTTATGTGTAGTCCGCTGGTCGATTAAAGAAATCATATGGCCACCCGAGACAAATTGTTTTTCTTTGACGAAAATTACATTCAGAAAAAATTTCAGGGAAGAATACATTCAGGGAATAATGAATGAGAAAGATAAATAGAGAGAGGGAGAGAAAAATAAGAGAGAGAGAGAAAGAGAGAGAGGTAAAAGAGTTGTTGAGAGACAGAGAAAGAGGAAGTGTGTGAGAGAAAGAAAGGGGGAGAGAGTGTGAGAGATAAAGAGAGATAAAGAGAGAGGGAGAGAAATAGAGAGAGAGAGTGGGTGAGAAAGAGTGGGAGAGAGAGTGGGGGAGAGAGAGTAGGTGAGAGTTTAGGCAAGAGAGCGAGAGAGAGAGATTGTGAGAGAGAGGGAGAGAGAGAATAAGTGAGAGAGTAGGGTGAGAGTGCGGTGAGAGTGTGGTTGAGGGAGAGAAAACCAGTGAAAAAGATAATCCGAAAGTGAGAGAGAGTAAAAGCGGAAAGTGAGTGCGAGATTGAAAGGGAAAGAGAGTAAAATATCACATAAAAGGGCTATCAATTTATAATTTGGTCAAACTGCAACAATGGCGCGAAATATTAACCCTGACACAGCAATAAATACTTTTTTAAAACCGAGCAAAGATTTTCTAAAATCTAAAATCAAACTGGAAGCAACACTAAGACGACGTCACTCACTTGAGAGATTTTTTTTACTCCTAAATTATTAAAAACATAAAAAATTCCTAAAAGATTATAGGTTAATTAAATTTTAATTGTTATAAAAATGTTTGCAAGTTAATTTAGTGCGCGAGGAATTGAAGCCTTCAAGGTGAAAGGAATTAAATTCATTCAAAATACATACTCAATACATTCTGACCTCTACTTATTTTCGGATCGTTGCCAACACATTAAATTCCACGAAGCGTCTAAATATTAATTTCCAACTCTTACAGACAATCTAAATGCGACTGACTGACTCAATAAGTTAAGTGGTTGGAAAGCAATTAAACATGGAATATTTAAAAATGAAAATAATAATATCTGTACTTTGAACGCCGTTTGAAAAGTCCGAATTCATCTCGATCTCGCCTTGTGAGTGTTAAGACTCTCTTGCTTTTCCATAAATTTTATTTCAAAGCTAAACTTTACGGCGGCATTTAATGGCTTCTCAAGCAAGGAAGAGCGGAGAAGTTTGGTTTTTTATTCATACAAAGCGGCAAATTTGATTCATCCATCACGTTGCCGCAGACTTCGCTTTGATCTTCATTGATTTGTGCGATCAGTAAACAAGCTGTTAACAAACGCAACACTAACAAAAAACAACAAACTCTGTTATGTGATTTGCTCGGTTTTGTTTATATAGAATGTTAATTTTGTAGTTCCCTTTGTTTGTTAATTTAATTTCAGCGAAAACGATATTCAGCGATCTTTAACACTCACTGGGATGACAGATCAATCTGTCAGAGTTGTAAAGTTTTTTGTTTATAGCCCGCGTCCGCTGCTCCCACTTCTCCGTCCCGCCGCTTGGTCCTTCTTCGCTTCGCAGTTCCTTCGAGCGCGCATTTGTCACACCTCACTGTTTCGCAGCCGATCGTTCACGATCACGTACGCGATTTCAACCAACGTTTGCGTTCGAAAATTTATTGTTGAGTATTTTTTGGTAAAAAATGCTTCTTATCCGATCGTGTTTTTGCTTTATTTTGGTCTCCCTCGACGCGAAGCGGGGGACTTTGTTTCCACTGGCGAAAAGCGGCAAAATTTCTTTGGCGAAAAGCGGGTCAACCCGAGGTTCGGGAAGGATTTTCTGCAATTAGTCGTGTGGAAAAGTTACAAGTAACAATTTCGTGGAGAAGGGCGAGGGACTTTTGTTCCCCCCAATCCCCCCTGCGTACGTCTGTGTCTGTTTTAATTTGTGTGGATTCTACGTAAGCGAAAGCAGGAAGATAAACGAGTTGCTATTGAAAAAAAAAGTGGGTGTGCTTGAGTTGAGTCAGCATTTTTGGGAGTTACAACAGCAGCGATTATCACCAAGTTCTTGAAATTGCAGAAAAGTGGCTTTTTCTGGACAAACAATTAAAATTAAGGACGTCATCAGATTACAACCAAACGTAAAACTACGAGGATCAAATGATGTACGATGCGAAGAATCCTCTGAAGTCGGGGAAAACTTCTCTAAATGGAAACTGAAATTAAATTGTTAGACAGCTGAAGCGGTGAAAATGTTGACTTCCCTCGCCACTGACACTCCCTCGCAGGGACAACATTCGTTGTTTGCGAGCAACACCAGCCTCCTTCCTCTCAAAATATCAACTATCTACTCAGCATGCATATGAATTCGAAGCGTCGATGCGCGACTAATGAAATTTCGTCGTTAAAACAGCCAAGTGAGCAAACTGAGTGTCGGGATCTCGTCGAACTTAGCAAAACCAAATCGGCAGGCGGCCCGGCCAGCGCGACCAAGTGGGCCGAATTGCTTTTCGCTCCTCCGTCCGTTCATCCGTACGTCCGTCCGACCGACTGTGCTTACGTATGTGTGTTTGTTTGTTTATCTGCGGCACAGTTAGCGTGCGGCGTCATCACAGGACAACAGCTACAAAAATCAATGATTCTCGACTGCATTGCACTGATGAGGTCTTTAATTAGTGTACGAAGCTGTTGTTGTTATTGTCGTTGTTGTTGTTGTCGTCGTTGATGTTGTCGTCGTTGTTGTTGCCTTTGTTGTTGAGGAGTGATGTTAATGGCGGTGCTTAGGGCTGCTTCTGGTTTTTGTTGCTGCCACTGCGCTCAAATATTGAAGGCCACGTGTAAATAACGAGGGCGATGCCGATGCCGACGTCGATGTCGTTGCCAATGCCGACGATAAGCGTTTCCGACAGCAGCGCCCAGCAAATACACGGATGCAACGTACCATCCGTGCACATCTCGGATGGACAGCATATTGAAGGTCGTAAATAATCAAACAAAATGCAATAAAGACGAAACTAACAAGCAAAATCGGCAAGCGATGCCGATTGCGATATCCGCTGCCGCGCAACACTTGACGCAGTCTCATCAAACTTGTTGAAGAAAAAGGACGAAACGATAGTCGAACTTCGCGAATTTAAGCCAATTAATAGAAAAATATGGTTTTGAAAAAATATGATCTTCATCGCCATCCTCAATTTGTTTCATTATTTTTTATTATTATTTGTTGCTCGCCGCATTGAAGTGATGCAGCGGCTGCTGTTGTTCGTTTGCTAGTTGTGGTTTTTGTAATTCCCTCATGTGATCATTTCATCAGGTACGAACTTGTTTCAGTTTCCCCGAAATCGTCCACGGAAACACGCAACATCGCACTACGCTGGCCGCAAACGAACACCGCCATCCAGTCGTCAAACCAAACGTTAACAATTAAAATTTGCTACGCTTAATATTACCGCAATTAAGCCAAACGACGGCTCGAATTACTAGTTGGCCGTAACCAACAACAACAACAACAGCAACAACAACAACAGCAACCGTGACACAGCAACCGAGAAAAATGAAATGAATGAAACACTTGTAGAGCACACGAAACTGTGCAAGAGAAAAAGGTGTCACCTGCAGAGTGACACCTTTTTTGCACCTTTTACGCAACCCACTGAGGGTTGAGAGTTCGTGCAAAGAGCAGAAAAGTCAGCTGCGTAAAATTTCCTAGAACTGTCGAAGCAAAAGCAGACTAAAAGTTGGCTAAAAATGGCAAGAAGAAGTCTGTCTGCCAAATTTCATTTCTCCTCTCGACCGCAATTCGCGAAAGCAAATTAGCAAATTAGAAATGAAGAGAAGCGAAGAAAGGGTTTCGAAAGTAAAGGACAGCAAATGAAAAGGGGAATCGAACATTGTAATGCATTTAATACGCATTCGATACTTGAGTCCGGCAAGTGTTCGGTCCCTGGCGAGGCCAAGCATCAGGAATGTTGTGCCAACAGTAGCTGGAAGCCTCGCATGTCGTACACCGAAACCGTGATCAACAATTTGTAGCCCGTGAACCAGAGCTGCAGCGGCTGCGCTCCGCTGCTACAATTGCTGGCAACATTGACGGTGTTGCTGCTTGCCAGTTGCTGCTTGCCAGTTGCTGCTTGCTGCTTGCTGCACTGGCGCAAACATGTCTGCAGCGCATGTCAGTCGCAAATTTGTGAGCAGCCAACGAGAGGACAGCAAACAACAGAGATCGGGGAAGCTCAACAACAGCACCACCAAAAACAACCAAAGCAACACCAAATAAATTTCTGCGACACTGAAGAGGAGATTCTAAATAAAATAAACTTCGTGAAGGAAAACGAATAAAACGAGAAACCATCTTAAGTTTCATGCGACTTGTAATTTTGCAGATGGAAAAAGAATTAAAATAACAACGCCTCACAAACAAGGACACACTTCCTCTACAACACCAACAGCAACAACAGCAACAACAACGGCAGCAACAACAACGGCAGCAACCTACAAGTTGCAAAAACAAACGATGAATGCAAAGTTCCTCCGTCTGCCGGAGAATTTGTCTCACGCGGCGTTTGACTTTATTGACCGTATTGATGTATTGATCGTGCCACACCGATAAACAGGCCGTCGCGTCGCCTAAGGTCTTCGTAAATCGGCTCCCAATCAATATACAAAAAAAGCACAACGAAGAAATCCAGCATGCAAAATTTCATCCTCAAAATGTGTGTTTTTTTCAATCCCTGCATTTGGACGGAATCGCGTTCGCGCCATGCGATCGTGTGAGCTGCACGTTTTTCTGAAGAGAGAAACAAGAAGGAGAAGCAAATCATTTTAAGCGAGTTTCAAACTGTTGAACATTTCTAAAAAAATATTCAATTTTACACATAAACGCATAACTCTGGAGAGAAAGAGAGAGAGAGAGAGAGAGAGAGAGAACTAGAGAGAGAACGAGAGAGAGAACTAGAGAGAGAACGAGAGAGAGAACGAGAGAGAGAACGAGAGAGAGAACGAGAGAGAGAGAGAGAGGGAGAGAGAATGAGATAAACAGCTATCGTGTCTTCTCTCTCTCGCTCTCTAGTTCTCTCTCTCTCTCTCTCTCTCTCTCTCTCTCTCTCGTTCTCTCTCTCTCTCTCTGTCTCTCTTTCTCTCTTTGGATGGAGAGAGAGAGGGGATCGAGAGATAAAAAAGGAAAGTAAGGAAGAGATCAAATTTTTGTTGTTATAAACTGGTGTAAACCGCGTTACCTCGCCGCGAGAATAACGCCGAATACCGTTAGTGGAACTACTAACCCACAGCAGCGACTCGAGATCGCAAGTGCAACCGCTCTCAACTTATGTCGACCCTTCCCCTCCTCCACACCCCTCCCCCAGTCACATTCCGCTACCTCTTTGCTGCAGCTCTCACTTTGATTCCGCTCATCTACGCTTGCGTGCAAGTTTTTCACTGATTACGTAGTACGGAAAAGTACTTCCACCTCCCCCTCCGACCGACTAATGCATTCCATTCAAATCTGAGAATTCCTCCCCCCTCCACACCCCTTCAAATCCCATCCAATACAATTTGTGGCGATCAGTGAAGTTCAAAAAGTTCACATATCTGCAGAGTTGCTAAAGTTCCTCAGCCTCAACTCTGGAAAGGAACGACAGCAACAACAACGAACCACATCAACAACAGCAGCCACTCAGCCACAGCAGCACCAACATCAAGTACAGCAAAGCCCAGCAACAACAATAAATAATAACAAAAAGCAAAACAAAAAACTATAAAACAAACAAGGACAACAACAAGAACAACAACATATCAACTGATAGCTTACAACTGGCAACATGTTGGTAGCGAACGACTTTATCGGCGACTGGACCGAAGTCGGTAGCTGCAGCGACCGAAAAAGTTGAACGAAAAACAGAAACAGCAGGAGTTTCTGCTGCCGCTGCCGCTGCTGCTGCTGCTGCTGCTGCTGCTGCTGTTGTTGCTGTTGTTGGTATTTCCAGTGAAAATGCTATGTGTGACACTAACAGCAACAACAACAACAACAACAACAACAACAACAACAACAACCCATTGCATATTCATGTAAGCAGGCGCGACTCGATCGTTTACACTCGCCAACAAGAACAACGGAGCCGAAGCGTCTTCATATTTTTATCAATTAAAAAATCTTCGTCATGGAATCGCATAAACATTTCCAGTTCTTTGACTCGGCTCAATAATTTCATGCTAAAGAATTAATAATCCTGCCCATAACTGTGCACAGGAATATGAGAAGTTTTCGCAGCGGTTACTGATCGTGCCCAGCCTGCGATGAGATAAGAACTGAAATTTGGAAACCTTTCGAAGGCTGGAGCTTTTGATTTCATTGCCGCTCGTGTTCGGGACAAAATTTCACTTAACGAAATATCAGATGTGGTATGAAATTGCAATGGGCAAATCTGAGCAGAAAATTTGAATTTGAATTCGATCTGAAAATAGTATTTTCAAAATACATAAAATGTGTGGCTTAAAATGTGCCTGAGGACATCTCGTAAGGGATTCGAAATCCTTTATGTGATTTCGTCGTAATGTATCATTCCGTATACAATAAATACAATGACTTTATTTCACTTTAACCATTTTTAAAAATTTTAAAATGCTCCTGTACACCTGTCATGCAGAGTGGGCGCGGTTATTAACCGACTTCACACATTTTCAATCCCAAACTGCTGTTTATAACAGCTGTCCGATTGCGATATCTCTTCATTCATTCTCCTGTAATCGTAACTTCACCAGGCAGACAGACAGACAGACGGACGGAGAGACCTTTCGGAGACGGAGAGACCTTCAGCGTGGAGAGAGTGAACATTTCTTTCGAGTGTGGACTAAGGGACGAGTAAGTATATGATGTTTATGATATTTATAATGCAATATCAGAAGCTTACTATTAATACATTAATGCTAGAGAGCCCATTTCGCCCATTTCGGTTGTAGTGCAATTGCTTCGGTTCCCCACTCGTCATCTTTATATGACGAGGGCTTACATTCCATTCCTCTGATCCTGCTGCTCCTTCACTTTCCCAATCCAATGCGGTTCTACTCCTCACTACTACTTTCGTCGCCCGTCTGTTTAAACTTTTTCTCGGCAGGCTGATTGTTTTCATTTCACTTCAAAAATTTTTATCCCAGCAAATTATTTCGAATTCTGAATAAGAATTTATAGAAGCAAAAAAGGTCTCTCCTAAACTGTCTGCATTGTTAATTGTTAAATATTAAATCTAAAGATTCGGAACTAAATTTGGTGGCACAACTATCGCGCCTCAACTATCTAGAAATGCCGACCACAGGGAAGAAAGAAGAAGAGAAGAGGGAAGAAGACAAGAAAGAAGAAGAGAAGAAGGAAGAAGGCAAGAAAGAAGAAGAGAAGAAGGAAGAAGGCAAGAAAGAAGAAGAGAAGAAGGAAGAAGACAAGAAAGAAGAAGAGAAGAAGGAAGAAGACAAGAAAGAAGAAGAGAAGAAGGAAGAAGACAGGAAAGAAGAAGAGAAGAAGGAAGAAGACAAGAAGGAAGAAGACAAGAAAGAAGAAGAGAAGAAACCGGAGAGCCAGAAGAAAACCTCCAATTCGCTTGAGCCAAAGATACCCAGGGGAGTCCGTGCCGTGTTTTGTGAGCCACCACCCAGACCCAGGGTCCGGAACAGTCATAAGTTTGTGGGACCGCTGCGCGCCACTGGCGCCCAAATATCGAGCCAACCCATACGCTGTCCCGTTGCCACGTGCAATTGCTTGGTCTTTGCGTCCCACTTCAATTCACACATGAATACCTACCACTTCGGGATGCTGCTGGAGCGACTTTTTCCTGAAAACGTGGAGGAGGAAAGACGGCAGTTATATGATTGAGTTGCAAATCTTCGTGCACAGGGTGAGTGCCGATATACGAGTTCTATGTAACTTCATATATTTTTATATATTTAAATACAAAAATATTTGTGTTACAGGTCATACAAGAGGTTATATTTTATACAAAATTTATATATCGTACATTGTAATAGATATATTTCCGTACAAAAATTTATATACATTGAAATACGTATATTTGTAAAAAAACTTTACATTGAACTACATATATTTTTATACAAAACTTTACATACATTGAAAAACATATATTTTTATAAAAACTTTACATACATTGAAATACATATATTTTCATACAAAAATTTATATACATTAAAATACATATATTTTTATAAAATTTTTATATACATTGGAATACATATATTTTTATACAAAACTTTATATACATTGAAATGCATATATTTTTATAAAAACTTTATATACATTGAAATACATATATTTTTATACAAAACTTTACATACATTGAAATACATATATTTTTATAAAATCTTTATGTGCATTGAAATACTTATATTTTTATAAAAACTTTATATAAAAATTATTGGAATAAAAATAGAATTTTAAAAACCACGTTTTTTGGACTACACTTTTCACCCACGTTTTCCGTTCCATAAAGAAAACACAGAAATGGTCACAAAAAATGGAACCAATGCGGGCAATACAATGACAGGCGGAATGAGCCTGTCTGAGTGTGATGCCCTCATTCTACGCCTTTTGTCTATCAGGAGAAAACAACCGACTTGGCCCATTTTCAATACCGAACTGCTATATATAAAAAGAAATATTTATCGCAATATCTCCGTCTGTTATCCCGTAATCGTGACTTGAACAGACAGACAGACAGACGCTGAGCAAGAATTTATGTATACTTTTCTATACCTATCTTGTCTTCTCCGCGTTACACAGAAGAATAAAGTGAATATACCTCCTTCCTCCGGGTGTAGGGAAAAATAAAATTGAGCGAAATGAAATAAGATAAATAAAACCAAGAAATAAAATAAAATCACGTAAAGTAGAGCGAAATAAATTGAACAAATAAAACAAAATAACCAAAACAAAACTAGTAAGAGGGTCTGGACAAAGGGACAGCCAAAGTCTCAAGACCTGCGACCGTAAGGTTAAAGCAGATGCGACCCCCCTCCAGAGGGCGCAGCAGCACAATCTGACACTCCGTTCGCGACAATCAAGAAGGTGTTGGACAAGCACCAGACGGAACCCTGCCAGGAGGAACCCTCCACCCGCATCGCACAAAGCTACCCAGGTTAGGAGTTGCCATGTTTCTTGCGCCACGATCCACGTCCCAGTTCCAGCCCAGTCGCAGGCAAACGAGGAATATTAATATTATTATCGGTATCTATTGTCTTGAGGACTATTTGACTAAGAAACCAAATTATAAAGCGGGCAGATGGACCCGTTACATTACGGTTTTCCTTTTCGCGACCCAAGATACACCCACCACTGCCCTGACTTTTTGTGCCACGGATTTTATGGAACGGATGTTGGACGTGGTGGGTGGGCGTGGGCTGCGAAACCGAAAATGATCGAATTTAGTTGAAAGCCTGTGATTTTCGATATATTTCACCATCCTGAGTGTTCTTCATTCCGGATGCACTTCTTGCATTATCGAAAATATAACGACGCAAATGAAAACATTTCTTTAATAATTCCAAATGAAGTTTGAAAGAGATTTCATGAAAGATTACTTCCAAAGATATAATTTTCAAATTTTTTTAACTATACCAGTAATTGTCTCTCAATTTATGGACTTAAAGTCGGCGTTAAATTTAGTATTTTTGGAAATGCAAATCTGTTTGCCAACAGATTAGAAGCCAAGTGCGTCCTAAGTGTCGCATCCACTTGACGAAGTGCAAAAAACTTTTCCCGACCAGCAAATCCTTAATCTAAAATTAGCGGCTGAGCTATCAAAGCCGTTTATTATCAATGCTGAAGCATTTTAAATCAATTAAAATCAAAACAAATGCTTCACTTCGGAAATAATTTATGCCCAGGATCACCGCCCAGCAGCCTGAGCTGCTGAGTGTCTGCCACCCACGTGCGTGAAATGCAGCAGTCGCAGGCGCACGTGACGTTGCTGTGGCGGAGAAAGCGATGCTCGTTTGGAAACACACACACAGCAGCACACGCTTGGAACACGGATACACACGCACACGGCCTCACTTATATGCAGTTGCTGTCATGGTTGATTTTGTGTTAACACTAAATCTGCATTAAAACAGCGTGCAAGCAGCGACACGGGCAACAAAAAGCACGAACATCAGCGCGCCGCGTCCTCACCGGCACTCAGCCCGCCCACCCGTTCTTCTGCTCCATCATCTGATAGGCAAGCAGAGACACTCGTCACGGTGCTGCGATTGCTGATGCTGCCGTTGCCGTTGCCGTTGCCGCTGCCGTTGCCGCTGCCGTTGCCGTTGCCGCTGTTGCTGCTGCTGCTGAGTTTGGCAAGATCTTCACACACGTACGGCGATCCGCTGCTGGCTGCCTCTGCTGGTGATGCTACTGCTGCAATGCACTCGCATGTTGAAGCAACAAGTTTAGGCAGCATCGTGTTTCTGCTTTTATTTCACTGCATTAAAATAATTAGTCAAAATTTCGTGTGACTTTAGCGATAATAAATGGAGGAAAAGTTATAGTAGACAACTATAACAACAACAACTATAACAACAACAACTATAACACCAACAACACCAACAACAACAGCACCGCACTCTGAAAAGTGCGAAATTATGTGCGAAATTGTCATTTACAGGATTCATGTTGCGTTCAGAGTGCGGAATTTAATTTTTATCGCCCACACAAACAGACGGAGAAGCACATACACACAACCCCACCCCCCTCACCCCACCCCACCTCTACATACACATATTAGTCGCGTATATAGATACACTCATTCAAGCAAATATTTGTTTATATATCCTCACAAATGCCGGAGAATTTAAATAAAACTGGCATAAAAACGCCCACTGCGTGAATCTGGTGTTAACAAGCATGAAAAATAAAAGACCAACAACAACAACAGCAGCAACAGCAACAACAACAGCAACAGCAACAACAGCACAACGATCACTCTACAACCTCAACAATATTAAGCGAGGACACACTTCAGTTTGCTTGCTAGATTTTTGTAAAATCATTAAATAAATTAAAAGAGATAAAAAACATCAAATCTCCGCAGAGTCGAAGAAGGGACAGTGGATAAAATTAATCTGGCGCCCACGAGAGGGGCATGGGGGCGGACCCATTGAGGACCTAAGAAATAAATTAGAATTATCAATTCGAGGCGAGAATTGATTGCCTCAATCTCAAGTGATATTTACACAATTTTTTCAGAGAGTGGTGAAATTATTTTCCTAAAATGAATTTTGGCATTTAATTGAGAGAACATCACCACTGTAGCCGGAATAACTCGGCGCAATTATTCATTGCTTTTAATAGCTTTCGACTTTTGGTGTAAATAGCGATTTATTTTAATTTTCTGCAGCCGAAGTGCATTCAAGTATTTTCCGCAAGTTTAGAAAAAAAGTATTTCTGGCGAATATTAAATTAATTTAAGTATGAAAATAATTGTTCAATGTAATGTCGTGGTTGCTGCTGACGTCGCTAATTTCCAATCATAGCGTTTTGTAGCGTGAGGCGTGACACAAGTCGCGCCAACGGCAGCACATTAATTATTTAATTACAGCTCAATTTTTTCACAGTTTCCACTCACTGAGCCGAAGTCCTGCTGATTGTCGCTGCTATTTTATTCGATGTCATTGCTGATGGGCTGCAGTTGCTACTTTTTCACTCGCGCGGCCGCCAATTGATGAACTTCAACGTCGCCAGCAAGAAGCACAAAACACGGAACAGCGGCCAACAAATGACAGAAAAAATCAGGCATGCGAAAAGATTCATCATAATTGATAAGCTTCATTCAAGGGGGAGGGGGTGGGGCGGGAGAGTGGCACAGGCTTTCCTCAGAGTGATGTTTTGCTGTACCGCAACGTCTTCTTCTGCCGCGTTGGCTTTCCTGTGCCGCCTCGAAGTTCTTCTTGGTGCCTCGTGGCTTTCCTCCTGCTGGAGAAAAGGGAAAACTATAGCACGAGAATTAATCGGTACCCTTTGCCGCCCTTGTTGCGCGCTTTGATGCCGATCGCCAGCAGCACGTTGGCGGCAACGTCGGTGATCACGGCGCGTGAGAACCGATTGCCTCCAGGCGAGATCAGTCAGTGAACAACAAATGACAACAGCAGCGTACAGTCTCGCATATTGAGGTTCTTGTTGTTGTAATGTGCTTTCCTATTGCCCTTCCACTCCTGCTACATATCGAAAATAATGCTCACAATCACAATTGAAGACGTTTTTAATGGCGATCGAAGGGTGAAAAGCTTCGTCTATAAAAATCACAGCCATGACGAGATCAGTGGATAAAAAGTCGCACACAAAAACATTGAAGTTTTTGTGTGTGACATTTTTCAGATGCAGTCGACAGTCAAGAGGCAACAGCAACAGCAACAGCAGCAGCAGCAACAGCAACAGCAGCAGCAACAGCAACAGGAGGAGAAACGCTAATTATTGTTGATCATTCAGCACCTATTTGTGCGGCAAAAAACTTTAGTTTTTCATCCGATCTTCATTGGAATCGCAGCTGAAGATGACAAAACGAAGAAGAAGCAACGAAAACAACAATGTCAACAACAACAACAACAATAACCACAGCAGCAACCAAATCAATTTCACAGCTCATTAGCAGCCGCTGTTGCCGATCATGTTATCGTCTCTTAACAGCACCTCGATCAGTGATCGTCGGTTGCTGTTGTTGTCACTGTCGTCGCAATTTCAATAATTTTATCATTGCCGCTGGTGGTGTTCACTTGTTCGCTGCTGCATTTCGATTGGCGGCGGCCGAGTTCAAAGACTTTTGATTGCATTACAAGCGGTGAAGATCAGTCAGTCACTCAGCCAGCTACAGCCCGCTGATCGTCCCTCACGACAACCTTAAGGACGTCCGCAGTTTGGTGCTCCAGATGTTCCAAGAAGATGCGGCAGCCGAAGCCGCAGAGAATCAGCAACAAGTTTTTCAGTTATGCGTGCAAATTGTTGGCATAGCGCATTTCTTGCAAGAAGGAAGACTTCGAGATATTGATTTGTTTGTTTAAAGGAACGACTTTGATTTCTCGGCACGACGAAATCAGTTCAGTTTTGGTATTTTTCGGAGTTCAGTTGAAGTTTGTGCAATACATGAGTGCATTTTTGTCTCACGGCGGCGTGAGTGGCTTCATGGCGATCGTGAAATAATCGGTGCCGAAATGGTGTGACCGATATTTCATGAGTTCATGTAACGATCGATTGGCCTCAGGTGCTGATTGGCCGCATGGCGATCGATGACCGAACTTGTCATTATTTCTTGTGATCTATGATTCTATTGTCATAATTTTTTGTGAGCTATCATGCTATTGTAACCATTTGTTGTGACCACTACCGAACGATCGCGACGAGATCGTAACGAGGTCGTGGAGTGCCCGACACTTGTGTAATCCAAAGTTCTTCAGGTGATATGATAAACCGGTCTATTGATTGTGATCGTGAAGTTATCGCCGGGAAGACGTGACGGACGTGATCTGGTGTGATCTAGGATTCAACAGTTAAATGTGGTGATTGACATCATGGGGATTACAAAGTGATCGAGGCTGAAATAATGGTAATTCTGAAAGAAAGCAGAAGTTCACGACGAAGAGTTTATGAGATGATATTTCTCACTGCTCGTTGCTGAAATAGTGATGGGGATTGACATTTTGCGAGATGAAATGAAGTGACAAATACTTCCTAAGTCGAGATGATGGCCTTGAGGAGCCGATACGATACTGAGATGATCAGCGGATCATTAAATTAACGTAGCAGATTGAATATGGATGAAGAAATTTTTTCGATTAAATTCGATTTAGTGTTCTAACCGGCTGATTTTAATTTTATGTTACAGCTGAGCAATCAATGCTGAGATTATTCAGGAGACATTTTCTGATTACGTTTCAAACGGATCAAAAGATCCTTCTGAATTCATGGTATTTTGTTAGCCCACGAGGTCTTTAGAGGTCAATGATCTCTTCACTTTTTGCTCAGTCTACAAGTAAATAAATCGAGCTACTTAAAATCGTGGTTTAACTTTCTTATACATCAGGAAATCTATCACAACCTTGCTCTACGTCTACCACGCCATCCTTGCAAATCCTTTAAGCCGCTGACAAAAGGTTGTCTTTCAATCTCTCAGCTCGCTGAGTTAATCGAGCAAACTAAATCGTTTTTACATGCTTGAGTTCGTAAAACCCTTGTGTACAAAAAAATCCTCATTCAATTCAAAGGGATAAAAATGACAACATTGACGGCAATAATGATATGACATCCTTTTCCCTGTTGTTAGTGTGTTTGTTATTGGCGTCGTTGTTGTTGCTGGTGTCGTTGGTATGTCTGCTGGTTGGTGAGAAGTCTTTAGGGAATTTTGAAGACAATAACTGCGTCAGGTTGTGATAAAAAAGAAGCAGACATTAAGTAAGTGCGAATCCTTTGTATGCGGGACTTAAGTATTTGCGGTAGTTTTTGGGGAAAAAGCAAGAAACCAAAAATCGCATTGACAGAAACTCCCACGGGCGAAATTTTCAAAGTTTGACGGAAAGCGTATCCTGATGAGGGTATCACACGCACTGATTAATCGAGGATTAATTGAGTCCTTGCGGAAGTGGAGCATAAAATACAATACTTAGCGGTTGATTAACCTCTAATAGATTGGGCTTCTCTCACCCCAATGCTTGTGGGTCTCTTTATTACTTCGAAATTCTTTTAGGTCCACTTTTTTTAAGACTCAAGCAATTGGGGGTGAAATGTGAGATCAAATTACTTTTCAGATTTAAAATCTGTAAACTATCAGTACTTTTAACGAGATCTTTCCATGCCTTAGCATTCGCTTTAGATAAACGAATCCAATTTCGAATCACATGTACCACAATTTAAGCACCAGCTGTGGAACATCGAGACTTGAGTGACTAAAATGGTTTACGTATTCGAGTTTAGTGACTTCGAGTTATCTAAAACGCATCTAAAATGTTGAGAGATAAGAAACCGAACATTAGTACTTTGTGTTCTCGATGAAATTGCAATAATTCTATACGGACCAAAACTATGTGGACTGTATTTGGATGATTTATTAGCAAAAGTTTTCCAATGAAAAGTCTAGTTTGGAAGAAACCAACAAATTCTTTTATCTCAATATTTTCCTACAGAAAAGCCGTCCTAGACACGGATAACTTGACACACGAAGTCTTGGAAGATTCAGTAGCTTTAGTGTTGATCATTGGATTGCTGCTGAATTCCTTGGAAGCGCTTTTGACTCCAATTCTAGAAGAAAAGAGAAAAGCAAAAACCAGCAGAAATAATAAAATTCGCTTTAATTAACTGTCAACATGATATGCTTGCCCAGGAATGAAAGCCGCCAACAAAAGCCGGCGGCCGGCAGCCAGCAGCCAGCAGCCAGCAGGCAACAGCGACATTATAGAGTACAAAATATTAAAAATTAAAGAACAAAGAAGAAGGGAAGGAGAGACTTTAAAGCTGTTGAGATTATGACGGCGCGAAGAAAAAAGTTCACTGATCTTGCGGCGGCTGTCGATCGTTTATCGCTGATACATATTTTCAATATGTTGCGTTTCCGAAGAAGACTCCGAGTGGTTGGTCGGTTAAGTGAAATAGCAGGCGCGCATGCGCGTGATAAGATGTTTAAGGCAGCGACAGCGACAGCAACAGCAACGGCAACAACAACAGCAACAACACCAACACCAACACCAACACCAGCAATTATTAATTGCATTTAAAAATGCAATAATGCGCGCTTCAACACTGAGAGGGCGTTCGTCGAGAGGGGGCTTGGGCGGCTGGGAGCGAGGTTGGGTGTAGTAGGGGTCTTCGGTGAGCGAGCACGATCAGCGGCACGATCCTTCTTCGCTCATTTCACTGCCTGTTCGAAACAGCGCGATCGCATGTCTTCGAGTTGGTGACTTCTTTTGATGCCGAGCTGATGTCTTCAATATTTAATTTTCTTATGCATTTTTAGCACTCCTTTCTCTTTTTTCGCCTTCTTCGCCTTCCTCTTTTTGCAGTTGTCTCTCTCTCATATAAGCCGCCTTTTGACGTCTTTGACAGCCTGCAGTACGAATGCCTTGATTTTTTATGGCCTTCAAATTGAAGCCTCTCGATCTCGCACACCAGATAGTAATTATTTCAGTATGTCGACGGTATACTTTCTGCCACAGGGACCGAACTGGATCCCTCATTTGGATTGGATTGGATTCAACATTGAATTTCTAAGAAATCGCTTGTCTGTGTTGTTGATATTGAAATTTCAAATCAAGGGCAGAGATGGGGTTGGTGTTGTTGTTTGCTGTCTTGTCTTGTCTTGTCTTGGCGAAATTAATTGAAAATTTTTAGCACTAAATTAAACGAAACTTTTTCAATTAAAGAGCGGGGGAGTGATGAAGGACTTTAATGATGCTTATAACCGACTTTTTCTTGCGAGTTACAATCGGTCCACATGGAATTTAAGAAGAAGAGTTTCTCTTCATTGCAAAGAATTAGGGTTCCAATTTATTATTTTATTCCCATTTTATATTAATACAGATTACTTTACAGAGAAATACCCCTCGCATTCTGTAGATCTCAAGACAAAGAATTTAGAAGCATAATTTGGAGATAGAAATACATTAGGATATTTTACACATCTCTGACAAGGATGAAGGTTTCTTCAATCTTTCTAAAATTCGCAAAACCAAATGCCAAACCGAAGCTCCTTCAATAATTGAATAGAAATAATGGTCCCATCATAGGTGTTCCAGGAGAAGGGAAGCCTTTTCTAGTTTCTCCTCATACAGGAATCTCCAACTTTCAATTTCTCTGATTTTCGTATAATCAGTGAAGCGATTTAAACGATGTCACATCCTCGTTGTAACATAAATTAAATCGGTCCGATGCCGTGGCCTCGTGGTAGCCACGTCCACCCTTCACAAGCCATCAATATCAGCAGAAATAAAGTCAGTCGCATCGATCGCATCGGTGGATTTAATCAACCACGCGTAGCTCGAGGCCGCATCCATCATCGCGCGCCTCATAAAAAGCGCGGCCAGCAATCGATCAATCAACCGGATTGACAAACAGTTGGCGGCTGCGTCAGCAATGAGTTGCATTAAACACCGCTACCAACACCGGAACGCAGTCGAGCGGCTGGATGGACGGCGGCTGGATGGCCAGGGCAGCAACACAGGGTGGCGCACAGCGATTACGAAGCGGAAAAGAGAAAATCATGCTACGAAGAGATTCAGCTGAAGAAAAAAATTCCCCAATGAAGCTGACCGAAGGAACAAAAGTTGAGGACACAACAAACCTCTTGGCGAGAAGACAAAACGTATGCCACCATCATCGTCGCGAGGTGCTTAAAGTCAGTTTCAGAGAAAAGAAAAATTAATAAACAAACCAGCAATCGATAAACAGCGATAACAATTTGAGTCGATTAAACAGCAGCAGCAGCAGCAACAACAACCGCAACAAGTGCCGCCTGTCAACAGGTCGCTATAAATTCGAGTTGAATTTGTAGAGCCCGTCATGCGGGCCGTTGGTGTGGCCGTTGTTGTTGCCCTTGTTGTTGTATTCAATTATAAAAAGCTGATAAAAATCGCAAATCCTTCGTCGGACACAGTAGCTGAGTAGGCTTCAAACGGCGGACACCTCGCCATCTGTCAGATTGACATTTCGAATGACGGCACAGCCTTCGGTGTGCGTAGCAGCGGCCCACACTGACTTGGTGACTCAGCGGAACGTCGCTGCGGCGCGAAAACTAGGGACTCCAGTCACGGGATTTCAGAATTTTTTCGTTTTAAAAAGTTCTTAAAATACTGAAATTGTTAAACAAAAAATATGGATTTTTTTCCATTGCAGTAAATAATTTAAATTTTGCTCTCTTCTTAAAATTTCCATTTTCCTCGGAACTCGCGACCCAAATGCTAAAAATCCCGGGAAAATGTCGAAAAACCTGAATTTTTGCTCCCTGAAAGTCAGAAGAATTTTCTGTTGCTCTTGCTGCTGCTGCTGCTACCTGTTGGTTGGCAATGCTGTGCAACAGCGAAGCTGAAGTGAGCCGGGGGAATGGCGGGTCCACTGATTGAGGCATGAAATTTTATAATGCGCCGATGACTTGACAAGTTTTTAATTTTTCTCAGCAACAACAACGAGATCCTTAAGTTTCTCCTCTCATTTATCCTGTCTTTGGGATTCGTTGTCGCTGTTAATCTCCATCCGTGCAAATGTCACACTCGAACACGGACTGGACGGGATGAAGTTTTCTGAAGTCAGTAGCGAGCTTCCAGCAAGCAAGTCAGCAGACAAGACTTCTGGACTTCAAGCTGGCAGCTGTTGATTTAGCTGACATTTTAGAACAATCAGCGCAAACAGTATCATGCGGTGCCGGGAAACGCGGCGGGCAGCAAGGAAGAAAAGAAGATACAGTGAAAACTGTGTATTTTCATCCTTAATTATGACGACCCCATGCAAATGGCAGTGGGCTGGAACATTAAATTAGATGGTAAGAGTAGAATCCTTCATTTTCCGTCGAGTAGAATCCTTCATTTACCGACGTCCCGTACTTCAAAATCAAAATGAGCTGCTTACCACAAACATCGGATCCTACTATTCCCGGTACAGATGACGGAGTCAAAATTCTGTGTATCTCTTCGCTTTTCAAACAAACCAATTCGGTCACAACTTCTGCAGAATTTAGTGACACCAAATTATGAGAAAACCTACCAAAACACAAGACTGACATCAAATTAGACCACGAAAAAACCTGATGATATTAAAAACGATATCAACTACATGAAATCTAAGAGAGCCGCAGCAGCAACGAACTGCATGCAAGCTGAAACACATGAACCCCCCTCTCCAGCGATATCGCGAGATAAGATATTATAAAGTATATTTTAATATGATACCGAAAAAAGTGAAATAAACGACGCGCAAGACAAGCGAGATACGACATTTCCTGGTAAGTTGCAGCGAGGATACAGGAAAATATACGGCAACCAACAACAACCAACTAATAAAACATAATAAAAACGAGAGAAAATAAAGAAATAAATCTTTGAAAAGCGTGACTTCTTATATCCACCGAAGACTGCGGCGACGACACCGACGACGACGACGACGACGACGAGGCTTCATCAAATCGGAATGCTGTAGTTGAAGAGCATCGAGTGGAATCGCGATCGTTATCTGAGAGGCAATAAAAATTTTCCCAAAAAGAATCGGTATCATTTTGATAACCAGTGAGGAGGGCTGACTGACTGGTCAGTCGGTGGGTCATTCATCGGTAGCCAAGAGCCACCAACGACTTCGACTCCTCTGCTGACGCTATGTGCGCTCGAACGTTCAAGTGGAATAATGGTGCTGGCCCTCTAAATAGTTTCGATCTGATAAATCTTTCTGTGAAACTAAAGATGGCCACGGCGAGTTACTACTTTTTCCGTATAGTTTAGCAAGCACTTCATTGACTACTTTTCCGGTGTGATAAGCATCTTTACTACCTTTTTTCTCAACAGAAAATCAACTTCAGATTGAGGAAGATGCCCACTCTCAAGACCTACTCGCAGACGACGCTCTGTGGCCCAGTACACTTCTGTGCTCTCCTCTCAGTTCTTGACTTCAATTTTTCTGCACTAATAATTTTTATGGATTTTACTGTCCCTCGAAGAACACTCCGGAGGCACACCGAACTTCAACTACTTTTATGACTTTTCTTATTGTTTTTCGTTTAATAATGACTGTTTGTTTTACTTTCTTTCCACTTTTGTTTGTTCTTGTTGCATTTTATAGTTCTTAAATTTTTTCCAACTATCCTTTTTGCCCATAAAAATTGTCTCCAACTCAGGAGTCAATAAAAAGATGGCCTACAGCGAACTGTCGGCGGACGGGTTGACAAATCTGAAATTTTACGTCTTCATCTGCACACAATTGCCAGCTTCTTTTTTTCTTTGGAGAGCCATAAAAGTCTTTTTGGTTTTGTAATATCATCTCTTTATGATCGGATCGTAAAAGGCGGCCATAAAATCCCTGCACCTGTGCAGTTGTTGTTCCATAGTTTTATTATCGATCTGTTTTATTATGACAAACAGTAGCCAGCAACACCGATCCTGTTGACGTCTTCCTTCTGGGCGCCATCGAAGAAGTGCAATTTTTATGTCTTCGCCAGAGGCAGGTAGGCGTTGATCAAACATTGGGAAGGGAAAGCAAAGCAGGCCGTAATGCCCACCCGGAATTGGGTTTGACCAACGTAATCCACTCAAACTGAAAGCGCAGTTTATATCAACCTCCGTCAACCACTTACAAAATTTAGCAAAATAAATTGTCATTAATATTAATTTTTTTATAGCTTTCATAATTAATATTAATTTTTTATGCCACTAATTTTTATTCGTTTTCAATAAGCTTCAGCCAGAGCTTTCTATGTTGGAATTTTCATATTAAAATATTGGAACTCCATTAAAATAGTGGAAAACTCTTATGAAAAGTTCCCTTACTAGTTCCACTACTATAAATGTTTCCTTAACTTTAAACACATCTTATCTCAGCTGTATCATCTTCTGCCAGCTTTCTTTTACTTTTACCAGTATTTTTTTAATTCTTTTAATTTTTTTGTCATCCTCTACAAAATTCATTACACATGCGAGGAGTGACTGAACAATAATCTTTCATCATTTTTCAGTAAGTGATTTTAAGTAATTTTATTCAGGCTTTTTCTAGTATCGCAATTAAAGTCTTCGCTCTGGCCGCACAAAATCCGCAATCCAAAAGATCGTCTGACGCATGAAATCGAAGGCATTGAATTGAGACCGCTTCAGAAAAACCTCAGGAATCAGACCAGGCTGGAGAGCCACCCAACCAAGCAAGGTGAGGTGTATCATTACCGTTAACGCATCGACAATTATACGATTGGTTGAGCACCTCCGGCGACATGCATTGATGGCAACTTACAGTGTAAAAGGCGTGGATGCAAGGAGGCGTGGGCGGGTGGGTGGCTGGTAATGGAAGACACTTGCGACATGAAAAGGTGCGATATGTGATACGCGAAGGTAACCCACGGTGACGAACAGTAGCGTAGCAACAATAGGCAGAAGTGGCTTAGAAACAATCGCAGACATGGGGATGTCAGATTAACGGGGAGATAAACAGCAGAAAACCAGACAATATAAAGATACACAATATTCTAGTGTGTTCCTTCAGTTCTCTGTTGGAATTTTCTTAAGAAACAGCGACGAGCTGATATAGGGCAAAAAACTCTAAATTAGCAATATATTTCTCAAGAGCTTTCAAAATGATTTTCTCCCTGTAAAATCTTCCTAATTTGCGAACTTTTATAGGGAAAAATTTATATACGAGTATCTATATATTTACCATTTACCTCAAACTACAATTCGGCCAACAAAACGCACGAGTCATAAATCCGAAACTACTTACCAAGTTCAAGGTGAAATGGTCTACCACTTATTTTTCTTACCACTCACCAAAAACCCAGTAAAAGACGTCGTATGTTATACTCAGCTTGTACTGGTTTAGGTCCACTAAAACCTCTACCTTTAATCGATTTTCCCACCAGCTACTTTTGTTTTTTGTCGACTAACCGCTTTTATCGCCCGAAAGGTAATTAAAAATTCCTTAAACGTTTTGGCGATAACATTAAATAAATAAAAATCAGCGCAGTTCAGTATGGAGCGCTGATCGTTTGTATCGAGCTCGTTTACCGACTCGTAAATAAGTCAATTTATAATTCAACGCAGTTCAATTATTCAAATTTTTATTTATCGCAGACGCAAGTTAGTGGTTTTCAGCTGGTTTTGGGTTTATTTTCTTAACTTCAGTCGAATTTAGTTTGTTCTGAATTTAATGGTTTTCGGTTGATTTTATTTCTCTGACGGTTTCAATTGATTTAAAGTTTTGAAATGGATGGCTTTACTGGAATTTTTACGAAGTTTTCGTGTGACTTTACAAGATTTCGTTGAGGTTTATTTGTGTTCAGGTGATTTATCATGATAAATATGTAAACAAGGTTCAGGTAAGATTCATTTATTAAATTCCAGCTTTGGTAGAATCAATATGGCTAAAAACTAAGTTACATCTATATACAAAATTTAGTACGACTAAATTTAAACTAAGTGAAGGTTTATCACCGACTGCTACAGTTTTAAGATGTTTTGGACCATTTTAACCTTTTCTGTTGCGTTGTGTATGACTTTCAAACAGTTTAAGAGTAGCTTTCGCTTACTTTTATCATAACTTCAATTAAAGAATTAATTCTTTAACAATATTTCATCAATATCTCTGCGTCTTCCCAGCTCTTCCCCAACTTCTCTCCTGAAAGCAACAAGAAAATTATTTTGGAAATCCATGTTTATCGTTCGAACACACATCACGTACCCGTGCATAATTGACTTGTACTGCTGTACACCGCAGCAGCATTTGCTACTTAATCGTCTCGTATTCACACACGCCCTCTTCAAATTGACAGAAAACAAGCGGTTTCAGCGGTTCGCTTGGTTCGCTATCGGTGTCTTCGTTGGAACGCATTTTTCCATCGAATCGATTCGGTTGTTAGTTCCTTAAGCTGTCAAATTGTTGTTTGACAGCCAATTTTGCATAATGATTTTCGTTGTGTTCACGGAATACGAAATGATTTACACTCTTCATTGGTTGATTTATGCGTTTTGGCAGCAAGCTTTAATGTGGGTTTTTTCTCTTTTGCCTCTTTGTGTGCCAGAAGTTCGCTGACGATTTGTTCGATTGAATTTTGGACGTTCGAACGATTGTTCGCCTTTGGGTTTTTGATTTTATTAAGAACTAATTTTTCTTCTAGCTATTTCGTCCACCTATTTAAGCTATACAATCTCTTCCATCCCTTCAACTATTCTTTCGAGTAGTAAGGTTACAATTTCCTTAGGAATATAATTGATCTGTATTGAAGCTTTCAAAGTTGAATGGATGGAACAGATTATATAGCTTAAATAGATGAAATAGCTTAAAAGGTTAGAAAAGGAAGAGCTTACCTAAAATTTACCGATTGAGCTTTTATTAATCAACAAAACTATATTTTCTCCACCATCATCACACGTGGTACTGACAAATGTGTAGACCAACCCTGAGCAGGTGGTTGGCAAAAGAACCATTCCTCGTAATCAGACCAAGAAGCAATTTGCAGTCCCTCCTGTTCGGTGAAATGAGAGTCCACAAGTCGCCTGCTTACGCGCGCTAGCGTCATCTTTGTCTGGCTGCAAATAAATATGTTCGCCCACCTCCCATGGGGGTCGAAATGACCCAATCTAGAGTTGTCAATATTAATACAAAAGTTGTCAATATCTCATAAATAGTACGAGATATTAAGACGTTATTTTATTCTGAAGTATCTAACGACACTACCAAAATGTTTACCGAAATTGGGCGTGGTCCGTCCATCCATTCAAAACTTGCCAACTGGCGAAAGTGCGGTGTATTCGTCTTAAAAACGTGGTATTTAAAAATGTATTTTTATTCCAACAACTATTATATAAAGTTTTTATAAAAATATATGCATTTCAATGTATATAAAGTTTTGTATAAAAATATATGTATTCCAATGTATATAAAGATTTTATAAAAATATATGTATTTTAATGTATATAAATTTTTGTATAAAAATATATGTATTTCAATGTATGTAAAGTTTTTATAAAAATATATGTTTTTCAATGTATGTAAAGTTTTTATAAAAATATATGTTTTTCAATGTATGTAAAGTTTTGTATAAAAATATATGTAGTTCAATGTAAAGTTTTTTTAAAAAATATACGTATTTCAATGTATATAAATTTTTGTACGGAAATATATCTATTACAATGTACGATATATAAATTTTGTATAAAATATAACCTCTTGTATGACCTGTAACACAAATATTTTTGTATTTAAATATATAAAAATATATGAAGTTACATAGAACTCGTATATCGGCACTCACCCTGTGCACGAAGATTTGCAACTCAATCATATAGCTGCCGTCTTTCCTCCTCCACGTTTTCAGGAAAAAGTCGCTCCAGCAGCATCCCGAAGTGGTAGGTATTCATGTGTGAATTGAAGTGGGACGCAAAGACCAAGCAATTGCACGTGGCAACGGGACAGCGTATGGGTTGGCTCGATATTTGGGCGCCAGTGGCGCGCAGCGGTCCCACAAACTTATGACTGTTCCGGACCCTGGGTCTGGGTGGTGGCTCACAAAACACGGCACGGACTCCCCTGGGTATCTTTGGCTCAAGCGAATTGGAGGTTTTCTTCTGGCTTTCCGGTTTCTTCTCTTCTTCCTTCTTGTCTTCTTCCATCTTCTCTTCTTCTTTCTTGTCTTCTTCCTTCTTCTCTTCTTCTTTCTTGTCTTCTTCCTTCTTGTCTTCTTCCTTCTTGTCTTCTTCCTTCTTGTCTTCTTCTTTCTTCTCTTCTTCTTTCTTGTTTTCTTCCTTCTTGTTTTCTTCCTTCTTCTCTTCTTCTTTCTTGTCTTCTTCCTTCTTCTCTTCTTTCTTCTCTGTGGTCGGCATTTCTAGATAGTTGAGGCGCGATAGTTGTGCCACCAAATTTAGTTCCGAATCTTTAGATTTAATATTTAAATGCAGACAATTTAGGAGAGACCTTTTCTGCTTCTATAAATTTTTATTCTAAATTCGAAATGATTTGCTGGGATAAAAATTTTTGAAGTAAAATGAAAACAATCAGTCTGCTGAGAAAAAGTTTAAACAGACGGCCGACGAAAGTAGTAATGAGGAGTAGAATCGCATTGGATTGGGAAAGTGAAGGAGCAGCAGGATCAGAGGAATGGAATGTAAGCCCTCGTCATATAAAGATGACGAGTGGGGAACCGAAGCAATTGCACTAAACCGAAATGGGCGAAATGGGCTCTCCAGCATTCATGTATTAATAGTAAACTTCTGATATTGCATTATAAATATCATAAACATCATGTACTTACTCGCCCCTTAGTTCACACTCGAAAGAAATGTTCACTCTCTCCATGCGGAAGGTCTCTCCGTCTCCGAAAGCAATTGCACTACAACCGAAATGGGCTCTCTAGCATTAATGTATCAATAGTAAGCTTCTGATATTGCGTTGTCTTTATTACATCATATACTTACTACTTTCGGTTTTTTTATATTGTGCTTTTTAAATAATTGTATTTTAATTGATTTTTACTTGATTTTATTTCATTTCGCTTTATTTTGTCTTCATTGTTGTATTTCATTGTAGTTTACTCGCATTTCATTTTCGTTTGTCTTATTTTTTCATTAAATTTTGTTAAATTAGTTTTGTTTATTATATTTATTTTCTTTTATTTCATATTTTATTTTATGTGTATGTTGCACTTTATTTGGCTTTATTTTATATTACTTTATATAATTTTATTGTTCGGTTTTAATTAATTTTATTTTATTTAATTTTATATTAGTTTAGTGTTTTTAAATATTTCATTTATTGTCTTTTTTTATTATTTCTTATTTTTTTTTGGCTTTTCTTTTTTGCTTATTTTTTTTTGGTTCTATTTGTTTTTAATAAAATAAAAATAGAGCCAGAGTTAAATTTGATAGAAATTATTGAGAACCGTATATATGTATAAAGAATGTATTTCAATATATAAAATTATTCACAATTATCAAATTATATCACAGTCGCATATCTTCGGCTGCGATGGGCGTCATCCAGATCATCAGGAAATCGCCATCTTCGTATGTTGGCTTCGAAAGGTTGATCAGACGGTGCAGGAGCCGGCCCGGACATGGCGAATTGGTCGTTCCCAGAGTTGTTCCGTGGTGAGGCCTCCGAAATCTGCCTCTGATAATTTTGCCGCGGTAAATGACCCGGTATAATATTCTCTCGAATATAATGAAAGTTCCAAATGGTTTATTAATTAAATACAGTCAATTCAGGAGGGGATTTTTGGCTTTTATAAATTTATACACCAAATTCGAAATAATTTGCTCGAGAAAAGCTTTTTAAGTGAAATGAAAATATGTTCAGATTGGCGAGAAAAATTCTCAGTGACGGCCGACAGAAGTTGTAGTGAGGAAGAGTGAACGACAATGCAACTCGCAAAGCTTCAACGAGGGGCAGGGGTAACACACCATTCCTTGAATGCCCTTTGATAATGCAAGCAAAATCACAGCCCAGTGAGACCAACATATGAACAACAAACTCAACCCATTCCTCGACACCTTAGCAAAAAGAAAAAAATCCGAACTGGAGAAAGGAGGCGTTCTTGCATGCGTCAATCAATCAGTAGTCGTTTAACCAGTCACAGTCGGTTGGTCGGTCTTGGTCGATCGTTGGTCGACCTTCCCCGCGCACTTCGACAGCCGTAGAAGCTGCGCAAACGATTGCCGCGCGATATCGTGGCCGCCGCGCGATCGATTGCAACGCTACGGTTTGGTTTAACTTCTGCCAGAAGGTAAAAAGAGAAAAACGTAGAGATCGCGTACGGCACGAACTTAATAACCAGTTTCCTGGATTAAATGCAGCATCAGCTAATTTCGCTGTACCCTTCGTTGACTTCTGAAATGGTGGATGCACAGCAACAGCCAGCAGGCAGCAGCATGATCTGCGCTGCGGATCTGCAGCAGTTGCAGATGCTCCCGCTCGACATTCGCTCACGTTGGAGGACGCGGCGCACGCAATCGCGAACTCGGCAACCACAACAAATTGGAAGCCAATAATCAAATGTCAGTCGTAGCTGCTGTCATTGCATTTAAATGTTCGCATTTGTTGTCCGATCCGAATGTCTGTCTGCCCATCTATCTGTCTGTACTTCTTAACCATTCCTCTGTTGCCAGGACTGTCTGTCTTCCTGTCCGTGTGTGTCAGTCATTCATTCACACGACTGACTTCATTCCGATTCATTTGCGCGAATTCCCTCCGGTTTCGTTTAATTTTCGTTGAAATTCGCATTTGAATTGGCGCAGTTGCTCGTCGCATCAACTTAACTTTGACACATCCACTTGCAATTCGAGTTGTCTGTCACTCAAACTCGACCTGGGGGTTCTGCGGGGTTTATTGAGGGCAAGAGAGGTTTTCTGGTAGTGATTTTTTTTAATTGCCGCTGGCGATGCAAACGAAAAATAGCGACTGTCATTAACGTCTCCATCTTGTCTCGACCTCAAGCCTATAATCGGCAGCGAGACGTGTTTTCAGACGGCACATCAATCGAAATTGAAACAGTTATTAGTCGAGACGATGAATGAAGTCAAGAAGACGACATTTTCACGCGGGAAGACAGTTGAAATCGATACAGCATTTGTATCGTTGCACAATCGAGGCGATAATCGAAAACGAAACAGCCTTTTCCTCCCGAATTCGAGACAATCATCCACAACAAATCAAGCCAGTATATTTTGAGAGAAATGAAGTCTGGAAATTATTACTGCACTAAAAAATTTTATGTGATTGTAACCGGTCTCTCACTTTCTCTCTCACCATGAGCAAGATAGAATTATCGACCGCTTCTTGTATGTCCACATTCTCGCTTCCAAAGGATCTCCTCATATTTTAAGCAAACGCCAGCAATAAATTTTGTCGCCTAAAAAGCCATGTTCAAAACTTGAGAAAAGATTGTATTTCCGCAAAAATGCGCATAAACTTTCAATCCCATCGATAAATTCATGACTGCAGACCAACTATCGTAACGGCAACGAATAAAAATAATGTTGCATTTTAATGCTGCATGTATTCCGTCTACGCAGTCTGCGCCTGATCAAGTCATAAATTTCTCGCCCAAAGCACGGAATATCGACAGAGGAGGAATAAAAATTGACAAACTGTGACAGCTGGACTCCGGAACGCGTAGTGTAGACGCGTGGGTGAGAGCGAATAAATATCAGAAGTATTGACAACATAATGCAAATACGGGCTCGTGTTGAGGAGGAAGGGCAACGGGAACTGTAGACTAAAAGCTTTTAGTTTATTTTCGACTGTCAGTCAGTCTACAAAGTGATAACTTTATTTAAGCGATTTGGAGTATAAAAACTCTGGTTCAACTGATTTTATCTTTTGATTTTGCATTTTACATAAATTATTCATTCATCGCCATTCATTGCTGGAGGGAATTTTCAGCCGATAGAAGATTATAGACAAGCAGATCGAGAAATCAAAATCCAGAAGGTGATCCGCGAGTGATAACAGAGATCCATGTTTGAGAGCAATTTTAATATGGTCACAAGGGTCGGAGAAAGACGGCGCAAACGATAACATATCGTTGAAAGAGTGAAGGTATTTATGATCAATGGTAAGACTTTACTAAGTCTTCCAGTGATCAAAGACATCGATGTTCGACATCATTAATTCTGACCATTAATGATCTGAGGACTAAATAATCTAACGATCATCGTCGTATGGATGATTGACTGGGAGGAATCAGTTATCGAAGTGATCTTCTTGTGGTGAGTGCAATGAATAGAATAACGTAATCAACGTAATCAGTGGCATCGCCGATTATCGAATACTTTATTCGAAAACATTGAGGCCATGAATCTTCAAGTGCATCTTCAACTATCAAGTGCATTGACGATCCAAACCACTGCGTCTCTAAAAGCATTCCCGATTGAAGGAGTCTGTGATCCAGCGCCTGCGTGTTCGAGAACATCACCGGTTATCCTTTCACGATGGAAGGCATTGCAGTGATCGAAAGCTTTTATGAGCTGAGGGATACAAGATGGTGTTGCTGGTAGGCATCAGAAATCCGCGGTCCAAGACAATCGTCATCGCAGACGTAATCAATTCGAAGCCTGGATTTATATATCTAATCATCATTATATACCCAGCAACCCTATTAGAATTCCCACCATAACCTCTCTGCGCAAGATCAATATAGCCGAAGCTGTCAAAATTCGAGGCATGGAATGCAAAATCTAATTTCTCCGCATGTCAAAAATTCCGACAGTTTTCTGCCCACTCTTCATCTGCTTCTCTGCACGCAGGCGAACGCGGACTTAATAAATGTTCAAAAATTAATCAATAACATTCGAAAGGCATCAGCGTATTTCGCGATGCGTTTCTACCCGCTGAAAGAACTTCTCACGATGCGCGCAGCTTAAATCTCCGAGTTATTCGCCCAGATACGCAGCATGTTGCCGCGGCGAGCAGCACCAACGTCAGCAACATCAGAACCGGCAGCACAATCATCGCAGCACCATCAGCTGGGCGCGGTGAGGAAGGCGGCCGACAGACGAAATCCAGTTGATCCAAATGCGAAATGTCAAGAAAACATGTTCAGCTGTCAAACCTCGCCGACAAACTATTAATTAGTAAATCTAAAAAATACACACGACTGAACTGCAGTCGTCTGTGTAGCCAGCGGAACCACAACAGCGAAGATCAATGACGACGACGCAAGGCTGGCAAGGAAGACGATGTGCACCGGAGAGTTCTGGTCACACAAGGACGACGAAGGGGAAGCGGGAAATGTATGCAGCTTTTTAGTTTCCGAAGTTAAATGTAGAAAAAAGAATCACAGGGACAGACTGGAAAAAAGACTGCAATCAAAAGTTGTCAATCATAGAAGTATTTTACGCAAGAAGTACGGAGCCCGTTGCTCACGGAATCCTTCCCGCCGCCGTCTGCAACGTCAGTCAAGCACTGGATTTGCATTCTGTGCATAAAGCTGGACTGGCTCGAAATGATGTGAAATTGATCAATTTCAACGGATTCATAGAGTTTAGCACTTAATGTAAAACGTCTATCATGGCTGAGTCTCTGGCTGAGTGGCGAGGATCAACATCATTTTCCGCGATTGCATAATCGCACTTTTCTTCTTCAGTCTTAAGAATGAAACCAAGAAGAAAGTTGTAGAAAAAGTACAGAGACGGTTCTCGGCTGGTTTGCACCAACTATAAGTTTCTTGAAGAAAATTAAAGCACCTGACAAATTATAATAAATTCTAGAAAATTCTAGAAATCATAAAAGAACTTTCAAACAAATTTAATTTGATTACAAAATAAAGAAGAAATTTCAAATCTAATGGAAAAAAAACCACTGCTTAGTTCAATTTACGAGTTAACTGGAATCAAAAAGTTTGATTTTTACAATATTCAGATATTTATTTTTCATTTCATGAAGCCTTTATTTAAGTAATTTCTATAATTTCAAACGAAATCTACTTCAACCATCGAGTGTAGGGTGCAGACGTCAAAATAAAGCTAGAAAATAAAATAAAAGGCAGGCTTAAACTTTGAGGACTCGATGACAGTTAGTTGTGCGAACAACCAGATACTGTATGATTGATAAAGAAATTAAACGAGATGTGGGATAACACAACGACGATGATGATGATGCCAGAATGGGGGTGGCGGAATGCAGATGTGAGAACAAAACATTCATTTTACAGGGAG
Source organism: Sicus ferrugineus (assembly GCA_922984085.1). Lineage (NCBI taxonomy): Eukaryota > Metazoa > Arthropoda > Insecta > Diptera > Conopidae > Sicus > Sicus ferrugineus. The sequence continues at coordinate 16,783,352 of OV277351.1, forward strand.
GAGAAAACACGTATTTGTGGAAAACTTTGGAAGCCATTAAATGCAATTTGGAAACCATTAAATGCAAACATATTTTGTAAGTAACTTGAGTAAAGTGCAATGCTATAATTATCAGTATAAAGATCAGTATCTTATTGTAGTTGGAATACGATACATTAATAAGTAAATTGAAATTGAAATAGCGTTACCTACCAAGAATCCAGCCATGTAGGATGTTATTAACGAACAAGTAAACGAACTCCTTGAAGCGTGTTGCATCATGCCGTCAGAAAATCCTTATAACTCTTCAGTAGTTCTCGTTAAAAAGAATTCCGTCGATTAGAAACTCTGCAAGGATTACCGGAAAGTCATCGCAAATCAATACCAGATGCTTACCCGTTCCTTTGAATGCAGTCCATTGTGGAAAAGCTGAGAGACGCCCATATGTTGGGCAGCATCCACCTTTGGAATGAATACTGGCAAATGCCTGTTGAGCCGAGCATTCTTTACAGCACCAGGCAGAGGCCTGTTCTGGTGGCGAGTGATGCCCTTCGGATTGGACTCTGCACCAGCCACTTTCCAGAGAGCCCTGGACCAGGTTATCGGGGTAGACATAGAGCCCCATGCAGTCGCATACTTTGATGATATTACGGTGGTTAGGCGAAATAAAGGGGAACATAACCCTGGTACCTGGGTACCGCCTCCTGCTACCGAAGATTTGTAGCGGGTTTTGCGATAATTGTCTTCCCTCTAACCGGACTACGGCATCGTGAGCTGAACAAAAACAGGCATTCGACGATCTGATGAATCTACCCACCGAGGCACCAGTTCTGGCTTTCCTAACCCCCTATCCCAATGTCCAAAATAACTTTCGGAATGGCCTATATTGTTCCCACAAGTAATAAATGTCTCAAAGAACAAACTCATCCAATTTCTACAAGTATACAATATATTAATAAATGTAAAAAAAACTGTACATGTATAGTATATAAAAATGTCCCTATAACATTTGACAAATAAATTTATATGACATATACTAAGATTTATTTGTCAAGCATTTTCCGCGCTTGTGCCAACAGTTAATCCGCGCGCTCTCACTTCGCGCTGCCCTTCAACTTTTGGGATTCTGGCTCTTAAGGATTTCTTTTTCCGCACGCACATCTACGGTGCGTGCGCGGTGCAGCTCTTTCCTTCAAATCTGTGAGGAACATGAGAATTCCTTTTAGGACATGCACATATCAAATGAAATTATGTGATGTATACTAACGGCCTTGATATATGCACACTTCTTATGCGCGGGCAGACACCTCCCATTGTAAAGCACCACGCTTAACTGCCTCCACCGCAGAGAGGCAAGGATGGTGCTTCAGGAAGTCGCTCAAGTAATTCAAACAGGGATTTCTCCCGATGCGGCTCCCGGATTTGACCCCACATGTTTTTTGAGCATTTTCGGACTTGCACCAATAACCGTTAATCCGCGCGCTGGCTTCCTTATTTCGCGCTGGCCTTCAAATTCCGGGATTCGGGCTTGTAAGGGTTTCTTCTTCCGCACGCACATCCACGGTTACGTCGTCCACGGTGCTTGCGAGGAACATGACATTCCTTTTAGGACATTCCATCCAAGCATTTAGGACATCCATCAGTCAAAAGAATCGTTCAAAACTCAGCTCTTTCCTGAAAAAATATGGCAACTGTTAGATATGGCGGATGGTGAGGATGAAATACAGGCGCAAGGAAGGTGTTGGCCAAGTGTGGCCGGGATTGGTCTAAAGGGTTTGGCAAAACAAGGAACATTTGGATATCCTGGGAACTATATATAGCAGTCACAATAATACGCCGCCTTCTATAGTCAAGGACCAGGTCTACTCTCGTCATTAACGGAGGGCAATGGGCGTGGCAAGGATTGCAAACGCTATTTCTAAAAACACAATCTTAAGCGAAACCTTGAAATTGCGTGCATAAGAACAGACTAAAAATTTCAGAAACATCCTATCTGGGAATCATTTGTCGCGAAGTCTTGAGCCTTGAAAGGAAAAAGGCTGAGGGTATGGGACAGAAGGGTGTGGTAGCTTCCATAAACCGGAATTTGGAACCCTATTTGAAGAAACTGAAACCCTGAAACTATAACTACGGGTTTTAATTGTAAAAAGCATTAAAACGAGTTTACGATTCCCATTTATAAGCATTATTTCTGGAATTGCATTTTATATGCAATATCATTCCAGTTACCTATTTTATAACCAACTCATGTTGGTCCAGTTAATTGATATTCATCACTATTGATTTTCGTTTATTCGAAGAAAAGGAAGAAATTTTAAGTTACGCATCAATGATCGCAACCGTCTGAAGGAAAGCCGCCTATTCAGTACTCGTTTTTTGATAATAAAATTAAAGGCTTTTCCAGCTAAGTTCTCTATACAAAAAAGAGGTCCTTGCCCCAACTGGTAGTCATAAAACCACAACTGTAATCACCACGTCGGTGACTGAAGATCAAATAACGATCACGCGTTGCTAAGTAAGCAGGAAAATCGGAATGTACTCGTGCAACTTGTTACGGACCGACTGATGCGGAAGGTAAGCAGGCAGAAAAGGCTTCGAACAAGTGAAAGCAAATATCAGGCTCGAGATAAACGATTTCGGAGACAAACAATGGAGCAGGTTGTAAAAATCAAAGAAAACAAATAAAAGTCGGCTGAGCTCGTGGAGGGAAAACCTCGGAAAACCGTAGAAAATGATTTTACGATGTTTACACGCGAACATTTCATTTTACAATGGTAACAATTTTGACGTGAGCCACAAGACGACCACTGCCGATGGTTGCGGCGGTGATGGAGGAGGAACTTGAACTAGTTGATATACTGGTGTACTCTGCATTATGTTTACTTTTAGCTGATGTTTGCACAAAGCAGAGAATTTAGAAGAATGGATTGTTTAAGTTATTTGGTTTGTAGAATTCAGATTTGATAACGTTATTGTTCCACACAAGATTATAAACTCCTGGAGATCGGACTCGTACTTCAATAGAAGTACGCTTGGCTGATTGTAATATCTAAATATAGTTTAGTAATAAGGTGAAAATCTTTGATAAGCTATATCGATATATACAATATTCCTAAACAACTATAAAGCGATTCACCTAGAACTGTTATTAAAATGATAAATCCTTTAAATCTTTTTTCACGAATTCTTGCAACAATGAAATTAAAGACTTCTGTGATACGTAGTTTACTTTCTGTGGAAGAAATACGAAATCGCATCGTGTCGAAATCGTTAGAACCATTAAGATTTCGACCAAATGATAGTGGCAGCTAAACTCAAGCTCAACAAAATTAAAAGTGTAAATGTTGAACATGTTCGCAAACATGTTACGTATACGCATTTCACATATCGAATCTCGTACGATGTTTGCTTCGTATATAGCCAGCAATAACTACAGATCGTCTAGATAACCATCGACAATGGTTCGGGTTGGTTTGCAACTCCTGGAATCAGCGGTAGCGACGAGCCGCCATCTAAAGAATGGAAGCCGCAATTTTATTATCTTATTTTATGTTGGTAGGAGAGTATTGAATTCTAGGAATGGGTTTCGATTCGAAGAGAGTCTTTGAGCCGCGTTAATAGCGAGCGGTGAAATTCATTGAAGATTTTTTTAGTTACTGTTGCTGTTGCTGATCTCTTAGATTTTTTCGTGCGATAAAAGTTTGATTGAATTAATTTGGTTTCTTTTAAGTAGCTTTGCAATTGTTTGTTGCTTAACACAGGAAGCGATTTTCAGTTCTTATTCCGGCGATTTATAATTGAAAACTTAAAGTTACTATTTAAATGGTTGTAAATGAATTAAGGCTGGATTTTGTATAAGAAAAAATTAAGAAGTAAGTATTCTTTCAAGAAAATTTATCTGATTTAAGGAATTTAGTTCTCTTACCCTTTGCTTAATTAATTAATTAACACTCTTCGTCTAAGCAAACAATTTGTAAAATAAAAAAGTTACAATTTGCAAAATAAAAAAGTAAAAACGCTGCGAAAACATGCCGTAAAAATTAGTGAAGTGTACGGTGAGAATGCTGTGAGTGAACGAAGGACTCAGGAGTGGTTTGCTCGATTCCGTTCCGGAAATTTCGATGTCCAAGATGCACTTCGCTCTGGTCGGCCAGTCACTGAAAAAGTCGATGAAATTTTGCAACTGGTGTAGCAAGATTAGCACGAATGCTGTCAGGAAATAGCGGAGGCACTAAACATCAACCACATGACAGCTTGGAATCATTTGAAAAGAGCAGACTGCAAAAATAAGCTCGATGTTTGGGTGCCACATGAATTAACGCAAAGAAATTTGATTGACCGAATTACCATCAGTGAAATGCTGCTGAAACGCGACGAAATCAAACCATTTTTGAAGCGACATATTACAGGCGATGAAAAATAGGTGAAATGCGAGAATATCAAACGCAAGCGATCATGGTCAAGGGCTGGTGACCCTCCACAAACGACTTCAAAGTCTGGATTGTCGGCAAACAAGGTTATGCTGGGTGTTTGGTGGGATTGGAAGGGAATTGTCCATTACTATATGAGCTACTGCAACCTGACGAAACCATCAATTCGGTCCTCCCAATATAATATACTGCAACATATTACAATACTAATGCAACGGCATATAATACTCGTACACTGTAGTATGCTAATATATATAAAACCTACCATAAGAATTTGTGTAGAGTAGTTTCTCTGAAGATCTTTGGAGCAAATAATAATAATAAAATACTCTGAAACTAGATATAATTTGGAGATTTGCAATTAGTTTTGTCTAAATTCATTTTGAACATATTTTAACCGCTTTTGAAGATCTCCGCTCATAAAAATCTCATTTCGAGAAATTAACTCCAGTCAAAAATCAGTGCCTTCTTAAATTATTACGACACAGAAATTGTTGGCTAATTGAAATGATATAAAAGTCGTATACGCAATAAAAAATACAGTAGCATATGAAGAAGATGAGTTTATTAAAAGTGCGCGCTATAAAAGAACTTTCCTCGTACAGTTATGGCACTTAATTAATACGTATATCGTGTCTAGCTTAAAAACTCCAGTTAGTTATTAGCTTCTGGCGTTAAACCTTTTAGACGCTGACACTGAGAAGTTGAGGGGAAAGCGAGTGAACGCTGACATCCACTGGACTTTGCGGAAACCCAATTAAACCAGTTCAGTAGTCGAGGTGGTGCGTACGAAGTACATGTTGGTCAGTTGAAAAGGTTGAACGGAGGCAACAAATACTTGGAAAGAATGGTTGTAAATTAATTTCAAGCATTTCCGTTTTAGTGAGGTTTTGTTTTAGTGCTTCTTATTAAAAATTATAGTGATTACAAAATTACAAAAACAACAACAGCGACAGGTAGACGATAGTGTAAACTATTTCCTGAGGAGAGCACAACAGTCTCTTATAAAAAATAACAATTCCCACAGTCAAAACACATTAAAGAATAAACGGAATAAATTCCGTGAAAAATACACGTATATCGGAGGAATCGGAGAGAGAGGACAAGACAGTCGTTAAATTTATTATTAAAATGATATTTTCATTGCTACCGCGTTGGCTACTGTATTGCGGGTAATATTTGACAAGTAAGTAATAAGGAATACGACTAATGTACTCGGCGCTACAGAAGAAGAGAGAGACTGTGACGACTTCTTGTGGCATAATTTTGTGGCGCAGGGAGGCATTAAAGGAGTTAATAAGGGCCATCAAAGCACTGAAAAAAGACGAACTGCTGCAGGTCCTGTATTTTTGGAGGTATACAGATTACCAAAAAGCCAATGTTAAAATCAAGAAAGCAGCCGAAAAAATACTGAACACGAAGATGTAGACAATACAATATCTAGTACGTTCAGAACTAATTTACCAAAACTTTATAACGCTAAACCTTATTGGAATACATGGTATTCTTACTTCCCGCACATATTATAATTGGAAAATATAGCAAGAAATGACACTGTACAAATGAGAAAATATACGACCGTACAGTTTCCGTCAGTTAGCGTTCCCCGACAATGTACAATCCGTAGAGTTCGTTCAATTCCACCAGTTTTTCTTACCACACACATCTTTACCAAGAAGTGTTATAATACGAGTAATAATTGTTTACTGCCTTGTTTTCCGTGCTTTCTGCCCGCTTAAGTGCCCGCTGATCTAAATTTGTCTTTATAGCCAACCAGTTGGTCTCTTTTATTAACGCACATATTTTATTTATATACCCACACATGTTCGTTCAATTCTCATGCAGTTGTTCTGGCCGAAAAGAAATATTCACAGGGTCATTATATAGGCGTCCATGCCACTGACTCCTCCTTCCCCTCTGGGTAACTCACACGTATGAATGGCTTTAATATGTGGTTATAATTTGAACTTTTAGTGTTCACTTTTTGGTTTCTATAGAAATCATAATTGTTTCGCATTTTTTGACTTCTGTTGTTGATACCTTGCTTAAGACAAAAAAATTACAAATTTACGAGCTTGATTTTAAGTATAAGTTTTCAAAATTCAACGGAATCACATACTGGTCTTTCTGAATGAATTTTAGAGTTGAATGAATGAAAGGATGGAAATGTTCTGTTGGAAAGCTAGTTAGGTAACACGGAGCTGGCAGCAGGAAAATGTAGTGTGAACATCTTAAAAGTTAATGGGGTTCAATGGTTTCCTCTGAGATCTTTCATGCGATCATAAAGGATATTTTGGATATTATTGGTATTTCAATGGACTCGGGTCTTTTTCTGAGTCCTCCAAAAAGTTTTGGGGACGATCTAAAAAGGTTATCATTAAATAAAGAGAATCTTCAAAGGCAGTTTCCATATCTACGACTTTTTTGTAAGAATCTTTCAATGCTTGAGAAAAAAATGCTTAAAATTTTTAAATTCCTTAGAAATTGACGAAATCGTTCAAATCAGCTGAGAACTTCAGGTGCTTTGAGACGTTTCTCCAGTTCTCCAGAAGTCTGTCTCAAATTACAAAAAGCTCGAAACTTTTAAATTGCGTAAGGAATAAAATTGTTGCTCATTGTTGAAGATCCCTTAAAAACCAAAGGTGACTCTGAGTTCTAGACAAAGATGAAAACTCTTCCTGCTTGTCAAATGCAAATACATCAAAAATTCGCGAAAATCAGCATGAAGAATGAATTCCAACCCATGAGAGAGAAAAAAAGACCAAGCATAGAAACTCCATGTGTTGAAAGTGCAAAATGGATGAGGATGTGGTGTTGAGGTTAAGTGGATTTTAATTAATGATTTTCACAGGCGCGGGTACAACAAAAATGCAACAACTGCAACAAAAACCAAGGTGTAACATCAGCTACAGCAGGAGAAACAGCAAACTTCAGCGGCAAGAAAACTTCACTAGGCTGCAACAATTCATCAAAACACCTCAGCAGGTTGGAGAGGAACAACAGCGAGGAGAGAAACAGCAAGGCCAAGGAAGGTGATGTTGCAACCGTCGCAGTAAAGGAGGACCGCAAATGCATTTCCGTGTGGTGGGAGAGGCGAGAAAAATGAGAGAAAAAGCCGAGGTCGCCCCTCGATCCTGGAGGATTTTTGCGAAACAAAAGGAAAAGATCAAGTCAAAAATTTAAGACAACAGCAATGATATAAGAAGAACAAAAATAAAAGGAAAACATGTAAGTGTTGTCTTCGGCCAGGCCGGGGTCTAAAATACCCTACACACGAGTACCTAAAAAATAATAATTTCGACAGTTGACAACTTTTGTATAAGTAAACGGACCACGCCACACATTGATAATGTCTCTAGATACCTCGTGTGAGCGGACCACGCCAATTTTTTGCCAATATTTTAGTAATGGCGCTATATGTTTCGGAATAGAATTATGGCTCAATATACCGAGCATACTTTCAGGAGCGCATTTAAAGAAAATGATTATGATTACTAAAAAAGGGAAATCGGCTATAGCTGTCGTAAACGTAAATAATACGTATAGTGACTACATGCACCTTGTAGCCAGAAGTCTATAGAAGAAATTGAAGTATATATCATGGCAATCCTATCGGTGGTTTTTGCATATAGTCGTTATACGTATTATTTACGTTTACGACAGTTAAAGCCGATTTCCCAATTTTATGAAAATTGTATAAAAACTCGGCATCCGATGGCTTTGTGCAAACAACACCGATAGGATTGCCAAGATATACACATAAATTTCTTCTCCGAACTTCTGGCTACACGGACCATGTAGTCATTATCCGTATTTTTTAATTTATTACGTACTATTTACATTTACCACAGTTATAGCCGACTTTGACCAGGTAATATAATGATATGAATTAAAAATATCCCTAAAAGTATGCATTGTTACTATTGAGGGAAGAGTTAATTGTTTCTGAATTCGCCATTGCATACCATTGGTTGCTTCGAATTCGTCGGATGCTGAGTAGAATTCGTCGGATGCCAACTTCACGCCAGTCTACATAACAAAGAATATTTTTGCCATATTCCTTCCAGTTACCTCTTTTTTCGTTCTCCCGTAATCGTGATTTCAACGGACAGACTGACGGACGAAGAGGGCTAAATCGACTCAGGTGACGCTGAGCAAGAATATATATACTTTTCTATGTCTATCTCGTCTCATCTTCTGCCTTACAAACGGAAGAACAAAGTGAATATACCTTCTCCCTGCGGGTGTAGGGTATAATAACGATGATAAAAGTAACAATCATGGTTTTTACTTACCATGACGCTGAGGAGATTGGCGATGATAATGATGACGACGGCAATGATGATGGAGATGTTGGGGAATATGATGGCGATATGATACCACCTGATAAATGGTATGATGGTAACAATGAATTCTAGAGAGAATGCAGAAATCTTCCTATACGTCGTAACATCGTTATCATTGCCATTACGATTAACATTGCCACAAGCACCATCATAATCGCCTCTATCATCGTGTACGAGGAATTAATCCTTATTAGCTTCGTTCGAATCGATGTTAATAACGATGCCGGGGTTTCATCATCGCTATATCGTATATACATCATCACACCGTGCTTCTCTGTGCATCCACGGGATTTCTCTGCAACATTTTCGGCACACAGCGGCGTCGTCTTCGACGGTGTTTGCGAGGTGCCGCTCTCGCCTTAAAAATTTCGTTTTATGCTCGTAATGCACTTTTTTTTTTGTTTATCAGGTTGCCCTTCTGTTTTTCCGTTTGGCCCCGCGGAGGTTTTCTCTGTAACATTTTCACAGCAACTTCTCGCCTACCTTCCCACTTTTGCCATTTGGCTCCTCATCAATCTTGAGCTCTAATGTTGCATCTGTATGCTAAGCAGCTCTTCTTCAGCACCACCATCATCATCCTTAGCATTCCACGGCAGCGCTTCATCAAGATGCTCACATCAGTATCTTCTTTAATGTTGCGCATGCGCAGACACAAAACTCTTGTTATGGTTTGGTTGGTTGGTTGGTTGTTTGGTTGGTGATGTTGTTCTTCTTCTCGTTGTTATTGTTAAAAATACAGCTTAATTCCAAATGTTACCGTTAATATGTTGCATCAGTTGTGGCGTAAATGGATGATAGGTACGTCTATTTCGGAAAACCCCCGAATACTAGGAAAAAAAGGAAAAACAAAAAAATTAAAATAAAACTAAAAGAGGAGAAACTACAGGAAAATTAGTTTTTAGCGGATATATTACAGGCGAGTAGTTTCAACTGCGCTAATGCAGTCTTATGTTTTTACCCACAGTTAATACTCAAAAGCTAAAAGTTAAGCTGTGCACCGCATTTTAATACGGTACCACAAACTGAGCTCCGAGCACCGCGTGTTGTATGCGGTCAACTCAGCCGCTTATTTATTACAATGACAAATGAGTTGAAATTGGCGGAAGGTAACTAGTATTCCCGCTGGGTGAAAACTACCGAGGTTCTTAAACAGAATATTATTTAAACCAGCGGTATTTTATCACAAGTTTACTTCCCCACATGGCGCAAGAAAGAATTTTTAAATCACGAATCGAACTCAAATCTTAATAAAGATTGTATTAATTATTTAATTATTTGTATTAATTTTTTATTATTTTTTTTTCTTTATTTTTCTTTTCTTAGAGCACTAAGTTAGCATTAAGTTAGCATTAAGATCTAATCTAGGTTAAGTGATCTATATATCTCAATCCATGTCAGCTCCGGGAGCAAGAGCGTTTAATGTTCATGTTATTGTTTTCTTCAATGTTCTCTTCTTATTAATAAGTTTGATACTGCTGTACATATATGTTTTTTAGATAATACATTATAGTCTTTAATTTTTATCCACAATTGTAATTTGAATTTTTGTAAACTTATAATGTTGTTGAAAAAAGGCTCAATAAAATTTCAATTCAATTCAATTCAATACTTAATAAAGATAAAAAAATGTGACACTTACGTGAAAATTTACCTTGTTTATAGGAAGTTTTGTTTGCGGTCTTCATCGTTAGATGGCTATCGTCTGCATATATTTCGTAAGCGAATATAATCTCCAGATGTTCTTGGTGTAACCTTCGATCCCTCTTTTACGAGTCTCAACCGCGTAAGAAATAGGGGTAAAATAGCTTTTGACTTCACTAAATGATAGGGAGGTTAATTTAATAAGTCGAGTATAGTATTACTACAAAATTACCTACTTCATGGCAACTACATCCAATTTAGGATTTTTATGAAAGCCCGTTTTTGGGAATTCGAGGGAACGCTAAAGCTCGGTGTGTTTAATTGTGAAGCTTTTGCGTAGCTACAAATCGTTAATGAACATTTGCTAAGTACTTTTCATCTCAAGGTCCCTCGCCCCTTCAGAGGAAGATTCCAATTCCTTTTAAGTTTTTGCCGGCTATTTGCAGCACGAGCCGCTTTTTTGTCTGATTCTGCATACGTATCGAAAATGAGAACTTTGCAATGTTTCTTTAATCTATACAAAAAAGCTGAAGGTACGTACGTTTTTCCGACTGTTAGACCGATTTGCATGTGGTCTTCGGCATTATGTAGTGCATTCTATCTAGAGAGGGACATTGGCTATATTGAGGTTTTTCTATGTGGACAGACCACTCTCAATCATAACCGCGGCGACGCGAATTCCATTGCATGGATTCCAGAAAATATTGCCATAGACGATACCAACATGCAGTTGTTACAGAAAGTTCCGGAGATTTGGTCAGAAACACATCCGTAGACACAGTTTCGGATGAAAATGAAGTCATGAACTATTCCACAGAATCGCTCCACTCACTTCTACATTCCGGAGTTCCACCGCATTAATTCTATTAGTTCCGCAGTAGTTAACCTGAGATTAACGTAATAAGATGAATATAGTAAATTCTGTAAATTAAATATACATACATGAATATTAAATATAAGGAAGCTCTGTTGTCCTTCCTTATATTCCTGAAATGTGTTTAATGCTCTGTTGCGTAGATGTGTACATGCAAAAATATTAATATCAAATTTTAGATTGTAGTAAAATATGTTAGTTCACCTTACTTTTCACGCCCTCGTATATTTTTTATCAGTAACTAACGCAGCGCTACTGCTGGCTCCATCTTGTATCTTTTTCATTTTGTATTTATGTTTTGTCTGTTACATTGTATTCGTCTTTCCATGCATCGCAGATATTTTTTCGTTTCTGATACTTCAATTTCTCTTATTTTCCCCCCAATCTATTTCCTTCATACGAACTTCGTTTTTTACATTTAGTCGTACAGATGAAATTTTTTGTTTCACCTTCTTATTTTTTACTTTACTTGTGATATTATTGCGCCCTCTGCTTCTTACTATTGTTGTGCTGCTATTTTTTATTATTGATGTTATTGTTGCATCGTTGTTTTTGTATTGCTATTTTTTATTATTCCTGTTGTTGTTATTAATCTTCGTGGGAGCAACGCGGAATGTCTTGCCGTCAGTCACGCCGGCTGACGCTGCCGCTGTTGCTCCTGCCACTCCACGTGTGGCGGCGTTCATTTGAGTATGAAATTAAAATCACACCCATGAGAATCTGGCTCGCAGTTCGCGCGAGTGCCTCCGACACGGTATCCATGAGGCGCAAGCCACGAATCTGGCAACGCTCGCCGCGTATTTCGCTCCAATTGAGTTTGCTATTCATCGTCCTACAGTCGGGTTCGTACCAGGTATCAACGAAGTACTGCGTAAAATAGAGCAATAAAAGCAAAAAAATAAATAAACTATAGTAAATAAATTTTTTAAATTGAGTTTGCCACGTTTTTAATTAGGAATTCTGCAAAAATATCCTTTTACTATATTCTCTCACTATAAATTGTGCTTCTTCTTCTTTAATTCGTTATTTCCATTATATTTTTATATTATTCGGGGTTTTCATTTTGTTTTGGTTTTCACTGCATTAGTTTTTGTTTTAATAAAATTTGCAATTACAATGCAGTTTATATCTAACTATCATTGACTTCTATTTTCGACGTAAATTTGTTTCGCGTTTATGATGGATGTAAATTTAATTCTAATTAAGTTAAAAAAAAACAGCAAATGCTATCTGAGGTATGTAAAACATTACGAAGCGCCAGCTTACAAAAACAAGAACACGTATTTGAATTATCAGTTTTCAAATTTTGCTTCAAAACCTCAACCTGAATTTTCCGCTTTGATTTGGTTCGGTCCAACTAACACCTCACGGAAAGCACTTAACAACAACAACAAAATACCGAACCAATCTAACAGATACCCCGCCGCTCCCCTCCCCCACCCACTCCCTTCATTTAAGCATGTTCATCCGGATGCCCTTCCATCAATCTGTCCATCGGTTGCTTCGTTCATTCGCTCGTCCACACTTTGCAATCGTGTTGAAATTTCAGACTCAATTTAACTTCCAATTAATTCATGATACTCAGCAGCACCAACGAAAACAACTAAAAGCCAACCCGATGTATGCGTTGCAAAGTATTGGCTAAAATAACAACAACAACAACGCTTTCAGTAGCCATCCCTGGAGTGTCATCAGCAAACCTCGGCCGCTGATTGCATTTTAGCTGTGTGTGCGTACAGCCTGCTACACCTCTCGCTCCATCACCATCTCGCTACGATGGACGATATCCGTCCGCTCAGTGCGAGCGTCTGTCTGTCCGCTTGTCCGACTAACCGCTCACCAATCCGTTTCGATGTTCATTTGGTGTTTGATTGGATTTTCAATTATTCATTATTATTGGCTGCAATTGCGTTGCTGTCGTCGCTGCTTCACTCATCCCTCCCCAACCCCACTCATTTTGCACAGCATTGATGTCTGGTGAACAACAATAATTGACAATTCTAACGTATTGGGCAACAACAACAACAACAACAACCTGCCGTAGAAGTCTCTCATTTCATAGAGAAAAATAAGCAACGCTTCGATCCTCACAGATTAAACAGAATTTTGAAGCAGATAGCAGTAATATAAAACGAGTGAAGGGAAAGAAAGTTCAAAGTTCATTAAAAAAAAATTAAATCAAATAAAAAAAAATTAAAAAAATAAAACAAGAAAATTAAATAAGAATTAAATAAGAAAAAAATATAAGAAACAACAAAATAAAAAAATAAAATAAAAACATTACAGTAATATAAAATTAAATAAAATAGAATGAAATAAATGAAAATAAATTCAATTTTATATTACAATAAAATAATATAAACTAATATAAAATAAAGCAAAATAAAATAAATAAAGTGCAACATACTAAGATAAACTAAAATAAAATATGAAATAGGCTTTTAAAAGCGGTGCAAGATGTCCAATCGATCTTCGTTGTATCTACACCAACTATATCCGTCCAAAAATGGACTACAACTCGCACATATGGTCGGGAGCTTCGAAAACATATCTCCAGATTCTGGAACGCATCCAAGGTAGTGCGATAAAACTTATCAGGGACAGTAGAAAAACGACACTGAAGACGGCACAACGCCGAAACCGGTTTGTACAGACCAAAATTGACGAGGGTTGACGGAAATTCGTTCCAAAATATATCACAGTAGAAAAAATTAAGCACACATTGAGTTATCTACTAGAAATTCCCAATTTATAACTACAAATGGATGTACCACACATATTTTGCAAAAATTATGGTAATACACTCCAGAATAAAATGATGTCTTGAGATCTCAAACGGTTTCCGAAAAATCACCTTTTAAATATATTAAAGGAAGAGTTGCCTGTACACTTTTTATAAGTAGGCGTGCTTTCTAGCTGATTTCACCCATTTGCAGTCCCAAACAACTATCGCGACATCTCTACTCGTTTTCATATAATCGTGATTTCAACAGACAGACAGAGGGATGGACAGGGCAAATATACTTTTGTCCGCCTCGTCTCTCCTCCCTTCGGATAAATAAAATAAAGTAAGGTAGAGTTAAATTAAATAAAACAAAATGAATTCATTCTCGCTTTCACCTTCAATCCTTTCCGTATCTACTTTCCATTTCTCTCAGTCTAAAAGCTATAAATTTGCTCGAAAAGTAATTTAAAACTGTTAATTAAAATGGTTGCGGCAAATTTTTGCAACACTTCCGCCTACCGTCAGCCAACCCCACCACCCACTGTATTCAGCCAAGAATCTATAAATATCATCGTCACCATTTGTTGTCACACATTTAAGTTTAATTTGGAAATTATTGTCATTAATTGATTTTTGATGCCAACGAAAAACAGCAACTGCAATTGCGAAACATGTGCGAACGCATAAATCTTCGTATGGAACCCAAAACTCAAACCCGTTCACGGTTTTTCGCAATATCTACGGTATGCGCGATGGTGTGTGTGTGTGTGTGTGTGTGTGTATATAACTTTGTGATTGAGATTGTGTGCTTGTATGCGGACGAATTCGAACATAAAATTCAAATGTGCCGAAAAATAATTAAAACGAGTTTATTTAAAACACCACGTAAGGGTTTCACGTAATTATAGGGACCATTATGTTGGCTTTAATTGCGTTACGGCTTAAATGAGGAGTCGAATTTTATGGGCACGTTTGCCGAATACTCATAACCGGTTAGCTATCTGTGGCGTATGTGGAATGCGGCCGCTAGTATTGCCGTCATTGAGGAAGTTTGGGAGCAAGCAAGGCATTGTGAGTCGAGAAAGGCATTAATTTGTCGGGGGGGGCGGAGATATTCGAAGAATTCAAAACGACACCATAAATTCCAAAAATTTGAAGTTATTTTAATATCAAAATTAAATCCTTTGTTTTGTATGAATTTCCACAATTCCCGCAATCACATCTATAAATTAAATGACACCCTCAAGCAACGACTTACGATTTTTCGAATACCCTTGTGGGTTGGGTTGGTCAATACTTTCGGGTGGTTTTAAAATTTGAATGGAAACTTTGCAAAAAGTCGGGCAATGCTGACGGTTTTCATAATGAAAATCGCACTTTTAAATACGATAAACGTCCCTTCATTCATTGGACGAATTTCGTTGTTCAATAAAAAACATGCAATTAACAATCACCGATCGTCAACATGCTGATAAATATTTTTCTGAGTGTGGGAGAATCCCAGAGGAACATCCACCTGCTGCAAGGGTATGCAAGCAAACGCGATGAACTGCCAACACTTGCTACGACACTCAGTCGTTCGCGGGGATGAGTGGGTTGTAGGTACGGTGGGGCGGTGAGGTATTTGTAGGTGGTGGTGTCGTCAATACTGTAAAATGAAAATGCATTTTCCACCAAACTGAGTCGTTGACGAGGTGTTCTCACAATGGCAATCTGCAACGTGTTGCACGGCCCAACTCCGATGTCGACGGTGGATTGCCGCCGAAATTGATGGCAGCTGACATGATGGGCCAAATATTTACATGTGGCAGCGCTGGCGGCAACAATTTCCGCACACACACACACACACACACACACACACACACATCCACACATGTGATTATTAGTTGGCGGGTGTTGCTGTTCAATTAAATGCAATCACAATCAATACCAACAGCAACAACGAAACCCACAACCACCACCACCGCAATCACCTTCGGCTATTTTTACGAGACTAACGACTGAAGGAACGGAACGTAACGGAACGGCAAGCTGCTCACTCACTCGCTCGCGTGTTGATCTTGACGTATTTGTTGCGCTACGCTGGCGCTTGACGTAGCGTACGTCTGGACACGCATTGCATCGTGCATCGCGCCCAAATGTAAACATAAATCAATTAAACTTCGAAACAGGCCGCGCGAGATTACAGCCGAAGGCGATTTTAATTACCGCAGCAGGAGGAGGACAAGGATGCGAACAGCCGTGAGACAACAAGGACGAAATGCAGCCAACAAAAACATTTGGAACGACAACTTTAGAATTTCAATTTTAAATCGACAGAAATTTGTAATATGTGGTTTTAGAATTGAATTATGAGTAAATACACAAAAAAATACAACATCTTGTTTCTTGTTTCTGAATTTTTCCCCACTATACGCCACCAAACTTTTCTCTACCGAACACTTTTTATAATTGGGGGGGACTTTTCTTCACTTTTAAGAGGATCTCAAGAATATCCTTAAAATTGTCTCTAGTCCTGCATGCGTTGAAGGAAACAAAAAGGTGCACCTTTTTCCACTCGTTCCGTTCCTTCTCTCGACAGCCAGTTGTCGTGTTTTTTTTAATGTCGGCTAGAAGAAGTTTTTCCTAATTTTTCTCTTTTTACATTTTATATCTATCTTTCCTCTTTTGTCGCTGTTCCGGTCGCTTTCTCCCTTTTTTCCTTTTTAATTTATGCAGATTTATTGCCTTCGGCGATAACATGAATTTATCGCTGGCTACTCTATATTCCCCCACCTACCCCTTCCCGACACCAACGACATGCATCCCCTTCACCAACAATCCCCACTTCTTATTCTCACCGCCGCACGCCTCTTTTCGGAGGGCCTCTCTAAAAAAATGCATTAAAATTTTCGCAATTTTCCACTCAAACCGCAGGAAGAAACGCAAAAAATTCTTGCCAAACAAATTTATTTTTATTGTAATCTTTTTAGCAGTGAAAAATCAAACTTTGTTACAATTTTTTCCACTTAGTTTTCAACTACTTTGTCCGTACTTTCGAGTGGGATGACGGAAATGGGACGACCATCCCACCCTGCCCGGCGGAGCAGATATTGAGGGCTGATCTGGAAATACGCAGTTTCCTGCAGAATTCTTCTTTAATTGCTTTCGGCAACGAAATTCGTATGAGTTCCTTCGGACAAAAAATTAAACGGCACTGGAAGAAGTCAAACGACGAAGGAATCGCCGAAGGTGGGAAAAATAAATGCTGCGAGTGGAGTGTTCAGTTGAGGACGGAATCCAGTCGCGGTTAACCGATGCAGGTGGTGCTTGCAAAGAAACGAACCGCAGAGTTCATATTCGGTGGTGTGATGATTCTCTTAAGGGCGCGTCTTCGAACTCCACCATTTCAACGTTGTCCCTCGGACGGAGGATGTGCTGCATCCCGACCATTGCGACTGAACCCGAACTCCTTCCGAATTAGAGACGCGCTAGACCACAGGAAGTGCGAGTGGCTTTTTTTAAGGGATATTTCGATTATAAGTAAAGAGGTATCGTTTTAATTAAGTCCTTTGCTCTTGTTGTCCGCGTCTTTGATGTCTTCGGATGTTTGCATGATAAAATACCAAACAAAGTGGCGTATAATAAAAGAAATAAAAGAATGGACTGTCTCTGCGTTCGTTCTCACCTTGACCGAAAAAGCCGTCCCGATTCTCCTCTCGAATTCGATTTGATTACCTTTGATTTGATAAGATTTAATCTGGTTTGATTTTATTTTATTAGATTTGGTCTAATTTGAGTTGCAATTTGATAATTTGATTGGAAATAACTTGACTGTCTTTGATTTCGTTTAAACTCTTTTAGTTAATTCAATCTAACTAAATTCAATTCAAGTTAATTTTATTGGAATTGGGTAGAATTTATTTAAACTGATTCATGTTTAAGTTCTACTCCATGATTTAGTTTAATATTATCTTTTTTTCTCTTCTTGGTTTTTACAAACTATACAATTTTTCGATTCACGGGTCACGTCAGTAGTTTTCTGCTATTTTTGAGGCAAGCGTACGATGTGGTCAGCTGCGGGCCCCTCCGCCCACGCCATGTCGCCACGGGCCGACCCAAGCGAAGCATGAAAAATTATCCTGGCAGGAGAGCGTGTGGATGGAGGGCTGCACTGAATGTGACCTGAATGCGGAAATCCTCACAAGAGGCTGACACAACAAGATGTCCTTCTGTAGACCATCGTAGTCGCGCGTCATAATCTTGCGTGGGCCGATTCTTCGGTTGCTGTTGTTGTTGTCGGCATTGACCGCCGCCCTCTATTATTAGCTGTCATTTTGAATATTTAATTAAAACTACAGTGGGGGGCGAAAACACGAAGGAAAACTCCGACAAATGAAGAGCAGGAGGCAGAACTTAATGAACCTGCAGGAAAATCATTTTGCGCGTACGGATGACGCGGAGTGGATGACAAGTGGACGACGCTGAAGTGGTACAGCTACACTTTTTATGATTTTCGGTTTGCTGCTGAACAGCGATTTCAATTTCCATGGTCTGCTTTTCACTCCTTGCGGGTTCATATGAGAGGTCAGAAGGGGTGAGTTGGAGGGGCAGAAAGCACCTCTTATGCTTTAACTTTTTTTATTTTTTTTATACCTTTTTATTTTTCCTTCTTCTTTTTTTTGTCATTCATTTCTACGGCAATCAAGAGTGGAAAAATAGTGGAATGGGGGAAAAACTGCCAACTACGCTAACGAATCAAATAAATTTGTTGGTCAATTAAAAAACTGCCAAACGAGCAGAAATTTTCCCATATGAAGCAGAGAGAAGCCATTTTTTAGTACCTTTTACGCTACTTTTTTGGTATCCTCGCTTTTTACCAGTTTTGCACATATATTTCTGCAAATGCTGGGAAAGCAGAAATTAGTGACAGTAGCGCGAAAAAACAGTGTTGAGAAACGATAGGAGAAACTGTGAAAAGTTAGTGTGCAGTGTTGTGTGAGATAGAACATTTTTATATATTTTTGATTCATATTTCTATCTAGAAAAAGTGTGGAGAAACCAGAAAACAATAAAATAATGACCGCCCCGAATGGAAGGGAGGGAGGAGCTGCCCTCGGAAATCACTGGCCCCGAATTTTTAGTATTGGGATGCGTACAACACTTTTCTCCATAACACTTTCTACTTTTTATTTGTCTTCACAAACTATTATTTCGGTTCTTCTTTCTTCAATACTATTTTGCTATTCTTGCTCGTTCTATCTTTATCCACACCTTACTATTTTTCCGTACTACTATTTTCAAACCTTTTTTCCCCCTCTACACTGCTTCCCTAGAAATCGTATCATCATCTTTTGCCCCATCCTATGTTCTCCCCACTCCAATTTTCTGACCCAACTGCCTTTTTGCCAACCCTCTGGTGTACAAAAATCCATTTCGTTTCTACACGAAATATGCAATTTCTCCGTTTTTTCCTTTTCTTGATTTCTCTCTAACACTTTCGGATCCATCCCGGCAGCTGCGGTGGCGACCGACCGCTAATGCAAGGAGAGCTGGAATGGTTGAAAAACCCAATTTTAAATTCCACTTCGAAAAAACAGCTGTTGACTTTATAGAAATGCAAAATGGAGGCGCAGTAAAAATTGAACGAACGAAGAAAGGACCCTCCGTGCTGGAGGTACACGTGGAAAAAGTAAGGAAACACATTATAAAAAGTCACAGGAAAGGTAGCGAGATGCTAACCGAATCACTAAATTTTTCGCGTACCATTTTCGCACAGACTTTCTCTGCCTTTCTTTCCCCCCGCCAACCATCACGATCCATTCCTGAGGTACTCAGCACTAAGAACGGTGAGAAGGGCGGGGACCCTAAAGTGGGCGTTGTAGTGAAAATATCAGCAGCAGCAGCCTGAGGCCATCCGATAACTCTTTAACTGCTATAGCAACACGCTTCCTTTTCAGCTTGTCTTTTTTTTCCAGCATAAAATCGACATACAGAAAACTATAAAAATTCTACTCGAAAAAAGACAAAAAGAAAAAAGACAAGATTACGTACATTTTTAAGGTTTGAAATGTTTTTCGCTTTGCCGCTTTTGAAACTTGTTCGCTGTTGTTGTTGTATTTTCGTTCACTATGCAATTTTTTTGCTATTGTTGTTGCTGTAGCAGTGATGTATGCATCCGCTACGTGAATTTGTTAGCTGTTTTTCTCTTTTTTTTTTGCAAGTCCTTGATTAAAAGTCCTTGTGATATGCAGAAATCATGAAAAACATCCTCATCGGGTGTGATGCAAAACTGCGAAAAAAGGTAGCAAATCTGTTCCCTACTCCCTACCACACCAGGTAGGCAACACTGCGCGGGCGCGGTTTTTTCGAATGTTGCTTTATTCATCGATTATGTATGGGTTACTGGATGTGCTTTGAATGGGAGTTCGATAACCAATCGTGCTTCTTCGCAACCAATCAGCGTTTTCATCGCAATGATTGGTAATATATAAATGGGAGTCGATTTGAGAGAAGATAAAAAATGCATGCCACATTATCGTATTTTCCCGACTAATCGATTCAATAAAAAAAGCTGGTAATACTTCTGATAAAAAAAACACTCCCTATTATAGCCTTGGATTCGAGACGTAAGTTAGTTAGTTAGTCAGTTAGGGTGGCGCCCATCCCGGAAGACCGTCGGGCAGGTAGTAGCCGACGAGTCCGTTCTATCCTTCGGTGATTTCTGAATATTGACGGACAGGGTGGAACAAAGACGATGTCGAAGAGAATCATTCTTTGGTATGAGAAAGACAGCTCCCCCGACACTCTCCAGTTCGAGACCGCCAAGTTTACACTATCAGAGACAAGAGCAATACCTAATACTTCCTCCCATTCGCCGTACTCTGCCGTATATGGAAAAATGAACGTGGGCCTATTACTAATCATAAGATTGGAACATAAGAAAAATTCAAAAAGAGACTCACCACGCTCGTTGGAGACAGAGCTGCCCCACATCATAAGCCTGGCGTTAGCGTCGCATGCGGTGTCCGATATAGAAGGCCGCAGGCCCAGGCGTTTCGCCTCCGATGTTAGAGCCTCCACTTCGACCGGTGGGGTTGGGAATTCGTGACCCATAAAGGTTCCTCTGCCGGTTGCGTCCGTCACCTTGACGACTGTCATATCAGGGGAACTAAGGTTCGAACAAAAGAAGGTATTAAAAGATTTTTTCATGATAGGTTTTACACAATTTACCTGATAGAGAATCTGGTAAGTGTGCAGAGACGAGTGTTCCAGACAATAGCGGTTGGGCTCTTTTCTGCCGTTGCGGCACTAGAGGTGGAGACAATTTTTCAGCACGGCTCATTATCGATGTCGAAATAAACTTCTTCAGTTGACACTATAATCAAAATCCGAGATCCGATTCTCGTGCGAGATCTGATTCTTATGCGGTGTCCGATATAAAAGGCCGCAGGCCCAGGCGTTTCGCCTCCGATGTTAGAGCCTCCACTTCGACCGGTGGGGTTGGGAATTCGTGAGCCATAAAGGTTCCTCTGCCGGTTGCGTCCGTCACCTTGACGACTGTCATATCAGGGGAACTAAGGTTCGAACAAAAGAAGGTATTAAAAAATTTTTTCATGATAGGTTTTACACAATTTACCTTATAGAAAATCTGGTAAGTGTGCAGAGACGAGTGTTCCAGACAATAGCGGTTGGGCTCTTTTCTGCCGTTGCGGCACTTGAGGTGGAGACAATTTTTCAGCACGGCTCATTATCGATGTCCAAATAAACTTCTTCAGTTGACACTATAATCAAAATCCGAGATCTGATTCTCGTTCCAATGCGAGAAGATAATCGAGAGTCGCGACAACTCTTTATAGTCGAGACAGTAACCGATGTCGAGACAGCCATCTTCAGTCGAGACGAAAATCGGTTTAACCAAAATCAGGCCTTCCTGTTCGACTTTTTTCTCGAATATCCCTGAATCTCGACCTGTTTCTCTAATTTGCACCTACTCGGTTCTCCGATCGTTAGCAGATCTTCTCCTTTCGAGTTTTCAACTACACGAGATTTCCAGATTTCGAGGTTTTTTATTTCCCAGAGAATTTTCTGTAAGCAAAAAATTGTTAAAGCCGAAGTTTCGGCTTCTACTTTACATCACCCTCTTTTTCACAATCAACTCACTACAAATTAGGCGACGTTATCTCATTCAGAGAATCCTTTCCATCAACGAGGACTCACAAAAATATCAAAAATAAACTCAGTGCTTTTTACTGATTTATTGTTGTGCTTCATCAGAGTTTCTATTGTTGTGGCGCTGCTTGATATCCTTTCTGAGCGCACGAAAGCAGCCAAGACCGACAGCATATATTCTTAGCAGTATTATCAGCTCACCCCATGCAAGGATAAAAGGACACAAACGCACACACGCTCACCCTCACATACACATTTGTATGCAAAACAAGTGGCAGCCATAAAATAATGGTATTGACTCTTTTATAAGCAGATAAATACACTTCAAATAATAAAAAAGGATATCAATGTACTGCGCAGACAGACAGACACAGCCACCCAGAAATCACGAGGATCCCATGCACAACTTTGCAGGACGACCGCATGACGTCACTGAGCTGACGAAAGAGTTTATCGCCTGCTTAGTCTTGACGCATCCAGCTCCAGCTCCAGCTTCGAACGCGTGTCGAATTCTTTTATGGATCTCGATGCCAAATCGAAGAATTTGAATGTGAAGCGTTCAGTGATACGCAACGGAAGCGGAAGAGGAAGCTTTTCTACCCTCTTCATTTCCGCCGCTATTTTCAGTCGTTTTTACCCACCCCAGCCGATACTTTATAGCTTCGGAAATAAAAAATACAAAATAAAGAAATTTGCATATGGTTGCCAGGATGTCTCAGAGTAATTTTTGACTGTCAAAATTCTATAAATTCATGCAGCCGCTGGATTGCTTTTGGTTTAATTTATAGCTCCACTTACTGAATGCCAACTACGGCAAGGGACGAAGGGGGAGGGGGTTGGGAGAAAGAATCTGCATTGGGTTCCGAATTTTTAGTGAAAAGTTTGGTTGAGTTGTAGTGGATTCGACTGAAATTTGGTGGGCTTGTTCGAGTGTTGTCAGTAATGTAAGGAAGTCGGGGGGTGTATTTGATTTTGCGCGTGGAATGGGGTCGTCTGAAGAGATCTGCTATTTCCTTGGGTGCCCGGAATTTCCTTGTCTGCCTTTCGCTATTCTTGGATCTCCCTGCGTGTGCTCATCCTGTGATGGGGTTGCTCTCTGCAAAGTTAACTCGCTCGGCAACTGTTTGCAATCCCGTTTTATATTGAATGTCGATGGCGTTACATTTTTGTACTCGCAACAACCCATCGACAGCTTTGAATTTTCACATCGTTTTTCATAGCAAGGAATTTTCTTTATATTTTTATTATGCATGAAAAACATGCTTAAAAGTCTGCTTTTTATATTTTGTGTTCCATATAATGAATGTTATGAGCCGCGAATGAAATATTGGCACCATTTGCTCTTGAAGGAGGCAGGGAATGTTTAATGGAAGTTTTTTGAAGAAAAGGAACTAACTGAGGAAAAATTAATATACGGGGAAAATACCTTCACATTAAATAATCTAGTAAGAAGGCTTTCTTCGAACAGACTGAAGTCTGAATACCCTACACCCGCAAACTGAAAAAATACGCCTTAGAAGGCGCTTGAAGGCCCCGAAATCCTTTATAACCAATTATAGGAAATATTTTTATAACTCTTTAAGCGCTTAGTAAGTGAAAACCTCTTCAGCATGTGATGAGAAATGAACGCAAATCCCCTTTTTCTAGGTTTTCTGACTTCATCATTTTACTTTTTCTTGTCCCATCATATTAATCACCATATCCAGCGTAATCTCTCTACTACTCTATTATTCAATGCTCTTCTTTCTAGTGCAACACCGATTGTCAAAAAAAGGAAAACTAATAAAATATTGGTTAGCATACCATAATTTAGGCAGTGCACTAAAAACCCTGGAAATTGCATCACATACTTTTAGGCGTAAATATAAAATTAGACATGAGATGAACCAGGATATTTGTAATTCCGAAGCCGTTTATCACGAAAGTGATATAAAGTGCCTTCCGAATGCAGATATTCTGAAAATCCGAAAGCGTGTAAGCGGTATGTAAACCCATAAGTAAATCATTGTAAGCTAAGCTTACTCTCAACCTCAGTTTAAATTGTTAGCTGTTACAGCAGTGGGAATTTATTAATTAATTCAACTGCCATAAATCGCACTTCTACTGAAGGACTTTCGTCTAGTGAGGGACAGTTCTAACAATTGGTGGCAGAGCAAAAATGTCTAAATAGATTTCCCCCAAACGGGTTCTTTCACGACTATTGAAATTTTTCACGCCTTAGTCGTAAAAATTTGTATGCTACACTGAAATGCTTCGCGAATAAGAAATGACATGCATTTCTTTGTACACAAACAGCAGGGATGATAGCAATAAAAATAATAGCAGACAACCAAATTACAACCAGAAAACACATACATATATCCTGGTTTTAAGTGAATAAACCAAGAAAAACCGCGATATAAAATTCAATCAACCAAAGTGCTGCCAAATATGATTTTTTTTCTTATGCAATTTATTGCCTTCCTCCCCCGTGAAGGCATCCCTTTTATTACACAGCGATTGTTTTCATTTATCAATGAGGTCATTTGCATGCATAACAATCGACATCACACACTTCGAGGCGCACGAAGAGCTGAATACCGACTCAACATTCAAAATTGTCTAAAGGAAGTGTGCGACGCCTGAAAATATGCTTTCGAAAAATATTTTCACATAAAAATAAGAGAATTTATGAGGCTTTATTTTGAATAAAAAAAGTATATTAACTGTTTAGGAAAATCATGAAGAAAGTGAAAGCACTGCGAGAGATGCTAAAAGATGTCATACACGTCCAGTGCTTTGGAAATGAGTGAAGTGTGCCTGGAAAATTCTGAGCGCTTATATGAAACACGGAACTCCTCATTAATGATGCGCACAAAACGATAGTTCTCGCTTCCGACTTGAGTTTAAAATGAGAATCGAAAGCTAGAGACGGCATTTTCCAACCGAGAAGAGAAGAGAATCGAAGTCGTGACAGCACTTTCTTCAACATTCACCTGACATTTTATACGGTGAATCGTGACCAAATTTCATTGAATTAGTTTTCGTATTTCTAAATGTGGTGCTTTCCATGAAACTCATGTAATCCACTTAATAACTCACTTCTACTTCCCTCGTATATACGTCCCCCCAGAACGGTTAATGACCGCAAATTTCTGTCCACTGTTCTCTCATTATATTATTTTTATATTTCATTAATCCTGCCTTTGCCTGCTTCCTCAATATCATAATCAGCTTTTATCTCCATACAACTGCACGCACGCCTTTCATAGAGGGAATTCGCTCTTATAGCGTCGAACATCAGCAGATACACATTAAAATCTGCCGAAGACATCATAAATAAATATTAGCCAGCCACCCTCGGCGGCCGAAAAAAGCGAAGAAAGACGCTTTAATGAGTGTTGCGTTCTGTAACTTGTGGGTGTTAATGCGCACATTATACACTCAGACACATGGTGGAGAACCTTTAGTGATTCGGGCCACTTAATTCCTTCACCCTCCACCCGCTTTAGTTACGCTGTCCGTCCGGCAATACGTTTATTTTAATGAGTAGCTGGCAATCGATGCCGAGTCTTCAAAGTAACTTCTCTCCACATTTCTGCTCTGCCGCCACCCACGTTCTTTCCCTCCCATTTTTTCATATTTTGTGATTACTGATTCTGTATATAATTTATAGTTACCATCTGCACTTAGCTCGGTGCTGAATCTCTGGTCATTAGTCAGCTCAGTGGAGATCGAGAGCGAAGAAGAAGGTGGAAGTTCTCTCCTCGGCAATAATTGCTCTTCTATACTGTCATCTAGCGATTTTATCGAGTTACAAGAACGAAAACTGCGGCCATAATAATTATGCAGGCAGCATATGAAATCGATAATCTGTGTGTCAATAAATTACAGCATACTTCTAGGCTGGCTGGCTAGCTCGCTGTTATGATGTGCTTTTCTTTTATAAATGACTTTCCATGATGAGATGCGGATTGTGTCGGCCACGAGGATATTTATAGCAGCAATTAGCAAACGTGGGACAAATTTTCGGGTAAAAACATTTCTATAGTACATAAAAGCCTAAATTGTTAATTTATTTCGCTTACTTTTGGCACTCGAGTTTGAGCAAACTTTCAACTTATACGAAAAAGTTATGGCATTAAGTAGTTATCAGGTTTAAAATTGAAAAAGTTGGGGACTATTTTCCTCTACTGGTTTTCTAGACTTACTATATTAATGACAAAAACCATTGAAGGAAAAAAAGTGTGGAAACCAACACAAAATTTACTATAGTATTTATTTTCAAAAAGATTTTATACACGAAATTAACACGTAAATTCTATGTTAAAAAAAACATTAAAAAATCCCCACCTATTTCACTCCTAATTATTCTTAATGATCCAGCTTTACAAAGTTATTGTTAGAGCAAACGACAACGGCAACCCCTTCGTGTCCAGTTACACAGCTACAGAAATCACATCGCATAGTCTGCTGTGAAAAATTGGAATTTTAATAAGATTGCGTGCCGTTCCGATTGACCATTTTATTAGAAGATCGCGTTTTTATTTTCCTGTGGATAAAAATGCACCAATAACTACCTTTCTGAGTGATGAAAAGGTTTGCGAGAAGTGAGTGAGGCAAAGAAAAGACTCAAAAACAGAAAGAAAGACAGCAGGAAATACACGCCTTGGCAATGGAAATTTTAAAAGGCCAGCTAAATATATATGAATTCAACTACAAGCAGCAAACTGAAAATAATTCAGCAATCTTTAAATAAATTAAGCTTTTTGAGTCATCCTTCTTTTAGCCACTTTTTTGTTATCCCTTTTTGTGTTCCTCATTGAAGTTTCTTAAGAAATCTGTTTTGGATTTTAAATTCAGGTATTTTAATACAATAACTTACGTTTAATCTTCAGTAATTTGAATACAGTAAAAATTTTGATTAACAACTCACTTATTAATCGAAGAGCATACAGACGATGAAATGTCCATTATTTCATTATGAAAGCAGCTTATGCCCTTCCTGAGTCTGGTGATGTTGCTAGATTTTCCGTGATGTTCCTTGTAACCATCTGCATACAGGGCGCATCCGCAACTAATAGTAAAATAAATAATTATTTCTAAACAACGCACGTAAGCCATCCTATATGAAATATTTCTTTCCTTAGCAATGTTATGAAGCACCGCTGGGGCGACTACGACGTTTTCTGCTGTATGTAGCTCAACCCGAAGCCTTTCAAGCACAGATATGAAACTTCGATTTCAATTGCCCGTTTAGACATTTAATTTTATTTCGTGTTGCGATGTGATTATCATTGTAGGTAGATGTATAAAAAGAAAATTTATTGTTTAAATTTGAAATTTATAGAATAATATAAACACAACGAACCTTTTCTCTCTTGGAGGAACTTCTTAATGGAGTGGAAGTATGTTTGAGGTCGGATATCCTGAATCTCCTAGCGATACTCGATTGTGGACTCCCTTACTTGTCTCTAGGCCGGTTTTTAGACGACAGTTGCTCCAAATTCTGACGTCATACCTATTTCCACGCGACCTTGCAACAATGTCCAATATTCTGCAGTCAGCATCACATACAACCTACGGATTTTTCATATCTCAGAAGCCCTCAACAATTCGGTATCTTTGCAAATGAAATTACCTGGACGTTGAGGGAACAATATGCTTCTCTATTCAAGAATTTCCTCGTCATAAAAATTTCCACATTTCTTGAAGGACATTTTATGTTTAGATGTGTACAGTCAATGCCTCCAACAACAAATGGGAACTGTGCAATTTGATGAAACTTAATTTTTACTTCATTGAGCTCCCTGCCCTCGGGAAAGCGGACGAAATTCTTTTGGAAACATCCTTTGCAATAGCGTTTACGGATGCTTGCGATATACCATGCAAATCGCCTACATATGGGGAACATTTTTTAGATAAACTACCTTGAATTTATAAGTTTCTATACATATAAAACTCACCAGTGTCAACTTGGTGTACATTTGTTCCAAGGAAGTGTAAACTTACTGGAACTTTTAAACCCCAATAACAATCGGTAGTCCTCTTTTATTACTGGGCTGTTCCATCTCCAAAATTTCAACTAGGAATTTCACGGTGTCTGTCAAAACGACACCAATCACAAAATCGGCATAATTCATTTCGAAAGACTCCAGTCTCTTCTTATACGCCTTACTTCTCTGAACTTTTGAAAATTCTACATCATCCAATATTTGAATCTCTTCTTTTTGAATCTCTTCTTTTTGAATCTCGTTTTATCCCTTAAGGTATCTCCGAAACTTGCTATTTCACACATTTCTGCTTTTGGATAGCAAACAGGTGATGCAGATCAATCTATGAAGCAAACAGTTAGGGTCAGCTGTGGCATATCGTAGTTATGTTCGTTTGTAGAGTCGTTGTTATAAAAGCTGGTGGGTTACTGTTGAACTAATCGGTCTAGCTAACCCAACTTTAACTGGTCTGACTTACCGCACTCCAGTTGGGCCCAGCGAGCGATTGTCCCACAAACGATTCATAATTCTCACATTTTATGCACGAATTTCCACACGACACAGGACACGCACCAATCGCTCTTTGAACCGCGTGTAAGTTGTTGCAGTCGCTAGCCGTCGTTCATCAAGCGCCCGTTTCCACACCATACACGAACGCTGCGTTGAATGCAGTCCATCGATGAAATCATAAAGTCCACAGTGTCCTACGCTCAATCCACTCCGGCAGAGGCATATCGAATTAAGGGAATGGAGAGAAAGGGTGACAGATGTGGGTGACAGCGACCAACAGCTCTACGTTTAATGGCCATTTTATCGATATCGTTCGTGCTTTTGATTTGCATCGTAAATATTTTCAAACTTTCGACGCGTTGCGGTTTCATTCGACTGCCGGAATTATGAGCGATCAACATGCTATGCTAACGGTAGCCAGGCAGCATGCTAGCGAAATCCAGCCACAACAACTCGCAACGACTAGAGCTGAAGCAACAGGAACAGCAACAACAACAATGCCGTAAGCTATAACTAATCGCTGAATTGCTAGTAAAGCTGTATTCGATTCGTTGTGTTTTAAGCGTCAGTCTAGATTTCCAACTGATTTCAAGTTACAATAGGTAACGACAACAAAAACAAGTCGCCTTCTCATTCAATTTTAGCATTGCAACAGAATATTCAAAATACAAATATTTGTTCTTTTTGCTTCTACGTTACATTGATATTATCCCTTGAAAACATAAATAACGCAAACAAAAGCAGGCGACTACTCGTTATCTTCCATCTTAATTGGTTGCCTTAGTTTTGACACGATTGTCATATTGTACACTCGTTAAAAAAACTATATTGCGACAGCACTACCAATAAAGTAATGCAACGGCAAGAAGGAAAAGTCAAGAAAACAATAAAATCATTATTCATAAGAATTTATGGAAGCTGTGAGAAGCATTTTAAAATTTTTATGAGGAACAATTTCTCATTTCAGAAAAGTAAAAAAATATCATTTCCCAAAACCTGTGAGATTCGAACCTGCGTTATAGGAGTTTGTGGACGAACACAATATCCACCGTTTCACCGAGGACCACAAAATCCGTCCCCAAAGTCGGGATCAACATGGAATTGCGAGAGGTCAAGTGCTCGTGTGTGAGCATGGTATCGCTTCGCCACCAACAGCTTCATTTTTGCCTTGAATTGTTCTTCCACGGAGACGATGGGTACGCCATCGCATACGCTTACAATCAGGAGAATGCTGGTATTCTCCTATTTGTATTTGTATGGTATTCTCAGTATTTGTACGATATTTACTAAGAATGGTAACTTCATTTACTTTTTTCTGTTCCACAATAAAATAATTGTAATATCCTTCATTTTGCTGCTTTTAAATCCAAAATTAATAGTGAAATAGGAAAACCGATTCACGTAATTCCTGCAACCCGTTTTATTTTTCGAACTTTAAGATGTTTCTAGGGTTGGGATTTTTTTTCAACCCAATTAATAATAACGTGGTTCACAAGTATTTTTTATCTTCTTTTCTTCATCGGGTTTTTCTCTCTTTTATTAACAATAAAACCTGGCAACGCCCTCTCGAGACTTGTTAAAAAATACATGTGAACAATAATTTTGAATAAAGTCATTTCGTGTGTTCGGTCGTTCCTATTTTTTTTTTACCATAAAATGCTTTTACTTAACTTTATATTTTTTAATTGTATTTTTGTTGTTGTTTTTGTATATTTTCATTCAGTTTTCGTATTGTTTGGAGTATTTTTGCAGGTTTTCCCGATGAATTGCTTTTGTTTTTGCCAAGGCTCCTTTTTTCCTTGATAGGGCTGTAGTTGTTAGTGTTGTTGTTTTGGTTTTATTTTCTTCTCCATTTTTTCTCATTTGTTATTGGGTTGCTTTATATTTTTCGTTACGTATCCTTGTTGCTTCTTCCATTTTTTTCATATGCGACGACGAGCCAATTTGACTTTAATTTCACTGTTCTTGTTGTAATTTTCTCCTCGCTCCTTTTTGGTTTCCCCCTTCGCATCATGCATAGGTTTGATTGTGTTTTTCCGGTGTTGCCGTGTATGCATTGTTAATCCAATAAATATGACTCTGGCAACACTGCGAAAATATAGAGCGACACACGTTCGGACACAAGCACGACGCTTAATTTTCCCGTCAGGGTTGTATTTTTCTTCCTTATTGCATTGGCTTGTTATTGTTGTGTTCTTCCATTACTGTCCGTATGGTTTTTGGAGCTTCTACGATATTTTACTGCACTGCAGAACAATCGATTCTCCTGAGGGAGAAAGTTAAAGGAAAGAATTCTTAAAATAAGTGCGGCAAAAATTCTGAAGAAAATAATCTTACCTCTTTAATTAGCTGAAAGGACCATGTGAAATATTAATAACAATAATACTTTTTAAACATTTCTGAAGTCTAGTTAAAAACCGTATCAAGGCTACAAGAGAATGTATTAGAACATTTCTCAAAAAATTTTATTTTTAATTAAATGAATACCGAAGAAAATACCACAAACATTTTGAAATTTCGATATAATACGCTTTATATGAATATATGTGCAAAAATTCTATCTTCCGGCAAACACCGCATCAATTCTTTCGAAAATGACAGAAACGTAAATTTTAAAAATTTCACTCACGTTTCACCGACAGACAAGACTGAAATCCAGTTCAATCTTTCCATCTGTCTGATGGTTTTAACCATGAAGCATTCGTGAGTGATATAATTTTTCCACAACTCCGGGAATAATCCATCAAATAAATGCTTTTTGTATACAAATCATAAATTACAACATCAAATCATTTCGTTTCAGCTTCCCACTCTCAAGAGCGGCCTTCGACTTCGTACTCACAGATACGGACCCCAGATTCCCCATCCTCCATTCACGAAGCCGAAACCGTATCGAATGACAGCCACTCGTACGTATCTAATGGTTCTAATAGAATAACCAACAAAAACAGAAGAAACCATATTCATGCAGAATATTAAAATCCTTTGACAGAAAAAACACTCCTGTGGAGGAGATGCTTTTCCCCATAACCCAGGGCCAATCTGAGAAAGGGGACTCGTGAAGTTGAACTCCTGTATGTGCAAATAATAAATATTAATGATAACAACAACAACAACTGTGCCGAGTCCGTGACACATTCGATGGTAACAAATGACAAACCTACGTTGACATCTATAAATCCAAATTTGGCTGCAATATGAAATATAGACAGCCGACAGCTGGAGACGATGTGCGACGAAAGTTTCCGAAAAGCAAAAACTCGATGTTGAGGACCTGGAGGCACGAATTCTATTCTGGAAACACACGAGCACTTGATCTCTCAAAATTCCATGCATCTCTCAAAATTCCATGCTGATCCCAACAAGGTAAGGACAGGAAAGAAAAAGGAAGAAACGAAGAGCGAAAAAACCGAAAGGAAAAGAAACGAAAAGTGAGAATGAAAGAATGCAGAAGAATAAGAGAAGGAAAACAGAGAAAGGGAAGAGTGGAAAAAAGAGAAAGGGCGGGAACAGTAGTAAAGTCAGAAAAAATTAGAGAAGGGAAAAGGAAGAGAAGGAAAGATATAAGAAAGAGTGAGAGAGATGAGAATGCGGGAGAGGAAAGAAAAAGAAAAAATGTATAATAACCGAAAGAAAGTGAAAAGAGGACGATGGAGAAAAGAGAACGGAGAAGTGAAAAGGAGGGAGAATAACAACGCTTTTGGTTTTGTTTGCGCCCTCCCTCCTCCACCATTTCCGCCGTCAACGACCACCCATTTCAAGTCACGTGTGTCACACATCGAAGTCATAACTCATCATTGTTTTCGTGGTGCTTACAAAAGCAAATACATGCAGGACATTATCTGAGGACTACCTAACAAGGACATTATTTTGACATCTCACTCATCCCGTGACGTGTTCGCCTGCTTGTTTGGGTTTCTATTTCTATCCTTTTTTCTTGATCTACTTTTAGGCGTTCTTTGTATTTGTTTTTGAGATTGAAACCTCCTCGTCACCCATATGACGCGTTCACGGGTCAACCACCCGACACTTCGTATTTTATTTCTCCCATATGATTTTGAATTGTTCTCTCTCGTGGCTGTTTCGGGCGCTCAGGTTGTTCGAACGCACAGTCACAGTCACCGCCACTCTACTCCTTCATTTCATTGTGACTTCCATTAGCCGTCTCGCAGTCACTCGCAGGGCCTTTCTTACTACTTACTTGCAATTTTTCATCATTCGCTTGATTTATTGCGAGTCATCTACCAGCCAGCGAGCGTAATGGCATTCGTGTGTGGAAGATGTGACCGCTGGAGAGAGCGGCCGCCAGTTGGTGGCTGACATTTAGCTGTCAATATTGACAAATGTGTTCGGAAAAAGGCAATAAATTAATGCAGTCCCAGAAGTGCAGTAAAATCATTGATTAAAGATATCAAATGTAAGGTGGATGGGAGTGATGTGATGAGAGAGGAGTGGTGCTGTGAGTGGAATTTCACGTGTGATGAAATATGAAGGGGATGAGTGGAAAAACGAGCGCCTGCCTGTAAATGTGTAAGAGAGAAACGAAATCTAGAAGTATACTAAACTCTTCTTTCGGCTCTTATTTGCGCCTGAGATTCTTCTCTCTTTATGTTCTTAACCCTCTTCACGCATATGCAAATCTGTCAGGCAATGACAAATCGAATGACATCACATGTCACCAACAACATCTTTTAATTAAGCGCCGTTGTTGCTTTTGTTACCAAATTTTGCCATTTAGCTTCGTATAAATTAAGAAATTAAAAAACGGAAGGAAGGGCATTAAAATATAGATTACGAGCGTGAAATCACTTCGCGAGATCGTACATTACAAAAGTAACAACAATTTAGAAACAAAAATCAGTTTTTAATCAAAATGGCATCGAATGCCAAATGTCAGTACGAAAGTCTCGCTTAAAGGCAAACGCAACAAAAGCCCAAGAAACCACTTTCTCATCACCTTATTGCGGCAGCAAAGCGTCCTTTTTTCCTTCCTCGTTCTTCTGTGGGTTCTATTCTGTGCATATTAAATTTTCACGCGTTTAAGCAATATTTCAACTCATTGAAGTGAAAATGCAGCTTTTCGATTCTCTTGTTTGTTTTTACTCTTCGGTGTACTTAGTATTTTTTAAATCAGGTAACCGAAAGAACAACATCTAATAATTTCACCGGAGCTGAGAGCCAAATAGAATTTAGACAGAGCAGCGTTACGCCCCGATAACCTCCTCTACCACTCAGACCACATTAACAACAGGGGAAAACCAAACACAGTTATAGTCACCAGATAAATCTGTAATTTTTACTTAGTTTTTGTTTTTTCCCTATTATTAAAAAACAGGGGGGGGGGCGTGCAAATTAAATTCCGTCCTTCTAGAATATTCCAGGTTTTGTTTTCTTCAGAATCTTTAAGTTTCCAGTAACTCATATTTAAGCATATAATTATTTGGAAGGAATTTAATCACAAATCCGTCACATTCTCAAAAATCTAACATTAATTCTCCCATTCAACAATGGTAATGTGTCACTCCAACATTAGCTTTCTACTGCGAAATCTCGACTCAATCTAATAATAAAATATTAGCAAGGAAAAATTTAAGGAAATTCCAAACAGCATACCAAAGTTACGTTGAAGAGAATAAATAGCTGTCTATACAAATAGAAGAACTTCACACGTAGAAAGACTTACAGACTGGCAGGAGGAGAGGCACGAATATCTATCAAAGAACGAGGAATGCAAGAGAGGTGGCAGCATGGCGAAGACAACCGAACCCCAACAGTCGAAGGAAATCAAAGGAGCAGTCAGACGAGCGGACAGATAGGGAGGCATGATGGGTTAGACGAATAGACAGACATAACAAATAAATAAAGTAATGATATAAATAAATAGGCAAACATTGCCGGCATACACGAAATACCGGAAAGCGACAGATTTACAAGGTAAGACAGTCGGACAGACAGACAAAGGAAATACTTTAGTTGGCAGAGTAAAAGTTTACTTTTGCTTTCGATGGATGCATTTGTTCGGAGAGCTCCACATCACACATGAAAGTACGGCGGAGGCACCTTGGTGGCAGGATAATGACAATATTAACAGGATAATAATGCACAGAGTGTGGCGTACGTGAATGCGAGAAGGAACATCTAATAGAATCTTAGGGCGGCGGAGTATTAATTTCAGGAAATAAAGAACTTGAGGCTAAAGCTTTATTAATGATTGAATTGCAGAAAATTTCAGAGCTTAAAGAGGAAGTTCGTAGCATACGCTGACACATACACATACATACATGCTTTATACTCATTCTATTTCCATAGAGGTCGCTTACTCCGAATGACAGGATATGCGTGTATCGGCGGAATATTTGCGGTGCTAATCTCTGTGAAGAAAATCATGGCATGGACTAATACCGCAGTGGAGAGCGGAGAAGGAAGAAAAATCACTTTTTGAGCAGATGCAACTACTTTGATGTACGTTTGTCAGGACGAAAGGCGGATAAATAATGACGACGGTGTTGATAAGATGCCTCTTCGCTGAACTTGGCAAGGGAGTGAAAGGTGTTATTAGGCATTCTTCGAAGGGTGGTCGGCTTAAGGGTTTGGCGAGTGGATGTAGGGTGTTCGTGCAGGCGTTATTCTCTATGTAAATATACACTGATTTTAGAGGTCCTGAGAATATATCAGCTCTCATTAGGCTTTTATTTTTTATTTGATTTAAATTCAATTAAATTTCTTTGTCCTTCTAGGTTCACAATCCCTCTCTATAGGTTCAGAATCTCTCCCTATAGGCTCACGGTCTCTCTCTCTATAGGTTCAGAATCTCTCCCTATAGGCTCACGGTCTCTCTCTCTCTCTCTTTCTCTATGTTCACAATCTTTGTCTGTCTGTCTGTCTCTCTCTCTCTTTCTCTCTGTCTATCTCTCTATCCATCTATTTACCTATCTATCTATCTATGTCTCTACCTATCTCTCTATCTCTATCTCTAGGTTAGCAATCTCTCTCTCCCCCTCGGTTCACGGTTTCTGTCTAGGTTCACAGTTTCTGTCTAGGTTCACAGTTTTTCCCTTAATGGTCAGTCTCTCTCTCTCTCTCTCTCTCTCTATAGGTTCACAGTCTCTCTCTACAGGTTTAGTCCCTCTCTCTCTCTCTACAGGTTTAGTCCCTCTCTCTCTCTCTCTAGGTTCGCAATCCCTATCCCTAGGTTAACAATCTCTCTATCTCTAGGTTCACAGATTCTCTCTGTAGGTTAGCAGTTTCTCTCTCCAGGCTCATTAAAACTATTCAAGTCGTGCTGTTGCTAGCGTTATCATTCCTCAACAGAAGTGGCTGAGTATATTGTAGAGCAGCGTCAATTCTTGCAGTTACAACAATGACGATGAGGATGAAGATGGTGAGAACGATATGATGTATGTAAAACGGCGAAAGAGAAATCGTAAACAGCAGCAAAACAACCGCTCACAGTTCACTTTTGCTTTTATCAAAGTAGTTTTCAAGACAAAAACACTACGAACAACAGCAAAATGGGCACAAGAGGTATAACTCAATCTACCGAATCACCTCAAAGCGTCCACCCATCACAGCTTATCATCACTCAACTCCAACCCACATATAAACCACGTGATACCACGAACGGCGAGTAATTTCAGCGTGCGCTCCATTTATTCATTTACGAGTATTGATGACATGAAGACGCGTGCGTTTTGTGCCCAGTTGGCAGGCCGTCGATGCTGTTTGACCCACAGCACGGGACGAGACCAGGATGTGCCGTCATAAACTCCAATAATCGTAAATATAGATTTCAGCCAAAGGTAGTAAGAGGAAATTCGTAGTTAGAACGGGAGTGGGGTGGTAAGTAGCGAGTGGGGTGGTAAGTAGCGAGTGGGGTGGTAAGTAGCGGATGGGGTCAGTGGCGGTTGTGTGCGTGGGGAGAGAAGCGTGAAGGAATAGGTGTTTTAGATGTGTGATAGTGTGGTGTGGGGTGAAGAAAGCGAAAGCAAATGATAAAAATAAATTTTAAGTGCTTGAAAACCGCTGAAAAACTTGAAAAAAGAGGAATTTTCTTAGATCGCTGAAAAGTAATGTAAAGAATTATAATAAAAAATAACGAATTTAATTGTATTCATATTGTATTGTATTCAAATTGCAGAGATTATTACAATGTTAAAAATATATAAAATAAATTATGTGTTACATATGTATAGATTTATTTGCAAATATTTGAAACCATTCAAAATATCATTGCGGCGGCAAATATTTGAAACCATTAAAAATATAATTGCAGCTTAGGTAAAATGTACAGAAAAATTTATTATTCTATAATGAGATATTTAATTCACAAAAACTCTCATTTACAATAAACTTGACTTTAGTTTAACATTAAATTAGCTTAATTTAATTAAATCTAAGCTCGAATTTTTGGTTTTCTATCAGAATTTAGTATCTAATGAACTTCAAAGCTTTTTGTGCAGACGGCACGAGCTACTGTTAAGAGGGACGATAGAGGCTCTAGTTTTTCTACAACTATAAGCGCCAGGCTAGGCTAGGTATGCTGAAAATAACACAATTACGAAGTAAAAGAGTTGTCTTCGGCCAGGCCGATGTCTAAATACCCAAGACCCGAGTAACTAAAAAAATTATAATTTCGCAACTCAAGAACTTTTGTGTAAGTAGGCGGACCACGCCCATTTTTAGCACACATTTTGCTAATACCTCTAGATACTGCTGGATAAAATCACGTATTAATATTTTCAACCGTTTATGGGTTCAAATTTTGTATAAGTGGGCGTGGCATACCCATTGGCAAGCTTCCGGATACATCATGGCTGGAAATACTTCCGGATACATCATGATAAAATTACATCTTAATATCTTGTACCGTTCATGAGATATTGCCAACTTTGTTATGAGTTGCACGCCCATATTTTGCAAACATTTTAGTAATGATGCACATCTCATGAAATATTTCGCACAGTTCACGAGATATTCACATTCTAAAATTTTCTAAACGAGTTGCCTATTTCCGTATGTAAAGTAGGCGCGGTTGTTGGACAATATCGCCCATTTTCAATCCCAAACTGTCCTATATAAAGAATATTTGTGCCAAAATTCATTGCAATATCTCTTTTCGTTCTCCCGTAACCGTGATTGCAACACACGGACGGACAGGGCTCGTCGAATCGATTCAGGAGGTGACGCTGAGCAGGAATATATATACTTTTCTATATCTATCTCGCCTCCTTCTCTGCGTTACAAACGGAAGAACAAAGTGAGTATACCCTACTCCCTTCAGGTGTAGGGTATAATAATTCAATATAACGAAAAGGTTAATAATTGTGCTATTGAAGTGAAAACTTCTTTAGGCGCACTTTGCGCTGAGCAAAGAACGAAACTGAACCGTCACACTCGGGTCGGTTACGCAAATGCTATACACTCGGCTCAACTCGTCATCCGGCACAACCAATTGCCTTGGCTACATCATTCTTCTCGAAGCGGCTTCTTGAAGCTTGCATCTTGAAGAGAGCGTGGCTACACGTAGTTTCTTCTTTGATGTTAAAATACGTGTATCTTTTCTTCTTTGATGTTAAAATTGTATACGTGTGTGAGTGAAATTTACGTTCGGCAAACTGCGTTGAAAAACCGGTTTAAACCGGAAAAACTGTTTAACTGTGTGCGTAAGAAGAACCACGAATCCGACAGAATTTGAGCTTAAAAAATCTGTACATTTGAAGAATATGTGGAGACTTACTTTTCTCTTCTCTCATCCCCTTTCTTTCAAAAAATTTAAAAGAATGGAAAAAAACAAGAATCGTGTAGCCAGGCGAATTGTAAGGCAGTAAATAAGAAAGTGTGCATCGTTTGCAAAATTACGTTACATGCATTACGTATTATTATTTATAATTCGGGTATGTATATAATCAGTATATTTATAATCGGTGTAATATTTCAAGTGTGTGTATATGCAGTTAGAATTTAGTACTTTATTTCAAGGTAGTTTAATATAATACGCGAATGTTATTTTGTAATTGTTAAATGAAGAAGTAAAGTGATGGTTAACGCAAACTGCCGCTCGCCAAAGCTATTCCCTCATCGATCGGTAGGATGTCAGGAGAGAGAACTGCAGTTCTCTCTCTCGTCAGCCTGCCGGTCATGAAATGCGCCTCTCGCGAGACAGCAAGCACGGCTGCAGGCTCTCCCCGCGGCGACTGACACTGTTTTCTGGCTTCCAGCGATCGCAACTAGACCCGTTGACTTCACTTACCCCTCTATTTTCGAAGAGGTCAGACGTACCATTGGATTTCGCAGAGCAGAACAGGCTACGTTTTTTCTTGTGGAAGCTGTTTTTGTGAATAGACTAAGCTTACTTTGTAAAAGTGAACATTTTTGAGTTGAATGTTAAAGTGCAATTTTTGGAAATAAACATTTGGTCCAGAACGAGCCGGATTTGCCGCTGCCCAAAACCAGCGTTATCGACGCCCTATTCCGTCAACTCTGCATCTCCGACGACCGATCCAACCACCAAAGTGAAGGAAGCAAGGTTAGTTTCCTTTATTATATTAAATTTTAGGCCTTCGCAAAGCATGTTCGCGTATTCTATACTCGCAAAGTTTAAAAGTGCGCCTCGTGCACTGGTGATAGTTACCACGGTGTGCAATTTAAGCCTCGTGCCCGTCATTTCATATATAGATTTCTAATATATAATATTTCTCGATTTCTGGTTAACTGTCCCCAAAAATAATGGCAGCACCAAAACTCGGCTTTTTGTTGCTCTTCGCGTGACCCTCTTCGCGAGCGTCACTTGTTGCGAAGCCCTTACTTGTTCTTCGAATTCACCGTTTGCTTTGATATAAAACCCCGCGCTCTCAAAAAGAAAGTGCAAAGAACAGCTTTCGGCTGAGTTCGCACTTCTCCAAATCTTCGCTTTCTTGGTTTGCGCTCTCCTTGTCTCTGTAAAAGCCAGTTACTTGTGCGCTCAGTGCAAATCGAAAAACCACCACCTTTTGCTGGTTGCTATTGGCGTGCACAGTTTTTCGCTCGCGCTCTTCTGCTTGCGCATCGGTACAGACGCATCGGACAAACGAACAGGGCTAAATCAGGAGGTGACGCTGAGCAAGAATATAGTAGATGTATATACTTTTCTATATCTATCTCGTCTCCATCTCTGCGTTACAAGAATTTACAGACATAGACTAGACATGCTCCTTGTATTTCCCAGTAAAGACGATTGGAAAGCCAGCAAGATGAGGACAATGAGAGAAATCATATTAAAATTGAAGAAAATTATATTGGGTGTACAAATAAGTGATCGCGGTTTGTCAAAAGATGGCCCCACCAGAAGGTTATGGAGAAATTGTCAGATGTAAAACGTAATATCCCAAGTTTCGTCATCCGGAAACACCATAACCTTAAAGTACTCGTGATTCCGTATCAGCATCACGTAATTTTTTTCCTGCAAATTTCCTCCAGTTTTGTGCCGAATAAAGTGTTTTTGCGGGGAGTACTTCTTCATTACTTCAATATGAAGAAAAATGCTGCCGAAAGTCATCGTATTTTGGTGGAAGTGTATGGTGTGCATGCTCTAGCTGAGCGTACGTGCCAGAAGTAGTATGCACGGTTTAAAAGTGGAAATTTTGACTTGGAGGACCATGAACGGCCCGGACAGCCAAAAAAGTTTGAAGATCACGAATTGGAGACATTGCTCGACCAGGATCCATCCCAAACGCAAGAAGAACTTGCTAAATCACTTGGCGTCGCTTAACAAACCATTTCCGATCGTCTAAAAGCAATGGGAATGATCCGGAAGGTAGGCCATTGGGTGCCGTATGAAGTGAAGCCAAGAGACGTCAAACGCCGATTTTTCGCGTGTGAACAACAACTGCTCCAACGGCACAAAAGAAAAAATTTTTTGCATCGAATTGTCACTGGCGATGAAAAGTGGGTTCATTACGATAACCCAAAACGTCGAGCAACGTATGGATATCCCGGCCATGCATCAACATCGTCTGCAAAATCAAATATCCATGGTTCGAAGCTTCTTCTCTGTATTTGGTGGTACCAGCTGGGTGTGACCTATTATGAGCTGTTGCAACCGAATGAAACGATCACAGGGGAAGTCTACCGACGACAATTGATGCGTTTGAGCCGAGCACTGCGCGAAAAACGGCCGGAATATGAACAAAGGCACGGCAAGGTAATTTTGCAACATGACAATGCTCGGCCACATGTTGCACAGATCGTCAAAACCTACCTTTAAACGCTCAAATGGGATGTCCTACCCAACCCGCTGTATAGTCCAGACCTTGCGCCTTCCGATTACTATCTCTTCCGATCAGTGCAACATGGCCTGGCTGACCAGCACTTCTCCAATTATGAAGAAGTCAAAAATTGGATCGATCCGTGGATAGCGGAGAAGCCGGCCGAATTTTTTAGAAAGGGTATTCGTGAATTGCCAGAAAGATGGGGAAAAGTAGTGGCAAATGATGGAAAATACTTTGAATAAAACGTAATTTACGTTTTTTTTTTTTTTAAAACCGAGGAAACTTATTTGTACACCCAATATAAAATGTAAAAGTTAAAAATTTTCCTAAACTAGGGCTAAGAGAAGTCAGAAAAAAAAGAAATATTTATATAAAGCTTTCAACTTTGTATTTACATCACATAATATGCATATAAGTGTTTTTGTAGTTGATCTTTACAGATTCCTCGTCGCTGAGTTCAACGCCGAAAAAAATTACTGAAGTAAGTTGGTAAATGTAACTATTTCTTGTATTTTATCAGATATGAAGTTTTAAAGAATTAAAGTATGATAACTTTAAAGAAATTAACGCATAAAAGCATCAATTTAAAAAAAAAATATTGTTTATTTGGGTGTTGTTTGGAAATTTGGAAATTTTAAACTTTAAGCAACTAAATGAAGTTTTAAGTCAATTTAAAAAAGTCAAATTTCTTACTTTATTTCTATGGTTATTACTTGATATTAAGATTTATTGTATCCATCATGGTTCATATTCAAAGTGTACGAGCTTGCTTCCTCAATCTTCCGTTCCTCATATTCCCAATCATCTTTAACTATAAGCACGTAGATTCTTCTTGTGCGGTTCGGTGATGTAGTGTAGCAATTCCCCCCCCCCCCCTAACCAACGAGTCCTACCCGGAAAGCTAGTACGTGCTAATGCTATTTCTACAACATCCAAGTCATTGACCATCTTAGAGAATCGTTACAAGATAAATTTAGCTACGTGTTTAAAAAATAGCTTAGCAAATTCTTCCGGCCACCGTCAAGGACATGAGGACCAATTAGAAACAATTGCATTAAGCATTCATTTTCTGTTCCCCTTAGCGTACCGCTATCACAAACCAATTTATAATTGGCCAGATGATATTGGCAGATAATATTGACTCACAACTAGCAATAAGATGAGCCCCAAAATTAACCATCGCTCACATAAAACCAAGGACTTTTCAAAAATTTTTGTCCCATTAGCTGTACAAGTTTTGAGCAATACGGTTGCATCACAAGTATGAATAGTCTATAAAGTTCAGGAGCTCTGGATGTTTCAAAAGCTCCTACAACACCAAATACAGTTCAGTTTATAATTTTCTTCGAGGAATTATTTAATCATTTCAACAGTTACAGTACTGAAGTGGTTTGTTGTTTTAAAAGTTTTTTGCGGTTCACAGGAACAGAGGTTTCCTTAGTAAAGCAAAAGAACTTTTACGTAGCATGAAAATTAGAAAACAGCGCAGGAGTAGATATCAAGCAAACATTTTGCTTTATTAAGGGTTGGCTAGCTAATATAAATGCATTGCTATGTTTGTGGGATAATCTTTCGAGCAGGGGATTTAGTTATATTAAAACGAGGAAACTGTGCCAAGATAGCTTAGAGCATTTTTTTGGACAAATCAGGAAAGGTGCGGGAAACTCAAGTAGAATAACTTCCGACAAGTTCTGTCGACTATTTCGAAAACATTGAGGTTTCGATTAACTTGATGTTGTAGTTAGAGGCAATTGAGAAGCTTTGCCCAACTTTTACAGTTAGGCAAAGATACTCCTAGCTTAGATTTCTTAAACATTAGTGAGAATATTAACCAGCAGGAGCCTTTTTGGGAGGAATTTCAGAGCTAACGCAAACCAGAAAACTCTTTCATCTCAAATATTAAGGCAGATTTTTCATCGGAGTTAAATATTTTGCAAAAAAATGCCTTCAGCTATATAGTATATGTGGATGGTTTTATTTAAAGTTATACAAACTGCACACCTGCCTCTTCCCTATTTCGGTGATAAACCAGTTACTGAGGAGTTTTTGTTTACTGTGGAAAACAATATGAAAAATTTTATAAAGCTTCCCGAGTTTTATTTTGGAGGTTTCTAGGTTAGATGAAAAGTTTGTAGAGTTATGTGATAGAGCATATCACGGGGTTGGACTAGGTAAATACTTCTTTGAAGAAATGAAATCAAGTTCTTTAGATCTTTTCCTTTGTTGTAGTAAGTGCAAAAGTGAAACTTTCTTAGCATTGTTTATTAGGGTTAGGATATATTTCATAATAAAATTGTTTATTAGAGACGCTTCAACACCCAATTTCAGAAATAAAATTCTATGCATTACTCATTTGTAGTCCTTCAAATATTTT
Organism: Sicus ferrugineus; assembly: GCA_922984085.1. NCBI lineage: Eukaryota > Metazoa > Arthropoda > Insecta > Diptera > Conopidae > Sicus > Sicus ferrugineus. Next base: position 16,826,599 of record OV277351.1, read on the forward strand.
CCATGACGATTTCAATCTGGGTTTGCTACTGTTTAAACTTTTATTAATGATCTCATATTTAAGCTATTTTTATCTCATATTTTATATCATGTATATAACGTATATATTTCAATATTGAATGATTCTGTGATTCTGTGTGTTTTTTTTTTTTTTTTTTTTTTTTTTTGTATATATATATATCAGAATCTAACAGTAGCCCTTAAGAGATCAATCTCTTTTTCCATGATTGGCTACTGATGGAATGGTTGACAGAGGGAGCGGAAGGGAAAGGGAACTTTTCGCATTCTACGTTCTCCGGCAAGTGTTGCGAAGCAAAGCTTTCTAAATAACTGCTTATTTTTGCTTATTTTATTATTGCCAACACTGCCGGAGTCAACGAATGGTCCTTATTTTTCACAATTAGCGCTAGGCGAGGCCTTAAGTACGCATTAGAATTTGAGACGTCACGATAAGGAAAGTTAACAACCATGCGCAAGGCGGGACTCGAAACCGCGTCCCCGGAAACCGATGGCTAGTGTGCCACACACTACACCACCGAGCCACAGGATTTAGTTTTAATTTTTACATACTTGTGATTTTATTTGTTTAGATCCTATTTTATTTTAAATAAATGAATTGATTTTATTTGCTTTTATCTTATTTTAATGAATATTGTAATGGGTGAAATAGGCCTATAGGGGAACCAACACCCAAAAAATAAACGGTAACGCGTCATTGTCATTACCTCAAAGGTGGCGCGGAAATGCACGAAAGCTTGGTAATTTAGTGAGGTTTTTCCTAGCTCGCTAATAGTTAAAAAGTAACTTAAAAATCATTGTGTTACAACAATGATGTGTTTTTGTAGCGCACCACTATTATAGTCTTCAATATGCTTCCAACTATATTGAATTTAGATTTTTCCTTCTTCTTTTTCAAAGAAATCCCAACTGAAGAGTCCCTTTTTTGGAGCTATTGTAGCACAAAAAAGTAAAAATTAATTTTCTAATCGGATAGTCGATAATTGTATTAAAAGTATACGCTGAATTTCGCTACACATCTGTAGGTCGAAGTTTCTAATATTATAATTCGAATCTGCATGGGAGTTTTTCGTGTCATGTTTGCTTGTAGCAAAAAGGGAATAATTTATTTATCTAATTTATGTCCCACGTAAAATATATGGCCGTACCACTAAAAATTTGAGCGTGACCATTTATCACAAAGTTGTGCAAAGCTATCGTTGCACAACGGACTAAGAATATTTTTTCTAATCGGAAAATTTTTAATCGTATTGGAGCTCAACGCTGAATTCCATTACACATCTCTAGGTCGAACTTCTGAATTCTTTGCCGGTGTGAAATTTAGTCGTCCGCGTTTTAATTTATATTGCAGTTTATTTTAAATTGTTTAATTTTATAATTGTTATTGTGAAAGCATAATGTAAAATGTAGTTTCACTGTGAAAAGGAAAAAGTCCTTGCTCCTGCTACAGTTCGAAATTGCTTTTTTGGTTTTAGATGACAAAATGGCTGCCAATTCGCTTGGGTTCGAGTAAAGAACAAACTGCTAATTGCTATCACGAAAAACGTAAGATCTTATTGCCAATTTTGATAGCACGAGAGAAGATAGATTCGTTTTGTAGGATCTGAATATACGTATCAAATATATCTGCAAGATAGCGAGTTGCTGTATTGCGAATATTTCTAATTTGCTTGGGGCATTCTTTTGCCGCCTTTTGTACAGTTTTAAAAGTAAATTCTTTTTGCTTGCATTTATTAATCCATTAATACGGAATGTACTATTATATTCGGCCCACTTTCGATAGCGCAGGCATACAGAGACTCATACGGACTAACTGATACTGACGAGGTGCAATCCGGCGCGGTCGGCCCGATTCCACATAAACCCAGGCTTTCGGTGTCCCTCAGCAAAGGTTGCAAATAACCTCTAACGGACGTGAGACTGTGACGACTATGGCCATAGGGATAGCTTAGTTTGTAAGTAGGTAGGGAATTGTAAGATTTTAGAAAGATTATCAAAAGGTATTTGGTAATCTTTTGAATGATCACACTGAAATTCTCTATTTTAATATTTGGTTTTTTTCTTTAAGATTTTTATTTGGAACTCCAAGTTTCAATGTCGGAATGCGGACAGTAAAACTCCGCCTTCAGACCTAAATTTAGAGAACTAAATTCAGAGAACTAAATTTAATGTTAAATCATTAGATAGGAAAAACAAAAACAACTAAAAACTAAAATTTCTATGGGATAACTGGAGAAATGGTGAAAGCCAGTGGCTTATTTATTTGGAACCTCATGATGGATTCTTTGTTGAGGCAGCTCAGTGCGCGCATCAAGTGTTGCGCGTATGCCGACGACCTTCTACTAATGGTGGTGGGTCGTTCGTGCGCGCAACTTGAAGCGACTTGCGGGGAGCTCCTCTCCATCGTTTGTCAATGGATTGAAGAAGTAGGCGTTGGATGTGTTTTTCGGAGCGTATCTACTGTCCACCATGGTGAGTGTCTTGCGGCGCGTCCTTAAAGCTGATTGGGGACTTGGGAGGCGCTCAATGCTCACCATATACTAGGGCATGTTTGTTGCATGTGCAGCGTACTGTGCTCCGGTGTGGATTGATTCCCTATATCTAGGAAACTTAGGTAAGAGAATTTTCCTCTTGGGCGCTATGCAGGTTCGCCGGATGGTTTCGACCGAGGCCCAGCAGGTTTTGCTGGGTGCACCTTCCTGGGTGCACCTGCCTTTAACCGCTGGGGATTGGGTTACAAGGTCTCAAATCTTGCGCAAAGGTCTGCAAAGTCCTGTTGGATGAACAGGTGCTCTACAGGTGGCAGGATAGCTGGAATTGTCGCAGCATGGGCAGAACTATTCGGTTTATTCCAAATGTGAGGTTTGCGATTGAGGACCCTGACTTGGCTTTGGCCGCAGTTTGGGATTTTTAATTACGGCCCACGGTTCGTTAAACGACTTTCTATTGAATTTCAGTGATACGTCTGTGTACGATTGTGATTCATATGGATCACATGGATGCATGGTTTGTGCGTATGTCCGTTTTACACCGATTTGGTTGCTTTTGGAGTTAGGGCAATCAATCTTAGGCTTGATGTTAGTCAGGCTTTGAGTAGGGTAAATAGGAATACCGAAGAAAGATTTTCTTCCTTCGAGGCGTTTGATAGGAGAAAATTTAGGAATAGGTATCAGTTAATGCTGAATCAGTTATTGCTGATTCGGTACTAACCGGCCTGGGCTCTGCCTTGATTCATGGTGTCTGATCTGATTCACCCATAGCTGGCGACTTGGTGCGGATTTTGTACGGAGCCGGTCAGGAAGTGCCGAAGTTTCTGCGGGACTACAACTGTGGAGGTGGTGGTCCTTTTTTAGACTTCGGCAGGCGCTACGTACGCGCGATGCGAAGGCAAACAATGGCTACATTAATTTCGGATGCCCTGTAGCTTTCGAAGGGGAGCTAAGGTCGCTGCCCCCACATGCTTGAAACGCCGGCGTGAAATGGCACTGACAGATTTTAAAGCGGGGCGGATGAAGGTACTGATTGCGACTTTGCGACCTAAGGCGATTGCGAACTAAGGCGATTGCGAACTAAGGCGATTGCGAACTAAGGCGCCCCACATGCTTGAATTCTGTTGGGTGGGAGTGTGAGTTTTATTTCCGTTTAATCGTGGAAATGTATTTTTCGGACAGCAAGCGAGCGAAGAGAACGTGTGGCGCACTAACCAGCAAGCGAACAGTGAAGATTTGTGGGATTCGATCGACGAGCAAGCAGAGAAGACGTCGTGCATTTATCCACGCAGCAACATAGCCACATCGAGGGTTTAAACCAGCGACGCACACACATTTTTTTTGACGTCAACCAACGTTTTTTTCGTCGAGCACGCTCATACCAACTGCGCGTCCTCCAGAAATGTAAACGTTTAATTTTTCTAATTTAAATTTAACATTAAATTTTTCTAACAAGCAACAATTACACTTGAATTTAATAGCGAATTAATTCCACCCCCGCTAAATTGCCACATACACTTACATTGAAGCTATTAAGAGTCGCTCACATTTCTTCTGTGTTAAGTTCGCTGACCCTTGACGGCTTCCTACATCACCTCACACCTCGCGCCTTTATATCTCATACGGACCCAACTGCAATGGTAACACTTCAAAATCATCACCGCGACTCCAGCTACTTGTCCGCAGCTTAATTTGTCTGTTTGCAGAACAGATTTTCCCTGGGTAAAAAAACGGACACCAAAAAACTACCACTTCTGCAGATTTTTTACATTCTGCGTTGTCCATTTTATTGCAGCAATAAAAAGGGGTGCCATCGATGTTGCATACGTGTGGTTAATCAAAGTTGGAGCTGGGAGGTACTCGTGATCGCAACGCGTCATGTTTGCAAAGCGGATGCGGCATTTTCTCATGCCAATTGCTGGTCTTTTAGATGCCGCATGTTCTGGCCGCGTGTCTCACTGTCAAGCATTAAAACGAGTTTCATTCCTGGGGCCGCCGCCCCAGTGGACCATGTGTATTCGTCCGGCTACTCAGTCGTTTGCTTGTCCTATTCTGACCTTCGTTTGAATGGATGCGTTTGTGCGACTGCGGCATGCTGTGGCTGCATTTTCTCTCGCGGGTAGGGGATGGATGGAGGGTGCAAGAGGCTCGTGTCGTCCACTTGTAAAAAAGGGTTATTTGGATTATCTTCATGGACTGAAGGGATTAAATTTGATTGTTGTTTCATGGTGTTGATATTCGCAAATTGCGAGTGATTTTACGGTTAATTGAATTTTAAGCGTTCTCGCTTAATGCGGCTGATGTTCTCTGCAGGTAGGCTGTTGCCTGCTTTGTTGGAGCCGTTTGAATGGCGGGGTGGCGTCAGCAGATTTAAATACGGCCACTTCTTCAATACAACGGGCAGCATCGATTACATTTCAGTTGTATTAACATCATTTTGGTTTTGCTTGTGAATTGTGCATGTTTATAATTTGACACTGTAACAATTAACGACTGCAATTAAAACTATTCTCAAATATATAGAATAGGCTGAAGCCTTGAAATTCTCGAAGGAATGATTCCGGATAGTTCTAAATACGCCCAAAGATACTCCTAAAATACGCTTAGGATACGCCAACAATTACCTCTACTCCTACTAAATGTATTCGAGTTGATCAACAGGTTTCCAAAATGAGCCACTCGTTATGCGATCCAGGGGGTCAACTGCTCCACGCAAAAGGAGTTTCTGTTATGGCAGGCAAGAATCAAGTCTTCAAAAAACAGTTTCAAATTGATATCAACAGCTCTACGGTTTGACGACGATTTAAGTCGACGCCAACGAGGGTCATCTGATAAATTTGCACCGATCTGATAAATTTGCACCGGTCTGTTTTTTAAGTGCAGCCGAGTTAAACGATAAGCGCAATCAGAAGTACCATGTAGTAAATTTAGAATATAATCGAGGCATTAAGCCTTTATCCTTCAATGGACCAGTGACGACAAGTTTATCAACTTGAGTCGCGACTCGTAAGGTGGTAATTTCAGTGAAGAATCCCAACGAAGATTTAGCAGATAAGACAATAGAAACTGCTTTTGTACAGATTCAATTTCAGAGATGTAACAGTAATAGGTAAGACTCCAAACAGGTGAAGCATACTCCAATATAGGACGAACAAATGAAGGTTTTTAGTAATCATCATCATCATCAAATTCTTTCGCCCAACGCTTAATAAATGCTAGTACACTGAAGGCTCTACTGGTATAAGTATATAATGAAGGCAATGGTATAAGTATAGTTGAAATGGCTAGTTCGAGAAAACGACATTTATTTACATTTGAGAATATTCAAACTCATGCAATTTACTTTGCACCAGGTAAGATTATTGTTTAAATCAGCTTGAAGCAGCAGTGCATTGCGTTCTTTTTTATATGATATAAATATTTTTAAATCGTCGGCAAGCAATAGTGCATCACTATGATTATAACAGAAGGTAAATCATTAATAAATATTAGAAAGAGCATCGGCCCGAGGTGACCACCCTGAGGAACACCTGATTTAACATGGTAGTCTGGCAAACAGTTATAATGCCATCGTACGCGAGTTTAACGGTGGGGACGCGATCTAGAGGGGTACTTATGTGTCACGTGATAGAAACGGTAGTGGAAATATTATTATTTATCATTAAACTAAACCGCCGAATACCTTAAACCGCCGAATAATATTATTAGTGGTAAATGAATAAGAAGAAAAAGAAGAAGAAAAACGGCTCGAATAATTTTATTTTATATGTGCATTAAAGGAATTATTTCATGATCCTGAAAATTTTTAAGGCGATAGCTGCCCCTCGCACACAACGTCGAAGACGTAACAGCGGTTGTGTGTGCGGAAAAAGCGTCCCAATAAAAAGTAAACCTTAAGAGCGCAAATCCCAAAATTTTAAGGTTGTGAGGCAATTGGTGGCGAACAATAAATCTTAATATGTTAAATAAAAGTTATTTGTAAAATGTTATAGGAATATTTTTACTATAGGATATATTGGCTTAGTCCAATTATAACTTCGAGAAACCTTTCCCTTGGCTGGCGCGCAACTTGGTCGGTGATCTGGAACTGCAGTTCGTTGCCATGCCAACTTTGCTGCCGTCAGAAGTCGAAATGAATAGGGCGGAATCCTAATGGTTAGAGCGACTGGTAGTCGTGGCTCGAGAGGGAAATGCTAGAGGCGCACCAGACTTCCCCTTCCTGATGGTGACAAATATATATCGTTCAGACTCCCACAATAACAAAATACGTTATTAGTGGTAAATGAATAAGAAGAAAAAGAAGAAGAAAAACGGCTCGATCGCGGAAGCAGAGGTCAATAAAGATAAAATTTATATAAAATATATATATATATATAAATGAGCATATATATATAAGAACGCCCGAAGGGTGACGTTTTTAACCGATCTGCGCGACGCTCCGGGAGTGAGCGACATCGTTCAGATTACCTTAAATAAAAAATACGTAGTAGTGGTAACTGAATAAGAATATGAAGAGAAGAAAAACGGTGGAGCAGGGTATAAAAAGATCGCGGAGGCAGAGGCCAATAAAAATAAATTTAATATATTTATATCAGAACGGCCGAAGGATGAGGGTATTTTACCGATCTGTGCAGCGCTCCGGAACTGAGCGACATAGTTCAGATTCCCACCAAAACCAGTGAAGATGATATTTTCCTGGTAGTCTGGCAAACAGTTATAATGCCATCGTACGCCAGTTTAACGGTGGGGACGCGATCTAGAGGGGTACTTATGTGTCACGTGATAGAAACGGTAGTGGAAATATTATTATTTATTTATCATTAAACTAAACCGCCGAATACCTTAAACCGCCGAATAATATTATTAGTGGTAAATGAATAAGAAGAAAAAGAAGAAGAAAAACGGCTCGATCGCGGAAGCAGAGGTCAATAAAGATAAAATTTATATAAAATTTATATATATATATATAAATGAGCATATATATATAAGAACGCCCGAAGGGTGACGTTTTTAACCGATCTGCGCGGCGCTCCGGGAGTGAGCGACATCGTTCAGATTACCTTAAACAAAAAATACGTAGTAGTGGTAGATGCCCAGAGGAGACACCCTGTAATTATTGCGGGGGACTTTAATGCCTGGGCAACAGAATGGGGCAGCAGGTATACTAACGCCAGAGGCAGAGTATTGCTGGAGACCTTCGCATCGCTGGATATTGTTTTAGCTAACAGTGGAAATGTCAGCACCTTCAGAAGAAACGGCAGAGAGTCAATAATCGATGTCACTTTCGTCAGCAGCGCGCTGATGCGACACACCCACTGGATGGTAAGCGATGGATTCACCTTCAGCGATCACCAAGCCATCGTCGTTAAAATGGAACAGACGCAGCTCAGAGAGAATGGTCAATCGCAGAGTGGCTGGAAGGCGAGCACTTTAGACAGAGAAGTTTTTAATCTGATATTCACTGAGGCACGTGATTATCCAACAGAAGCTGAGGAACAGGCTGTGCAACTAGCTCACCAGGTGGCAGAAGCATGCGATGCCGCGATGATCAAACGCAGAAGAGGAACAAACTGAGGGAAGCCTGCACATTGGTGGACAGAAGAAATAGCAGAACTTCGTCGTCAATGTTTTCGTGCAAGGCGACATTTTCAGCGCAGCAGACAAGCAGCAGATAGGATCCACCTTCGGGAAGAATTCTCACGATTGAGGAAGAACCTTCGTGATGCGATCCGCAGATCAAAAAGAGAATGCTTTAAGAGGTTATGCGAGGAAGCGAACTCAAACCCATGGGGTGATGCCTACAGAATTGTGATGGCGAAGGTTCGGCACCACACACAAGAAAGGTGCCCACGGCTGCTTCTACGTATTGTGGCTACCTTATTCCCGCAACAAAATCAAAGCGCAACAAGCATCCTTTTGTATCCACGGCATGTCAATGACATTGTGGTTTCGCCTGATGAACTCATCTGTGCTGCAAAGCGAATCCAGCCGAATAAAGCTCCAGGGCCCGATGCTATCCCAAATGGGGCAATCAGGATAGCAATACAAAACTGTCCACAAAGATTTGCAGAGGTGATGCAGACGTGTATGCGACAGGGTGTTTTCCCACAGATTTGGAAGACCCAAAAATTGGTTTTGCTGCCAAAACCGGGTAAGCCGCCTGGGGTTCCATCATCGTACAGGCCGATATGCCTACTGGACACTGCAGGAAAAGTGCTCGAGAGGTTAATTTATGAGCGATTGCTACCTTTCACGGAAGGCCCTCGGGGTCTTAGCAGCAACCAGTATGGATTCAGGAGAGGTCGCTCAACCGTCGATGCCCTTGGAGCAGTAGTCTCTATAGCCAAGGAGGCTATTCAAGGGACGAGATGGAAAGGTGGATCCAAGAAGTATTGCGCGGTCATTACACTCGATGTCAAAAACGCCTTCAACACGGCGTCCTGGTCTCATATCCTCCAGGCCTTGGAAGAAAAGTTTGTACCGTTGTACCTTCAGCAGATCGTCAGTAGCTACCTCAGCGCCAGAATACTGCTTTATGACAGCGATGACGGGCCCAAACGATACTCTATAACAGCCGGCGTTCCTCAAGGCTCAGTGCTTGGTCCCCTCCTGTGGAACGTTATGTATGACGGAGTTCTGAGGCTTCCAAGCCCGGATGGAGTCCACGTGATTGGATTTGCTGACGATATAGCAGTGGTGGTTGTGGCGAAATACACACATCAGGTTACACAGAATGCAAATGCGGCAATTGAAAGCATTCGACTATGGTTGAGATCAACTGGCTTGGCACTGGCAGCCGATAAAACTGAAGCTGTGTTAATCTCGAGTCGTAAGCAGGTCGAAAGCGTGCGTCTGAGTGTGGATGGTGTAATAATCTAATCGACACGCGCGATTAAGTACCTCGGCGTTTTGGTGGACGACCGCCTCTGTTTTCGACAACACACAGAGTACGTATGCAAGAAAGCATCGGCTCGCTACGCAGCACTAGCGCGAATGCTACCAAACGTCGGCGGTCCAAAATGCAGTAAGCGTCGCTTACTAGCGAACGTAATCACGTCAGGGCTTATTTATGCGGCGCCCATCTGGGCTGAATGTCTTAAAAATAAAACAAGCAGAAAGCAGTTTTCCAGGGTATATAGACTAAATGCGCTACGTGTAATTAGCGCCCACAGAACTGTCTCCGACGAAGCGGCCTGCGTACTGGCTAACATGATGCCAATTGATATACTAGCTGATGAGGCTCGCCGGTGCTATACAGAAAGGTCCACTGGCGTCCTGGAATTCGTCAAACTACGTGAAAGGGCTGTCTCGATAGAAAGGTGGCAGAGACGCTGGGATGAATCGAGCAAAGGGCGGTGGACATATAAGCTTATCCCGAACCTAGAAAAGTGGATAAGTCGAAAGCACGGCGAACTGGACTATTATCTGACACAGTTCTTGACGGGCCATGGAGTGTTTAGGCGCTCATTGTATCGCTTTGGTAACGATAGCTCGCCACTCTGTCCGGAGTGTAATGAAGACGAGGACCCAAGCCATGTGCTGTTTGCGTGCCCGCGTTTCGCTGCAGAGAGAGCCTTTCTGAACGATGTTCATGGTTCGAGGATCAATGCTTCAAACTTGGTCGACGCAATGCTTGATTCAGAGAAGACGTGGAGAGCGACATCTCAAGTTGCTGAGCGAATACACGCTAGCCTAAGAAGCCAGGAGAGGGCTAGAAGAACTGCGGCTGCCGAAGCCAACATGGGGGATACGTAAGACGGAAAACACGTTACGTTAGGGCCTTTCTTGAACGAACGAACTCGACGGTGGACGAACGGACCTAAATGACTATTGAGCTTAAAGCTCCGTCTGCCTCCTGACGCAATACTTAACGGTAGTTCCGGGAGGACTGACAGACCAAGGGGGAGGGGTTTTAGCGTGTTAAAGTCGCGCACTAAGGCTTTCGATGCTTTCCCCTCATTTATAAAAAAAAAAAAAAAAAAAAAAAAAAAAAAAAAAAAAACGTAGTAGTGGTAACTAAAACGGTGGAGCAGGGTATAAAAAGATCGCGGAGGCAGAGGCCAATAAAAATAAATTTAATATATTTATATCAGAACTCCCGAAGGATGAGGGTTCTTTACCGATCTGTGCAGCGCTCCGGAACTGAGCGACATAGTTCAGATTCCCACCAAAACCAGTGAAGATGATATTTTCCTGGTAGTCTGGCAAACAGTTATAATGCCATCGTACGCCAGTTTAACGGTGGGGACGCGATCTAGAGGGGTACTTATGTGTCACGTGATAGAAACGGTAGTGGAAATATTATTATTTATTTATCATTAAACTAAACCGCCGAATACCTATCAAAATGAGCCCAAATATGCGATCGGCGACTCAGAACGACAAACTGGACTGCGAGGGCAAATCCGGAAGCCGCATCGGGAGAAATCCCTAATTGAATTTCTTGAGCGATGTCGAATAATAAATTTTAATATGTTAAATAAAAGTTATTTGTAAAATGTTATAGGAATATTTTTACTATAGGATATATTGGCTTAGTCCAATTATAACTTCGAGAAACCTTTCCCTTGGCTGGCGCGCAACTTGGTCGGTGATCTGGAACTGCAGTTCGTTGCCATGCCAACTTTGCTGCCGTCAAAAGTCGAAATGAATAGGGCGGAATCCTAATGGATAGAGCGACTGGTAGTCGTGGCTCGAGAGGGAAATGCTAGAGGCGCACCAGACTTCCCCTTCCTGATGGTGACAAATATATATCGTTCAGACTCCCACAATAACAAAATACGTTATTAGTGGTAAATGAATAAGAAAAAGAAGAAGAAAAACGGCTCGATCGCGGAAGCAGAGGTCAATAAAGATAAAATTTATATAAAATTTATATATATATATAAATGAGCATATATATATATAAGAACGCCCGAAGGGTGACGTTTTTAACCGATCTGCGCGACGCTCCGGGAGTGAGCGACATCGTTCAGATTACCTTAAACAAAAAATACGTAGTAGTGGTAACTGAATAAGATTATGAAGAGAAGAAAAACGGAGGAGCAGGGTATAAAAAGATCGCGGAGGCAGAGGCCAATAAAAATAAATTTAATATATTTATATCAGAACTCCCGAAGGATGAGGGTTCTTTACCGATCTGTGCAGCGCTCCGGAACTGAGCGACATAGTTCAGATTCCCACCAAAACCAGTGAAGATGATATTTTCCTGGTAGTCTGGCAAACAGTTATAATGCCATCGTACGCCAGTTTAACGGTGGGGACGCAATCTAGAGGGGTACTTATGTGTCACGTGATAGAAACGGTAGTGGAAATATTATTATGTATTTATCATTAAACTAAACCGCCGAATACCTTTATCAAAATGAGCCCAAATATGCGATCGGCGACTCAGAACGACAAACTGGACTGCGAGGGCAAATCCGGAAGCCGCATCGGGAGAAATCCCTATGTGAATTTCTTTAGCGATGTCGAATAATAAATTTTAATATGTTAAATAAAAGTTATTTGTAAAATGTTATAGGAATATTTTTACTATAGGATATATTGGCTTAGTCCAATTATAACTTCGAGAAATCTTTCCCTTGGCTGGCGCGCAACTTGGTCGGTGATCTGGAACTGCAGTTCGTTGCCATGCCAACTTTGCTGCCGTCAGAAGTCGAAATGAATAGGGCGGAATCCTAATGGATAGAGCGACTGGTAGTCGTGGCTCGAGAGGGAAATGCTAGAGGCGCACCAGACTTCCCCTTCCTGATGGTGACAAATATATATCGTTCAGACACCCACAATAACAAAATACGTTATTAGTGGTAAATGAATAAGAAGAAAAAGAAGAAGAAAAACGGCTCGATCGCGGAAGCAGAGGTCAATAAAGATAAAATTTATATAAAATTTATATATATATATAAATGAGCATATATATATATAAGAACGCCCGAAGGGTGACGTTTTTAACCGATCTGCGCGACGCTCCGGGAGTGAGCGACATCGTTCAGATTACCTTAAACAAAAAATACGTAGTAGTGGTAACTGAATAAGAATATGAAGAGAAGAAAAACGGAGGACCAGGGTATAAAAAGATCGCGGAGGCAGAGGCCAATAAAAATAAATTTAATATATTTATATCAGAACTCCCGAAGGATGAGGGTTCTTTACCGATCTGTGCAGCGCTCCGGAACTGAGCGACATAGTTCAGATTCCCACCAAAACCAGTGAAGATGATATTTTCCTGGTAGTCTGGCAAACAGTTATAATGCCATCGTACGCCAGTTTAGCGGTGGGGACGCGATCTAGAGGGGTACTTATGTGTCACGTGATAGAAACGGTAGTGGAAATATTATTATTTATTTATCATTAAACTAAACCGCCGAATACCTTAAACCGCCGAATAATATTATTAGTGGTAAATGAATAAGAAGAAAAAGAAGAAGAAAAACGGCTCGATCGCGGAAGCAGAGGTCAATAAAGATAAAATTTATATAAAATTTATATATATATATAAATGAGCATATATATATATATATATATAAGAACGCCCGAAGGGTGACGTTTTTAACCGATCTGCGCGACGCTCCGGGAGTGAGCGACATCGTTCAGATTACCTTAAACAAAAAATACGTAGTAGTGGTAACTGAATAAGAATATGAAGAGAAGAAAAACGGAGGAGCAGGGTATAAAAAGATCGCGGAGGCAGAGGCCAATAAAAATAAATTTAATATATTTATATCAGAACTCCCGAAGGATGAGGGTTCTTTACCGATCTGTGCAGCGCTCCGGAACTGAGCGACATAGTTCAGATTCCCACCAAAACCAGTGAAGATGATATTTTCCTGGTAGTCTGGCAAACAGTTATAATGCCATCGTACGCCAGTTTAACGGTGGGGACGCGATCTAGAGGGGTACTTATGTGTCACGTGATAGAAACGGTAGTGGAAATATTATTATTTATTTATCATTAAACTAAACCGCCGAATACCTTTATCAAAATGAGCCCAAATATGCGATCGGCGACTCAGAACGACAAACTGGACTGCGAGGGCAAATCCGGAAGCCGCATCGGGAGAAATCCCTATGTGAATTTCTTGAGCGATGTCGAATAATAAATTTTAATATGTTAAATAAAAGTTATTTGTAAAATGTTATAGGAATATTTTTACTATAGGATATATTGGCTTAGTCCAATTATAACTTCGAGAAACTTTTCCCTTGGCTGGCGCGCAACTTGGTCGGTGATCTGGAACTGCAGTTCGTTGCCATGCCAACTTTGCTGCCGTCAGAAGTCGAAATGAATAGGGCGGAATCCTAATGGATAGAGCGACTGGTAGTCGTGGCTCGAGAGGGAAATGCTAGAGGCGCACCAGACTTCCCCTTCTTGATGGCGACAAATATATATCGTTCAGACTCCCACAATAACAAAATACGTTATTTGTGGTAAATGAATAAGAAGAAAAAGAAGAAGAAAAACGGCTCGATCGCGGAAGCAGAGGTCAATAAAGATAAAATTTATATAAAATTTATATATATATATATAAATGAGAATATATATATAAGAACGCCCGAAGGGTGACGTTTTTAACCGATCTGCGCGGCGCTCCGGGAGTGAGCGACATCGTTCAGATTACCTTAAACAAAAAATACGTAGTAGTGGTAACTGAATAAGAATATGAAGAGAAGAAAAACGGAGGAGCAGGGTATAAAAAGATCGCGGAGGCAGAGGCCAATAAAAATAAATTTAATATATTTATATCAGAACTCCCGAAGGATGAGGGTTCTTTACCGATCTGTGCAGCGCTCCGGAACTGAGCGACATAGTTCAGATTCCCACCAAAACCAGTGAAGATGATATTTTCCTGGTAGTCTGGCAAACAGTTATAATGCCATCGTACGCCAGTTTAACGGTGGGGACGCGATCTAGAGGGGTACTTATGTGTCACGTGATAGAAACGGTAGTGGAAATATTATTATTTATTTATCATTAAACTAAACCGCCGAATACCTTTATCAAAATGAGCCCAAATATGCGATCGGCGACTCAGAACGACAAACTGGACTGCGAGGGCAAATCCGGAAGCCGCATCGGGAGAAATCCTTAATTGAATTTCTTGAGCGATGTCGAATAATAAATTTTAATATGTTAAATAAAAGTTATTTGTAAAATGTTATAGGAATATTTTTACTATAGGATATATTGGCTTAGTCCAATTATAACTTCGAGAAACTTTTCCCTTGGCTGGCGCGCAACTTGGTCGGTGATCTGGAACTGCAGTTCGTTGCCATGCCAACTTTGCTGCCGTCAGAAGTCGAAATGAATAGGGCGGAATCCTAATGGATAGAGCGACTGGTAGTCGTGGCTCGAGAGGGAAATGCTAGAGGCGCACCAGACTTCCCCTTCTTGATGGCGACAAATATATATCGTTCAGACTCCCACAATAACAAAATACGTTATTTGTGGTAAATGAATAAGAAGAAAAAGAAGAAGAAAAACGGCTCGATCGCGGAAGCAGAGGTCAATAAAGATAAAATTTATATAAAATTTATATATATATATATATAAATGAGAATATATATATAAGAACGCCCGAAGGGTGACGTTTTTAACCGATCTGCGCGGCGCTCCGGGAGTGAGCGACATCGTTCAGATTACCTTAAACAAAAAATACGTAGTAGTGGTAACTGAATAAGAATATGAAGAGAAGAAAAACGGAGGAGCAGGGTATAAAAAGATCGCGGAGGCAGAGGCCAATAAAAATAAATTTAATATATTTATATCAGAACTCCCGAAGGATGAGGGTTCTTTACCGATCTGTGCAGCGCTCCGGAACTGAGCGACATAGTTCAGATTCCCACCAAAACCAGTGAAGATGATATTTTCCTGGTAGTCTGGCAAACAGTTATAATGCCATCGTACGCCAGTTTAACGGTGGGGACGCGATCTAGAGGGGTACTTATGTGTCACGTGATAGAAACGGTAGTGGAAATATTATTATTTATTTACCATTAAACTAAACCGCCGAATACCTTTATCAAAATGAGCCCAAATATGCGATCGGCGACTCAGAACGACAAACTGGACTGCGAGGGCAAATCCGGAAGCCGCATCGGGAGAAATCCCTAATTGAATTTCTTGAGCGATGTCGAATAATAAATTTTAATATGTTAAATAAAAGTTATTTGTAAAATGTTATAGGAATATTTTTACTATAGGATATATTGGCTTAGTCCAATTATAACTTCGAGAAACCTTTCCCTTGGCTGGCGCGCAACTTGGTCGGTGATCTGGAACTGCAGTTCGTTGCCATGCCAAGTTTGCTGCCGTCAGAAGTCGAAATGAATAGGGCGGAATCCTAATGGATAGAGCGACTGGTAGTCGTGGCTCGAGAGGGAAATGCTAGAGGCGCACCAGACTTCCCCTTCTTGATGGCGACAAATATATATCGTTCAGACTCCCACAATAACAAAATACGTTATTAGTGGTAAATGAATAAGAAGAAAAAGAAGAAGAAAAACGGCTCGATCGCGGAAGCAGAGGTCAATAAAGATAAAATTTATATAAAATTTATATATATATATAAATGAGAATATATATATAAGAACGCCCGAAGGGTGACGTTTTTAACCGATCTGCGCGGCGCTCTGGGAGTGAGCGACATCGTTCAGATTACCTTAAACAAAAAATACGTAGTAGTGGTAACTGAATAAGAATATGAAGAGAAGAAAAACGGAGGAGCAGGGTATAAAAAGATCGCGGAGGCAGAGGCCAATAAAAATAAATTTAATATATTTATATCAGAACTCCCGAAGGATGAGGGTTCTTTACCGATCTGTGCAGCGCTCCGGAACTGAGCGACATAGTTCAGATTCCCACCAAAACCAGTGAAGATGATATTTTCCTGGTAGTCTGGCAAACAGTTATAATGCCATCCTACGCCAGTTTAACGGTGGGGACGCGATCTAGAGGGGTACTTATGTGTCACGTGATAGAAACGGTAGTGGAAATATTATTATTTATTTATCATTAAACTAAACCGCCGAATACCTTTATCAAAATGAGCCCAAATATGCGATCGGCGACTCAGAACGACAAACTGGACTGCGAGGGCAAATCCGGAAGCCGCATCGGGAGAAATCCCTAATTGAATTTCTTGAGCGATTTCCGCAAGCCTCTCTTCAATCCTCGACGCTTTGCGGTTGAGGCAGTAAAGCGTGGAGCTGCCCAATGGAGGTGTCTAACCGCTCACAAAAAGGCTGCCTACCTCAAAGCCGTAAGTATATATTACATAATTTTATTTTATATGTGCATTAAAGGAATCATTTCATGATCCTGAAAATTTTTAAGGCGATAGCTGCCCCTCGCACACAACGTCGAAGACGTAACAGCGGTTGTGTGTGCGGAAAAAGCGTCCCAATAAAAAGAGAACCTTACTTAAGGGCGCAAATCCCAAAATTTTAAGGTTGTGAGGCAATTGGTGGCGAATAATAAATCTTAATATGTTAAATAAAAGTTATTTGTAAAATGTTGTAGGAATATTTTTACTATAGGATATATTGGCTTAGTCCAATTATAACTTCGAGAAACTTTTCCCTTGGCTGGCGCGCAACTTGGTCGGTGATCTGGAACTGCAGTTCGTTGCCATGCCAACTTTGCTGCCGTCAGAAGTCGAAATGAATAGGGCGGAATCCTAATGGATAGAGCGACTGGTAGTCGTGGCTCGAGAGGGAAATGCTAGAGGCGCACCAGACTTCCCCTTCTTGATGGCGACAAATATATATCGTTCAGACTCCCACAATAACAAAATACGTTATTAGTGGTAAATGAATAAGAAGAAAAAGAAGAAGAAAAACGGCTCGATCGCGGAAGCAGAGGTCAATAAAGATAAAATTTATATAAAATTTATATATATATATAAATGAGAATATATATATAAGAACGCCCGAAGGGTGACGTTTTTAACCGATCTGCGCGGCGCTCTGGGAGTGAGCGACATCGTTCAGATTACCTTAAACAAAAAATACGTAGTAGTGGTAACTGAATAAGAATATGAAGAGAAGAAAAACGGAGGAGCAGGGTATAAAAAGATCGCGGAGGCAGAGGCCAATAAAAATAAATTTAATATATTTATATCAGAACTCCCGAAGGATGAGGGTTCTTTACCGATCTGTGCAGCGCTCCGGAACTGAGCGACATAGTTCAGATTCCCACCAAAACCAGTGAAGATGATATTTTCCTGGTAGTCTGGCAAACAGTTATAATGCCATCCTACGCCAGTTTAACGGTGGGGACGCGATCTAGAGGGGTACTTATGTGTCACGTGATAGAAACGGTAGTGGAAATATTATTATTTATTTACCATTAAACTAAACCGCCGAATACCTTTATCAAAATGAGCCCAAATATGCGATCGGCGACTCAGAACGACAAACTGGACTGCGAGGGCAAATCCGGAAGCCGCATCGGGAGAAATCCCTAATTGAATTTCTTGAGCGATGTCGAATAATAAATTTTAATATGTTAAATAAAAGTTATTTGTAAAATGTTATAGGAATATTTTTACTATAGGATATATTGGCTTAGTCCAATTATAACTTCGAGAAACCTTTCCCTTGGCTGGCGCGCAACTTGGTCGGTGATCTGGAACTGCAGTTCGTTGCCATGCCAACTTTGCTGCCGTCAGAAGTCGAAATGAATAGGGCGGAATCCTAATGGATAGAGCGACTGGTAGTCGTGGCTCGAGAGGGAAATGCTAGAGGCGCACCAGACTTCCCCTTCTTGATGGCGACAAATATATATCGTTCAGACTCCCACAATAACAAAATACGTTATTAGTGGTAAATGAATAAGAAGAAAAAGAAGAAGAAAAACGGCTCGATCGCGGAAGCAGAGGTCAATAAAGATAAAATTTATATAAAATTTATATATATATATAAATGAGCATATATATATAAGAACGCCCGAAGGGTGACGTTTTTAACCGATCTGCGCGGCGCTCCGGGAGTGAGCGACATCGTTCAGATTACCTTAAACAAAAAATACGTAGTAGTGGTAACTGAATAAGAATATGAAGAGAAGAAAAACGGAGGAGCAGGGTATAAAAAGATCGCGGAGGCAGAGGCCAATAAAAATAAATTTAGTATATTTATATCAGAACGCCCGAAGGATGAGGGTATTTTACCGATCTGTGCAGCGCTCCGGAACTGAGCGACATAGTTCAGATTCCCACCAAAACCAGTGAAGATGATATTTTCCTGGTAGTCTGGCAAACAGTTATAATGCCATCGTACGCCAGTTTAACGGTGGGGACGCGATCTAGAGGGGTACTTATGTGTCACGTGATAGAAACGGCAGTGGAAATATTATTATTTATTTATCATTAAACTAAACCGCCGAATACCTTTATCAAAATGAGCCCAAATATGCGATCGGCGACTCAGAACGACAAACTGGACTGCGAGGGCAAATCCGGAAGCCGCATCGGGAGAAATCCCTAATTGAATTTCTTGAGCGATGTCGAATAATAAATTTTAATATGTTAAATAAAAGTTATTTGTAAAATGTTATAGGAATATTTTTACTATAGGATATATTGGCTTAGTCCAATTATAACTTCGAGAAGCCTTTCCCTTGGCTGGCGCGCAACTTGGTCGGTGATCTGGAACTGCAGTTCGTTGCCATGCCAACTTTGCTGCCGTCAGAAGTCGAAATGAATAGGGCGGAATCCTAATGGATAGAGCGACTGGTAGTCGTGGCTCGAGAGGGAAATGCTAGAGGCGCACCAGACTTCCCCTTCTTGATGGCGACAAATATATATCGTTCAGACTCCCACAATAACAAAATACGTTATTAGTGGTAAATGAATAAGAAGAAAAAGAAGAAGAAAAACGGCTCGATCGCGGAAGCAGAGGTCAATAAAGATAAAATTTATATAAAATTTATATATATATATATATATATATATATATATATATATATAAATGAGAATATATATATAAGAACGCCCGAAGGGTGACGTTTTTAACCGATCTGCGCGGCGCTCCGGGAGTGAGCGACATCGTTCAGATTACCTTAAACAAAAAATACGTAGTAGTGGTAACTGAATAAGAATATGAAGAGAAGAAAAACGGAGGAGCAGGGTATAAAAAGATCGCGGAGGCAGAGGCCAATAAAAATAAATTTAATATATTTATATCAGAACGCCCGAAGGATGAGGGTATTTTACCGATCTGTGCAGCGCTCCGGAACTGAGCGACATAGTTCAGATTCCCACCAAAACCAGTGAAGATGATATTTTCCTGGTAGTCTGGCAAACAGTTATAATGCCATCCTACGCCAGTTTAACGGTGGGGACGCGATCTAGAGGGGTACTTATGTGTCACGTGAGAGAAACGGTAGTGGAAATATTATTATTTATTTATCATTAAACTAAACCGCCGAATACCTTTATCAAAATGAGCCCAAATATGCGATCGGCGACTCAGAACGACAAACTGGACTGCGAGGGCAAATCCGGAAGCCGCATCGGGAGAAATCCCTAATTGAATTTCTTGAGCGATGTCGAATAATAAATTTTAATATGTTAAATAAAAGTTATTTGTAAAATGTTATAGGAATATTTTTACTATAGGATATATTGGCTTAGTCCAATTATAACTTCGAGAAACCTTTCCCTTGGCTGGCGCGCAACTTGGTCGGTGATCTGGAACTGCAGTTCGTTGCCATGCCAACTTTGCTGCCGTCAGAAGTCGAAATGAATAGGGCGGAATCCTAATGGATAGAGCGACTGGTAGTCGTGGCTCGAGAGGGAAATGCTAGAGGCGCACCAGACTTCCCCTTCTTGATGGCGACAAATATATATCGTTCAGACTCCCACAATAACAAAATACGTTATTAGTGGTAAATGAATAAGAAGAAAAAGAAGAAGAAAAACGGCTCGATCGCGGAAGCAGAGGTCAATAAAGATAAAATTTATATAAAATTTATATATATATATATAAATGAGCATATATATATATATAAGAACGCCCGAAGGGTGACGTTTTTAACCGATCTGCGCGGCGCTCCGGGAGTGAGCGACATCGTTCAGATTACCTTAAACAAAAAATACGTAGTAGTGGTAACTGAATAAGAATATGAAGAGAAGAAAAACGGAGGAGCAGGGTATAAAAAGATCGCGGAGGCAGAGGCCAATAAAAATAAATTTAATATATTTATATCAGAACGCCCGAAGGATGAGGGTATTTTACCGATCTGTGCAGCGCTCCGGAACTGAGCGACATAGTTCAGATTCCCACCAAAACCAGTGAAGATGATATTTTCCTGGTAGTCTGGCAAACAGTTATAATGCCATCGTACGCCAGTTTAACGGTGGGGACGCGATCTAGAGGGGTACTTATGTGTCACGTGATAGAAACGGTAGTGGAAATATTATTATTTATTTACCATTAAACTAAACCGCCGAATACCTTTCAAAATGAGCCCAAATATGCGATCGGCGACTCAGAACGACAAACTGGACTGCGAGGGCAAATCCGGAAGCCGCATCGGGAGAAATCCCTAATTGAATTTCTTGAGCGATGTCGAATAATAAATTTTAATATGTTAAATAAAAGTTATTTGTAAAATGTTATAGGAATATTTTTACTATAGGATATATTGGCTTAGTCCAATTATAACTTCGAGAAACCTTTCCCTTGGCTGGCGCGCAACTTGGTCGGTGATCTGGAACTGCAGTTCGTTGCCATGCCAACTTTGCTGCCGTCAGAAGTCGAAATGAATAGGGCGGAATCCTAATGGATAGAGCGACTGGTAGTCGTGGCTCGAGAGGGAAATGCTAGAGGCGCACCAGACTTCCCCTTCTTGATGGCGACAAATATATATCGTTCAGACTCCCACAATAACAAAATACGTTATTAGTGGTAAATGAATAAGAAGAAAAAGAAGAAGAAAAACGGCTCGATCGCGGAAGCAGAGGTCAATAAAGATAAAATTTATATAAAATTTATATATATATATAAATGAGCATATATATATATAAGAACGCCCGAAGGGTGACGTTTTAAACCGATCTGCGCGGCGCTCCGGGAGTGAGCGACATCGTTCAGATTACCTTAAACAAAAAATACGTAGTAGTGGTAACTGAATAAGAATATGAAGAGAAGAAAAACGGAGGAGCAGGGTATAAAAAGATCGCGGAGGCAGAGGCCAATAAAAATAAATTTAATATATTTATATCAGAACGCCCGAAGGATGAGGGTATTTTACCGATCTGTGCAGCGCTCCGGAACTGAGCGACATAGTTCAGATTCCCACCAAAACCAGTGAAGATGATATTTTCCTGGTAGTCTGGCAAACAGTTATAATGCCATCCTACGCCAGTTTAACGGTGGGGACGCGATCTAGAGGGGTACTTATGTGTCACGTGATAGAAACGGTAGTGGAAATATTATTATTTATTTATCATTAAACTAAACCGCCGAATACCTTTATCAAAATGAGCCCAAATATGCGATCGGCGACTCAGAACGACAAACTGGACTGCGAGGGCAAATCCGGAAGCCGCATCGGGAGAAATCCCTAATTGAATTTCTTGAGCGATGTCGAATAATAAATTTTAATATGTTAAATAAAAGTTATTTGTAAAATGTTATAGGAATATTTTTACTATAGGATATATTGGCTTAGTCCAATTATAACTTCGAGAAACCTTTCCCTTGGCTGGCGCGCAACTTGGTCGGTGATCTGGAACTGCAGTTCGTTGCCATGCCAACTTTGCTGCCGTCAGAAGTCGAAATGAATAGGGCGGAATCCTAATGGATAGAGCGACTGGTAGTCGTGGCTCGAGAGGGAAATGCTAGAGGCGCACCAGACTTCCCCTTCTTGATGGCGCCAAATATATATCGTTCAGACTCCCACAATAACAAAATACGTTATTAGTGGTAAATGAATAAGAAGAAAAAGAAGAAGAAAAACGGCTCGATCGCGGAAGCAGAGGTCAATAAAGATAAAATTTATATAAAATTTATATATATATAAATGAGCATATATATATATAAGAACGCCCGAAGGGTGACGTTTTAAACCGATCTGCGCGGCGCTCCGGGAGTGAGCGACATCGTTCAGATTACCTTAAACAAAAAATACGTAGTAGTGGTAACTGAATAAGAATATGAAGAGAAGAAAAACGGAGGAGCAGGGTATAAAAAGATCGCGGAGGCAGAGGCCAATAAAAATAAATTTAATATATTTATATCAGAACGCCCGAAGGATGAGGGTATTTTACCGATCTGTGCAGCGCTCCGGAACTGAGCGACGTAGTTCAGATTCCCACCAAAACCAGTGAAGATGATATTTTCCTGGTAGTCTGGCAAACAGTTATAATGCCATCCTACGCCAGTTTAACGGTGGGGACGCGATCTAGAGGGGTACTTATGTGTCACGTGATAGAAACGGTAGTGGAAATATTATTATTTATTTATCATTAAACTAAACCGCCGAATACCTTTATCAAAATGAGCCCAAATATGCGATCGGCGACTCAGAACGACAAACTGGACTGCGAGGGCAAATCCGGAAGCCGCATCGGGAGAAATCCCTAATTGAATTTCTTGAGCGATTTCCGCAAGCCTCTCTTCAATCCTCGACGCTTTGCGGTTGAGGCAGTAAAGCGTGGAGCTGCCCAATGGAGGTGTCTAACCGCTCACAAAAAGGCTGCCTACCTCAAAGCCGTAAGTATATATTACATAATTTTATTTTATATGTGCATTAAAGGAATCATTTCATGATCCTGAAAATTTTTAAGGCGATAGCTGCCTCTCGCACACAACGTCGAAGACGTAACAGCGGTTTTTAAGGTTGTGAGGCAATTGGTGGCGAATAATAAATCTTAATATGTTAAATAAAAGTTATTTGTAAAATGTTGTAGGAATATTTTTACTATAGGATATATTGGCTTAGTCCAATTATAACTTCGAGAAACTTTTCCCTTGGCTGGCGCGCAACTTGGTCGGTGATCTGGAACTGCAGTTCGTTGCCATGCCAACTTTGCTGCCGTCAGAAGTCGAAATGAATAGGGCGGAATCCTAATGGATAGAGCGACTGGTAGTCGTGGCTCGAGAGGGAAATGCTAGAGGCGCACCAGACTTCCCCTTCTTGATGGCGACAAATATATATCGTTCAGACTCCCACAATAACAAAATACGTTATTTGTGGTAAATGAATAAGAAGAAAAAGAAGAAGAAAAACGGCTCGATCGCGGAAGCAGAGGTCAATAAAGATAAAATTTATATAAAATTTATATATATATATATAAATGAGAATATATATATAAGAACGCCCGAAGGGTGACGTTTTTAACCGATCTGCGCGGCGCTCCGGGAGTGAGCGACATCGTTCAGATTACCTTAAACAAAAAATACGTAGTAGTGGTAACTGAATAAGAATATGAAGAGAAGAAAAACGGAGGAGCAGGGTATAAAAAGATCGCGGAGGCAGAGGCCAATAAAAATAAATTTAATATATTTATATCAGAACTCCCGAAGGATGAGGGTTCTTTACCGATCTGTGCAGCGCTCCGGAACTGAGCGACATAGTTCAGATTCCCACCAAAACCAGTGAAGATGATATTTTCCTGGTAGTCTGGCAAACAGTTATAATGCCATCGTACGCCAGTTTAACGGTGGGGACGCGATCTAGAGGGGTACTTATGTGTCACGTGATAGAAACGGTAGTGGAAATATTATTATTTATTTACCATTAAACTAAACCGCCGAATACCTTTATCAAAATGAGCCCAAATATGCGATCGGCGACTCAGAACGACAAACTGGACTGCGAGGGCAAATCCGGAAGCCGCATCGGGAGAAATCCCTAATTGAATTTCTTGAGCGATGTCGAATAATAAATTTTAATATGTTAAATAAAAGTTATTTGTAAAATGTTATAGGAATATTTTTACTATAGGATATATTGGCTTAGTCCAATTATAACTTCGAGAAACCTTTCCCTTGGCTGGCGCGCAACTTGGTCGGTGATCTGGAACTGCAGTTCGTTGCCATGCCAACTTTGCTGCCGTCAGAAGTCGAAATGAATAGGGCGGAATCCTAATGGATAGAGCGACTGGTAGTCGTGGCTCGAGAGGGAAATGCTAGAGGCGCACCAGACTTCCCCTTCTTGATGGCGACAAATATATATCGTTCAGACTCCCACAATAACAAAATACGTTATTAGTGGTAAATGAATAAGAAGAAAAAGAAGAAGAAAAACAGCTCGATCGCGGAAGCAGAGGTCAATAAAGATAAAATTTATATAAAATTTATATATATATATAAATGAGAATATATATATAAGAACGCCCGAAGGGTGACGTTTTTAACCGATCTGCGCGGCGCTCTGGGAGTGAGCGACATCGTTCAGATTACCTTAAACAAAAAATACGTAGTAGTGGTAACTGAATAAGAATATGAAGAGAAGAAAAACGGAGGAGCAGGGTATAAAAAGATCGCGGAGGCAGAGGCCAATAAAAATAAATTTAATATATTTATATCAGAACTCCCGAAGGATGAGGGTTCTTTACCGATCTGTGCAGCGCTCCGGAACTGAGCGACATAGTTCAGATTCCCACCAAAACCAGTGAAGATGATATTTTCCTGGTAGTCTGGCAAACAGTTATAATGCCATCCTACGCCAGTTTAACGGTGGGGACGCGATCTAGAGGGGTACTTATGTGTCACGTGATAGAAACGGTAGTGGAAATATTATTATTTATTTATCATTAAACTAAACCGCCGAATACCTTTATCAAAATGAGCCCAAATATGCGATCGGCGACTCAGAACGACAAACTGGACTGCGAGGGCAAATCCGGAAGCCGCATCGGGAGAAATCCCTAATTGAATTTCTTGAGCGATTTCCGCAAGCCTCTCTTCAATCCTCGACGCTTTGCGGTTGAGGCAGTAAAGCGTGGAGCTGCCCAATGGAGGTGTCTAACCGCTCACAAAAAGGCTGCCTACCTCAAAGCCGTAAGTATATATTACATAATTTTATTTTATATGTGCATTAAAGGAATCATTTCATGATCCTGAAAATTTTTAAGGCGATAGCTGCCCCTCGCACACAACGTCGAAGACGTAACAGCGGTTGTGTGTGCGGAAAAAGCGTCCCAATAAAAAGAGAACCTTAAGGGCGCAAATCCCAAAATTTTAAGGTTGTGAGGCAATTGGTGGCGAATAATAAATCTTAATATGTTAAATAAAAGTTATTTGTAAAATGTTGTAGGAATATTTTTACTATAGGATATATTGGCTTAGTCCAATTATAACTTCGAGAAACTTTTCCCTTGGCTGGCGCGCAACTTGGTCGGTGATCTGGAACTGCAGTTCGTTGCCATGCCAACTTTGCTGCCGTCAGAAGTCGAAATGAATAGGGCGGAATCCTAATGGATAGAGCGACTGGTAGTCGTGGCTCGAGAGGGAAATGCTAGAGGCGCACCAGACTTCCCCTTCTTGATGGCGACAAATATATATCGTTCAGACTCCCACAATAACAAAATACGTTATTAGTGGTAAATGAATAAGAAGAAAAAGAAGAAGAAAAACGGCTCGATCGCGGAAGCAGAGGTCAATAAAGATAAAATTTATATAAAATTTATATATATATATATAAATGAGAATATATATATAAGAACGCCCGAAGGGTGACGTTTTTAACCGATCTGCGCGGCGCTCCGGGAGTGAGCGACATCGTTCAGATTACCTTAAACAAAAAATACGTAGTAGTGGTAACTGAATAAGAATATGAAGAGAAGAAAAACGGAGGAGCAGGGTATAAAAAGATCGCGGAGGCAGAGGCCAATAAAAATAAATTTAATATATTTATATCAGAACTCCCGAAGGATGAGGGTTCTTTACCGATCTGTGCAGCGCTCCGGAACTGAGCGACATAGTTCAGATTCCCACCAAAACCAGTGAAGATGATATTTTCCTGGTAGTCTGGCAAACAGTTATAATGCCATCCTACGCCAGTTTAACGGTGGGGACGCGATCTAGAGGGGTACTTATGTGTCACGTGATAGAAACGGTAGTGGAAATATTATTATTTATTTATCATTAAACTAAACCGCCGAATACCTTTATCAAAATGAGCCCAAATATGCGATCGGCGACTCAGAACGACAAACTGGACTGCGAGGGCAAATCCGGAAGCCGCATCGGGAGAAATCCCTAATTGAATTTCTTGAGCGATGTCGAATAATAAATTTTAATATGTTAAATAAAAGTTATTTGTAAAATGTTATAGGAATATTTTTACTATAGGATATATTGGCTTAGTCCAATTATAACTTCGAGAAACCTTTCCCTTGGCTGGCGCGCAACTTGGTCGGTGATCTGGAACTGCAGTTCGTTGCCATGCCAACTTTGCTGCCGTCAGAAGTCGAAATGAATAGGGCGGAATCCTAATGGATAGAGCGACTGGTAGTCGTGGCTCGAGAGGGAAATGCTAGAGGCGCACCAGACTTCCCCTTCTTGATGGCGCCAAATATATATCGTTCAGACTCCCACAATAACAAAATACGTTATTAGTGGTAAATGAATAAGAAGAAAAAGAAGAAGAAAAACGGCTCGATCGCGGAAGCAGAGGTCAATAAAGATAAAATTTATATAAAATTTATATATATATATAAATGAGCATATATATATATAAGAACGCCCGAAGGGTGACGTTTTCAACCGATCTGCGCGGCGCTCCGGGAGTGAGCGACATCGTTCAGATTACCTTAAACAAAAAATACGTAGTAGTGGTAACTGAATAAGAATATGAAGAGAAGAAAAACGGAGGAGCAGGGTATAAAAAGATCGCGGAGGCAGAGGCCAATAAAAATAAATTTAATATATTTATATCAGAACGCCCGAAGGATGAGGGTATTTTACCGATCTGTGCAGCGCTCCGGAACTGAGCGACATAGTTCAGATTCCCACCAAAACCAGTGAAGATGATATTTTCCTGGTAGTCTGGCAAACAGTTATAATGCCATCCTACGCCAGTTTAACGGTGGGGACGCGATCTAGAGGGGTACTTATGTGTCACGTGATAGAAACGGTAGTGGAAATATTATTATTTATTTATCATTAAACTAAACCGCCGAATACCTTTATCAAAATGAGCCCAAATATGCGATCGGCGACTCAGAACGACAAACTGGACTGCGAGGGCAAATCCGGAAGCCGCATCGGGAGAAATCCCTAATTGAATTTCTTGAGCGATTTCCGCAAGCCTCTCTTCAATCCTCGACGCTTTGCGGTTGAGGCAGTAAAGCGTGGAGCTGCCCAATGGAGGTGTCTAACCGCTCACAAAAAGGCTGCCTACCTCAAAGCCGTAAGTATATATTACATAATTTTATTTTATATGTGCATTAAAGGAATCATTTCATGATCCTGAAAATTTTTAAGGCGATAGCTGCCCCTCGCACACAACGTCGAAGACGTAACAGCGGTTGTGTGTGCGGAAAAAACGTCCCAATAAAAAGAGAACCTTAAGGGCGCAAATCCCAAAATTTTAAGGTTGTGAGGCAATTGGTGGCGAATAATAAATCTTAATATGTTAAATAAAAGTTATTTGTAAAATGTTGTAGGAATATTTTTACTATAGGATATATTGGCTTAGTCCAATTATAACTTCGAGAAACTTTTCCCTTGGCTGGCGCGCAACTTGGTCGGTGATCTGGAACTGCAGTTCGTTGCCATGCCAACTTTGCTGCCGTCAGAAGTCGAAATGAATAGGGCGGAATCCTAATGGATAGAGCGACTGGTAGTCGTGGCTCGAGAGGGAAATGCTAGAGGCGCACCAGACTTCCCCTTCTTGATGGCGACAAATATATATCGTTCAGACTCCCACAATAACAAAATACGTTATTAGTGGTAAATGAATAAGAAGAAAAAGAAGAAGAAAAACGGCTCGATCGCGGAAGCAGAGGTCAATAAAGATAAAATTTATATAAAATTTATATATATATATATATATAAATGAGAATATATATATAAGAACGCCCGAAGGGTGACGTTTTTAACCGATCTGCGCGGCGCTCTGGGAGTGAGCGACATCGTTCAGATTACCTTAAACAAAAAATACGTAGTAGTGGTAACTGAATAAGAATATGAAGAGAAGAAAAACGGAGGAGCAGGGTATAAAAAGATCGCGGAGGCAGAGGCCAATAAAAATAAATTTAATATATTTATATCAGAACTCCCGAAGGATGAGGGTTCTTTACCGATCTGTGCAGCGCTCCGGAACTGAGCGACATAGTTCAGATTCCCACCAAAACCAGTGAAGATGATATTTTCCTGGTAGTCTGGCAAACAGTTATAATGCCATCGTACGCCAGTTTAACGGTGGGGACGCGATCTAGAGGGGTACTTATGTGTCACGTGATAGAAACGGTAGTGGAAATATTATTATTTATTTATCATTAAACTAAACCGCCGAATACCTTTATCAAAATGAGCCCAAATATGCGATCGGCGACTCAGAACGACAAACTGGACTGCGAGGGCAAATCCGGAAGCCGCATCGGGAGAAATCCCTAATTGAATTTCTTGAGCGATGTCGAATAATAAATTTTAATATGTTAAATAAAAGTTATTTGTAAAATGTTATAGGAATATTTTTACTATAGGATATATTGGCTTAGTCCAATTATAACTTCGAGAAGCCTTTCCCTTGGCTGGCGCGCAACTTGGTCGGTGATCTGGAACTGCAGTTCGTTGCCATGCCAACTTTGCTGCCGTCAGAAGTCGAAATGAATAGGGCGGAATCCTAATGGATAGAGCGACTGGTAGTCGTGGCTCGAGAGGGAAATGCTAGAGGCGCACCAGACTTCCCCTTCTTGATGGCGACAAATATATATCGTTCAGACTCCCACAATAACAAAATACGTTATTAGTGGTAAATGAATAAGAAGAAAAAGAAGAAGAAAAACGGCTCGATCGCGGAAGCAGAGGTCAATAAAGATAAAATTTATATAAAATTTATATATATATATAAATGAGAATATATATATAAGAACGCCCGAAGGGTGACGTTTTTAACCGATCTGCGCGGCGCTCCGGGAGTGAGCGACATCGTTCAGATTACCTTAAACAAAAAATACGTAGTAGTGGTAACTGAATAAGAATATGAAGAGAAGAAAAACGGAGGAGCAGGGTATAAAAAGATCGCGGAGGCAGAGGCCAATAAAAATAAATTTAGTATATTTATATCAGAACGCCCGAAGGATGAGGGTATTTTACCGATCTGTGCAGCGCTCCGGAACTGAGCGACATAGTTCAGATTCCCACCAAAACCAGTGAAGATGATATTTTCCTGGTAGTCTGGCAAACAGTTATAATGCCATCCTACGCCAGTTTAACGGTGGGGACGCGATCTAGAGGGGTACTTATGTGTCACGTGATAGAAACGGTAGTGGAAATATTATTATTTATTTATCATTAAACTAAACCGCCGAATACCTTTATCAAAATGAGCCCAAATATGCGATCGGCGACTCAGAACGACAAACTGGACTGCGAGGGCAAATCCGGAAGCCGCATCGGGAGAAATCCCTAATTGAATTTCTTGAGCGATGTCGAATAATAAATTTTAATATGTTAAATAAAAGTTATTTGTAAAATGTTATAGGAATATTTTTACTATAGGATATATTGGCTTAGTCCAATTATAACTTCGAGAAACCTTTCCCTTGGCTGGCGCGCAACTTGGTCGGTGATCTGGAACTGCAGTTCGTTGCCATGCCAACTTTGCTGCCGTCAGAAGTCGAAATGAATAGGGCGGAATCCTAATGGATAGAGCGACTGGTAGTCGTGGCTCGAGAGGGAAATGCTAGAGGCGCACCAGACTTCCCCTTCTTGATGGCGACAAATATATATCGTTCAGACACCCACAATAACAAAATACGTTATTAGTGGTAAATGAATAAGAAGAAAAAGAAGAAGAAAAACGGCTCGATCGCGGAAGCAGAGGTCAATAAAGATAAAATTTATATAAAATTTATATATATATATATAAATGAGCATATATATATATATAAGAACGCCCGAAGGGTGACGTTTTTAACCGGTCTGCGCGGCGCTCCGGGAGTGAGCGACATCGTTCAGATTACCTTAAACAAAAAATACGTAGTAGGGGTAACTGAATAAGAATATGAAGAGAAGAAAAACGGAGGAGCAGGGTATAAAAAGATCGCGGAGGCAGAGGCCAATAAAAATAAATTTAATATATTTATATCAGAACGCCCGAAGGATGAGGGTATTTTACCGATCTGTGCAGCGCTCCGGAACTGAGCGACATAGTTCAGATTCCCACCAAAACCAGTGAAGATGATATTTTCCTGGTAGTCTGGCAAACAGTTATAATGCCATCGTACGCCAGTTTAACGGTGGGGACGCGATCTAGAGGGGTACTTATGTGTCACGTGATAGAAACGGTAGTGGAAATATTATTATTTATTTACCATTAAACTAAACCGCCGAATACCTTTATCAAAATGAGCCCAAATATGCGATCGGCGACTCAGAACGACAAACTGGACTGCGAGGGCAAATCCGGAAGCCGCATCGGGAGAAATCCCTAATTGAATTTCTTGAGCGATGTCGAATAATAAATTTTAATATGTTAAATAAAAGTTATTTGTAAAATGTTATAGGAATATTTTTACTATAGGATATATTGGCTTAGTCCAATTATAACTTCGAGAAACCTTTCCCTTGGCTGGCGCGCAACTTGGTCGGTGATCTGGAACTGCAGTTCGTTGCCATGCCAACTTTGCTGCCGTCAGAAGTCGAAATGAATAGGGCGGAATCCTAATGGATAGAGCGACTGGTAGTCGTGGTTCGAGAGGGAAATGCTAGAGGCGCACCAGACTTCCCCTTCTTGATGGCGACAAATATATATCGTTCAGACTCCCACAATAACAAAATACGTTATTAGTGGTAAATGAATAAGAAGAAAAAGAAGAAGAAAAACGGCTCGATCGCGGAAGCAGAGGTCAATAAAGATAAAATTTATATAAAATTTATATATATATATAAATGAGCATATATATATATATAAGAACGCCCGAAGGGTGACGTTTTTAACCGATCTGCGCGGCGCTCCGGGAGTGAGCGACATCGTTCAGATTACCTTAAACAAAAAATACGTAGTAGTGGTAACTGAATAAGAATATGAAGAGAAGAAAAACGGAGGAGCAGGGTATAAAAAGATCGCGGAGGCAGAGGCCAATAAAAATAAATTTAATATATTTATATCAGAACGCCCGAAGGATGAGGGTATTTTACCGATCTGTGCAGCGCTCCGGAACTGAGCGACATAGTTCAGATTCCCACCAAAACCAGTGAAGATGATATTTTCCTGGTAGTCTGGCAAACAGTTATAATGCCATCGTACGCCAGTTTAACGGTGGGGACGCGATCTAGAGGGGTACTTATGTGTCACGTGATAGAAACGGTAGTGGAAATATTATTATTTATTTACCATTAAACTAAACCGCCGAATACCTTTATCAAAATGAGCCCAAATATGCGATCGGCGACTCAGAACGACAAACTGGACTGCGAGGGCAAATCCGGAAGCCGCATCGGGAGAAATCCCTAATTGAATTTCTTGAGCGATTTCCGCAAGCCTCTCTTCAATCCTCGACGCTTTGCGGTTGAGGCAGTAAAGCGTGGAGCTGCCCAATGGAGGTGTCTAACCGCTCACAAAAAGGCTGCCTACCTCAAAGCCGTAAGTATATATTACATAATTTTATTTTATATGTGCATTAAAGGAATCATTTCATGATCCTGAAAATTTTTAAGGCGATAGCTGCCCCTCGCACACAACGTCGAAGACGTAACAGCGGTTGTGTGTGCGGAAAAAGCGTCCCAATAAAAAGAGAACCTTAAGGGCGCAAATCCCAAAATTTTAAGGTTGTGAGGCAATTGGTGGCGAATGATAAATCTTAATATGTTAAATAAAAGTTATTTGTAAAATGTTGTAGGAATATTTTTACTATAGGATATATTGGCTTAGTCCAATTATAACTTCGAGAAACCTTTCCCTTGGCTGGCGCGCAACTTGGTCGGTGATCTGGAACTGCAGTTCGTTGCCATGCCAACTTTGCTGCCGTCAGAAGTCGAAATGAATAGGGCGGAATCCTAATGGATAGAGCGACTGGTAGTCGTGGCTCGAGAGGGAAATGCTAGAGGCGCACCAGACTTCCCCTTCTTGATGGCGACAAATATATATCGTTCAGACTCCCACAATAACAAAATACGTTATTAGTGGTAAATGAATAAGAAGAAAAAGAAGAAGAAAAACGGCTCGATCGCGGAAGCAGAGGTCAATAAAGATAAAATTTATATAAAATTTATATATATATATAAATGAGCATATATATATATATAAGAACGCCCGAAGGGTGACGTTTTAAACCGATCTGCGCGGCGCTCCGGGAGTGAGCGACATCGTTCAGATTACCTTAAACAAAAAATACGTAGTAGTGGTAACTGAATAAGAATATGAAGAGAAGAAAAACGGAGGAGCAGGGTATAAAAAGATCGCGGAGGCAGAGGCCAATAAAAATAAATTTAATATATTTATATCAGAACGCCCGAAGGATGAGGGTATTTTACCGATCTGTGCAGCGCTCCGGAACTGAGCGACATAGTTCAGATTCCCACCAAAACCAGTGAAGATGATATTTTCCTGGTAGTCTGGCAAACAGTTATAATGCCATCCTACGCCAGTTTAACGGTGGGGACGCGATCTAGAGGGGTACTTATGTGTCACGTGATAGAAACGGTAGTGGAAATATTATTATTTATTTATCATTAAACTAAACCGCCGAATACCTTTATCAAAATGAGCCCAAATATGCGATCGGCGACTCAGAACGACAAACTGGACTGCGAGGGCAAATCCGGAAGCCGCATCGGGAGAAATCCCTAATTGAATTTCTTGAGCGATTTCCGCAAGCCTCTCTTCAATCCTCGACGCTTTGCGGTTGAGGCAGTAAAGCGTGGAGCTGCCCAATGGAGGTGTCTAACCGCTCACAAAAAGGCTGCCTACCTCAAAGCCGTAAGTATATATTACATAATTTTATTTTATATGTGCATTAAAGGAATCATTTCATGATCCTGAAAATTTTTAAGGCGATAGCTGCCCCTCGCACACAACGTCGAAGACGTAACAGCGGTTGTGTGTGCGGAAAAAGCGTCCCAATAAAAAGAGAACCTTAAGGGCGCAAATCCCAAAATTTTAAGGTTGTGAGGCAATTGGTGGCGAATAATAAATCTTAATATGTTAAATAAAAGTTATTTGTAAAATGTTGTAGGAATATTTTTACTATAGGATATATTGGCTTAGTCCAATTATAACTTCGAGAAACTTTTCCCTTGGCTGGCGCGCAACTTGGTCGGTGATCTGGAACTGCAGTTCGTTGCCATGCCAACTTTGCTGCCGTCAGAAGTCGAAATGAATAGGGCGGAATCCTAATGGATAGAGCGACTGGTAGTCGTGGCTCGAGAGGGAAATGCTAGAGGCGCACCAGACTTCCCCTTCTTGATGGCGACAAATATATATCGTTCAGACTCCCACAATAACAAAATACGTTATTAGTGGTAAATGAATAAGAAGAAAAAGAAGAAGAAAAACGGCTCGATCGCGGAAGCAGAGGTCAATAAAGATAAAATTTATATAAAATTTATATATATATATATAAATGAGAATATATATATAAGAGCGCCCGAAGGGTGACGTTTTTAACCGATCTGCGCGGCGCTCCGGGAGTGAGCGACATCGTTCAGATTACCTTAAACAAAAAATACGTAGTAGTGGTAACTGAATAAGAATATGAAGAGAAGAAAAACGGAGGAGCAGGGTATAAAAAGATCGCGGAGGCAGAGGCCAATAAAAATAAATTTAATATATTTATATCAGAACTCCCGAAGGATGAGGGTTCTTTACCGATCTGTGCAGCGCTCCGGAACTGAGCGACATAGTTCAGATTCCCACCAAAACCAGTGAAGATGATATTTTCCTGGTAGTCTGGCAAACAGTTATAATGCCATCGTACGCCAGTTTAACGGTGGGGACGCGATCTAGAGGGGTACTTATGTGTCACGTGATAGAAACGGTAGTGGAAATATTATTATTTATTTATCATTAAACTAAACCGCCGAATACCTTTATCAAAATGAGCCCAAATATGCGATCGGCGACTCAGAACGACAAACTGGACTGCGAGGGCAAATCCGGAAGCCGCATCGGGAGAAATCCCTAATTGAATTTCTTGAGCGATGTCGAATAATAAATTTTAATATGTTAAATAAAAGTTATTTGTAAAATGTTATAGGAATATTTTTACTATAGGATATATTGGCTTAGTCCAATTATAACTTCGAGAAGCCTTTCCCTTGGCTGGCGCGCAACTTGGTCGGTGATCTGGAACTGCAGTTCGTTGCCATGCCAACTTTGCTGCCGTCAGAAGTCGAAATGAATAGGGCGGAATCCTAATGGATAGAGCGACTGGTAGTCGTGGCTCGAGAGGGAAATGCTAGAGGCGCACCAGACTTCCCCTTCTTGATGGCGACAAATATATATCGTTCAGACTCCCACAATAACAAAATACGTTATTAGTGGTAAATGAATAAGAAGAAAAAGAAGAAGAAAAACGGCTCGATCGCGGAAGCAGAGGTCAATAAAGATAAAATTTATATAAAATTTATATATATATATAAATGAGAATATATATATAAGAACGCCCGAAGGGTGACGTTTTTAACCGATCTGCGCGGCGCTCCGGGAGTGAGCGACATCGTTCAGATTACCTTAAACAAAAAATACGTAGTAGTGGTAACTGAATAAGAATATGAAGAGAAGAAAAACGGAGGAGCAGGGTATAAAAAGATCGCGGAGGCAGAGGCCAATAAAAATAAATTTAGTATATTTATATCAGAACGCCCGAAGGATGAGGGTATTTTACCGATCTGTGCAGCGCTCCGGAACTGAGCGACATAGTTCAGATTCCCACCAAAACCAGTGAAGATGATATTTTCCTGGTAGTCTGGCAAACAGTTATAATGCCATCCTACGCCAGTTTAACGGTGGGGACGCGATCTAGAGGGGTACTTATGTGTCACGTGATAGAAACGGTAGTGGAAATATTATTATTTATTTATCATTAAACTAAACCGCCGAATACCTTTATCAAAATGAGCCCAAATATGCGATCGGCGACTCAGAACGACAAACTGGACTGCGAGGGCAAATCCGGAAGCCGCATCGGGAGAAATCCCTAATTGAATTTCTTGAGCGATGTCGAATAATAAATTTTAATATGTTAAATAAAAGTTATTTGTAAAATGTTATAGGAATATTTTTACTATAGGATATATTGGCTTAGTCCAATTATAACTTCGAGAAACCTTTCCCTTGGCTGGCGCGCAACTTGGTCGGTGATCTGGAACTGCAGTTCGTTGCCATGCCAACTTTGCTGCCGTCAGAAGTCGAAATGAATAGGGCGGAATCCTAATGGATAGAGCGACTGGTAGTCGTGGCTCGAGAGGGAAATGCTAGAGGCGCACCAGACTTCCCCTTCTTGATGGCGACAAATATATATCGTTCAGACTCCCACAATAACAAAATACGTTATTAGTGGTAAATGAATAAGAAGAAAAAGAAGAAGAAAAACGGCTCGATCGCGGAAGCAGAGGTCAATAAAGATAAAATTTATATAAAATTTATATATATATATAAATGAGAATATATATATAAGAACGCCCGAAGGGTGACGTTTTTAACCGATCTGCGCGGCGCTCCGGGAGTGAGCGACATCGTTCAGATTACCTTAAACAAAAAATACGTAGTAGTGGTAACTGAATAAGAATATGAAGAGAAGAAAAACGGAGGAGCAGGGTATAAAAAGATCGCGGAGGCAGAGGCCAATAAAAATAAATTTAGTATATTTATATCAGAACGCCCGAAGGATGAGGGTATTTTACCGATCTGTGCAGCGCTCCGGAACTGAGCGACATAGTTCAGATTCCCACCAAAACCAGTGAAGATGATATTTTCCTGGTAGTCTGGCAAACAGTTATAATGCCATCCTACGCCAGTTTAACGGTGGGGACGCGATCTAGAGGGGTACTTATGTGTCACGTGATAGAAACGGTAGTGGAAATATTATTATTTATTTATCATTAAACTAAACCGCCGAATACCTTTATCAAAATGAGCCCAAATATGCGATCGGCGACTCAGAACGACAAACTGGACTGCGAGGGCAAATCCGGAAGCCGCATCGGGAGAAATCCCTAATTGAATTTCTTGAGCGATGTCGAATAATAAATTTTAATATGTTAAATAAAAGTTATTTGTAAAATGTTATAGGAATATTTTTACTATAGGATATATTGGCTTAGTCCAATTATAACTTCGAGAAACCTTTCCCTTGGCTGGCGCGCAACTTGGTCGGTGATCTGGAACTGCAGTTCGTTGCCATGCCAACTTTGCTGCCGTCAGAAGTCGAAATGAATAGGGCGGAATCCTAATGGATAGAGCGACTGGTAGTCGTGGCTCGAGAGGGAAATGCTAGAGGCGCACCAGACTTCCCCTTCTTGATGGCGACAAATATATATCGTTCAGACTCCCACAATAACAAAATACGTTATTAGTGGTAAATGAATAAGAAGAAAAAGAAGAAGAAAAACGGCTCGATCGCGGAAGCAGAGGTCAATAAAGATAAAATTTATATAAAATTTATATATATATATATAAATGAGCATATATATATATATAAGAACGCCCGAAGGGTGACGTTTTTAACCGATCTGCGCGGCGCTCCGGGAGTGAGCGACATCGTTCAGATTACCTTAAACAAAAAATACGTAGTAGGGGTAACTGAATAAGAATATGAAGAGAAGAAAAACGCAGGGTATAAAAAGATCGCGGAGGCAGAGGCCAATAAAAATAAATTTAATATATTTATATCAGAACGCCCGAAGGATGAGGGTATTTTACCGATCTGTGCAGCGCTCCGGAACTGAGCGACATAGTTCAGATTCCCACCAAAACCAGTGAAGATGATATTTTCCTGGTAGTCTGGCAAACAGTTATAATGCCATCGTACGCCAGTTTAACGGTGGGGACGCGATCTAGAGGGGTACTTATGTGTCACGTGATAGAAACGGTAGTGGAAATATTATTATTTATTTACCATTAAACTAAACCGCCGAATACCTTTATCAAAATGAGCCCAAATATGCGATCGGTGACTCAGAACGACAAACTGGACTGTGAGGGCAAATCCGGAAGCCGCATCGGGAGAAATCCCTAATTGAATTTCTTGAGCGATTTCCGCAAGCCTCTCTTCAATCCTCGACGCTTTGCGGTTGAGGCAGTGAAGCGTGGAGCTGCCCAATGGAGGTGTCTAACCGCTCACAAAAAGGCTGCCTACCTCAAAGCCGTAAGTATATATTACATAATTTTATTTTATATGTGCATTAAAGGAATCATTTCATGATCCTGAAAATTTTTAAGGCGATAGCTGCCCCTCGCACACAACGTCGAAGACGTAACAGCGGTTGTGTGTGCGGAAAAAGCGTCCCAATAAAAAGAGAACCTTAAGGGCGCAAATCCCAAAATTTTAAGGTTGTGAGGCAATTGGTGGCGAATAATAAATCTTAATATGTTAAATAAAAGTTATTTGTAAAATGTTGTAGGAATATTTTTACTATAGGATATATTGGCTTAGTCCAATTATAACTTCGAGAAACTTTTCCCTTGGCTGGCGCGCAACTTGTTCGGTGATCTGGAACTGCAGTTCGTTGCCATGCCAACTTTGCTGCCGTCAGAAGTCGAAATGAATAGGGCGGAATCCTAATGGATAGAGCGACTGGTAGTCGTGGCTCGAGAGGGAAATGCTAGAGGCGCACCAGACTTCCCCTTCTTGATGGCGACAAATATATATCGTTCAGACTCCCACAATAACAAAATACGTTATTAGTGGTAAATGAATAAGAAGAAAAAGAAGAAGAAAAACGGCTCGATCGCGGAAGCAGAGGTCAATAAAGATAAAATTTATATAAAATTTATATATATATATAAATGAGAATATATATATAAGAACGCCCGAAGGGTGACGTTTTTAACCGATCTGCGCGGCGCTCCGGGAGTGAGCGACATCGTTCAGATTACCTTAAACAAAAAATACGTAGTAGTGGTAACTGAATAAGAATATGAAGAGAAGAAAAACGGAGGAGCAGGGTATAAAAAGATCGCGGAGGCAGAGGCCAATAAAAATAAATTTAGTATATTTATATCAGAACGCCCGAAGGATGAGGGTATTTTACCGATCTGTGCAGCGCTCCGGAACTGAGCGACATAGTTCAGATTCCCACCAAAACCAGTGAAGATGATATTTTCCTGGTAGTCTGGCAAACAGTTATAATGCCATCCTACGCCAGTTTAACGGTGGGGACGCGATCTAGAGGGGTACTTATGTGTCACGTGATAGAAACGGTAGTGGAAATATTATTATTTATTTATCATTAAACTAAACCGCCGAATACCTTTATCAAAATGAGCCCAAATATGCGATCGGCGACTCAGAACGACAAACTGGACTGCGAGGGCAAATCCGGAAGCCGCATCGGGAGAAATCCCTAATTGAATTTCTTGAGCGATGTCGAATAATAAATTTTAATATGTTAAATAAAAGTTATTTGTAAAATGTTATAGGAATATTTTTACTATAGGATATATTGGCTTAGTCCAATTATAACTTCGAGAAACCTTTCCCTTGGCTGGCGCGCAACTTGGTCGGTGATCTGGAACTGCAGTTCGTTGCCATGCCAACTTTGCTGCCGTCAGAAGTCGAAATGAATAGGGCGGAATCCTAATGGATAGAGCGACTGGTAGTCGTGGCTCGAGAGGGAAATGCTAGAGGCGCACCAGACTTCCCCTTCTTGATGGCGACAAATATATATCGTTCAGACTCCCACAATAACAAAATACGTTATTAGTGGTAAATGAATAAGAAGAAAAAGAAGAAGAAAAACGGCTCGATCGCGGAAGCAGAGGTCAATAAAGATAAAATTTATATAAAATTTATATATATATATATAAATGAGCATATATATATATATAAGAACGCCCGAAGGGTGACGTTTTTAACCGATCTGCGCGGCGCTCCGGGAGTGAGCGACATCGTTCAGATTACCTTAAACAAAAAATACGTAGTAGGGGTAACTGAATAAGAATATGAAGAGAAGAAAAACGCAGGGTATAAAAAGATCGCGGAGGCAGAGGCCAATAAAAATAAATTTAATATATTTATATCAGAACGCCCGAAGGATGAGGGTATTTTACCGATCTGTGCAGCGCTCCGGAACTGAGCGACATAGTTCAGATTCCCACCAAAACCAGTGAAGATGATATTTTCCTGGTAGTCTGGCAAACAGTTATAATGCCATCGTACGCCAGTTTAACGGTGGGGACGCGATCTAGAGGGGTACTTATGTGTCACGTGATAGAAACGGTAGTGGAAATATTATTATTTATTTACCATTAAACTAAACCGCCGAATACCTTTATCAAAATGAGCCCAAATATGCGATCGGTGACTCAGAACGACAAACTGGACTGTGAGGGCAAATCCGGAAGCCGCATCGGGAGAAATCCCTAATTGAATTTCTTGAGCGATTTCCGCAAGCCTCTCTTCAATCCTCGACGCTTTGCGGTTGAGGCAGTGAAGCGTGGAGCTGCCCAATGGAGGTGTCTAACCGCTCACAAAAAGGCTGC
Organism: Sicus ferrugineus; assembly: GCA_922984085.1. Taxonomy (NCBI): domain Eukaryota; kingdom Metazoa; phylum Arthropoda; class Insecta; order Diptera; family Conopidae; genus Sicus; species Sicus ferrugineus. The sequence goes on from OV277351.1 coordinate 16,866,927, forward strand.
CTACCTCAAAGCCGTAAGTATATATTACATAATTTTATTTTATATGTGCATTAAAGGAATCATTTCATGATCCTGAAAATTTTTAAGGCGATAGCTGCCCCTCGCACACAACGTCGAAGACGTAACAGCGGTTGTGTGTGCGGAAAAAGCGTCCCAATAAAAAGAGAACCTTAAGGGCGCAAATCCCAAAATTTTAAGGTTGTGAGGCAATTGGTGGCGAATAATAAATCTTAATATGTTAAATAAAAGTTATTTGTAAAATGTTGTAGGAATATTTTTACTATAGGATATATTGGCTTAGTCCAATTATAACTTCGAGAAACTTTTCCCTTGGCTGGCGCGCAACTTGTTCGGTGATCTGGAACTGCAGTTCGTTGCCATGCCAACTTTGCTGCCGTCAGAAGTCGAAATGAATAGGGCGGAATCCTAATGGATAGAGCGACTGGTAGTCGTGGCTCGAGAGGGAAATGCTAGAGGCGCACCAGACTTCCCCTTCTTGATGGCGACAAATATATATCGTTCAGACTCCCACAATAACAAAATACGTTATTAGTGGTAAATGAATAAGAAGAAAAAGAAGAAGAAAAACGGCTCGATCGCGGAAGCAGAGGTCAATAAAGATAAAATTTATATAAAATTTATATATATATATATATATAAATGAGAATATATATATAAGAACGCCCGAAGGGTGACGTTTTTAACCGATCTGCGCGGCGCTCCGGGAGTGAGCGACATCGTTCAGATTACCTTAAACAAAAAATACGTAGTAGTGGTAACTGAATAAGAATATGAAGAGAAGAAAAACGGAGGAGCAGGGTATAAAAAGATCGCGGAGGCAGAGGCCAATAAAAATAAATTTAATATATTTATATCAGAACGCCCGAAGGATGAGGGTATTTTACCGATCTGTGCAGCGCTCCGGAACTGAGCGACATAGTTCAGATTCCCACCAAAACCAGTGAAGATGATATTTTCCTGGTAGTCTGGCAAACAGTTATAATGCCATCCTACGCCAGTTTAACGGTGGGGACGCGATCTAGAGGGGTACTTATGTGTCACGTGATAGAAACGGTAGTGGAAATATTATTATTTATTTATCATTAAACTAAACCGCCGAATACCTTTATCAAAATGAGCCCAAATATGCGATCGGCGACTCAGAACGACAAACTGGACTGCGAGGGCAAATCCGGAAGCCGCATCGGGAGAAATCCCTAATTGAATTTCTTGAGCGATGTCGAATAATAAATTTTAATATGTTAAATAAAAGTTATTTGTAAAATGTTATAGGAATATTTTTACTATAGGATATATTGGCTTAGTCCAATTATAACTTCGAGAAACCTTTCCCTTGGCTGGCGCGCAACTTGGTCGGTGATCTGGAACTGCAGTTCGTTGCCATGCCAACTTTGCTGCCGTCAGAAGTCGAAATGAATAGGGCGGAATCCTAATGGATAGAGCGACTGGTAGTCGTGGTTCGAGAGGGAAATGCTAGAGGCGCACCAGACTTCCCCTTCTTGATGGCGACAAATATATATCGTTCAGACTCCCACAATAACAAAATACGTTATTAGTGGTAAATGAATAAGAAGAAAAAGAAGAAGAAAAACGGCTCGATCGCGGAAGCAGAGGTCAATAAAGATAAAATTTATATAAAATTTATATATATATATAAATGAGCATATATATATATATATAAGAACGCCCGAAGGGTGACGTTTTTAACCGATCTGCGCGGCGCTCCGGGAGTGAGCGACATCGTTCAGATTACCTTAAACAAAAAATACGTAGTAGTGGTAACTGAATAAGAATATGAAGAGAAGAAAAACGGAGGAGCAGGGTATAAAAAGATCGCGGAGGCAGAGGCCAATAAAAATAAATTTAATATATTTATATCAGAACGCCCGAATTATGAGGGTATTTTACCGATCTGTGCAGCGCTCCGGAACTGAGCGACATAGTTCAGATTCCCACCAAAACCAGTGAAGATGATATTTTCCTGGTAGTCTGGCAAACAGTTATAATGCCATCCTACGCCAGTTTAACGGTGGGGACGCGATCTAGAGGGGTACTTATGTGTCACGTGATAGAAACGGTAGTGGAAATATTATTATTTATTTATCATTAAACTAAACCGCCGAATACCTTTATCAAAATGAGCCCAAATATGCGATCGGCGACTCAGAACGACAAACTGGACTGCGAGGGCAAATCCGGAAGCCGCATCGGGAGAAATCCCTAATTGAATTTCTTGAGCGATTTCCGCAAGCCTCTCTTCAATCCTCGACGCTTTGCGGTTGAGGCAGTAAAGCGTGGAGCTGCCCAATGGAGGTGTCTAACCGCTCACAAAAAGGCTGCCTACCTCAAAGCCGTAAGTATATATTACATAATTTTATTTTATATGTGCATTAAAGGAATCATTTCATGATCCTGAAAATTTTTAAGGCGATAGCTGCCCCTCGCACACAACGTCGAAGACGTAACAGCGGTTGTGTGTGCGGAAAAAGCGTCCCAATAAAAAGAGAACCTTAAGGGCGCAAATCCCAAAATTTTAAGGTTGTGAGGCAATTGGTGGCGAATGATAAATCTTAATATGTTAAATAAAAGTTATTTGTAAAATGTTGTAGGAATATTTTTACTATAGGATATATTGGCTTAGTCCAATTATAACTTCGAGAAACTTTTCCCTTGGCTGGCGCGCAACTTGGTCGGTGATCTGGAACTGCAGTTCGTTGCCATGCCAACTTTGCTGCCGTCAGAAGTCGAAATGAATAGGGCGGAATCCTAATGGATAGAGCGACTGGTAGTCGTGGCTCGAGAGGGAAATGCTAGAGGCGCACCAGACTTCCCCTTCTTGATGGCGACAAATATATATCGTTCAGACTCCCACAATAACAAAATACGTTATTAGTGGTAAATGAATAAGAAGAAAAAGAAGAAGAAAAACGGCTCGATCGCGGAAGCAGAGGTCAATTAAGATAAAATTTATATAAAATTTATATATATATATATATAAATGAGAATATATATATAAGAACGCCCGAAGGGTGACGTTTTTAACCGATCTGCGCGGCGCTCCGGGAGTGAGCGACATCGTTCAGATTACCTTAAACAAAAAATACGTAGTAGTGGTAACTGAATAAGAATATGAAGAGAAGAAAAACGGAGGAGCAGGGTATAAAAAGATCGCGGAGGCAGAGGCCAATAAAAATAAATTTAATATATTTATATCAGAACGCCCGAAGGATGAGGGTATTTTACCGATCTGTGCAGCGCTCCGGAACTGAGCGACATAGTTCAGATTCCCACCAAAACCAGTGAAGATGATATTTTCCTGGTAGTCTGGCAAACAGTTATAATGCCATCCTACGCCAGTTTAACGGTGGGGACGCGATCTAGAGGGGTACTTATGTGTCACGTGATAGAAACGGTAGTGGAAATATTATTATTTATTTATCATTAAACTAAACCGCCGAATACCTTTATCAAAATGAGCCCAAATATGCGATCGGCGACTCAGAACGACAAACTGGACTGCGAGGGCAAATCCGGAAGCCGCATCGGGAGAAATCCCTAATTGAATTTCTTGAGCGATGTCGAATAATAAATTTTAATATGTTAAATAAAAGTTATTTGTAAAATGTTATAGGAATATTTTTACTATAGGATATATTGGCTTAGTCCAATTATAACTTCGAGAAACCTTTCCCTTGGCTGGCGCGCAACTTGGTCGGTGATCTGGAACTGCAGTTCGTTGCCATGCCAACTTTGCTGCCGTCAGAAGTCGAAATGAATAGGGCGGAATCCTAATGGATAGAGCGACTGGTAGTCGTGGCTCGAGAGGGAAATGCTAGAGGCGCACCAGACTTCCCCTTCCTGATGGTGACAAATATATATCGTTCAGACTCCCACAATAACAAAATACGTTATTAGTGGTAAATGAATAAGAAGAAAAAGAAGAAGAAAAACGGCTCGATCGCGGAAGCAGAGGTCAATAAAGATAAAATTTATATAAAATTTATATATATATATATAAATGAGCATATATATATATATAAGAACGCCCGAAGGGTGACGTTTTTAACCGATCTGCGCGACGCTCCGGGAGTGAGCGACATCGTTCAGATTACCTTAAACAAAAAATACGTAGTAGTGGTAACTGAATAAGAATATGAAGAGAAGAAAAACGGAGGAGCAGGGTATAAAAAGATCGCGGAGGCAGAGGCCAATAAAAATAAATTTAATATATTTATATCAGAACGCCCGAAGGATGAGGGTATTTTACCGATCTGTGCAGCGCTCCGGAACTGAGCGACATAGTTCAGATTCCCACCAAAACCAGTGAAGATGATATTTTCCTGGTAGTCTGGCAAACAGTTATAATGCCATCCTACGCCAGTTTAACGGTGGGGACGCGATCTAGAGGGGTACTTATGTGTCACGTGATAGAAACGGTAGTGGAAATATTATTATTTATTTATCATTAAACTAAACCGCCGAATACCTTTATCAAAATGAGCCCAAATATGCGATCGGCGACTCAGAACGACAAACTGGACTGCGAGGGCAAATCCGGAAGCCGCATCGGGAGAAATCCCTAATTGAATTTCTTGAGCGATTTCCGCAAGCCTCTCTTCAATCCTCGACGCTTTGCGGTGGAGGCAGTGAAGCGTGGCGCTGCCCAATGGAGGTGTCTAAAATGAATAGGGCGGAATCCTAATGACGAGATGTTGGCTATTTCAGTCGGGATTGAGTGCAGTTTTTGGGCCGAGTGCAGTTGCTACTGCGTGCCATATAGGCAACTGTTGTCCAACAAGCAGCTTAAATAGCGGAATTCCGTATGAACGGTGGAACAAGATCAAAGTGAAACTGGATTATCTTCGAATTTTTGGGTCAAAAGTATTTGTATTAAATAAAAATCCTAATAGACAAAATTTCAGATCGAGCCATAAAACAAGTTTTTGTTGGATATCCACGGAATAGAAAGGGATATCATATATGGGTTCCTAGTAAGCATAAATATATACATACACGCGACGTAAGGTTCCTGGAAGATGTTGAAAAAGTATCATCGAACTCAAGTTGAGTTAATGACCTCCGTTATGAAAATGAAGTTCAAGAAATTATTGATGAATGTAAATGAACATTCGGAAGCCGAAATCCCGATATTGCCATCAATTTCGGAAAACCGCGGGAATCATATACATGTCGAGGATGGTGCTCCTGAAAAGTAGACCAAAAATGAGATAATTCGAGCTCCCGGGCGACCAAGGACAATCCGGACAGGAAACAGTCGACGTCCACGAAAGGCGTGTACCAGTCGAAAGTTCATCCCTAGTTACCCATTGTTGACGCTACACCAGAGGATGAGAACAAGCCACAGTGATCGCGATAATTTTGAAGAGGCCTTGTTTGCTGGAACAGGTGAAATTAACCTTAACCTGATGCATTAGAAAGCGCAGAATAAAATGAATGGAAAGTAGCGACAAAATCTGAGGTAATTAGTTTAATAAAAAATGAAACATGGGAAATTTTAAAGCATAATGATAAAGGGAATATAATTGGTTGTCGGATAGAATTGTCGAATAAATTCGATTCCCACGGAAAAGTTTAATGGCGTGAAGCCCACTTGGTATAGTCTACTTTATACTCACAGGAGTACTTTATACTCACAGGAGTACTTTATACTCACAGGAGTACTTTATACTCACAGGAGTATAAAGTAGACTATAACCAAACTTTTGCTCCAGTAGCGATATTAGACACTGTGAGGTTACTTTTAGCATTGTCTGCACATTTAGATTTAAAATTTGGCAATTTAATATTGCCGGCAAATTTTTGTTTGGGTTGGGAAATAAGCAGAATGATGGTGAAATAGAATTATAGCAGACGAGCTATATAAATGGATTATTGAAACAATTTGACATGAATTCCTGCAGAAGTTAATATACAATTTGATAAGGAGAGCCAAACGAGATGTTGACCAAAAATTTTCCATATAGATCACTAATTGGAGCCTTAATGTACTTTTCGGTGGCCAGTAGGCCGAATATTGCTAACATTGTGTCGAAGTTAGCACAATCTTCATTCAATAATTTTTGCACTTACCTTCTTCCGTTTGTTTTTTGTGTTCTACTTACTTTTATATTCAATAAATAAATTCATCAACAAGTATAAGGGAAATCCAAATAGCTTCAATTTCATAATAAGGAGGTTATGGTTCACAACGTCAAAAGCTTTGATTAAATCCGTATATATGACATCAGTTTGCAAACCATTTTTAAAATAATTGATTGTCTTGATACAAATTGATACAAATTTAAGTAGATCTGTTGTTGTAGATTTTCCGGTGCAAAATCCATGCTGAACGGGAGAAATGGATGAACAAACATCACGCGAAATCTGAGAGATAATAATTTTCTCGAATAATTTAGGCAGCGTACTCAATTTAGCAATACCACGATAATTAGATGTTAGATCTATTTTCAAATTAGTGTATGGCAATAATGTAGGTGGATTTTCATGCAGCAGGAAAATAGCCAGAGCGTAAAGAGTATTCAAAAATCGGTTTTATCGGTATAGCTAATTCTTTAACAAAATTTTTTCACAATGCATGAAGGAATGTTGTCAGGTCTAGGATTGTAATTACATTTTAGATTCATCAGTTCCCTTAGAACTGTAGTTTCATCAATAACTGGGTGTATAATATGACAATTCGATACTGAGTAAGGATAACTCATTGAATCAATCTCGCATCGGAATATGTTGACTTAAAATTTTTGGCGAACAAGTTGCATATTAATTTAGTATCACCCGATTCCGTAATATATTTATATCAGAACGACCGAAGGGTGAGAGGTAACTGAACAACAATATAAAGAAAAGAAAAACGGCTCGATCACAAAGGTAGAGGCCAATAAAAATAAATGTAATATAATTATAACAGAACTCCGGAAGGGTGAGGGTTTATTCACTTTGTTCTTCTGTTTGTAACGCAGAAAAGGAGACAAGATGGGAAGGGAAGAATATACTCATTCTTGCTCAACGTCACCTCGAGTCGATTTAGCCCCATCCCATGCCTGTCTAGACGGACGGACTGATAATTTTATGCTTAAAGCAGTCGTATAGTAAGAACATTTTAAATCTGAGCAGTTATAGCACCCACTTATATTCCCAGCATTCCTAGGGGAATTTCCGAGGGGAATGTGATCTATTCACGTGTCTCTTCTCTAATCGCACAGGAGGTAAAATAAATATTAAGAGTTAATTTTGTAGTTGGTAATATTAATACGATATTTTATGGGTATGGCTCGCCTAACTTTAGCGTTATAAAGTATTACAAATGCCTCTAATTTTGAGGCATATTTCTAAACTTTTCGGGTTTAGGGTATACAACCAATTTCCTTTACACATAAATTGACACATTCTTTGTCGTTTTATTATCAAATTTTTTTTCAGCATACCTAATGTTTCGTTGAGCGCTATTTGTGTATAATATTTCAAAAAAATACCAATCGTAGAACTCTGGCAGTGTTTGCAAAGAAGGAAGGCTTTTAAGCAATATAATAGTAGAAACTTGCCGGAGTCTATTTGTAGAAAAAAAAAAAAGTTCCCTCTATCTCCCCTATAACAGTAGCTTACAAAAAAGTAGTAGCTTTCAAAATGGATCAATTGGTTAAAAAATAAAATCAAACCTGTTGTGTTATCGTTAAAAAGACTTTGATGCTTATCCCGAAATTTGATGCTTATCCCGACTTGAGGCCTGCTACGTATTCCAGTGTTCTCGACAGCACTCATCATTTAGCAAACGCAAACTGAATTTTTTTTTTGCGATGACTGGCGTGGGTGTAGTGAGTAAATAATTGAAAATACTTCGACTCGGACTCTATTAAAAAAGAGAAATTTTTTGAGGTTATTTCGAGGTTATCAGGATATGTTAATTATGGAAATCCATGCATTTTAATAAATTACGACATAAATAATATTTTTCAGTTAAAATTAGTTTAAAATGCAATAAAAACTCTTTAAACAAATAACTTTAAAAATAGCTTATAAAACTGAAGCCTTCAGCAATATAAGGTGTCAATTATAAACACTTTCTGTCTACAGGCACTTTACAGCTAGAGCTCGCTTCAAATGATGTACATTTTCAATACATTGCTACATTTACATTAGAACAAATGAATAAGTAAGTAAATAAAAGTTAATATTTTATTTTTTGCCTTAACGCGATGTGATGTGATTATAGAATGCAGCCTAATTACAGAAGTACACCTTAAAAATCTGCATAAATTTCAAGTGATTTTCCATCATCATCAACATCAGAGACATCATCTGACTCACAACCGTCCAGCTCAGTGATATTCTTTCCGAAGCAAACTCTTTCAGCAGCAGCTGCTGCTGCTTTGGTAATCATTCAGCATTCTATCATTCACTGAGCGGATGAAAAAGGATTAAATAAATAAATCTTTTTCCAACGTCTCGATGAGGACAACTTCCATGGATTTCAGTACGGACTCTACCAGCGGGTGCGTTTCTTCCAATTAAGGGGAGAAAAATTGAGTGGCATTCAATTGGAAACACGGGCTGAGCAGAAATGAAGATATTTCAGATTTCTTATTTGAGGGAAGAAAAAACAATCAAAGTATCTCAAGGGGGAAGAAGCATCTGATATCCACCGCACGGAAAAAAATTTGCAAAAAAGGATGCCGAGACTAGGCAGGGGATGGCAGGCGGAATCACAAAATAAAAAATCATTTGATTTTTAATTAGGTTGATTTAGTATATTTTTCTCTTTTTAATGGTTTTTATTAATTTTTTCAATCCACGTTCGTGCTTTTTTTCTTCCCTTTTATGCTTTTTCAATAATTCCTCTTCCTAAAACTCTTTTTTCATGCCATTTGTTACAAGGATAATACAGCGCTTGTGCCTGCAGCCATATTGAAATCTCCGAGGACTCGTCAGCAACAGCGCAGCCACTTGGACTTTCTTTAACTTGACGCTACTGCAAAAGGGTTTCAACTTAATTAAACGTTCTTTTTTCCGTCTGATTTTTTGTTTTGATTTTCCACTTTGTTTTTCAATTCCGCGTCCCTCCTTATTGTAAGCGTCCTTCGGTTGTGGGCTTCAAACTGTCAACGTATTGGTCTGCCAAATAGACAACTAAAGTGGCTTGAATTTTTCTTTAATTAAGTGTGACGTTTGCCACTCGAGTGGCTAGGAATTGAAGGGGAAAAATGACGATGAAGGAGAAGCGGAAGAGCGAAAATGCGCAATTTGAAAATTTGACAACTTGATTAATTAAGGATTTTATTTTTTTGCGCAAAATGACTGAACGAAAACTTAAGGGCCTCAAATTGAAATGGCATAAAATAATTTATTTTACAAATTTGTTAGTAGTCTGGCAACACTACAGGGTTCGGAAAATATATTTTCTTTTAAAAAGTGAATATTATAAGAAACAACATTGTTCATTTAAATTTAGAAGTCTTCGATTTATCGAATACAAATTGTAAATTCAGAAACGCGAATTAAATTAATTAATAATTAATAATTAATAATAGTTAATTTATGGAATTTCTCGGTAAAATTGCTTCTCTTTTCTCTTGTCAATCAAATGAGCGGTGAGAAAAAACCGTTTTTACGATGATTGCTTCTTGTAATTTGGCTCATAATTGAAGAGGAAGAAAAAATCGCGAACGGCCGCGCACACACTCACACACACATGAAGTAGTATTAGAAGTTATGACGGCTGTGATTACTTTTTGCTACCATTTTCAAAAGCCTCCGATAATATTGGCTACAAATAAAAAGACACTAAAAATGCGGGCGGTGGAGCTCGGACCACTAGTAACTAAAAAGAAATCCGCAAATTTATTGAATTCCATTTGGGGGAAACAATTGTCTCCAGGGCGTTCAGAGACAGGGTCACACGTCCAAAGCCGCCGGGCACGCATGTGTGGGCAACACTGGCTCATAAAGAATCATAAAATAAAGCTGGCACGGACGAAAAACGGTGGGGGAGAAGAACACGCAGGCAGACGGACAGACAGACAGAAGCGGTCATGAAAAAGTAATAAATGTGTCGAGTGCATTATTGCTCGCCGCCCAGTTCAGCCCCATTCAACACGACTCAGCTTAGTAGTAAATGTGTAATTGTATGGGTTGTATTGCACACACATACGCACTATTGCCCAAACACACACACACACACGCACACGCACTTGTGTTTGCCTTCGCTTTTCGCCAGTGTTGTCACTTCGCTATTATTTTGCACTTACAGCAAAGAAACAATAAATATTTTTCCCTGCTACTTTATTGAACTTGCTTGCTTGTTGGTTGATAGCAGCCCTCTGTGTGTGTGTGTGTGTGTGTGTGTGTGTGTGTGTGTATGGGTGAATTCCCATATTCTCATGTATTTGTGACGATTAACAATCGCAGCTGTTGGCAGTTTTATGATTCCGTTGGCTGGTCTGCGTCGGCACAACGACGACGTTTTATCGTTTCTTGCAAGACCGCAGTACAGTGCGCTTTCTTACACTTTTACAACCGCCTCAATTATTGCTGTTGCTCCACACGATGGTAGTGGCAGTGTTCGTATGTATGTGTGGTAGTGCTCGTATGTATGTGTTTGTACGTCTGTACTTTATCTTTTTTTTTTGGGGGGCCGCAAGAATCACAGTCGAAAAGCAATAATCATCAATTTTGATTTCACGAACGTATCATAACGTATTCGCCGATTTCAATTTGATGAGTATTTATTGATGAAACATTTCAGAGAAATCTCCACGGAAGGCATTCGATTTTCATTCGTGGTAGTTGCGTAAGTGAATTTAGTGTTTAATTTAATTTAAATGATTGGAAATATAATTTAAAAGATAATGGAAAAAACGGAACGAAGACAAATACCGTAAAACTTAAAACAGAAGAGCAAGACTTAAATTTAAGTAAATCGAAATAAATAGCAGATATTATACTCTAAAAAGAAAAAGGAAATAACACCATAATTAAGTATTAATAATTAAATTTATTTATTTTATTTATTTATCTATTCACAATAAAAAAAAAAGATTCTGAGGCGCTGCCTAAACAGCCTTTGTTTTCCTTCTTTCCTCCTTTCCTTCAAAACCCGCTGCACATGGAGCAACCTAACCTAACTGGAACTTAACACCACAAATTGGACCAAGCGTGGACCTCCTCCTCCACCGAAGTGTCAAGTCGAGCGGCTACTGATGCAGAATAAAATGAAGCAGCTTCTGAGACGGCTGCTGCTGCACTCTACACACGATGACGCACTAAATCATCGTGCTGAAGAGAGCGCAAAAAGGAAGCTTGAAAATGCCAGGTGGGAGGCTGAAAGGAAGGAGCCTTCAGCTTCGCGAAGGTGAGCACGGACAAAAGGATGAAGAAAAAACTGCCTCGCTGATAAAATGAATTATCCGTACGGCACACGCGAATATCACGCAGACAACACATCAACTAAAATAATGATTGCAGCAACAACCTGGTCCGAGGTGTACAATATGTAAGCCAAGATACCTCACAACAGACCTCCTCATCTCTTCATTCATTAGTGCAACCAACAGCTTCAGAGAAAAACTTCAATCAGAATGAGAGCAAGAAAAAAAAAGAGAAAAATTTAGGCTCGCCGTCAGCCACCTACGTTGTTGTATTAACTAGAGACACTTTTATGGAACGCAGGGCACCACTGAAATCAGAGCTCGAATCACTTAATTCGAATTCATTTCTTCTCCTTTTTTTTACTGCCACACAAAGAACACTAAGAGGCCGAGATGATTCCAATAAAATTAAAAAGCAGGATGCAAATCTTTTAAATTTATTGACCTTTATTGTGGAGTCTGAGACGCCCCCTTACGTTCGGCTGAGCTTACAAATCTTTTGTTGTTTTTCCTTTCCGAAATTTCCAGTGCATTTTTAGGGCAACGCGTTGGCCGCCGCCGCTCATTTCTTCTGGCAAAGTCTTGTTTTTGTTTTGTTGATATTTTCGCTGTTGCTTTATCTGCCTGCTGTTGTTGCTGCTGCAGTTGCAGTTGTAGTTGTAGTTGTTGCACCTTCCAGACAAGTGCGATTAATCAGCGACTATTAATGTTGCACTCAGAATATTTACGAGTATTAAATGACTTGTTGTTGTTTGTCATTTAGAGGCACACCACATAAATATACACGTAATTGTATTTGTCTGTCCACGTGCACACGAACATACATACTATATGTATGTATAGATCGGTGCAATAGTGCTTTTGTCATTCTTTGCTCATTCGGAATTGTGGGTGGATTTCAGTGACGCCTCTCTTCGTGAGTCCAGGTATCTTAGCACAGAATAACGCTAATGAAATTGAAACACACAAAAAAGCTCTACGAACCTGTAGAATCCCGAAAAGTCTCAACTATTTAGCCGAATTTCAGTGTCATTATTCGATTCGTAAACCCTCAAATAACGAAAAGCTCGGGATTGCGTATCTTTCATCTTCGAGTTTACTACCTCTTCGCAATTTCCCGAATTTCGTGTTTATTTAGCTTATGTATATTTCCATTGTATTAAAATTCCGCTACAACATATTAAAAATTGGCAGTTTAAAATTCCGCTACAACATATTAAGCGCCCTAGGGTGTGCAACAGTTTTTATTCGAGTCCCACCTTCTCAGGCAGCCCTATATACGTACATATATTTGAAGTGTTATTGCGAAAACTTTTCTCATTCAATGTGCGCGCACCAATTATTCTAACGATTATTTTTCAACTCCTAAACATTTTGAATTCGACGATGATTGGATACATTTATAATTGGTTGATTATGCAACAGTTTAAATTTTATGTTTTAGCGAAAAAGTTTTCGTATAGTGTGGCCACGTAAACGGAATTTATTTGACTATACACACATTATATGTGATATTTGACAACGCATATAACTATTGTTATTTTTAGTGGTTTGTGTACGAGAAGAAGGCCGAATATGAGAGAGGAAAATAGAGTAAAAGAGAGGGAGCACCACACAAGCACCCACTCCCTTGTTGAGTTCTTTTTTACCCCTGTTGACATATGATAAATAATGCTAATTAGCCAGGGAGACGGGGGAGCTTATGACCCTTCGAGAACAGAATGCGTGTCTATTGTGTGATGCGCTCGCTTCTAGCGATTATTTTAGGTGTGGAATTTTCATGATTACCTAATTAATTGTCCTTGTTATTTATTATCAACTTTCTGTTCGGAGTTATTGTAATTGCATTTGACATTTAATGCCTACGTTCCAATTTTAGGGGTATTAAAACTCGAAAAGAAGTCATTTGATGCACGCATGATGATTACCAAAATGTGAACTTGCAAGGAATTATTACTCGAATGAATTTTGCTTTCATTTAGATAAGGATGGACGTATCCACAGCTTGTTATACAATATTATATTGAAAAAACTGGGGTTGAGTTATTTTTACGTCTATATTTCGAATATTTTATTCCATATGCTTTCCTCTTTTTTCTACTTCTGATTAATTTTCAAACAAAAAAGAATGAATGGGATTTCGAAATGATTATAGTTGTTCAACTTGATTTGTGAGAATCTTCAAATCTTATTTAATACGGGAACGAATGAACACATCTCGCAATTTTTTAATATCTATTATTTTAATATTTCTGTATTAATTTTAATTCTCAATACCTTAATGCAAAATACACAAAAATATTATTTCGGAAAATCCCACGATATATCAGATTCTTTTGCCCAATTAATTCCCTCTCCTTACTTGCATATCTCGTTCCAACCCACAGAAACCGAAAGAATGCTGCAAAAAGTTCTTCATTCCTTCGCATCTTTTTCGCTTCTCACTTACAATTTCAAAGTTTCACTTCTAATTAACTCAAAAATTCCAATCAATTTAGAGTTCAACGTGCAAAAATGTTGAAATCGATTTTCGTTCGGAATCTCAATTGATTTCTGCTGTCAGTGTCAATCCAACCGACAAACAAAGGACGTCGCAGGTTGTCTTTATTAGCCAAAATGATTGTGGGAATGCTTTTGGTGTTGTCTGTCTTTTCCCCTCTCCATCCATTTTTTATTCCTTTTTTTCATTTTATTTCTTTTTTTTCCTTTTTATTTTTTACTACCTTATTTTTCTGCACCGCAAGTATTGCATTCATGCATGCAACCAAAGTTACAAAGTCGAAGCCGCATTGATTGCAAAGGAATGCGAGGTAAAAAGAAAAACGAACCAAGGACACCAAAGAGAGATTTGTAAGTGATTAATTTGCGACAACAAGTTCATCAACGCGAGGACACAATGAACACAATGAAGTCGATGAGGTGGAAAAGGCAAAAGAAAATTTCTTCTAATTTACATATTTTCCATATGATAGGAATGGGATCCAAACCCGGTATTCAGTTACTAAAGCTTTTCTAGAATAGCTTTTTAGAGCAATTAAAGTTTCGATTCTAGAGGCGTCTACGTTCCCCTTAAGTTTTAATAAACTATATCAGGGGATTCAATCTCATTTTCCGTAATGCAGACCGGGATTGCGGCCTTCACTTCTGGAAAGCCTAAAAGGCTTTTCTAGAAGCTTCATAAACACTAAAATTAAAAGGAAATTAAAACAAGCGTTTGCTTAGCTTTCTTTCCAACACTTTTTCAAATGTCAGAAATTTCGTTGTCTGGTGTTCGCTTTAAAAACTGCAATTGTGTATATCAAAGATTTAAAGATCATTACAAAGTTAATTATAGATAACAAGTATCTTCGTAGACTGATATTCACTTTAATTACTGAGTAATCTTAAGGAAAAATAACATGGCGAACTCGTTTCCGAGGCACACATGAAAATGCGATGCGTCGCGTAATTTTCGATCTTTCCCCTTCCCCACACTACCATCCTACATCAAGTAGGATCGTTCTGTTTTCCTGCTCGCGCCCTTCTCTTCATTATCTCACCTGACGTCGTTTATCTTTTATGGGTTTTCTGTCGCTTCGCATACTTCTTTTAGAACTCTCCTCTCAATTTGTGATCATGTTGCGCTGATTTTAATCCGCATTCGATATGGTAACAATTTTTGCTTCATCAACATTAGCATCAACAGCATGCAGCAGAACAGCCACAAGATCACCAGTCAAGATCAGCACCAACAGCAACAGTAGCGTCAACAGCAACAACAGCATCGTCATTCAACATTATCAACAGCATTTTTTTTCTCACTCATCGCTCCCGCTGCATCTCGCTGTGTGTCACATCCGATGATCGTTCAAACTGGTCGTGCTTGATCGCGTCTGCATGACTTGCACGTGTTGCCAACTTAGCAAAACTTTAATTTCCTTGATTTCAACATAAGTTAAAAGGATTTAAATGACAACTGGTCAGAAGCGGCAGCAGCTGCTCGCCCTCCAGCCTGCCTGTCGGCCTTCGCACATGGCTGCGGCAGCAATTTTTAGCGATAAAAGATCAATTCAACAAGATCAGCGGCAGCAATTTAACTGCAATGCGTTGCCGCTGATTTAAATCCGATCTGAAACATGCTGCCGCTCATGTATTTGCAATTATTGAACATCAAAGCGCACCAGAACCACCATACCGCCGACATACATTTCGATGAGGCGACGCGACAGACAAGCGGCGCGACACGAACGCGCGATCGGTTGAGATCACAAAAAGAAATATCAATGAAGCTGGAGTTGGGTGGGTAGAACGGGATCGAATGAATGCACAAAGAAGATAAAGGGAAGGATGAAGTTAAGGTATGACATGTTCGTTAAACGATTTTAAATCAGCCAACGATTTTAATCAGGAGCTGGCGACGAGTTTGTTGCTTCGAAGCGTTTATAAAGCGTGATAAATTTTCGTCAAGCGTTGGAAATAAAATTCGATTTCGTGATAATCCCTGAGAAAACAGAAGGCATTGCAATTTTAATTAAAAGTAAGGAGATTTTTTATTCAAGTAGCGTAGCGTTACTAGAAAGCCGAAGTGGAGGACAACATTTTCCAGATTATTATGCCAATCTGGATTTGGCACTCTACTAACAGATCAAAGATCTTGATTTGGAGAAGAAAGTTTAGATTGAATAATTAACTAACTGAAGACCAGACTTTAAGAGTGAATCGGTTTAAAGTGGATATTGGATCTATTGTATAAGGAAATGATCGTGTTAACAGAGACAAGGAAAGCTGAGGAGAAAACTGTTGAATTTACTGGCAATTAACATTTCGAAATGAAATACAGTTAAAATCTGGCTGAAGACGGAATGGGAAGAATTATGTTGATAGAAATCAACGAACTCAAAATTTAGAGAGAAGATCCGATTTAAATCGCACCTATTTAAAATCCTCCGTAATATTATTGGACTCCTAAAATACTCGTCATTATTGCACTCCTTACGAAATTCTTACGCATTTTCTTAAACTATTTCAGGAACTTCGGCTAAGATCCTCATGATTAAATATGTCCCTTCTATTTGACACTATTGAGAATCTTATAAAAAATTTAAATCTTTCAAAAGTCTTATAACACAAGTTTGATTTTTTTTTCCAGTATATTATTACACAGCTTGGTTTCCCAGGTCCTCATTTATTTGGTCGGTAGTGAAATTTATTACTTTATTTAAGCAATAAAAATTCAATATTCCTCGTGTTGCAATTTCATTCATTTATTTTCCGTTACTTAAACTAGTTTCGATTGCTTTCTTATATGATTAATTCTTTTTCCCTGCTTTGCGATTGTAGCAACACCCACCATATTGCATCTGATGATTATGCGCCACCGCCAGCGCGTCTGCGCATGATCAACAGCGAAGCCAATAAATTATCTGTGCCTGCGGTACAGATCTGTGGCAACTCTGTGCCTGCGGAGAAAAATTAAACTGCCAATGTGTGGGCTAAAAGTGTGGAAATCAGGGCGCTATAAATTGAGCCATTAAAAATAGTAAAGAAGAATAAGAAAAAACCAACTAGATAAAAAGTAACTTTTTAAAAAAACCGATAGCTGATAACAAGTTATAGGCTTCACTAACAGTTTCCATTAATGATGATGATTTCTTTAACAAAATAGTAAACAAAAATTTAAATAACATTTTTCATACAATTTCCTCAGAAGTTTAGAAACATGTGTCGTCTTCCCTTTTCTGGCTACCGTGCATTTTTCAAATACATGAAATAAAATTTCAGCTGAAAGCGCGTTATAATGTAAAATTTAGCCCAAGGTTGTTAAAACTCCGGGGTTATATTTACAACGAAGACTTCAGCGTGAGATTTTGTAATTATCAAAGAAAGTACTTAACATTTGTTCCGTTTTTCCCTCAGAAAAACCAAAAAATAATCACCTAAATCAATATGAAAAAAATTAATGGATCTCGTATAGCAGGAATATCCAACCCTCGTGCAAAAACATCACCACCATCCTCACCACTGTCCGTCGTCACCACCACACCCACCCATCCCATTAAACTTTCTTTGTGACCTTAAGCGGTTTTCATAAATTAACGAAAAGCACAACAAAAAATGTATGTAAAAAAATTCGAAGGAAAATTTCAAGGGAATAGAGGAAAAAATCAAGAAAGAAATGAAATATTTAAAATTCTTGGGGGTAAAAAGCGCTAATTTATCTGTTAAAGAAGCAGCCAATATTTTCTAGTGATTAGGTAACGAGACAGGTCGAAGCCGTGGAACGAATTCCCCGATTACAACATCAAACCACCCTCTGACTCCGGAGTGCTTCGTGTGCTGCGTCGTAACCAAATGGACCGGATGTTTGATGTACGAGACAACGCGGTTGAAAGTGGGGTGAGAAGAGAACTCAAACGCGAAAGAATGCCTGTCTCCATTATACAACCCCCCCACTCCAAACTTCCACTCATTAAATTTTAGGTGGGCTTAAGAAACGAGAAAAATAATTTCTGATTAA
Source organism: Sicus ferrugineus (assembly GCA_922984085.1). Classification (NCBI taxonomy): domain Eukaryota; kingdom Metazoa; phylum Arthropoda; class Insecta; order Diptera; family Conopidae; genus Sicus; species Sicus ferrugineus. The sequence continues at coordinate 16,884,825 of OV277351.1, forward strand.
AGATGAATTATTAATTTTTGTTATCTCTTTTCGAATTTTTTATGCACTAAAAGCACTGCACTTCTATATAGAAAATGGAGTGGATGAATACATTAAAATTAGTTAAATAATAATTTTGGTCTCTTTCAACTTTCTTTATTTTTCATTTAAGTTAAAAAATTTCGAGTCTCAATTTTTATTTTCTTTGCAATTTTTATTAAAAGTTTTTATTACGCAGAAAATCGTTCACAGTTTTCATCTAACTCAATAAAATTTGTATTGAAATAGCAAAATTCCTTCGTTCGAGTTTTCTGTGCGAACGAATGTATGGTGACTCTCGTCGTTTCCTCCTCGACAATTCAATCATCTCGAAAATTGATAGAACATCCTATTAGCCAGCCGTTGAGCGGCCTAAAAATATGCAACGGGACACACAAGTGCGAGCTCACAGAGGAGGACATCGAAATTAGGCCACGTGCGGCTGTTGCTGTTTACAAACAAGTTCCAATTGACCGATTCAATGAATAAAAAGCGAGACGGCGACCGACATGGCAACACTGGCAGAGACAAACGTAACTGATTTGTAATGCACAGCACGGCAGAAGAAAACTGACTGACGAAGAGAAATAGTGCAGGAGGGATGGAGGCTTGGAGGGAGGGAGGTATGGTATATCCAAGCAGGCAAATAATGTTCTTGAGGTTTTTTATCAGCCAGCACAAAAGCAAAAAAAAAAGCAGACGCACAGAATTTAAGGGTACGAGAAGGAGGGTTCGAGCAAACAATTGATTTCTCCACAGTTGCGTGCTTTTGGCCTTTTGTGCCTTTTCCCCGTATCATAATCATCAGTAAACCGAACAAAAATGAAGAAGAAATCAAGTTAAGTGATTTGCTACGTGATATTTTTATAAAAAAAAACACAAAAGTTGGAAAAAACGAGGAAAAATTCAAGAAAGAGAAATTGCAATCATTTGTTGAATGAATTCTTTTCAATTGATAGGCTAATAACGAAGAAATGAGGGGAAGGCATATATCACAACAACAAAGGCAGCAGTGGTCCTCTGACCCCAAGGGCTTAAAATACTCTTTTCGACCAAATTGAATCTAAGCAAGCATCATTATTTGTGGGATTTTTATGCCTGCTGCGCTCACGAGAAAAAAATTGCACCTCATTTATTAGAACTTATTAGTGAGTGATACTGGAGAGCGAAGGTAAAAGAGAGAAATAGATAATCTGCGGATGGAAACCATGAAAAAAATATGGAGAAATTAGCAGAGTAGCAGAATTTATACTACTTGATAGTAGCAGATTGCAATTTTAATCTTTTTATCACAACATAATACAATTATCATATATTTTTTACCATTTTTCTTCCATTATTTTTCCCCCAACTCCTCCGCATATTGGATTTATTTACTAACATACAAGTATACGAGAATATATTTATATTTTTATATGTTTGACACTCACGCTAGAGAACATTTTTTCGTAGGCATTCCCAAAGGATTCAATTTGGGAATGTGAGTGGGGTAATTATAGAGATGCGACTTTTTAGGCACAATGGACGGATTTGCGACTTTTAAAGACGCTATTACAACCGAGACGACCGTGACTTCTTTTTTTGCTGTTAAGCCGTGAGACGTTTCGTATGTGACGTTTCTACATTAGTAAAGACTTCACATTTTTGAGCGTTTCCCGACTTTACAGAAAAATGTTTTACGTACTGCCAGGCCAGGCCATTCGGTTTCAGATATATTTACGTAATTTTCATAAGCAAGTTAAAAATGTGCAGATTTTTTACACAAAAGTGGAGGTAGAAAACAGCTCAAAAGCTGTTCCTCCCTCCATATCAAAAAAATCTGTACGCTTAGGGAATCAGGTATAAAAAATAATAACCAATATTTTTGTAGAAAATTATTTTAAAATTAAAGTCAAGCTGGCCAGGTTCCAAATATATTCTTCTCTCTCTCTCTCTCTCCAACTCATTCCTCTCTCTCCTCTCTCTATACCTCTCTTTCTTCCTCTCTCTCTCTCTCTCTATACCTCTGTACTTTCCTCCGACAACCCTTTTTCTCGTACGTTTCGTTATAAAACCCGCCTTTAAATCCACCCGACATAACTTTTGCTACACAATTAAAACTAAAGAAATCTGTTTTCTAAACAAATAAAATGCAATTAGCGAGATTTAAATTAATTAAGTTGCGTTTGGAGTCCATACCAGAAGGTAGGTAGGTAGTAGAAAAAGTAGTAGAAACCACAGAAGTAAGAAAAACACGTAGTCACACACATGCAGTCACACAAACGCAAAGCACTCAAGCCAACTGAATGTGCACATCTGCGTGTTTAATTTACTTTCTTGTCGTTCGGCGCTTCCACCTCAAAGTAGTGGAATTTCTACTACTTATTGCCAGAAATGACTGCAGACAAAGTTTTTTATTTACTTTCGCCGCGCTTATCGCTGGCAACATTGCAATTATTGCTAATGCCTTTAGGCGTCGATGTTATGCGCAACCAACAAGGACTTCTGCCAATTGTTGCAGTCGGGGCGGGAAGAGGCGACAATAAGGAAAGGGGGCGTGGGACTGGCTGGAGTGGATAACATATATTCTGAGTAACACAGGTGTGTTATTTGAAGCAGATGTGTCCGTCTGCATTAGTGTCTGTGTGTGTGTGTGTTTGTGTGTGTGTACCAGTGTTTGCATCTAGTTGACTACTTATTGAAGTGCATTTTGGCGGAAGCTACTCCGGTTTTGTTTATATTGGCAAGGAGTTTTTAAGTAATTGCAAAAATATTTGCTAGCGAAAATTAATTCAAAGCCTCGACTTAAGCGATGTGTGAAATATAATGAGAGTCATGTTGTCCAGAAAATATTTTAACTACAAAAAGTACTAAAAAAAAAAAGCAGTAAGAAAGCGTACTAAAATTGAAAGTAATTGTAAACCAAAAACGGCGCTGAAACATACGTAAATTAAAGCAAAACAAATTAAATTTAGAAAAGATAACAAAAATAAAAATATACACTATTTCGGGAAGATTCCTAAAATACCTTCAATTTAAGAGATTTTCCGTCTTAAATTGAGGGTACAAATTGGAATGAAATCATCTATTTCTGTTCCCTCCTATCCTTCCCTCCTGCGATGAAAACCCAACAAGCTGAAATCCTTCTTTCTTCCCGCTCAGCTTCTGTTTTTATCGATATCCTTCCGCATCAAAAGCAGAGGTATTTAAAAATTTCGCGTTTAGCAAACACCACGAAGACAAGATTTTCCGGCGATAAAGTACACTACGGCGGCATAAAACTTCAAAGCACAACAAAAAGAGGTACTTTTTCTTCAGCTTAAGATTCAGAGTGAATCCTGTCAACCGTAGAGAATTCTTTCAAAAAGCATTCTCTTTTCCCTCAAATCGCAGACAATTCAGAATTCCTTTCATGCTTGTTACCGCTGTTGATGCTGTTGTTGCTGATGCCTCATCTTCTTAGTTTTTTCTAAAATGCGATAATCGTTCTGATTGTTTAGCTCGACATCAAAGTCATCGAAGGATAAGCAGCGGTCGACGGTTGACGTTTAAAATTGTTTGCCAAGATTTCCGCTTTCAAGAAATTTGTTTGCAAAGTATTTTTCGGCATAATGTATAGCGCGCGCTGTTGTTGTTCTTGTTGTTCGTGAATTTTTTCCTGCTCCTTATCGTGGAAAAATGTCGGAACCGAAGACACAACTTGTTGACTTTGGCATTATTTTAGCTTTGATCAATTAAAAAAAATTATACGAAGCCATCATTAATTGTACTGCCGTGTTGAAGTAACTAGCAGCAGCTTTCTCTCGCAGATGGTCGGACTTTCGTAGATATCTGTATGTCTGTGAGTCTGTTCAGGCGTCTGTGTGGAGTCTCTATACTGGCAAAGTTGTGCTAATTCGTCCTTCGCTGCTCAATTAGTCTCAGGTTTCAGTTGTATAAACGTGAGTTAGCTGATCAAACTCAGTCGAGGGAGTCGTCGGACACAATTAAGTTGTCACTTTCGCGGGTGTGAGGTAATGAAATTCATGGTAGAAAGTATAGGAGTGAAATTAGCAGAAAGGGAGGTTTAGAAAAATTGGGAAACGATACCAAATCAGTAATTAAATTCAATAAAATAAGGAAATGAGACCCCAACTCAAGATTTCAGTATACCAAGACGATATTATGCGACAAAGTGTGTAAGGAAAGATAAATTAGCGATGCTGAGTTTTGGAATCTCCGCCGATTCCAGTTTCGATTTTTTCTAATCTTTCATTAGTAAATATTAAGTTTTTCCTTTTCATACATTTTCCAAAATTTACTTTTCACAACGTTTTCTCCAGCTACATGATACTCCTCTATTTACATGGTAGTTTCTGAATCCTTCATTAAATCGTACCGAAAATCCTAGGAAATCTCATAAAATTGTCTCACTGAAGCTACTATTCTTCTTCACCCAAACTACTGGAATTTCCTCCCCGAACTCAGGCCATGCTGCCATCTGCTTCATTTTCTCCCATCATGCATGCCAAGGGGCGGCCACAGATAATCATTGACAGCCGCCGAAGTTATGTGGACACCGATGTGCTGAATATCTAAAGAAATGCAAGATTCCGGAATTAATTCGGCAGCCAACCGGTATAACGAGAGGAAAACAACGCAATAGTAACAACAACAGAAAAGCAAACCAACAAGATATTGTTGTTGTTCTTGCCGCAAACGGTCGAAGGATGAAATTACAATTCAGCGACCGCATGGAGGAGACATGTATTAACAGGATTAAAACTAGGAAGTTTTGTCGTTGTTGTTGTTCTTGTATTAGCAGTCGAAGTATTTAATACTGCTTTTTGTTGTTATTGTTTTGGAGCCCGTTATTGGACTCAATATTCGTTGTCGGCGGCGGCGTCGTCGTCGTCATCGTCATTGTAGTCCTCGTGAATAAAGTGGAGTTTATTTGGCAATTAAAAACATTTGTGACCGAAAACGTTTAATTAGAAAACGAACGCAACGAATAAAGGTCCCGCAAACAAAGCTGTCCCCTCCTGACTCGTCCCTCCGTTCCACACTACACGACAAACATGGTTTCCCCCACTCATTCTAAGCTTAGTTAAGCTAAGTTTGTACCTCACATGAGCGGACAGATAGACAGACAGATACAGGAATAGCTAGAGGTATGGACAGATAGATGGGTGGATAGATAGCTAGCTGGGACACCGCAGTGGAAATCAGTATGGTGTCCTCCATGAGTGACAGTGATGGTATCCACGCCACAATTCGACAGGATAATAAATTTCAATTAATGAAAAAACCACAGAACTGATAGCTGTATGGTTGAGAGGATATACGTAGTCGGTCTAGCACCCCCATTAGTTACCCTACACAGGCTCAATCTGGCTTGATTTTGTGAGAATCTGATGTGCGCAACGACGCCATACAAATGCAACCGTGTCGATCTTCAATCCAAATTCAATAATCACTGAGGAGCAGTACAACTCTCTCTATATAGATACCGAAGTCCAGACACCATATTTAGAGCAGAGATCAAGCGTCTTGGACCGTGGCAGGCATGACAACCAGTCTCTTCGGTTATTTTAGTATTTACGTGAAATGTTCACCGCAAACACCGATGGCAATTAATTTCATTTCAAATCTTGAACATACATATGTTGCTGTTTTTGCTGTTCATCCTTAGTTTTGGTTCTCATTTTCACCGGTTGTTTTTTTAATGTTCGCCGCCTTCCATTATTTCCTGCATTTCTTACCCGTAATTTATTTTGCGGCTTTTGCACACCACAGCATCCTTTGATTCTTTAATAACTTGTGCTTAGATACGAATTTATGGGCACAAACTAACAATAGCATAGAAGGAGTTCTTGCCTTTGTTATCGTCTGTATGTATTGGCCGACAACTTTTAATCTTTGCCACTGTACAAGTCGAAAATCAGACAAAAGAAAACAAAAACTTACATAATAAAGAAAACCTTTAAGAGAAAAAGCAAAGAAAAATTAAACTGTTCTATAAGCGTAATTCTTTAAACTAAATTGAAATGCTTAGGAAACTTCAATATAAATTCTTAATTTCAGAATTACTTTCAAAAGGTTTCCCCCCCACACTCATTTAGATCATTTTTCCCCATATCGCGTTTCCGTACTCGCAAATGCGAAATGTCAAGCGTTGTGTGTGCGCGCCGCCATCTAAATATCTTACCAATAATTCATGATAAGCACACACAAAGTCTTAAGTGTCGCCTCTTCCTCACACTCGCATTGTGTGCGCGACTACGCGACTCCTTAACTACGCTGACATTTATGCAAATTTTTTTTCTGATCTTTGATTGCCTTTTTAACTAATTTTCCCTTCAAATAAAAAAATTAAAGGGAAAGAAAATACATTTCGTACAAACGCGCAGACATTAAGTCAAGTAAGTCTTGACATGGTTTGGATATCCTGTGAATTGCATGTCAATCCCATCAGCAATCACCCCATCAATGGCTCCCCCTCAACTCATCCTCACCCTCATCAACAACCTCTTAATCCAAACAAACACACGTACACACACACACATCCCGCATATCAAATTTTCTCGAGGGATTTTTCATACGTTCTCATACGCAAAGCAATCGTTTGACTGCCTGTTTTTTTAAAGTTCTTTTTTTTCCTCTCCTTTAAAAGTCGCGGTTTTTGTTCGGCGGTTAAATTTTTCCATATTGTTTGGCTTCATCATCCCTCTTCGGTGCGGATATCGAGAGTTTGAGTTCGTTACTTGGCGTTATTCTGTTGCTGCTGTTGCTGAAATGCTGGCAATGTTTTGTTGCTGTTGATAACGAATTCGCGAATATGTTAAGCTGTGTTTTCCGCGCCATTATATCGAACTTACGCTGATACACATATATACACACACATACTGTGTGTGTGCGTGTGTGTGCCTGTGTGTACACCATGTCAACAGGAGGGGAGGCGAAATGGTTGTGTTTGGATTTTAGATGTCATAAATAGCAATAATTTATGCAAATACAGGCGATTTTTGCGTTAATTACTCCAAACTTCATTTATTAATCTGACATTATTTTAATTTCGGAAAACGTAATTCTTTATACTTTGAAGAGTAACTTAAACTTCTTTCAAGAGTAACTTAAATCAGTTATTGCTGTCGCTGTTTATTAAGCATTAAAAATCTTAAATCGTCAACACACTGCATTACAATGTAAGTAGTCGTCCTGATTGTCAACGTGTTGCGACAATTTAATCCCTTTTTATTGCGACAGCATGCTAGTTAAATTGTATGTATGTACATATAATGATTCGGCGCAACGTAAATGTGTTTGTGCGTGTCCAACACTTTGTAGCGGCCACAATTTTTGTAACTGTTCGCAAATACTCTCCACTCCTGCACCCGCCTTCTTGTACTCCGATGACCACTCCAGAATTCCCCGTACAAATCTATATTTACGATTATTGAGGTTTATGTGTTAACATTTTGGTATCATTTTGTGTCCGGTTGTAAACATTTTGATGAGCTACAAGGAGCAGATAAAGTAACCAAACACACAGAAGCACACACGCACACACACACCCACACACACACACACACATCGGCGAGGAATGCATAAATATTTGCTGTAACCAACGCAAGCCTGCAGTGAAAATGTCATGAAAGCGAAAGTCATAAAAAGTGAAATCGCAAAAATTTTCTCACAAAATTATCCATAAAGAAAATACAAGCATGACTATATATGGTATGGCATGTGATTGTGTTGGTGTTTTATTTGCGTGCACAAAAGTATAGTTAATTGTTGGAAAAGGCAACAGTGTCAAAAAAATAAGAACCTCCAACGCGGCAGCCGGGACACGAATTAAAGTGCGTCGCTTAAAAGTATGCAGCGTAAAAAAGTAAAAAAAAGTAAAAGTATGAAGCATAGAAAGAAGAGTTTGTAGTTGGTCAGGCCAATGTCTGTCCTACACCCGAAAAGATGGCAAAAAACAGCCTACCAAAAAAAATCTAGAAAATTCCTTTCTTCAAACTGGAAAACATAAATTATATAAGATGTAAACAGGCGTTAAAAAGTGCATGTAAAGCGTGTAAAATGTTTGTTGCACATAATTTGTTCCTAGCTAGGAAACGCTTTAGGTTCGCTAATTTAAATGACTTCGTATAGTTAGTATATAGACTTCGTAGAGTTCAATTATTAACCACAACTTGAATTCCTGATTTAATTTAGTTTTAGTTTTTTTTGTGGTTATTTGTCTTCTTGTCTGTTGGCACTCTATTTACATTTATAGCTCTCTTTGCTGCTAAGCAAACTTCAATCGTTTTTAAGTTTGCTTTGATGAGGATGATGAAGCTCCATTTTTCGCTCTGGAGTTCTGTTTATCCCATGTAAGTCATGTCACGCCCTGCCGGCGCAGCCACCCCATTCATTCCCTTTTTCTACTAGACCTTGGCCAAATTTTGTTTGTAATTTAAATTTTCTGCTTTCGTTTGAGTCGAACAATCGAGAAAAAAGAAACAATAATTAAAAATGCAGCAAAGTAAATTAGTTCTGTTTTTGCATTTCTCTCTGGCTTTAGTTTTGAATTTGTTTGGTAATTTTTGTTTCTTTCTAAAATGGGGTGCGGAAGAAAACTTCTGCAGACGTCACTTGATTTTAAAAATATTGCTTGATCTATAATTCTTCTGATTTGTTGAATATTTACGTACATTTTACGTAAGTTTTAAACACCTTTAAAACAAACACAACTATAGATGTGTATGATTGTCACCCGTACTTTTCCACATACCATTCTGCTGTATATTTCAACAAACTATCAGTCGTTTATCAACTAAGTTGCGAAACTTCGTGTGCAGTCGCTTATTTAAATTAGCATAAATCAAGCGGTTAAAAATTTTTCCAAATGTCCTTTCTTCGCTTTTCCTTTCCTACGGTTTTCTTTCTAATGGATGAAGATTTTTTTAGCTTTTCCAAAAATTGCAACTCGTATGACTTGCGTTACTTTCCGGTGATTTTTCACATACGAAAGCAAAGAGAAAATCAGAAAAAGAGTAACTTTTCACACCTTTTCGCGCGCAGTAACTGTTTGCGGCATGATATGAAGAAGAAATAACGTTAAAAATAAATCGGAAAATGCGTCACGTATTTTGCATTCACTTCCACCACTTCCGCTTCCGTTTTTTTTAACGCTGGCTACATTATGGTTCGGTGTGACGAAAATCTAGAAATGATATGTGCGCCATATCATTCACAGAACACACGAAATGCAGGCCTGGTTATGGGTGGAAATTCCCGCCGCCGTGTGTATGCGTATGATTTGTTACAATATCTGCACGAGAACATATATAGCCAGCGAAAAGAAGCTTATTTTTAAAATTTCGATATTTTAAATAAAACATCAGCATGATTTCGGTGCTTGCACGTGACGTACTTAGAAAACGCGTCGTCCTCTAGAAGGAAAAGCCTGACAAACAAGGAGCATTAAAGCGGTTCATGGAAAACCTATTTGAAACGTCGGCAAAAAGTAAATAAGAGATGGCATTCATTTGTCACTCTGGATTACTTATATCTCAAAAAAATTATATATAAGAATTGCTTTTTTTTGGCGATTTAAGGTGTCAAGGGAATGTTAAATGTGAGGAAGTTATAGTTAGTCGGTCGGACGTTTTAATAAATGATACTGTCTTCCTATGGCCCCGCCACAAATGACCAAAAGTTCAGTTCAAAAGTTCTGATCAAAAGGAGAGTTTCAGAGCATTTGTTTGGAAACATAGGCATTCATTTTTCACGCTATAGCAAAGCTTCAAAAACTGACCAAAAGGGCCAGTTGGTACACCACTTGTGAACAATTAATTGTAATTTTAATGCAGTTTATAATTTAACTAAACGTATAACATACGAACATCTACTAAAATTATTCTTCTTACAATCCAAAAAAATTCCTTTAAAATATACTAACAACCCACCCCTCGTCAAAATGGTAGCACTTTTTCCGGTTTATCAATTCAAACAAATCCTTTTTAACACTCGACGAACACAAATCAGATTTCCTGTGGAAGACACTGATACTGCGTCGTAGTGGCCACAATAACAGAAAAAAAATATAACTCTTTTAAGTTACGTATGACCGACCCACCCTTTTTTTCATATGCTCCGATGTATGTTTTTTTTTCTTTCATATCTCTAGCAGAAGGGATACCAAGCTTTGTCTTCAAATATTTCAACAGCTTCCGGCTATAAAGACGTTACACTCGAATATCTAAGTCAATATAAACGCAAATTAAGCGTGTGTTTTTAAGATTATGAAAATCTAAGCATGATATGGCGACGTGGACCATTCTCTGTGCGGGATACATCGAGGTGTGCGAGCGCATGGGAGACATTTGGGGTTAGATGAGGTAGAGATATTTGAGGCAAAGATTTGATCTCATATGGGAAAACCATACATAGCAGGCAGGGCAGCTTTTCGAAAGGGAGCATCGGTGTCAAAATGCAGTTTGCTGCGTGAAACAGATATTTATTGCTGGACCACAGACAGAAAAGTGAAGGGGTTCTCTGAGGGTGCAGGTTTTTCGAGGGTATGCAAATTTTCCTTATGGGATTTAAAACTTATGCATGGGATTTCGTATTATAGGTCTGCCTTAACTTAGTACTCTGCGCTTGTCTTGAAAGTGTAAAATTTTTATTGCTCTTGTTTTGAACAGCAGCGGTGTTTTTGCGTTTCCTTTTCCCCGAATTATTTTATGGAACGACACCCTGTAGCGTTCATATAGCGTCATCAATGTGTTTGGAATGCTTCTTCACATGTAGAACTTGTGGGCGGCTGTCGGTGGTGTTGTTGTTGTTGTTTTGCTATTGTTCAGCATCAATATGTTATCCTCGTTCAGCCTGAGGTGGGTTTTTTCCTGAGCATTTGGCGTTTCAGCAAATTCCTTTCGAATCCGTTTGCGTGTGTGCGCGAAGGGAGGCAAAAAAAGGGATGTTTCGCCTTATTATTTCGCATTTAAATTTCGATTTGCATTTGCTGCGTGTCCAATTGATTTATGGTTGCCTCGGTTGTCGGCTTTCTTGGCGGTTGCGCTTGGTTGGTTAGTTGTCGGTGAGAATGTCGTTTTGCGGTTGTCATGTGGGTTTTTTATTTTTATCTTTCTTATTTCACTTTTTCTTTGTTCACTTTCTAGGTTTCTATATAATTTTAAAAGCATTAAATCCTGTGGGAGTCTACAACTGCAGTTGCAAGAGTTTAAATAAAATTCGACTGAATGAAGAGAAGAAAACAGGAATATTTTTTTTTAACTTCAACACTATTTTAAAATAACTGTTTAAATAGAAAATAACTGTCACTTATAACTCTTGAATAGTTCGAACAAACACGAACTGAAAATCACTCGGTGACAGTAATTTCGGGATAGTTTTAAATCAATTCTTGTTTTTTATTTGCATTCGAGCTTTATACGGTATAACGAAAATAAAATAAATTTGCGAGTTTCGCCGTGAAATGGCTGCTCTAAAATTCCTTTTCTTTGGAAATTTGGAAAAACTCTCCGTCAAATAATTAAATTTACTTCCGTTGCTTATCAGTTTGAAGATTGCTGCAGGTAACAATATTTAGTCTGTCTTTTTCGAATACGTTCGTCGTTCTTCCAACATTGCTTTGCATGATAATTTTTTTATTACAATTTTATCTTTTTCCCATATAGAATTAAATTAAAAAAGGACGATTATTGCAAAAACGCTCGTTCCTAACAGCAGCCACTCTCTCTGTAAGCGACGCGCCTCATCGCGCAATTTGTATCTCCGTCTCATCGTTTGCCTCCTTTCGGAACAAATTTTCTGATTGCGTTTCATTTTATGCTTTTCTTCTTTTATTTTCTGATTTTTCTTCAAGAAAACTTCATCAGTTTGGAAATGGCTACATTAGCGTTGCCCACTTAACAAGTTTAGGGAACAAGTAAACCAATTCGGCAATTCAGGGGCGACCATCGCTGCCACCCCGAATTCTCCTCAATTTTTTTCCCCTCTTAACTTTTGCTTTAAAAGTTATTCGCATTAAATTTAGTGATTAATTTTTACGCCCAAAATATGTAAATGCTGAAGCCGATGATGGAGCGCTGCATTCGGCAGCCCCCACTCGACACCCTCTCTCCTCCACACCGCCGGTCCATCATTTGGCCTCTTATTCGGCATCATTTCATCTTCATTTCCTGTTTGGTCTGTAAAGATGTCCTCAGGGACGAGCATATAAAATGTAGTTATGATCAGAGTGCTGGTGAAGGGACACGGAATTTTTTTTTGAGTAAATAAAAAAAATCGTTTATTTTTTGCTAGACAAAAAAAATTAATGTTTGTCCTAAAGGCAAATTGATTATGGACACAAAGCAGCGAGGTATATACAGCAGAGCTGATGCTGTACCGAGGCCGCGAAGGACATACAGCGCGAAGTGGGCGGCGGCGGTGGTGGTGGACGCCGAGAGACAAACAGATGTTAATGAGATGTTGAATTTCCGATTTTACCTGGCTGATGGAAGGGGCGAGTGTTGATGTTGATGTTGCTGCTGTTGGGAGGAAATAAAGGCGGTACTCCTCCGCTAAAATGCCCTCGAATGACCGTGTATCTCGGCATCGTTAATATCATATTTTACGCCATTTCAAGAGAGCGCCAATATATGAAATCATCATTTATGAGCTGCATTCAATATACACAACATATTTTTCAAATAATTTATAATATAAAAAAACTGAGCGGTAAGAAGCGGCGTGTTAATTTAACTCGAGCATTAAGAGTACAAAACAGTCATGTTGTGTGGTCGAGGCAGAGCTTTGCCGGCGAAAAATTAATGTCAAGCCGAGTAGAACTTCATGTTGAGGCAATAAATTTCGAGAAATTAACTCTTAAGACCGACCGTGCAACAGCCAGTGAGGCGGCAGTAGCAACGACTTCTCTTTAATGTCATGAGTTACCAGAATATGTAGCAAATGACCACTACAAGGCAAACACTTACCGCTACACTCAGTGTAATTAAATCGCCTGCAAAAGCCTGTCTGAAATGGCTTCTGCATGGAGTACAAATAAATAGAAAAAATATTTGCGGCAACAAATTTGCTGCTGCTGCTGCTACCAGTTAATGACATACAAGGAAAATCAACAATATCGACAGCGGTTGTGCCATGATTTTCTGTTTTCTTTATCATTATTAATAATGATGCTCGACATAATCAAACAACAGGTTGAAATTTGCCACCGCCATCGAACAGATGGTGGAAAAAATGGCATCCCATAAAACCAAGAGCGCTAAATTGCTACGGTTAACCGATGGCGTTTACACGGCGAGGCGAGTGTGTGCAGATGTCGGCACGACGTCCTTGTTTCCGCTGATGCTGCTGCTGTTGTTTGTTGTTGTTTGTTGTTGCTGCTGCTGCTGCCGTTGTTGTTGTTCTGGCGGCACCCGCGCATTTGCTTGCAACAAAATCAATTTTAATCCCGCATAAACTACGGCAAAAACAACAACCAATAACGACGACAACCAACAACAGCACCCAATATACGTTGCATTCGCCGCAGAAGAACACCCGGGTTTCCATTGGAGTCCCAAGGGAGTAGATTTCTACTCTGCATTTTTGGTTTAACACTTGAGGATTATTTTTTACTAATTTTTTTTTTACCTACTACTACTACTTCTACTGCCTACTACTACTACTACTTCTACTGCCTACTACTACTGCCTACTACTACTGCCTACTATTACTACCAACTACTACTGCCTACTTCCACCTCCCACTACTACTACTACTACCTACTACTACTACTACTACCTACTACTACTACTACCTACTACTGCTACTACCTACTTCTACTACCAACTACTACTGCCTACTACTCCCACTACGATTTCAAAATCGCAACACTGACAATCTGCACCAGATCGTCTGCCTGTGGTTCGATGCTTCCTCGTTTGGTAAGCGAAGATGTTGTCTGGCCTGCCGTGTTTTCTTGCATATGCTGCTTCTTCGGCTCAGTAGTTTTTTAAAGCCTTCTTTTTCAACATGGTATTGTTCTTGTAGAAGTCCTTGTTGCCGTTGCTGTTGCTGTTGTTTTTTCAGCCGAGCATAGTGTGGAAATTAAAATCTCTTGCGCGCGAATTTTAAATTTACAACAAAATGGCGGCGCCATATGTGTGTGATTTTGGTTTTTGCTTCCTCTTCGTTTTTCCCCGTTATATATATATATTTTCTATTTGCAGTATTTTCCGTTAGCAGAGACCAAAGCAGTGTTGTTGTAATTTTACTGCTTTACTAGTTGGGTTGGTTTCGGTTGCAAAGTTTTAAATGATTGCTGTGAATGGCGCGACACAAACTTTTGTTTCTTTTTTTTGTTTTTTGTTTTTGTTGTTGTTATTGTTCTTTCCACGGTTGTTGTTGTTGCTGTTGTTCTGGTCGAGTTAGCGGGTAATACGACTCTGCATTGTGTTGCAAGAAGCTTTCTCGCCCGGTACACTGGGATCAGAGAGTAAAGTTCAAGCAAAAAAAAAAAAAAAAAAAAGAATTTTTTAGGTAACTGGTATGAAACCGAAAACAAGACATTATTTGCTGTCGAAGGTTTTCGAGTAATTTTTTAAGTAATTTTTTAATGATTTTTTTATTAATTTCGGTCCACCGTAAACCGCACATATTTCGGGATGCCAGTTAGGATTTCCAAGCACAACATCGATGCACGAACTTTTTCTTCAGATGTTGTACCTGCATGCATTTTTTTGTGTATGCGTGTGTGTGAGTGCACGAGTGCACTTATTCACCACACAGACTTCTGTGGCTGGCGGCGGTGTGTTTGAATCCTTTAAAATGAGATCATTTAAAAAACTGCAGCGAAACGATATAGGAAAAACAAAAGCGAGAACAACGTAATGGAAGACAAAAACGGTTAAATTCACGACACACCATCTGCCCAGATGTCGATGATTATGCGAGTTGTTTCCGTTATGTTTCCAATAACTTTAAGGAACGACGGTGGGATGATAAGAGGCAAGCAAGGAGTTGAAGAAAAAAAAAGAAAATCCTCTCTTGCAGCAATAAAGCGACGTCATTCACTCACCAAATCCAATAAAAAATTGCTTTCTTAAACAAAAACTCGACTTGAAATTTTCGTTGCATACCTCAGGGCGTGTTGTCAATACTAAATGCGGGAATTTCATTTACTACACAAACTCACGCATAACTTTTCTTGTGAAAAATATGATTCCAAAAGAAACCCTTTTTCTCTGAAACCGCTAGAATAAATCACACATACATAAAACAAATCCTGTAAGCGGATTTGTCAATTTATTCATTTGAAGTGCGCCTAAAAGTGCGCAAGCTTGATAAAAATTTATGAGGCGTTCAAATGTCAGCATCGATTATGTGCAGGAACACCAGAACTGAAGACGATCCAATACAGAATTCCTTGGCTAGCAAGCGGAATTTAAGGAAGAAGGACGAAGGAAGGAAGGAAGGAAGGAAGCAACAAGGCTTTCAAATTTGCAAAGAAACGCACGCACGCAGATCACAGCCATACACACAATCACACACGTAGACCGCTTATAGTGTGTGTGTGGTAAAGGAGTTAAAGTTCTGTTTGCATACTTTTAGACATCGCAAAAATATAAACCGCAACAATTCAATACAATTGAGTGATGAAGACGGCGGCGCCGAAAAGTATGCAATGCATGATTTATGGAAGCGTGAACAAGCCAGAGTTGGTGTGTTGTGTGTGTGCGTTTAAGCTTGTGTATATGTGAGAATGTGTTCGTTTTCATGTGCGTGAATCTATCCACGAAAGATACGTGGAAATATTTGAAGTTTATTTTTAGGCATGATTTATTGAAGTTGTTCGTACACATTCCGTTAATGCAGCTTCCCTTCGCGTTCTTCAAGGCAACAAAATAAAAAACAACAGCAACTGGAAAGTAGTGCGGAGAGTACAAATGCTGCTTCTTTAAGCATGCATGACAAATGCCGGCAGCTACTCAGGCATGATTCACTGCATGGCTTGAGTTATGATAGATAGAGTAGCCTATAAGTAGACTACGTGTTTTTATTTTTCTTTTTCGTTATTTTGAAACAAAAATCAATGGGAAAAAATTGAAAGTATTCCTTAATAATTATTAAGTACTCCTTAATGAATACCTTTTCAGTTAGTGGTAGTCAAGTAAATGACATAAATTTTCCACGAGTCGTCTGTCGCCAACTGTGATCCAGTTAGGAACTTAGAAATTTAGTAGGCAGTCTTGAGGTGCAAGAAACTTGAGGTCTCCCAAAACTCCCCTAGACATTTCTCATCTCCCATCACACAACTCTGAACATCCGGAATAATCGGGTCTATGAATTTAAAAATCGACGAGGCTATTTGCGCCTCACACAGTTGGTGCTTATTAAGAAGGAATTTCTCGATCCAGTAGACCCCCAACTTATAGGTCCTCCTGATCTTCTAGACAGAAGATATGATTTTTCTACTCCGCAAAATCCCTCCCAAAAACTCAGCCGAAGCCTTAAGAAAACTTAAGACTTGCAGCTGAATTGTGGTAATAAATATTGATTGGGTGGCCTTTTTTCGATACCTCCTCTCTCGGTTGTAAGGGGCTTAAGTAGGGTCAAAGAACGACGGAACACAGCCTGGGCGGTCCTCATCACGGTACGGTTGACCCAACTTGGTTGAATCTTGGTTTTCGGAAATCTCTCCAGGGAACTTACTAATATGTTTCCTTGAGAGATTACAATAAGTTTCCTTGAGAGATTTCCGAAAACCAAAATTCAGCCAAGGGTTGAACCAGGTTGGGGACCCCTGAATAGCTCAGTCTCTAACGGTAGACTGCGGATACCTTTGAGTCCACTATTTCTGAGATCTTGCAACTGGCATTAAATGAAGTACAGAGATGGTGCAATAGAGTGAGGCTCTCTGTAAACCCTAAAAAGAGACTAGTTGTTCCTTTTACTAAAAGAAGAGTGGAATCTTAAACCGCCCATGTGGACCTGCAGAACGGTATGCGGAACAAATTGCAGAGTAGCCCCAGAGTAGTCTAACACTTTACCACCTGATTGTCAGACCGGTGGTAGCATATGCTGCGTTAGTATGGTGGAGGAAAACTGAAGAAATATCCACCATAAGGCGGTTGGAAAGGATTCAGACTCTGGCCTCTATTTGCATGACGGGCTGTCTTCGTTTAACTTCAACTGCAAGTTTCAGTGTTATATTAGATATGATCCCACTCCATGTTAATGTTAAAGTGGTCGCTATTCCATAATAGAATGGTCGATATATCAAGAATATCTAGGGACATCTATCAATTATTAAAATATTAGAGCAGAACGAGGAGTTCACATTACCATTGGATGATATATACTGCATATCGCTCCCACAAATAAAGTCGAAACTGGTTCTTGAAACGGTTAATGTCTTTTCTGAACCAGCTATGAAAAATACGGTGAACATACAATGGATACCGGCTCATAGAGGATTTCAATGAGAAGGCCGACAGACTGGCTAAGTCTGGATCGGCTGAGTCCTTCATTGGACCCGAAACTTCGTGCGGAGTGAGCAAATCCCTACTTAAATATTTCACACAAAAAATTTTCTTACCAAAATACTCGTGATCTAGACCCAAATCAACTTTGTGCATATTATTGCTGGATATTGCAAATTGAAATATCATTTGCGCAAAATGAATCTCTCTGAAGTGGTACAATGTAGATTCTGTATCGAGACTGAGGAGACATCCCCCTACATTGAATCTCTGACTGCCCAGTATTTTGTAGTACTAGAAGGTTAATCTTCGGAAGAGAAATATTGGGGCTCTCAGAGCTGGCTGAAGTCACTCATATACAGCTTATAAAATTTAAAAGCAAGACTAGAGTCGCAGTGCCAGGGCTGTTAAAGAGTCCACCACTATATATAATAGTACTATATACTCTTATGATCCGGTGATGCCCCCCATGGGGATCCAAAATGTATAATTTTTGGATCCCCATTCGGGAGGACCCCGAAAAACGTATAGGTACAGAAAAAAGTATAAGTTTCGAGATTCTTGGGAGTGGCTGTCGTTTATGATTAACATTCCTCAATTATATGTCGCATGTTCAATTATATTTTACATGTATACAAAATTCTTGAAATAAAAACCCCCACAACTGCTGTAGAAACGAGTATACGTCAACAACAGACACCTAACACAAAGAGGCTACTAGAAGATATGGTTGAGAGGGAAAGCCAAGAGTGACAACGGTTGCGCCGGCATGACGCGTAAAATGTGAGCTGCAGAGCTGTCGGATGTTCCATGAGGCCGAGGCTGATGCTGTTGGGTGTTATTGGCATAACAAGTGCTTGACTCACCTGACTGTTTTGTGAACCAAATAAAAACTGTACCGTGAAATACAGTACTGTACTGTTTTTTCCTTTTTCGTTTTTGTGTTATTGTCGTCGTGATACACAGCAACTACACTGAACGAAAAAATTAACAATGCAATTGAGTATGCAAATATTGCCTACACTCGACAAATACAAAGAAAAGAAAACCATCTCACATACGAACTCAAAAGGGGGACACAGCACTGCTCCACCAGGCTGGAGTAGGGGATGCGGAGCGGTGCGCGGGGGGGGGGGGGGGAATGTAAGCAGGTCCACGTACTCAATGAAATGAGTATGAAAAGTTTTGCTGCTTTTGATACGAGTAGTATTTCTTGCTGTTGTATTATTATTCTGAAAAAAGGTGCATTAAGCGAAACACTTAAAGGCGCGAGTGAATGTATTCGTGTACCTGTGTGTGTGTGTTGGTTTGTTAATTATTGTAAAATGTTGCATACAACACTTGATACACTTGAGCACATTTGCTAGCTGGCATAGCTAAGGAAAAACTACGCTAAAAACTAATAGTAGTAGAAAACTACAAAATAACAACCAAGCCAACATAAATGAGAAAAAATAATAATAGCAAATAAAGCAACGTAGTAGCTTGCCTTTGCTTTTGTTTGGCAATTTAAATGTGAAAAAAATTTGCAGAGCCGGGTGTTAGAATATTTTTAATTTAACTTATAAAATTGTAATTTTAACTATTTGTAAACTTACATATTTTGTCATTACAAATTTAACTGTCTCTGGATTTATTGTAATTTATTTTATTTTATATTTTATTTTATATTATATTATTTTATTTTATATTATTTTAATTATTTTATATTATTTTATTTTATTTTAATTTGCTTCTATTGTACTTTATTTTATTCAGTTTTAATTAATTTATTCGAATTTTTTTTATCTTAGTTAATTATATTTCGTTTTATATAAATTGGTGATTTAATTTGGCCTAATTACATTTGAGTTGATTTAATCTGTTTTGATTTAATCCTATTTGATCTAATTTTATTTGATCTAATTTTATTTGATTCTATTTAATTTGATTTTATATTATGCGATTAATTTATCTGCTTTTGTTTTAACATAGATTATCTCATTTGGTTATATATAGATTAGATTTGGTTTGATTTGATTAAATGAATTTGATTTTACTTTATTTTGGTTTTTTTTTTCTTTACTTTATTGTAATTTAGATGAATTTATTTTATTCTTTTAATTTTATTTTATTTTTACTTTAGTTTTATTTGAACTGATTTGTTCGGATTTGAATTGACTTCACTTCATTTTATTTCCTTTTATTTTAATTTATTTATCCATCTTAATTGAATTTAATTTTGTTTCTAGAGAATTGTTTGACCCACCACTGTGTTGTTGCACACGGCGATAGCGGCAGCAGCGTTCTTCTGCATACTTAACGGCGCGACTCGTTGATGATGCCGCTGTTGTTGTTTCTGCTGCTGCTGTGTCGTCAGCAAAATTTCTGCAATTGCAAATAATTAAACATTCATCTAAGGACAATGTTTAGTTATTTTTGTTTTTTACACACACACACACACACACACACACACACACACACACACACATAGATACGCAGAGTTACACAAAGAAATGTTGAAATACTTAAAACAACAATAGCAAACAGCAGATCTAACAGAAAGCAACAAAAATAGAAACACACAGCAAAATCATAAGAAAACAAAAATAACAACAACAGCAGCAGCAAAGAATTTCGCTGGCACGGTGGTCCGATGCCTACTCGACGGACTCAAAGTGGAATTTAAGACCAGAGGCGTGCATCATCAGAAAATAAGTAGAGAACATACTCGAGATGATAACTGGATGGGTGTGTGTGGGCGTGTGGGTGTGTGGGCGTGTGGGTGTGTGTCTGTGAGTGCGAGGGTGTATGCAAAAGCTAAAAGAATAATACAGAAGTTGACAGAATGGAAAATGCAAAGGATACACTTCAGATTTGCAGATCCATCCACTTCACACAAATACATATGAGAACACGAGAGAGAAACACACACAAAACACACACACATTCAAAACACACACACACACACATTCGAAACACACACACACACACAAGCATACAGCCAGCGGGGTAAAGGATTGGTTGGAGCAGCAAAACTGAAGGATTTTGCACCAATTTCGAGACGACGAATGAGGACGATGATGATGCTGAAGATGATGAGGAAGCCAGCAGGGCTGGTGCACCCGAGAGGACGAGATGATGATGCTGATGACAATGTTATGGGTGCTCTGACAGCCAGTAGCACTTGAACACATAGGCAAACAGCGGGCCAAACGCATGCACGGCAGTCGGCGGGACGATGGGAGGAGCAGCGGCGGCGGCGGCCACAGGTAGGAGTCGAGATGGTTCATGATGGGTGGGTGATTCTTCGCAGGTGGCAACTGAGTTGGTTGACAGCCAGGTGAATGGCTACACCAACCAAGCGTAGGCGCAAAAATTATTTTGCAAAAAATACGAGTATAAAGAATTAAAATGTTAAGTGGTTGCGGGGGTGGAGCGGGCGAGGGAGGGGGCTTGCTTGCGAGTTCGCCTACAAGTACGAGTATGTGACTGAAAAGACAACAAAATTGTGCTTAAAATGAATGCAAAACAATAAGGGAAACAACGCAACGCAACACAACACAACACAACAACCAGCAACAACGACAGTTAAGAATAACAATATTCATCATATTGTCATCGTCATTGCTTTTGCATATGTATGCGCATGCAGAGATAAAAGAGTAAGCGAAGGCGAAGGCGGCGAGGAAGTAGAAGAGGCGGAATCAGCAACGTATATTTTTTCCTAAATTAAACTTTGTATTTATTTTAAGTGTTATTAATACAAGTGGGAGCGCTCGGTGTGTTCGTTGGTCCACAGCGGTGCGAGCCTCTCGAAAAATTGCAATGCATGCAATTCTGTATGCAGCAGCATTTTATTGCATGCATAAATAAGTTCGTTCTCGGCATCAAAATACAAATGCTGTCGCCGAATGTTTTTGAATTTTATAGATGTTGTTACTGATTGCTCTGATCTTTAGAATTAATTTCATTTTTCTTTTTTGTTTAGCAACAATTTTAAAGCGAATCACCGCCTCAAGGCAGGTCAACCGTCAGGAAGTGGTTAGGTCTTGCGCGTGGAACTGTGAAAATTGATAAGTAGAGAGGGGCAGAGAGAAAAACCAAATAAAAGCAAAAATAAAGCATCCTCTCTAACATCATTAATAATATATTAAAAGGAAATCAGCAGAAATATGCAGCCATAAAAGTGAATACAACGTTCAGATATCAATCCCTCCGTGAAGAAAGAAATACCTGCCCCGCCCACCATCCAGCAACCTTTCTGTTGCCAAAGTGACAGCGAGTCAGTAAAGCCACCCCGCGTAAGAAAGAAGGAAGCCAGCCTGCCAGCCAGCCAGTCAGTCACCGTAAGATAGAAAACGCGTCTGCTGTCAAATATCCTCCGGCTTCGTCGAGACAAACTGTCAATATTTAAAAATAAGCACTTGTCGGTTGTTCAGCGATATTTAAGCAGCTTCTCTGCTGGCGGGATGGATGACAGACGCCAACGAACACCGCGCGCGCACCGGTTTGGATTTCATTGATGTTTCCGCAATAAAGCCGTGAGATTCGAGGATGTTAAGGATATCTTTCGGCTATGAGGTGGTCTCGTCTGTCGTTGATATACATTTTTATTAATATGCTTGACAACTTAAAAACAAGCAAATAGATGTGTTCCTCCCACCCCCGCCCCACGCCGACCAATCAAACTCGACAGACGGGATACACTCGCTTGTTGCTTTTCAATAAAAATTTACAGCAACAACAACAAAGGAACAACGAGGAACGATTAAAGGCAGACACGGGTGAGGAGCGGATTTACAACTACAAAGCTTCGAAGTTTCAATATGCGTTGAAACATTTAATAAATGATAAAAGCATTTCGTTACTTTTTGATGGATAGAAATATTCTTGTGGATAGATTGTGTCTGGATTTGTAACTAAAGGTGCACCAGGGAGCGCATATGTTGTGAGTATCCGGGGCACTGTTAAGACGAATAGACACACTCGCTTGTCTCGAAGCCTCTGCATTTTTCTCCGACACTGACGAATGTTTCTGCTAATTAGAACTTTGGATACATATACTCTCTCTGGGTTTCCTTCTCGTACATCAACCCCTAAATATCTTCCATACTATATACTTGTCTATTCTAATTTTATAAAATTCTAGACCTACCACATCGCAAACCCATATCTGTCCTATCTTTCGACGTCTCTCAATTTCACGTCTCTTCCTGCTTTCTATCCAATTTTACCTAATTTTGGTTCTTGCTATTGAGCTCTTTCCCCATTATAACCGACTCTGCAGCACTACTCGACTCTACCTAATCCTGCTCTACTCTACCCCACCTAACCATACCCTACCTTACCTTATCTTACCTTACCTTACCCTACCCTACCCAACCCTACTCTACTCTACTCTACCCTACCCTACCATACTCTACCCTGCCCTACCATACTCTACCCTAACCTACCGTACTCTACCCTACCCTAGCCTGCCATACTCTACTCTACTCTACCCTACCTTACTTTACCTTACTCTACCCAACCCTACTCTACTCTACTCTACCCTGCCCTACCATACTCTACCCTACCCTAACCTGCCATACTCCACTCTACTCTACCCTACCTTACTTTACCTTACCCTACCCTACTCTACTCTACCCTACCCTACCCTAGCCTATATCTTCACATTCCTTTCTATCACTCTCTACTTCAATCTTCCCCGACTCTTGCGTACCTTGCTCTACAGCACTGTACCCCTCCACCCATTCTATACTCTACCAGAGCTTTTTTCTATTTGCTTGCAACTAATTTCACCTCGCAGCAATTTTAATTTGTTAAACCGTAAAAACAGAACCAGTCAGAGTCCACGCGAACCGAAAAACAAATGAAAAGCAGTCAGGTCAACAATGACTTGAAAATCATCTCACAGCATCAGCGGCAATAACGAGTACAACAATAAGTACCAGTCAGTAGTCAGTCAGTCAGTCAGTCAGTCAGTACCTTGTCAGTCATACTCAAACCTATCATAACCGAAAATAAAGCAACTAAAAAGAGAAAAACCTACCAGAAAAGTTGTGTGCAAAAAGTGATCTCTTGGCCCAGTTGCATGCTAAAAAAATCTGTCGTTTAGAAGAGTCGCTGTGGTGGAGTGCACAGTGGCGAAATGGGAACTGGTGTGGTGATGTGAGGTGAGGTATGGTGTGATAATGTGTGGTGATGTGTGGCGTCGTGTGGCGATGTCTGGCGAGGTGTATTGAGGTGAGGTGTATTGAGGTGAGGTGTATTGAGGTGAGGTGTGTTGTGAAGGGGCGTGGTGAGGCGAGGTGTGTTGTGGCAATGTGTGGTGTGGCACGGTGTGGTGAGGTGTGTTGTGAAGGGGCGTGGTGTACTGAGGCAAGGTTTGATGAGGTGAAGTGTGGTGATGGAAAGGGTGGGGTCTCAAAAATTATAAGATGTATAGAAATTAAAAAATACGAAGAGAATTAATCAATTTTTAAAACACATCCCTACATAACCTCCACTGAGTATCTTATATCCATTCCCACACCCACCTCGTTCCTTCGAAGTTATTTTTCGCGTTTCTGTTCCAAGTTCTTTCTCAGTCCTTTTCTGCTTTTAAAATCGCTGTTTATATTATTCGTCTTTTTTTATGTAATTTTTGTACTCTCCGTTTTTTATATTTTCCCAATTTCTATTCATTGCAACTCATCAGTTCACGTTGCATTCGCTCGTTGTAAGGATATTTTTTGTTGCTTTATTTTTATTCTCGTTTTTCGTATTGTTGTTTTTGTTAGAAAGGTGCATACCCTGCAGTCATAAGGAATCATTTCTTCCTCCCACTGCACGACACTTTAACGAACGATATTCGTTGTAAAGTTTACTCGTTGCTTCTGCCGTTTGCTTCTTTGTTCGTTGCTCTGCTTGTTCGTCCTACTCGTTGGTGTGTTTCGTTTGTTCGTTTTTTTTCGAAATTTTCATTTGTTTTCAGAACCTCATCCAATTTGCTGTTCGTGTTGTTGATACTGTTGTATAGTTGTTGTTGTTGTTGTTGTTGTTGGCTCCAAACTTGGCTGTCATTGTGAGCGAGACCCAACTGTCAGCGTGTATTATTGGAATGCAAAATGCTTTCCTAATTGGAATGGCTGACATTCGTCGTATTTATTTTCTTAGTTTTTTTCTGCGTACTTGAGCTCGTTTCTACCTTGTAGATTTTGCCGCTGTTGTTGCTGTTTTCGCTGCTGTTGCTACCTCTGATTGGAAAGTCCAGGTGAATTTCGGTTGTTGTTGTTGGTGCTCGTTGTTATCATTCTTGCTGTCAAGTCAGTTCAGTTCAATTTAGTTTGATTGACACTTCAAACAAAATGTTCTTGAAGAGCTTCAAAGTTTATATAAAGTTGAAAGCTCGTATATTTCTTTAGACTCCATACTTGCTATAAACAGGGCTAAAAACCGCTGAAAAGGATAACAGTTTCGGAAGATCTCTCTCTCTCTCTCTACCTTCCTCTCTCTCTTCCTCTATCTCTTCCTCTCTGCCTTTCTCTCTTTCTTCCTTTCTCTCTCTCTCTCTCTCTATTTCTTTCTCTCTTTCTCCCTCTTTCTTTCTCTCTTTCCCTCTTTCTTTCTCTCTCTCCCTCTTTCTTTCTATCTCTCTCCCTCTTTCTTTCTATCTCTCTCCCTCTTTCTTTCTATCTCTCTCCCTCTTTCTTTCTATCTCTCTCCCTCTTTCTTTCTCTCTCCCTCTTTCTTTCTCTCTCTCTCTCTCGCTCAGTTTTTCTGTCTACATTTCTCTCTCTCTCTCTCTCTCTCTCTCTCTCTCTCTCTCTCTCTCTCTCTCTCTCCTACTGTGTATAAACATCATTTAATTATGTTCGGTCGGATTTCTAACTCGCTAGTTAATTACGAAGAAAAGCTTCAGGTTCGAATCCCAATTAGAATCAGAAAATATTTTCTTGTAATTGTGTTCCTTGGCTTTGTCTTTTGTTTACTTGCCTCCGTATCTCTTGTATATTTAAAGAGGTAGGAAGATTGTAACCGATAACCCTGCTAAAATATTATTATTATTATTATTATTTATTAAATTAATCTTATAACAAGTTATAAGACTAACACAAAAAATTGGAGCATTGGCTGCCAGGGCCATCAGCTCTGCTAAAATATTAGGTGTTGTACATTGTTCCAGAAGTTGTTCCAAGATATAAAATGATCCCAACTCATCAATAATTGACCGGATATTCCCTTTTTTCTTCCCATATAAAACGTAATTTACGAAAAATCACAAAAAGGCCATGAAGAGGGTAAAAAAATTATATTCTCCGCAGTTAGTCATTCGTACTTGGATTTGAAAAATGTTGTCAAATAAATTCAAATTTATTATCTACTCAAAATCATCTCTACACCAGTCAGGATGTTTTTGCTTTGCGGTACCCGTATGCCTCTTCAGGGTACTCCACGGTACTCAATGCTCTACCATAATACGAGCATTTCATGCTATGATATTACAGAACTGTTTCAAGGGATTCTTTCTTGTCGTGATCTTTTAATAACTTGTGCCTTTTTTACATGCGGGGAAGGACAATTTGTTTTCTTTTGTATGGTTCGATTTTATGGACACTTAAGAGCCTTGAAGAAAGGACCAAACATGTACTTTAGCGAGAGTTCAATACGCAGATGAATGGCAGTTTGTCGCTATAACTTTTGATACATATGAAGATTTCGAGTCCTTCGCTCAATATATGCAAATTTTTCTCGGTGACCTCGTTTAGATAGCCACCCTTAACGTCATTACCTCCCCCCAACCCCACGCCCATCCACTTGATTCATTCTTCGCATACAACCGCAAACCCTCATCCACATGTATCTCCGTTTTAGTTGGCTAGTTGACTTCCCTGCTACTTTTTTGCGGTACCTCTTGACAAATTGGTCAAGTGATTTGCAAAAAACGAAAGAAAAAGGGCTCTGAAGACCCAGGCATGGCTGAAGATAAAATGTACCATCAGCATATCCTTACAGCGGCGTAGATAAGAGCAACAACAATATTGACAAAGTGCCAAAACGTGTGTGAGCGAAGGGTTGGGTGTGCCGGGTGGGCGGCGGTTGGTTGGAGGAGCGGATAACCACTGGGGTTATCCAGTGTGTCCCTCGGCAACTTGATGTCCTGTACGTATGCAGGATAATTTTATTGATACAAGTCAAGATCCTTTGCCAGCATTCAGATGCCGTCAAATGACACATCAAAAAATTCGGTGCGTTTTGTTGTTGCGCTCGGAGCGCTGTTGGGGTTCCGTTCCTTTGTACGGCTCAACCATTTCAAGGGTTTGCAGGGATTCAGGTTTTCCCCGCTTTTATCAACAACAATTTCATTATGCTATTATTTTGATTTGTTTATATCCTGGCGTATCCTTAACACACATATAAAGGACTTGTTATTGGTGCTGTGTATTGTTGTAGTTGCTGTTGTTGCTGCTGTTGTTGTTGCTGTTGTTTTATTTTATATCCTTTTTGTGTGGCCAATTTATTGCTTGTAGTTGCATGTTTGATGAACCAAACAATTTTGATTGAATTACTTGAGCTCGAAATCTGCTTGAATGCACGAAAAAAATCCTCAACACAAATCCAGTCGTGGCACATCGTCCCGTCTAGTGTTGGTTTTAGTGATTTGCAATAATTTTAGATGTGTTTTGTGTGTGTGTTTGTGTATTCCCGGCCGCTGCCTACAACACACATGTGCGTACTTTGAGGTTGTCATGGTTGGGCGTACAAAAGAAAGGGTTGCGCTTCCTTCGAAAGCCGAAAAAGGAAGAAGGACCTTTGATGAAGGCCACGAATGCATTGTAGACGAAGGCATTGAAGGGCGCTCACAAACGCCGAGGTTTGTTTACTTTCTTTAGTAGATTAAGTGATTTTCAAGTCATCTGCTTGGCAGCTGCTGCTTGCTGGTGCTCTTTGTGATGGACTGGATAGAGTTGTAGCATTTTTCAAATGTTGTTGTTGCCGTTGTTGTTCTTACCAAATTACAAGGGTTATTGAGCAAATAGCTATACTTTTCTAGAAGATCATGTAAGGATTTTCAGTTTTATTTTACCTTCTTTCTCTCCTTTATGTTGATAGCAACTCACTTCATTTGATTTCTTCCCCGTTTTGGTGAAGGAGTTCGTTTGCACACGTTTGTGTTATTAATTTTTATTAGTCGTGTCCATTTCTCAGATTGGCCACAATGGTATAATTTTATTAGCATTACGAGGCAGCTTTTAAGCTAATGGAGAAAAAGGAAGCTTCTATGTTTCGCCCGAGCTACGTGGAAAGGGTTAAAATCCTTCTAAGGATGGGCTATTTTTCGCAATACCGCCGAAATCACTGAACGGAAATTACGAAAACACGTACTTTCAGATACTGTAGTAATATTTTGTGCGGAATACCAATGCTTTCGAAGTCGAAAATATGTCAAAGGAAGTGTTTATTGTCCATTTTGTAAGCTTTTCGCTTGAAAACCTTATAAATTTCGGTTGTATTTTCACTTCCTTATGAATGCAATAATCCATACTGAAAGCTGCACAACAATTATCCTTCACTAGCCAATTCCACAGAAATAAGATGCTTTTTCTAAAGCTTTACAAGATTATAGGAGTGGCAAAAGGCATTTATTAAAAACACACATATTTCACACCACAAATCCTTTCCTGTCAATAGAAAAACGAAAAATGGAATGGAACATTTATATCACATACAGATGTGACCACATGTGGCGTCTCCACAAAATGTTAGGTACTCCGTGTATCTCAGTTCCAATGCAACCTCGATATTCAGTAATGAAAAATTATACCTCTGACAGACGGTCTTCTGTCAAAAAGAGGCCTCTCTCTCTCTCCCTCTCTTCCTTTTCTTACTTTTTCACGCCGTTTTTTCACTCTCACATCGTCCTGTCAGCTAATAATCCGTATATGTTGCAAAAATGCTTTAATTTCATAGCAAGAAATAATATAAATGTTTATTTTCACAACAAACTGTTGTCACCCTCTTGCATCCTCTCTACGCTTCCAGTACAAAGATTTGGAATTTTAACGTTAAGCAGCAAGCTGAACCCATTTCGCTACCGTATTCGCATGTGTGGAGCAGAGAGTGCGAGGATGAACCGTAGCGTGGTATTAAGTTTTGACAGCTATGTGTCACATTTGACAGCTGCAATAATTAGTCATTTTTAGCAATAGATATGAAAAACAAAATTACACGAAATGACTCATGCCAAAGGAAATGAATTCTGAGGTAAGAGTGGGTGGAGAAGAAGAAGTTTGAGTTAAGAATCCGTTCAAAGAAAAATAGTATCTCTCCGAAAAAAACGTGAAAATTTATATATTTTAAACGCAGCAAATATTTATAAATATGTATTAAAAACCTATTCCTATATAAAAAGTATTTAATTTCAGAGAACTAAAAAAATTAAGTAAAATCTTAAGGAAACAAAAATCTATTAAAGGTTCTTTTATGGTAAAATTTCTACTAAACACGGAAAATCTGCCTGTGCTGAGAATTCCGAAATAAGACAAAAATCCACCTAGAGTAAAACTCTGTCTTCCGCTCGCAGTCCCCGTACACATCCTCCAAAGCCGAATAAGAAACCCCAAGACGATGCGGATGCCCTTCTCAAGTCGGACAGCTTCCGGTTATTGATATTTCTTAAGTTATTTAAACAGATAACTTTTGGTTTCGACACAATTGATACAAATAAACAAACAAATCCGTAGAAGCGCAGATAATGCTGCCTAACGGTTCGGAACTGAGGGGAAGAGGAGTGGCAAAAGTTACCGAAACTGGACAGCTGACTGCCTTTTTGTTTGGCAGCTTTGACCCTTTTCTTGAATCACAGGAATTCCATCAGCTTGAAGAGGAAGGAAGGATTGGAAGCTCAAGAGAAAAATGAGAAATAAAATGAAAAAGGAAGTATTGGTGGTGACCAACAGTCCATATTTAAATAGATTTTGCATGCCATGAATGCCTTTAGGGCTTTTAATAAACTGTCTGATTCGAAGACAGAACATTTCAGAATCAGAAATGTTTGAGTCAAGGCTTCTTCTTCGAATACTGTTAGGAATTTCAAGGAAACCTGAGGGTAGGAATTTCTCTATAAATCTGATTATTTTAAGCCTTGGTTATTAATAGAAATTATTCGAAGAAATTAAGAATTCAATCAGGTTAAGACTTTTCTGGTTAATTTCAACGCCTTTTAAATGTTCAGCTGAGAATGGTAAAAACTTTTATAAAGCTTTTAAAAGCTTTTTTCCAGGACATGCAGTCTGTGGCGGATAGTAGAGCAAGCCAGGAAGGAGTGTAAGACAGGAAATAGCAGAGATAGGAAATGTCAGAACTTTTGAATTGTGTTAAAATACCAAAACTACGAAATTAATCCAACCAATTTCAGCTCCCACTTTTCAGCTTTTACTCCGTTTACTAGGCAATCACATCTTTGCTATAAAAGGTCTCAAACCGAAACTACCCGTATTTATTTTACTACGCAAACCGTTCAATACAGCAAGAAGAAAATAACCTTCAGACCCTCCGAGGTGCAGATTACTCGTCAATTTTACGATGTCTCGGGGGGGAGTTTCACTGGACCGTGTCGACATCCGGTCCCATTGTCCCCCGTCCTCCCGGTCCCAACCTCATTAACAACTTCTTTCTTAACTCACCGGTACAAAGCGGTAAGGATGGTTAACTCATTAAATAAAATCGCAAGAATTGTTATGGTTTCCTTGGTCTCATATTGAAACGCCAAAAACTAATCAGCACATATACGGGACACACCATATAAGCTCGTACATGGGGATACGCCGGCCGACCGGCCGACAGACAAACGCACCAACACACGTTCAGGCGAACATCCAGTCAGTTGTTAGTAGACTCTGAAGCCTGCAAAAGCAATCAACATGCTGCTCATTAGACAACCCGGCAACCCGAGTTGGCCCAGCCCGGCCCAGACCGTCTTGTTCAATTGCTTGTTAACAACATTCGAAAAACTACCTGAATACATGAAATGAGCGGTAGTGTAGCAATAGCAACAGCAGCCAAATAACCGAAATAAAAAACAACTACAGCAACGTCAGACCGAAGCAACTACAACAAATTGGCATCTAGTAAAAAAAGTCATAAAATTTTATATCGTTGCAGTAGTTAAAAGGTAAAAGCATCAAAATTGACATCAGTGAGGGTGGATGGGTGGACAAGAGGGTGGATGATAGGGGTGGTGGAGAGGATGTGAGTGGGGCGGAATGGCTCTGCGCCGCCTCCTAATCACCTTGTAAGCAAGCAAACTTAGTTGCATTTAATCGTTTATGGTTTGTGTTCAGTCAAGATAACCGAAAACCATCGACACCAAATGGACCGAACCGACTGAAATGGAACGGCATCTGTATGAGATGCGATGAAATTCTCTTTCATCGAGGAAGAGGAAAGCAACGAAAGCAACAATTAAATACAATTTGCTAAATTCCACTTTTCGGTGATAACAGCTTCTCGAAGGAAACTGGGACGCACTGTAATCAGAATTGAACTGGACGACACAGAAAATCCTTAATTTCCTCACGTCACAGACAACCTTTGGGGAATCTTTAATGACACCCCGAGCTGAGCTTTAAGAATTAGACGGAGAAAAAATAGTGCAAGATTTTACGGAACAGACTGATAGCGAGAAATATTGTTGCAGAAAAAGGAAACGAGAAAACAAGACGAGAGGATCGGGACTTCACCAACAGAGCATTTTTTAAAGTACTTTAACTCATTAATGAACTACTTTAGCGAGTATTTAAGCCAGAATGAGGCAGGCCAATTCGCCTTTTTAGCTTAATTTTCTTATTTCTCTAATTTTTTTACACCTTTTCTGTCGTAGAAAGTAATACAAAAAATAATCCCATACGTAGCCTTATACGGAAGTATCCATCGTCCTATACTCGCACTTCCCCCTAACCGCTTTGTTTCCCCTTCGTATTTTCAATATATCTACAATACATAGAACATACCGAGCAGCCACTTAAATGAGGATGATTGCAAAAGAAAAAACTATTTTTCAAACACAAAAAAAAAAAGAAAAACTTCTACTGAAGAACTGAAAGAGCCAACAATACTTTCTGATTAAAGATGAATTTTTAATTTTATGCACGCGCATAGAATGACGAAGGACCTCCGAAGCCCTTCTGCGTACGAAGCACAAACAAACAGCTACTTAGAGCTGCTCCGCAGACAGATAGATAACCGTATAGATAGAAATCAGTCGGGGTGAAAAGCGGGACACAAGTCGTGCGGTCAGAAGGCCTGAGAATCAAACAAAATTTTTAATGGGTCGTCAAGGAAAGCCATACGCCTCTGTATGTAACGGTGGTACAGGAGGGTGGGAGGAGAGATGAGGTTCACTGAATGGGTGGTGGTTGTGGCAGGGATGCCAGTTCTGTGCACAGAGAATCCAGTGTCGAGGAATTTTGAATTGATTATGCGGGAAAAGAGGGACTGCCGCATAACTTTTTTGATAGTTTTGGGAAATGTGTCCCACATTATATTGTATGGATGCTGTTTCTACCACATGTAAATCTTAAACATTTCCAAGAAGTTAGCGGAATATGAGTGGATTTTTATTTATATATTGGAATTTGTGCGGGATTTTCAAGAGTAAAATTCCTATTTGAGAATTTTTGAGGAGGAAAAATGAGATTTATTTAAGTTCTTGAATGTGGAAGAATTTAAGCTGGCAGCCCCTGGATGGTGAGTTTGTTGTTGTTGTACTCAACGCCACTGGTGTGGGGTGGTAGTGGGGTGAGGTGGTGGTGGCAACAGTTTGACAGGATGAGCGGTTTTTCTCGTTGATTTTTTCAGGTTTTTAACTTTTTTTCGGCTCATTAGATTTTTCGCTTTTTTTCTTCTTGTCTCGTAATAATTTGTTTTTCTTACGCGCCAGAAAAAGGCGATAAAATTAGACACCCTCTGTGCCCGATGCTGGAAATGGTGTTTAATGATTTATGAATGAATAAATCGCCATTTTTGCTTTTTGACTGATGAGCAGTAAGTCGAACTCGAAGTTTGGTCTGAACTGGGATGGTTTGGGTTTGTTTTTCTATTTAATTTTGAAGAACGAAATATGCGTCCTTTTTTTCACTTTTTCATGCAATTTGCTCATCTATTCTTTTTTTCTCTCGTTCTCTTCACTTGCTAAGCTTTTGTTTTATTTTCCGATTTATGTTTTGTAATTTTTTGTTACAGGATTGCATTTTTTATAGATTTCTTTGCTCAAGCGGCGTTCGTGTTGCTGGTATTCATCCTGCATGTCCTTTGACACGTTATGAGGGTGACGACTGGGATGGGGAAAATTTCACAGAAAATTTAACTGAAAAACAGCATTTTTAATTGCAACGAATTCCAAGTGATTTTCTTCAATTTTTTACTTTCATGTGACTTTTAAATTGCGACACGCGACCTTTGATCTTTTCACGCCGTCTTGACGTCGCGCTATTCTTGCATGAATACAAATTGAAAACGCTTTCGGTTTCGGGTTGATTTTCAATACGTCTGAAGTTCTAAAGTAATTTAAGTGATTTTAGTGATTTGTTGCGCGGTATAAACGAAGACAGCTGGCTCGTTATAGCGGAAAAATCTGAGAGGAAGCATTAATTCCCGTTCCCTATACAGGAAAAAACAGCATATACGATTTTGTTCTAGATTGAATTTTAAAGAAAATAATAACGAACAAAAAGAATGGTATTTATGACATTAAATATTATTAAATATGAAGTCACTTCTTCAATGATTAACCACCTCGGACGTGAGAATATGATTTTGTATTGACAAATACGGAATCTTTTTCATAATTTGTTCACAATTTTTTTTTAAATTCTCCTTATATACGCTTCTGTCAAGTCCTCAGATATTATTGCGATTATTCTCTGATACTGGCTGCCGCGATGTCGAGGAGTCGCAATCCTTCAGGGATCAACCTTTATAATTAGCAACCTGTTCGTTGCGTCTGCGAGAAGGATGCACGGGCCGTTGAAAGTTTGTCGTCTATCTCTCCACTCGCATAAATCAAGAAGAACGAATCTAACGAAAATTAAAATTAAAAATATGCAAGCAAGGAGCGCACGCTGAACACAAAGGATCTCATGCTGCAAAGGAGATGCCAAATCACAAGTCGTTAAAGGGTTAACTAGAGAAAAGGGGTTCGAAGCGAGAAGCCGTTGATTAGTCGGGCTGTGATGGAGAAACGAGGGACGATAACAGCAACCGCCGCGAACATTGATCGCGATAATAATAATGAAAAATCAACCATGAGAGCGTAATTAATGTTCTCAAAGCAGCACTTCAGCGCAGGATGACGCAGATTTCTAATGCGTTAATACACGAAAAGCGCGACCCATCAAAGGTAGCCGTGGTTGCCTTTCAGGATTCAGATAGCAGGAGAGGCAATCGAATTTTAATCAATTCGAGTCCGTTTCGCTTGCATACGCTGAGAAGGGTGGTTCGAAGTAAGGGTGGTTAACAGACAGACAGCCGAGATGGTCGTGGTTTCCGTTTGTTTTAATTTCGTCACCGCGTAGGAGTGTCAAGAAAGTGCTTAAAACATCACAGGCGGTCCTGCGGCCTGACAGGAGGTCCTGCCACACCGGTTTCGCGTGTGAGGGTGGGTTTCAATTTACTTGGCGATGTCATCAATGGGTAGTCGCGAGCGCTCGCAGAACCTCGGCGCTGAAAGTCTTGTTGCTAATGATATGCAAACGACAAGAACAGAACTCCAAGACAGCACAGAATGCAAATCTATAATATTCAAACTCAATTTTTCGTGTTATAATATTATGTATATCGTGTTAATATTTTATGTCGTGTTATATCGTGTATAATAATATCGTGTTATTGCTTCCAGTTCTATAATTTTTTTTATACAATATAATATTCAATTTTTGAGAACTTATTAAAATTTTAGTTTACAAGTCTTGAAATATATATAGAGGAATTTTTAAATTAAATATTCTAAGGAAAAAAATCAGAGAAAACGAATAGGAAACGTTAAAAAATATATATTTTTTATATATAAAACGTAGATACGTAGTAGAAAAATAAATTAACTTGCTGCAAATAACGTTAACGTAATAAATTAACGAAAAAACAAAAATTAACGAACAAAATAAATTTTTATCTAAATCTCAGCGGAAAATCATAATTTAAATTTAAACCTCAATAATTCAGTGAAAATTAAAGATTAATTAATTAAAAACTAAACATTTACAGATGCTAAGAAGAAATATAGATAATTTTTTCCTCCGGGAAAAAGAAGAAATTAAAAAATGGCAAAACTTTATTAGAAAATATTCATTAATTATTATTGTAAGAAATAGACTATCACTCAAATTTGAAAAGGAACTAATTATTAAAAATAGTAAACATATATTGAAACTTTTAAAGCCTTTCGACCTGGATTTGCCCACTGTGCGGCTTATCTAGTGAGAGACAAAAGGAACAAAATTTAACAAAAACAAAAAACGTACCCACCACCTAACCAATAAAAGGGTTAAAATTTTAATGAGATATATTGACTCAAGTTATCT
This sequence comes from Sicus ferrugineus, assembly GCA_922984085.1. Classification (NCBI taxonomy): domain Eukaryota; kingdom Metazoa; phylum Arthropoda; class Insecta; order Diptera; family Conopidae; genus Sicus; species Sicus ferrugineus. Next base: position 16,919,824 of record OV277351.1, read on the forward strand.
GCACCACTTCTGGTTGCACGATGTTAAAGCAACATTAAAAATACAACAACAACTCCACCAGCAGCATTAAATATTCGGTATCGGCGTTTCCGTAGATATCTGGCTACAAGTTTCTCCGATTACAAAATTCGGCGGCGTCATCCGAATCGGTTTTTCTTTTCTTGCTGCAAATTTAAAATTTAAATTATTTTTAACCCTACCGCATCATAGGTTTACAATGAATTTTGTAGCTTGCTTATTTGTTTTTTCTTTCAGCATTCGAGTCTCTTTTTCGCAGTAAGCGAGACTCTTTTATAGCGAGAGTCAAAAGTTCGCCGGATGACGTTGAAATTTGGTTTCGAGATACTTTTTCTCTGTTTTTCTTTCGACTTTTCTTTAATAAAGAAGATAAAATTGTAAAAGGATAACGAGAGCTGAAGTATGTTGCTGCAACTCATTAATTCAGGTAGTAACGATGAACTCAGTTAATCAATATCGATAATTGAGTTAAGCGAAGAAATCTCACTGATGGTAAATTAAGATAAATATTAAGTAAAAATTGAATTTAGATGTCACATACAGAAATAATTACGAAAAATAGTAGTAAAACAGTTTTCAGTAAACCACAAAACAATTTTGCACTCATTTAAACTTTCCTGGAACGATTTTAACAAAAAAGTTTCTATAGATTCATCCAATAAACGTAAAGAAAACAATTCTATCTACCAATTCATTTAAATTCCGTCAAATAATCCCTCGGGTCATGCGGTATCAACATCAACATCAACATCAACACCAACACCAACACAACTTGGGCCAAACTATTGACCAGAAGTCGAAAACACTTGCAGCAGGACATCTCGAATTGAATGTCTCAACTTGCCTGAGAGAATTTTTAATAGTTTCTACAGTTCGACAAAAGCTGGCACTGCAGGAAGCAACGAAAAGAGCGAAAAAGAAAGTAAACAGAACTTAAATAAACAACAGGAAAGACGGAAAAGGACAAGGCAGAGTATTAAAGGACTGCGTAGGTCCATCACCGGGACTTCAAAAGGGCAGAAAAGTTGACACTACGCGTTGTCTATAATGTTCTAGGGGTCAATTGTTATTCATTGAAAATAACCGCAAACAACGTCAACGAGTGGCACAACATGCAATGGGATGGGATAGGGTTAAACTGGTATTGGCCCGTTCCGAAGAGCAGGACAGCCGTCCTGTGATTGCAGCAGACACAACGGTCCGGTCGAGTTGGGATCCGAAAACAGCAGGAGTTAATAGCAAACAAAATAAATCGTTTACTTTACGGACAGTGAAAGTTTATTGTTACAAATACCGAGGCAAAAAAGTTGGAACACAGCTGCTTAGAAGAACCAAAGAAGACTAGAAAGGACTGCGTGCGGTCTGCTGTTGACAGGATGTACATACGAGAAGGTATTACGTGAAATCCTTCAGAATGTCATTGCCGAGCAAGAAGTCATAAATATTTGAAATAGATAAAATTGAAGTTGAAACTAGAATTTTTCTCTAATTTTTGAGAATTCCGGAGATTGTAATACCAAAGATTGCTATTAAGCGAACAGGTCTGTACATATCTGTACCAGTTTTGATAAAAATGAAATGAAGAAGATTAGGAGGTTTAAGAGCTCTTCTTGAATTTAAAAATTAATTTATAAACTTCCAGAAATTCATTTCTTACTTTCGTTTCCTATTTCTGCCAGAGTAAATACAATTTCAATGTATTTTTTGTTTTTTTTTTCAGGTCAGGCCTTTTCTAATTTATTTTCTTGCTTCTAATCATGAGAAAATCCTTTCTAGCGAGGCAAGGATATCGTGTCATGCAACGCATGGCCGGTTTCAGCGTTTGTTGTGCGGAACGCCTTCCAGGGAGCCGTTAGTACATCTTGTATTTTATCGAATAAACCGTAGAAAAAGCCGTGAGCATTGGAGAGCATTCGATCTTGTCCCTTGCGCATGTCATTATTTACTTTAGTGGACCAGTAATCTGCCCGGTTTCGCCTAGAAATGAACAAATAGTCGAAATTTCTGCTTGTATCAGCGATTTTCCGCAAACGCTATACGTACACTTTATCCAAAACCCCGAGGATATTATCGTCTTCATCATGTGCTGTCGGTGTTCCTTGTTTTTCCGAAAGCTGGAGGAAATTGGCGTGATATGACGCAGTCACACTTCGTTTTAAATCTACAGTGCTTAGTAAAAGCATTAAAAGTACTCCCAGTCTCCACATTTTGCCAGTTAAACGTTTCTTCCCCCGGAGTTTAAATCGGACTGTAGTTAGGTATCCGTACTTATAGATTCGCGGAAGACATAACAAGAAATTTGTTTTATTTGCAACAAGCCCTTAAATTTCGATTTATACGCTTCTTGCTAAAGCAGAGCATTACAATTTCACGTTGTTAATTGAAAAAATGGAATTAATTTGTCAAGAAACATTGCTTTTTTTACCCACCAACTACGAGCTCTTCCTTTCCACTTTCTGTAGAAAATATTAAATCTGCCGAAGCTTTTAAATGTTCAATATTAATAATTTATGTTCTGAAAAGTATATCCTTGCGTATACAACTTGTACTCGCAGTCTACAAATACCACCCACTGCGTCAGCGATTTTCGTAGACATCGGAAGTGTGGCTGGGTCGCTGTTAAAAAAGTGGGCGGCAGCAGATTAATAACGCATTTTTTCCTTGTCCTATTTCGCGTTTTATATACCAGTTTTCATTTTTTGTAAACGAAATAACAACATATTACAATGCCGAGAAATAACAACAAATGCAAATTCGCTATTGCCAACCGCGAGAGGAAGCGCAAGAGGGAGTGAAGTCGAAATTGGCACTGCCGAAGTTACTGATAATATTGCTGGTACTGTAGCATCGAAGACAACAGAACTACAGGACCGGCATGAGGATTTAGAGGTACAGCGAGGGCGCGAGAACTTTACGGTGGAGTAGTTATTAAATATAATCTTCATGTATTTAAGAAACCAAGAAGCTTGAATTCTTTGGTAAACTACTTTGTAAATTACCTATTTGTAATAAGAATTCAATAAATTGTGGGCCTTATGAAGGTGCGTTTTATAGCCTTCTGTCTTATTTGGTCCGGATTTAAAACCATTCACAGATTTTGCCAGTGACGGATCTTCTAAAGGAAACAGCAGATGGAATTAGGAGTATGATAATAAATGATTAAATTAAAGAACTTGAAGTTCTCGCTCCTGGCAGAAAATTCGATCGCTATTTTTTATAGAAATAAACGTCTAATGATTCTGCTTATTAAAGAAGAACTACAAGTAACGTTCGATTGAAACCCCTTCGGAAAGCTCATTAATAGGCGCCCCTCAGCCACGCCTCTGCTGCTTACAAGCATATCGAATTAGTACGAAAACAAAATTTTACGACACAATCATCAACAGAGAAAGAAGAAGAAGAAACAAGACGAAGAAAAACTAGACACAAAATGTAACAATGTGAAGCTGCTTGTCTTGCACGGGAGTGAAAATGAAAAAATGCCAGAGCTTTTCCGGGCATCATTTGAATCTCTCGCCACAACCGTGCAAACTGAGGTGATTCCGCCGGATCTGGTGTGCGAGTCACCAGAACCTTCGCGGCGTTTTTCAGTGCTGTCATGCCGTTCCTCCACCCAACATCCGCCCATCACGCAGGACCATCTCGTCCCAGGGAAGGAGGCATATAATAATCATCTATATTCATGGATTAGGATTCAATTTTTATTCGCGTGCAACCAGCGCGCGGGAGGTTAAATTGAAATTGAAAAAAGAAACAATGGAACCGAGAAATTACCAAAAGCAGAAAGCAGCGCGCACGAGGAAGAAAGGAGAGCTGAGAGCCCCATCCGACGAGGTTAATGGTAGGTAAGCCGCAGCCGCGCGACAAAAGGGCACCCAAGACAGTCGGCAGCGTGCGTTTGGAATTTTTATATGCAAGAAATTATTACCAAAGCGTTAATATCGCAAAACATGGAAAGTAGAAGGTGAGCAATAATGAACAAGAAAATATATGCTGTCTAGAACGCCGGTGTGGGGTGGGTGGAGAGGGAAGGAGCGCCAGTTGAACTGCGGCAACAGCAACTGTTGGCGTTGTACTGTTAACGCTGCGGGGTGTCGCGTGAATATGAAGCAGAAGGAGCGATTTATAAATCAAGAGGTGAAGAATACAAAATTGGATAAAAACGAAAATATTAAACTATTCTTGAAAAAAGTATAAATGAACAAATGAATTAAAATCAATTAGAAAAATTAAATGAAAACATTAAATCACCACAAAAAATGAAAATGTAAAAATTTAAGTATTTTAAAGTTCAGACTAAATCCCATAAAAATGATTGTAAGAGATATAGAAGATGGTTAGCAAGGCCTACGGATGGGAACGGAGAAGGCAAATACAAAGACTTTAGAAATACGTCAATAAAAAGTTAGTATATGCCAAAGATATTTATTACCGCAGAGCATTGCATGAAAGCAGCAGTGATAGGAGGAAAAATTGGCAGTTAATTAATGAAATCCTTGGAAAGAAAACGACGAATTTAGATGCGACGATAAAAACGACGTGAAAAATATCAAAAGCGATCAAGTTGCTGAGATTGCGAATATTTCTGGGTTTCGTTTTAAAGACAACGTGGATAAACTTACTCATGCTTGTTCTATTAATTAACAACTTTCACACCATTTCTGAGGGGTCGCAAAATTCAATATATATTGAAAGAACAAGTGGGGTCTGCGTATGATGGCATTCGGCCAAAGGACCTTGAAAAATACGCAGGCATACGGATGCCTTTAATAACTACCTTAGTAAATACGCGTTTTTCCGAAGCTAAAGTGCCGCAGATCCCAAAAACTGCAATAATTCCCCCTAAATATAACAATTTGACCAAGTCAAATTATGCTAACTACATTATTACCAAAAAGAAAAAAAAAAAGCATTAATAAACTATTAGGCTATTTCGACAGCAAATTAAATTATAATCTATGTAGAAATTTGCATAATTTAGTGCTTTTTGTGGATTTTAGCAAGGCTTTCGATACATTGGCTCTCGAAAAATTACTATCCAAACTCTACAACATTGGGATAAGAGGCGACTGTCTTGAGTAGTTTAAAAGCTACCTAGATCTACGAACCTATAGAGTTAAAATAGATGGTTCGAAGCTGGTACCACTCTTGCATATAATCTACACTAATGATTTATTTAAACGAATGAAAAATTCCTGTACATTAGCTTACGGCGATCATACCGCTGCCATACGATAGTAACGCACAAATATATTGAGATGGCAACACACTATATGCAAAAGGAAGTTGAAACCCTACAAAAGTGGTCACATGAAAACGGTCTCATCATGAATGCCAGCAAAACAAAAGTCATGCATATGAAGCTAAGACAACATTATTAAACGTATTCCACAAGGGTCCGCAGTGTAGAGTTAAAATAAACCGCAATCATGGCACTCGCAGAAGACTAGAAGGACGATATAAAGTCGGTAAATACTACAACAACAATGGGAAACATATGCTACAAGTGAAAATACCAAGGATTCTGAATGAACTTTCCGATTGACTACTATTTTTGGATTTTACACAATACCTTAGTCTTTAGTCCAAAATTTTCGTATCTCACCCCAACATATTCGGTTAAGGCATCACCCGAACTCCACCCATATACACGCGCTCCCCATATTAATTAGAAACCCTCAGTTATCACGACCGAAATCATAATCGAAGAACGCATTTTCGATTCCGACCACAACTCGCCAGACAAAACACTTCCGCTCTACATACAGAGGTCCCCCTTTATTTAAACTGAACCTTACTAAACCTTGATTTGGTCCCTTAACGACAAACTCAGTCGAAGCTGTCATCACACAATCAGATTGCACTCAATTTCACTTCAGAATTTCTTTTCGAACAAATTATTTTCCGAAATTGAAACACAACTTTACATCAAATTGCAGATATTATAAAATATTGGTTGCCCGCTAAATCATTTGTGTTTTTACCGCTAAATCATTTGTGTTTTTTATAACACACGATCGGTATTCAAGGCACACCAATTAGCGCACTTCAATTAATAATGAATTGTGTCATTTGCAAAGTCAGCAAGATTAGCCCCAGGACGCCACCTTTTGGAGGTTACGTGTGTAGAAATGATCACTTACAGTGCCGACGTTGCAACGAGAGGAATGCTGGCCGTTGCGGATTCTGCAAGAAAAGAACCGACTTCATGCAGCTAAAGTTTAGTAAGACTTTTTCATCATCTACGGACTCAGACTTAGATCCCGATGAAAATATGCAAGAGGTGAGTCTTGTTTCAGGACGCGTCAGGGTCTTTAAAGAACAAAATTGTTTGCAGGACTTCGAGCGCCGAGACACCGCCAGCTCCATAAGCGCGTTCACCGAGTCGGAGCCCACCGAGGTGGAGCCTTTTGGAGTTTACGTGTGTAGAAATGATCACTTACAGTGCCAACGTTGCAACGAGAGGAATGCTGGCCGTTGCGGATTCTGCAAAAAAAGAACCGACTTCATGCAGCTAAAGTTTAGTAAGACTTTTTCATCATCTACGGACTCAGACTTAGATCCCGATGAAAATATGCAAGAGCTGAGTCTTGTTTCGGGACGCGTCAGGGTCTTTAAAGAACAAAATTGTTTGCAGGACTTCGAGCGCCGAGACACCGCCAGCTCCATAAGCGCGTTCACCGAGTCGGAGCCCACCGAGTTGGAGCCTTTTGGAGTTTACGTGTGTAGAAATGATCACTTACAGTGCCAACGTTGCAACGAGAGGAATGCTGGCCGTTGCGGATTCTGCAAAAAAAGAACCGACTTCATGCAGCTAAAGTTTAGTAAGACTTTTTCATCATCTACGGACTCAGACTTAGATCCCGATGAAAATATGCAAGAGGTGAGTCTTGTTTCAGGACGCGTCAGGGTCTTTAAAGAACAAAATTGTTTGCAGGACTTCGAGCGCCGAGACACCGCCAGCTCCATAAGCGCGTTTACCGAGTCGGAGCCCACCGAGTTGGAGCCCATCGAGTCCGAGTACATGGACCCCAACTACCTCGTAATGCAGGCGACAGTGACCGCAGACGCATCAACTCAGACTGTAACCTCAAGCAACACATGCAGGTGTGCTGCAGAGCACTCCGCCAGTCGCCCTGAGAAGCCTAACGAGGGCATCAGCAACCAGCATTCCAACTCGTATCGCACCTGCAACCATCCGTTCATCCCACACACTGCGGCACACAGCGGAAGGAGTTACCCGGTTGACCCTCCACCCCAGCTTATTACTCGACCGACTCTCGTCGCCAGCAAATATCCTCTTTCCAGACAAAGCCACTTGCTGACGGAGTCGCTGCTCGCCAGTCTCAGTATACCGTGGTTGCCCATGCGCTGCCCCGTGTACACGTGCAAGCGGGAAGTCCCCCTGTCTGGCTTCGGCAACCACATGGCGTCCGCCCACACCAACGTGCCCATGAGGATCATCTCGCCGGGCATGTACGAAAAATTCTTCCTGGACCCAGGGGTCGCACGCGTCGGCATCCACAAGGTCCACAGACTGTTCCTTGCAGGCGGCAGTATGAGCGCCCCTTTCAGCAACAAGTTTAAGGATTATCAGCCTCTGGTCGTCGTGAGCACCTATATGCGGCAGACCGATCTCTGCAGCTGCAGGAAGGGGTACAGCGGCGATGATGATCTCATTCTGGTGATCTGGTTGGCAAGCTTCCTACCCCTAGATGTACCAGTTGACGCCAGTCTGGGCGCGCTGATGTATTCAGGAGGGGAACCTACGTTCCATAAGGTATACACAGGAAATGTGTACCCCTCCTGGAATTTGCAGAAGCTCATGCTGTTGCGGGGTGTTCAAGTGACACCGCTAATGGAAGTCCCGAAGGATAAGCTGCAGCTGCAACTCAGTGTTAGAAAGCAACATTAAAAAAATATGTGGCATCCTATATTTTACCGATTTTAACCTAAGAAGTTTCCGTCTGTATCATAAGAAGGCATATCATGGGGAGAGTTCAGCATGCAAATGGCAAATTTAGTGACATTATTCTGAATCCTTTGTAATTTATTGTAATGAATATCCATAATAGGGATTCCAAAAAACAACAATAATCAGGACAACAACGATAACAGAGATTTGAATGTGAATTGGATCTTTGAAAATCCGCGTATTCCACTTTATAAATGTAGAGTTATTCGGGAACAAATAACTTTTTAACTTATACTTGTAATTATGTATTCGCCCTTGTGAGCCTTTTTAATTACAATGAACAAAAAAATAAACGAAAAAATTATATCATGAAAACAGCCTTAAATAAACTTTCAATAAATAAATTAAAAATATTGATATTTTCAACCGATTACGATACGCATCATGCGGCGAGGTTTTGCATTTGTGTGAGACAGAGGATAACCGGAAATCGTAATTCGAATAAAGTGTGAAAAATCGTTGCAAAAGCAGCAGAATCGAGACAAAAAGGTGGCAAACAAATACATAAACATACGGACAAACAAAATGATTGTAAGAGATATAGGAGATGGTTAGCAATGCCTACGGATGGGAACAGAGAAGGCAAATACAGTCTTTAGAAATACGTCAATAAAAAGTTAGTATATGCCAAAGATATTTATTACCGCAGAGCATTGCATGAAAGCAGCAGTGATAGGAGGAAAAATTGGCAGTTAATTAATGAAATCCTTGGAAAGAAAACGACGAATTTAGATGCGACGATAAAAACGACGTGAAAAATATCAAAAGCGATCAAGTTGCTGAGATTGCGAATATTTCTGGGTTTCGTTTTAAAGACAACGTGGATAAACTTACTCATGCTTGTTCTATTAATTAACAACTTTCATACCATTTCTGAGGGGTCGCAAAATTCAATATATATTGAAAGAACAAGTGGGGTCTGCGTATGACGGCATTCGGCCAAAGGACCTTGAAAAATACGCAGGCATACGGATGCCTTTAATAACTACCTTAGTAAATACGCGTTTTTCCGAAGCTAAAGTGCCGCAGATCCCAAAAACTGCAATAATTCCCCCTAAATATAACAATTTGACCAAGTCAAATTATGCTAACTCTACATTATTACCAAAAAGAAAAAAAAAGCATTAATAAACTATTAGGCTATTTCGACAGCAAATTAAATTATAATCTATGTAGAAATTTGCATAATTTAGTGCTTTTTGTGGATTTTAGCAAGGCTTTCGATACATTGGCTATCGAAAAATTACTATCCAAACTCTACAACATTGGGATAAGAGGCGACTGTCTTGAGTAGTTTAAAAGCTACCTAGATCTACGAACCTATAGAGTTAAAATAGATGGTTCGAAGCTGGTACCACTCTTGCATATAATCTACACTAATGATTTATTTAAACGAATGAAAAATTCCTGTACATTAGCTTACGGCGATCATACCGCTGCCATACGATAGTAACGCACAAATATATTGAGATGGCAACACACTATATGCAAAAGGAAGTTGAAACCCTACAAAAGTGGTCACATGAAAACGGTCTCATCATGAATGCCAGCAAAACAAAAGTCATGCATATGAAGCTAAGACAACATTATTAAACGTATTCCACAAGGGTCCGCAGTGTAGAGTTAAAATAAACCGCAATCATGGCACTCGCAGAAGACTAGAAGGACGATATAAAGTCGGTAAATACTACAACAACAATGGGAAACATATGCTACAAGTGAAAACACCAAGGATTCTGAATGAACTTTTCGATTGACTACTATTTTTGGATTTTACACAATACCTTAGTCTTTAGTCCAAAATTTTCGTATCTCACCCCAACATATTCGGTTAAGGCATCACCCGAACTCCACCCATATACACGCGCTCCCCATATTAATTAGAAACCCTCTGTTATCACGACCGAAATCATAATCGAAGAACGCATTTTCGATTCCGACCACAACTCGCCAGACAAAACACTTCCGCTCTACATACAGAGGTCCCCCTTTATTTAAACTAAACCTTACTAAACCTTAATTTGGTCCCTTAACGACAAACTCAGTCGAAGCTGTCATCACACAATCAGATTGCACTCAATTTCACTTCAGAATTTCTTTTCGAACAAATTATTTTCCGAAATTGAAACACAACTTTACATCAAATTGCAGATATTATAAAATATTGGTTGCCCGCTAAATCATTTGTGTTTTTACCGCTAAATCATTTGTGTTTTTTATAACACACGATCGGTATTCAAGGCACACCAATTAGCGCACTTCAATTAATAATGAATTGTGTCATTTGCAAAGTCAGCAAGATTAGCCCCAGGACGCCACCTTTTGGAGGTTACGTGTGTAGAAATGATCACTTACAGTGCCGACGTTGCAACGAGAGGAATGCTGGCCGTTGCGGATTCTGCAAAAAAAGAACCGACTTCATGCAGCTAAAGTTTAGTAAGACTTTTTCATCATCTACGGACTCAGACTTAGATCCCGATGAAAATATGCAAGAGGTGAGTCTTGTTTCAGGACGCGTCAGGGTCTTTAAAGAACAAAATTGTTTGCAGGACTTCGAGCGCCGAGACACCGCCAGCTCCATAAGCGCGTTCACCGAGTCGGAGCCCACCGAGGTGGAGCCTTTTGGAGTTTACGTGTGTAGAAATGATCACTTACAGTGCCAACGTTGCAACGAGAGGAATGCTGGCCGTTGCGGATTCTGCAAAAAAAGAACCGACTTCATGCAGCTAAAGTTTAGTAAGACTTTTTCACCATCTACGGACTCAGACTTAGATCCCGATGAAAATATGCAAGAGGTGAGTCTTGTTTCAGGACGCGTCAGGGTCTTTAAAGAACAAAATTGTTTGCAGGACTTCGAGCGCCGAGACACCGCCAGCTCCATAAGCGCGTTCACCGAGTCGGAGCCCACCGAGTTGGAGCCCATCGAGTCCGAGTACATGGACCCCAACTACCTCGTAATGCAGGCGACAGTGACCGCAGACGCATCAACTCAGACTGTAACCTCAAGCAACACATGCAGGTGTGCTGCAGAGCACTCCGCCAGTCGCCCTGAGAAGCCTAACGAGGGCATCAGCAACCAGCATTCCAACTCGTATCGCACCTGCAACCATCCGTTCATCCCACACACTGCGGCACACAGCGGAAGGAGTTACCCGGTTGACCCTCCTCCCCAGCTTATTACTCGACCGACTCTCGTCGCCAGCAAATATCCTCTTTCCAGACAAAGCCACTTGCTGACGGAGTCGCTGCTCGCCAGTCTCAGTATACCGTGGTTGCCCATGCGCTGCCCCGTGTACCCGTGCAAGCGGGAAGTCCCCCTGTCTGGCTTCGGCAACCACATGGCGTCCGCCCACACCAACGTGCCCATGAGGATCATCTCGCCGGGCATGTACGAAAAATTCTTCCTGGACCCAGGGGTCGCACGCGTCGGCATCCACAAGGTCCACAGACTGTTCCTTGCAGGCGGCAGTATGAGCGCCCCTTTCAGCAACAAGTTTAAGGATTATCAGCCTCTGGTCGTCGTGAGCACCTATATGCGGCAGACCGATCTCTGCAGCTGCAGGAAGGGGTACAGCGGCGATGATGATCTCATTCTGGTGATCTGGTTGGCAAGCTTCCTACCCCTAGATGTACCAGTTGACGCCAGTCTGGGCGCGCTGATGTATTCAGGAGGGGAACCTACGTTCCATAAGGTATACACAGGAAATGTGTACCCCTCCTGGAATTTGCAGAAGCTCATGCTGTTGCGGGGTGTTCAAGTGACACCGCTAATGGAAGTCCCGAAGGATAAGCTGCAGCTGCAACTCAGTGTTAGAAAGCAACATTAAAAAAATATGTGGCATCCTATATTTTACCGATTTTAACCTAAGAAGTTTCCGTCTGTATCATAAGAAGGCATATCATGGGGAGAGTTCAGCATGCAAATGGCAAATTTAGTGACATTATTCTGAATCCTTTGTAATTTATTGTAATGAATATCCATAATAGGGATTCCAAAAAACAACAATAGTCAGGATAACAACGATAACAGAGATTTGAATGTGAATTGGATCTTTGAAAATCCGCGTATTCCACTTTATAAATGTAGAGTTATTCGGGAACAAATAACTTTTTAACTTATACTTGTAATTATGTATTCGCCCTTGTGAGCCTTTTTAATTACAATGAACAAAAAAATAAACGAAAAAATTATATCATGAAAACAGCCTTAAATAAACTTTCAATAAATAAATTAAAAATATTGATATTTTCAACCGATTACGATACGCATCATGCGGCGAGGTTTTGCATTTGTGTGAGACAGAGGATAACCGGAAATCGTAATTCGAATAAAGTGTGAAAAATCGTTGCAAAAGCAGCAGAATCGAGACAAAAAGGTGGCAAACAAATACATAAACATACGGACAAACAAACCAACACAGGCACAGTCCACATTTTAGCTCTGTATATAAAAGCATTTAATTATTACATTGGTTATTGCAATTGTTGGTTTTGACTTTTATTGTTGCTTGTTCTGCTGATGCTATTATTATTTTAATTGTTACAATAATTGTTGCAGCTGCTGTGTTCACTGCTGTCGGCTTCTTTTATTTACTTATTTATTTGTTTCTGTGGCTTTTTATGCAAACCAATAAAAATTATTTATTTATTTATTTATTTTGTGCGGTGGTTTCGCAAACAAGTTGATTATTGCATCCGCATGCCAGCAGAGAGAAAAACCCACATGAACAGCCAGGCACGCACACACTGACAAAACCTATTTGCACACAGACTCAGACGCAGCCACACAAGCGGTTGTATTTTTGGTCAAAAAGTTCAATTTATTTATAGGAAAGAATTTTTTGGTTCGCGTGGTAATTTTAATGCAACCCACAATGAGCTTGCTTTTCCACTGGGGCAACAACAAAACAACTAAATTGGTATGTCTACAAACTTGTTATAAATTTTTGACCACTCATTTAATTTTCTAATATTAATAGGAAACAACAAAGCAAGAAATTAAATGTCGAATTTATTGTAAATAAAACCATAAAATAAACATGCGTAAAAATACTGCAATTTTGTCGACGAATAGTCTTTTCACATAAACTAAATAAATAAATAAAATTTTATTTGTATTTTAGGGTTGCAATTATGTCGCTGGCGTACTTGCTGTAGTTTGTTTAATACGCTTTCAGCTGCTCACAATAATACAATAGCAATAATAATAATAGTAATAATAGTGGCCAGCATTCTAATGCATTTGTAAATCGGTTTTCCCCAGCAAGCATAAACGCTTAATATTCTGGGAATCAGTGGAGGCGATTTCGCAGTTTGATCAACCTACTTGCAATTAATTTAGTTTGTTAAGCACACAAATCCTAATCACATGTCGATCGTTGTTAGGATTCAATAAAATCACCTGAAGAAGTTGGAAAGAAACCAAGGAAGAACAGAGAAATAATGGAATAAATCAAATAAATAGTCGACCAACTATTCTTGACAAATCCCACTCGTTCTCTTCAGGTGTTTGCTGGACAAGATGACAGACTGTTTTCTGGTTCTGGTGGAGTCCAGGAATATCAGATTGTTGGGGGGGGGGGGGGGGGGTAAGTTAACATTTACATATATAATTTCACATATTAAATAATATTATAGGTAAAATTTTACATGTTATATAATTTGGACCCTAAAGTGTCAAAAAAAAAAAAAACACTTTCCAATCCCCTCCCTTGAACTCAATTCAAAACCTTTGAAGCTTAGCCCCTGAAAAGCAAAAAAAAAAAAAAAAAAAAATTAAAATTGAGAGCACATGCTAATTGCTCATGAAATGATGAAAAAATCTTCATGGCCGACATCTTAACGAAGAACTCAGCTTGTAAAAACATATTTTTTCGTTTCTGGAGTAATAACTGTACTTGAATTCCAGTTCCTTTTTCCAGGAAAGCTTTTCCGAATAACAGATAATAAAGAAATTAAATAAGATAGAAAAATCTTCCACAGAGAACTCCGCCATTTAGATAAAATGGCCGACTTTCCACGCGTAACGAACGAATTGTACGAGACACGCAGTCTTTCGTCATCGTAAAGAGCTGGAAATCTATGGCAGGAATTTCTAGCAAGAACTGCTCAAAAGGGTATCAATTACAAGACTTACCGATAGCAGCCATTGCAGCCAGCGACTCACGGTTGATTCCAGTTTAACATTCTAATTATTTCCAGATTATCTGCGACTCAACCAGATAACTTTCCGAGGCAGATTGCTCCAGTAGGATAATTTTTTAAATCACTCAGAGCGTCGCAGAAAATATTTCAGTCGCCGCCATTACAAATTCACAATTAAGCAAGCGCAGCAATTAAAACCACCTGCGCACCACGCTGCGTACCCACTGGAAATGAGCTACCAACTGGAATTTTCCGAAAAATGGCCGACATTTCCACGTGTAACAAGCGAACAGCACGAGACACGCAGCCTTTCGCCATCGTCTTGGACGGCAATCTAGGGCAGGAATATGGATTTCCCATCCTGGACTGAAAACCAATTGCCGTCTGAATTTTCTAGCAAGAACTGCTCAATAGAGTATCAATTAAAAGACTTACCGATAGCAGCCATTGCAGCCAGCGACTCACGGTTGATTCCAGTTGGATTTAACAATCTAATTATTTCCCCCGATTATCTAAGACTCAACCAGATAACTTTCCGAGGCAGATTGCTCCAGTAGGATAATTTTTCAAATCACTCAGAGCGTCGCAGAAAATATTTCAGCCGCCGCCATACAAATTCACAATTAAGCAAGCGCAGCAATTAAAATCACCTGCGCACCACGCTGCGTATCCACGGGAAATGAGCTACCAAGTGGAATTTTCACGTATATACCCACTCGATTTTACAAAATGCAGTCGCACCAATCTTGCAAACTCTAAGCTTAACAACTGTTTCCGGTATTTACAATAATTGCAATTTTTTTTGCTACATATTTACATTAGCTAATTTTCAGCCATAAATGGGGTTTCTTACGCGTTGACGCACACGTAAAAAAAACAAAAAAGTTCGAAGTGCAAAATCACGGCAGAAGAAATAGTGAATAGAAAAACTTTTCAAGAGATATCCTGAAAAGTTAAATCAAATACAATATTGAATTAAATAGAAAAACTAACACTATTTTTGCAACTATTTGTCTTTATTAATATAAATGGTTTAATTTTTCACAGTTAAAGCTTAAATTAAAGAGTCAAAAATCGACTTCAGAAAATCAACTTAAGTGTCCAGAAGAATAGAAAGAGATTCGCTAAAAAGAAACATAAGTTAACCGCTGAAACGAAAGAAAATCATATGATTTCGCCGAAGTCGTCTTCAAATAAATTTTCAAGAAATGAAAATTTTTTTAAATTTGCTGTTAGCTTAATGTCTAATTAAAGCATTTCATATATCCTTCACCCTTTGAATTTGTGCTCTCGCTTTTGAATCTGTTTTTCTTCTATTCTGTTTCCGAGAATATTATTTCGTCATTCAACATTCTTATTAAAATTAGCAAAAAAAAGGCTGAGGTCACACGGCTCTCAAATTAGTGCATTAAGTTTTACAGTTACTGATGCCTTTTTATTTATTAATGATCGTATGAACATCCATTTGGACTTCACACAGCCACTCGTTTGCTCTCGGTGAAAAGGCTTCAACACATTTAATCACTTCGAGAGGATCTGCAGGCTAATCAGAATCTTTTGTCGAAACCAGTACAGATTCCTCGAAAAACATATTTTATTTTTGCAAATTTAAGGCTGAGCACACAGTTTATTAAGCAAAGAAATGGACACTGAACATTTTTCAAACACGTCGCCGCCAATAGAAATTTACAATTTTGCAAGCACTGCAATTGATTACCCACCAAACTAATGGTAACACAACAACAACGTACTACAATTTGCAGACTGGAATTTGCAAGCTGGTGGTGTTATTAAACTTAAAATATGTAAACTGAGTTTTAGAAGTCACCTGGAAAGAGGTCAGATATTAGTACGCATGCGGACGATAATTCGTAACTTTTTAATCTGCTCAGAAGAAAGCGCCTGCTCAGTACTTCGTTGGTCGCCCTTTCACCTCCCTGCAAGAACGTTTGCAATTCTTATTGGCATTGAATTCACCTATTTAAGAGTAATTTGTGGTGAGATTTTTTTTGCTAATCCGCGATTAATGCGCTTCGAAGATCTTGTTTGGGAGCTTGTCTCCGCTTTCAGTCATTATCTTGTTGAAGGACGACGGACATGTCCTTCTTCAAAATAGTAGGTTTTCGGTCCCCGCAGTTGAGGTAAAGTTTTGAGGACATCACAGCGCTCGCTGTTCACTCATCTTCGAATTGTATCCGTATTTTTGGCACTGAATATCTCAAATTGTACAAAATCCCGTTTAGTTAATGACGGTAGAACAAGAAAAATCTTGAAATAATGGCCTGAAAATCCATGAGAAATATTTGAAAAGTAAAATTTTATTATTTTGGCTAAAATTCCTTTATATTTTCCAATAATATAATTACAAATAATATAATTGATTACATTTTCCACAATTATAACTTAAATGATCCCAAACCAATTTCAAAGAACCGCTGAAATTGCCAACTTAGTTGCTGTTTAGTGAAGAAGTGGCAGATGTGTCACTTGGGCCACCTGGACCACAACGAGGGCCTGCGAAATACAAATCAAATTATCAAAAGTTAAATTATGGATTGTAAAGAAATTTCGCAATTACAAATCATTAATTCTAAAGAAACTCCAGTAAAGCAGAAACAACTCACCTCCACGCGCTTCCGAAGGCGGTGGTCCATGCGGGGGTGGACCACTAGGCCGTGGGCCGTTAGGTGGTGGTGGACCACATGGTGGCGGCCGTGTTTGATTTTTCTGCTGCTGTTGTTCTTGTTGTTGTTGTGGGTGAGTAGCCTGCCATGGAGAGCGAAAAAGCCGTATTACTCACTGATCTAGATTTTTCACCACTATTTTCAAAACTCACCACAAAAGTACACAACAAAATGCCACTAATGAAGGTCAACAATAACAATGTTCGCATTTTCGCTACAGCTCTCCGCGTGTCAGCTCACTACTCGGCTTCGGCAAGCAAATGCAGCGAATTTATAGTACGAGTGCTTGAAAAGTGCTTCTAAAGCAATTAAAGCCTGTTCAGCCAAGCATGAATAAATTTTTTATTGTATTGCAATAATTGCTTAACCAGTTAAGTTTAGTTGCAAACAATACAATTTTGTTTAAGATAAATCAGAAGGGGAATAATGGGAAACGATGACATCATTTTTCTCTGTCAAACGTTTTTTTATTCTAATATATCGTGGAGTCCAGTGTGGATTCCTAGAAACTCGGATCGCAAAAAGTATGTGGGAAAGTTGACGGAATCAGTAGCAGAGAGGCCGGCTAACGGACTCAGAACGAGACGGGCCCGTTAGCCGGCCCGTTGAGACGGCGGTGAAGGGATCGGCTGTTGAGACGGTGGTGAAGGGATTAAGTGACGCCTTGCCCTCTGACGGCGGCGGAGGAGGCCAATCCTACGCCGTGGTGGAGTGGAGAGCTAAACTCCATGAAAAAAGAGACAAGGTAGGCCTTTAATACCTGAGAAGGGCTGATCTTGAGTCCTGTTAAAGAGGACCTTACATCGTCGGAAAAGGGCGACGTGGAGGGAGTTCAGCGTTAGGGACATGTAAGATGTACGTAAACTACAGAGGACAATATCGAGAGACCCTGTAAATTAGGCGTTGTCCATAACAAGGAGGGTGCAATGACTGAAACGGTTTGAGAATCGTTGCAGGTACTGATCGAAGTCCACTCTCCGGGAAGCTTCAGATCGACAGAGTCCTGAGTCTTCGAAGAAGCGCATCAATAGGGTCGACATATCTGAAACGGAGAGAATTGTGACTATGGATGGAGTTAGAGTAGAGTAGAGTAATACATTTACTCTACATGTACGAAGAGGTTTAAGTCTTACTTCAGATCGAAGATGTGTTTAATATTTTGATAGAAATAATTACCTATCTATTTTGCTATAGGTCTCTGTGCGAATGTGCTGCCAACTACGAGTATTCTATAATATCATAAACATTACAAACATAAACCTTATCATCCTCTTCTGCATTAGGAGCAACACAATGGGAACACCAAAAATGACTAATTTTTACGATTATTAAAATCTTCATGATTCACATAATTAAAGTGAAGAAACCCCATTCAGCACGAAGAAACCATCACGGTGAAAATGCGTGCACGAAGTGAGGGGGCGATAAGGAGAAGAGATGCTGATTAGTCGAGAAAGCATGAAACAAGTTCGAATAAACAAAAACCTCGTTTGGAAAAATTGGCACTAAAGTATGAAAACTTTGTGTTCATTTTATAAGTGGCAGAAGAGGCCAACTTAACTTAACTTGACTTACCAGATACCTCGGCCTCAATTCCCAGAAGATCCCAAAGAGCTGCCAAAAAGGCATTTTAATATTTTCCTTATGAAATCATCATCTACCTAACTATTGTTTTAAAAAAGTTATCGTTCCTTTTTTCTTATAATATCTCGAGTTTTGAAGAACGAGTGCGAAGAGCGTGGTGAGGGACGAAGGTACACTTTTGGGATTCCTTCAATCCAGGAAAGTAATCCATTAGCTGTTTAAATTTAGGCTCAGTTATGAAGTACAAAAGGCGAAACTTTTATCATTGTTTCACAAATGTGTTTTTGCGCTATTCCGTCGTGGTTGTTGCTTTTGCTGGCATTGTTCTTGAGAAGGTCATTATTGCGCACAAAATTAACTATTTCACTTACTCACACTAGCCAGTATTTCGAAATGCACATCGTATGGCTCCGAAAAAGTGGCAAAATACGATGGGCTTGCGTAGATATCCGTACTTTATCTAAATATGAAGGTTAGAGAAGTACGGGTATATTGTTAGTGTGATTATTAATTTGCTTTTTATTGTATTTATAACTCTGTAAAACTCTGCAAAAAATCTTTCTCTTCCCTTGTTTGTCCCCCGTTTATTTTGCACTTTAATTTGTATTTTGAAGTTGTACGATATCAATTGTATGTATAGTTCTAAGCCAGCTATCAGGTTTACAAGACTTAGATGTTTCCTTTTTCTTTAAATAAATAAATAAACTCTCGGACTCCTGCCGTCGTCCTCGCCATCCTTGGTATGAAGCTCATCCCCTCTCCTCTTCACCGCCGTCATCCTGATTACCGTCACCGTAAGCAACTCATTTGTAATCATTGCCAACTTCGTGATGTCTTTTGCGTTTTATTATTTTCCATGTTGCGCTGAGCATCCGCCGTATTATTTGCTGTCGCTGCTGTGAAAAACTAATAAAACTTGATATTTTCTAAAACAGATACTCGTCGGACATAAATATTTCTATCAACGTGTCTGTGAGGTCGTATTTCTGTGAGGTTGTGAAGTTGCGAGGTTGTGTATCTGTGGGGTTGCGTATTTGTACGGTTGTGTATCTGTACGGTTGCGTATTTGTCAGGTTGCCTATCTGTTAGGTTGTGTATATGTGAGGTTGTATATCTGTGATACGTAAGTATCTGTGAAGTTGTATACCTGTAAGGTTGTGTGTCTATGAGGTTGCGTATCTGTACGGTTGGGTATTTGTGAGGTTGTGTACCTGTGAGGTTGTGTTTCTATGAGGTTGCGTATCTGTGAGGTTGTATTTCTATGAGGTTGCGTATCTGTAATTTGACGTATCTGTGGGAATGCCTATCGGTGAGGTTGCGTATCTGTCAGTTTGCCTATCGGTGAGGTTGCGTATCTGTTAGTTTGCCCATCTGTGAAGTTGCGTATCTGTGAGGTTGTGTATCTGTGCATTTTCGTTTGTCTCTGTGGCTGCTTGGCCGAGTTTTTTCTGTCTGTATTGGCTGGCAGTTTGTTTGGCGGTTTGGTTTGTCCGTCTGCTTGACAGTCTGTCTGTTTTTCTGGTGATTTTCTTCTCTGGCCGCTTGTCTTTTACTTCGCGGAAGCTTTGATGGGATACCTTAGAAGTACCAGTGACGTGCTTCCTTACTTATTATTTTTATGAATGTCTGCTGCGCTGTTCATTTCAGTTTTTAATCAAAGTTTCTTCTATTCGAAGAAATTTTACGTGTTGTTTTTCTCGCAAAAAACCTGAAGTGGTGAACTCGTAAATTCTCCAGATTCAATTCAAAGCAGAAACTTTCGAAATAATAACAATTTTTAACTAAGGATTTTCTTTTACGGTAGAAATTCATGATAACTTCGCAAATTACAGAATATGACGCAAATATAAATGAATATTCTGCCAAAAACTTTAACTAATTCTTGTAATAAATTTGTCGCGAGATTTATAAGCCAACAGAGGCAAAATTCCTCACTAATTTCCATAAATTTTTATACCTCATCTAATCTAAATTAAATTGTACGGCGTTAATTTTCCCTCTTTACCAATCCTTTACAACTCTTTGCGTTAACACTTCCACAGCCGATGAGGCAAATTTTCTTTAACACTTCAATACCCGAAAAACTTTGAGCGTCTTAATTTCTGTGGTATCAATTTTCAACAAAGGGCGACATCGCCCCTCTTCTTCTTCTTCTTGCAGGAGGTGCATAAAGTATTTCGCCATTCACAAAAATCAAAAACAAAAGCAACAACCAACACAAAAGACTCGGGAGTGAGTGTTGCCTTTAAGTGTCTTAAATATTGAAAGAAGTTTCAACTGCGGCGGCAGCAGCAACATCTCAGGCGTGACAACTGTAGCTACTTTTCGGCGACTCCGGCACGAGCTAACTATAGATTGTGGAAGAATTTGGAAGTATCCTCGCATACTTATAGACGACGGACGCGCTGTCCGTCGACTTTCAGCTGGTTACGGTGCTGCAAAGTGAAAAGTGAACTGAAAAGTTTCACTTGCTTGGGAGTGGGAGGGTGCGCTCGCGACTCTAACACGATTTTCCGATATTAACTGAGTGTTAATTTCCAGCCCCTTCACACTTCAGCACTTGGTAAGACATGCACGGTAAGCAGAACATGAAAATATCGATGCTTTACAAAAACAACACACAACGTGGAGTTGGTAGACGTTGAAAGCCTTTAAAATAACAAAAGAATTACCATTACCAACAATAGGAACAAAAGCAACAGCGACAACAACAACAACACCGTCACCACCAACACCACCACCACCACCACCACCACCGACAACAACATCATCAACAATAATAAAAACAACAACAACGATAAGGTGCTAAAAAACAAACGAAACCGAAAACGCATTCCAACAAAAACTCTTTCATGCGGTGAAGGCGAAAATTTTTAATTGCCCTCCAGGGAAGAGTGAACCATCCCCGCAGCCCACCCCCTTCCCCTCCACCCCCCCCCCACTTATAGCCCACGCGGCCCACATTGTCGCGCCCACTACCAGCCAACAACTAGCAGATGCGCCACCAGTGCTGCTGAGTTGTGTTTCCTGTTATTAAGAAAAATGAATGGTGGCGGTGAGAGTTGGCTGGGTTGAGTGCAAATTTCCGCGAAGGGTTCGGTTGGGGTTAAGGAAAAAAAAGATGGGGCTAAAATTGGGAGACTGGAACTGAGTTTTTATAAAATCAAAAGGACAAAAACTGCTTTCAGCTGCTTTCATCGACGCTTTTCCACCCACAGTCATCATTAGTGAATCCAAATTAATGTGGCGATTTTCGTTGTCTTGACAAAATATTCCTGGAAATATTTATTTTAATACTCACGTATTTAACTACATTCGAAAATGTTCAGTATTTACTGCAGTAATTAGGTCAGCGACCACGCGAACTGTTTGCTGCAGATGCCTTATGATTATATTTTTCACCAAACCAGTTGAGAATTATAAGGCTGGAAGGTGCTTAGCAATGCGTTATGTTTTGTTGAATGGATGAAGATGAAGTGGTGAACCATGAGCACAGAATTACTCAATTCACCACCAACATTCCGGAGTTCCGCCGCGTAGTCTTAGCTTAAAAATTGCAATACCCAGAAAATTTTACCACATTCTCTTTATGAATTTACAAATTGCCACTTCTTTGAGTCGCTTTTTCCGTACAGGAACCACAGTGATAACAAACGCCTTCGCACCTACTTCAGTGATAATATGAGTAATTTTCCGTCTCTACAAAACACCAGGTCGGCTGACTTTTATTCGCTTTGTTTTGCCAAATTAGTGAGCCGGTTGGCTGGAACACGTTTCGACGTTACTTGCGGCGCTTTTGTGGTGCAAGGCAAAGTTTTTGTGGAATTTATGATTGCAGATTTAACACCTTCTGCTCCACGTCGAAATCAATTACGCGCCTTAAGATAAGTTTGCTGTTTTCGCTTAATGAAAATTCAATTTTATTGAAATTAATTTGTCTTCTCTACCTTCAAACACTTCAAGTGCCTTCTTCTAGTGACTTCAATGACTTTAAGGACCTTCGAGTAACTAAAGAAGAATTTCTATGAGAGTCTGTTACTGTTATCAGTAAGCTACGAAATGTATTTGGTTTTCTTTTTTAACTGTGTTAAAATTCGGGCAAGAACGCCTAAATTCAGGATGGGCCTATTTTGAGATAAGAATGACTTGAAAGGATCCGTTTTTATTGCTTCTCCTGTCGGTTGTTTGGTTTTAATTATTTTGCATGGCATGTCTTTTAATTAACATTTGCAATAAAACAACAACAACAACAACAACACCACCACCACCAACAACAACCACAAACACCCGCAACAACAGAAACATTTTTATCAAACACACACACGTGAAAAATCTTCGGTACCGTTGTGATGCGTGTGTGAGTGAAAAATTTTAGGCTTTCGCAGATACGTTGGTTGTCATTACCGTCATCAGATACCCTTTTGCTTGCTTCCTGTGCCCCCTTCGCCTCGTTCTCCCAAGGCAGCCATAAAAATCCCTGAGTATAAATAATTAAAAAAGGAAATATTAAAAGCAGAAAGCAGCTCGTACCTCATGTGATATCTTTGCGGCCTCTTTATAAATGCAAAATGCTGATTACAATAATTTTATGAATTTTGTATGAACGCGCACACATACTCGTGGCAACAGAGGGCCACCGACGGTGATGGTGGGCGGCATGGCGCGGCGATATCGGGAAAAGTGTACTGGGCGACCGTTTCGGAGGTCTGTTGTGGATGGATATTTCGAGAGGAATTTATTGGAGTTACTTTTTAGAATTCTTATGCTGTATTAAACAGAAAGCTTGAAATGAGTGTCATTTTTCGACACACACCACGTTTTGAATGCCTAGGACATCCACACCCATTCGAGCGTTTCATTATCCATTTTTTTCTCGCCGATTTCATTGAAGTTGTTTCCTGATAAGAACTCGCGTTCTCGTTTTTATCATTTGTATTTCTTTACAGTCGCATGTCCTCTTCGGTCTCCCTTCCCTGTCCACTCCCTCAAGCCCCCTCCCCTCCCCTTCCAAACTCCAAAATATACCCGCAATTCATTAATACCAGCCGTGTGGTTGATCTTTTTTACCCTACACACATTTATTCGCGTTCGTACAATAAATTAAATGATATTTTTTCCTCTTCTCTCATCTTATTTTAAATTCAGTTTTAATATCTTTCACAAAAGTCACTGTGCCTCACCCTGTTTTCACACACTCATTCGAATTCCTCACTTTATTTGCAATGTGTGGATTCTATTAAAAATTGACGTTCATAAAATGTGCGGCACCGCAATCATTTTCGAAAATGAAAACTTGTTCCTTTGTGTCCACCACTCCCTTCTTCACTACCCCGTCCTCCCCTCTTTCTCCCCTTCTCAACATACTCTCTCTCAACACAAAGTAAGTGAATGGCTTCGAAATATTATTTTTGTCCTTCTTTTTAATTCAACTTTATTGCTACAGTTATTAATAAAATATAAATTACAAACTGCACAGTTGAACAAAACTTACAAATTGTAGAGGTATAACATTGTTTTTGATTGACTTTCCTGGAAACTTTTAGATTTCATGAAGAAATTAGCTAATTTTTTGGGGGATTTTTAAGAAACATCCCAGAGTTTTTTAACAACTGGAAATGGAAAAACTTTAAAGAATTATTTGGATTCGTCATTATTTATTTATTTATCCGTGTGTTGTTTCAAAAGTAGAAGTGAAAAAACCTCTGAAAGCTTTTCATGAAGCTTTACGATGAGGAAAGCTTTTAAAAACTAACAATATTTAGTTTCCCGAACAAATATTTTACACTTTAATATCTCTCATCTATTCCACAGTTTACGTCCTCCTGGCCAACCCGTACCATTTTGTGGTGACCATCCATTTCGATGCCCCTCTCAGTTTCTCACAGAATTGGAAAATTATGACGGACACTTCTATTCATGCATTTGAAATATGACGTCCAAAGAATACCTACGATATTTCAGATGTTTCAATTCATATTTTCGGAAAATCAAAAATAATACCAGAATACTCGCAACTCAAATTGAAACGTTGCGCTCTTGAGACTCGAGTTGCCGCATTGAACCACAACAAGCGGAAACCCGGGGAAACTTTGCGAGGGTCCACCAGAAAAAGGACAGCAAAAACTTCGAATATGGTTCAGAAGCGGAAGGAACCCCCAATCACAGCCCAATGGGTGTCCCAAAAGGCAGCAAGAGCCGAGTTGGGAGAAGAAGGACCAACTATTTGTAGAGTTTCTTTAGTTTCAACGTGATTATTGGGCTCTCTCTCTCTCTCTCCCTCCCTCACACTCTCTCTCCGTCTCTTCTTCTCTGTCTCTTCCCTCTCTGCGGAAAACATACCAAGCGTGCTGACTTCATCAGTGTCCAGCGCCCAAAGGACCTCACCAATCGCTGGACCATTCCTCGGGCCAGAACGAGCACAAAAACGGAGGCAAACCGAAACAGGACGACGTGCACGAAAGGACGCCGCCGTTTCCCATGCGAGAATAAAACCCTTAATTAAATATATTCAATATGCGAACGGTACGTGAGCAAAATCGTCGTCGGGATACTAAATATTTAAAGTGACGCAGTCACAGGACTCTTCGCTGAGGGGCTGAGGGCCGTGGTGGCTATTGAACGAGCGGGATGTCAGTGGTCATTTATGCCAGCTACAACTATAAACGCAACAACAACAACCTCTGCAATGGCAACGTTTTTGATAAGCGTTCACAATCAACTATGAGAGCCAAAGGATATTTTTAATGAGGTACAAAGGCTAAGTTTATGAAGACGAGGGAGGAAGGAACACGGAGACGCGGGCACAAACGCAAAGACGCGTGGGGTGGGTCAACGGTGGCGCAACGGGTCAAAACTAAATGAAGGCGTTCGGAAATAGCATGGAGGACGATGTCCTCTTCCGATACCACCACCGGACAAGGACTAAATTGAGTTGACCTCTGTGCAGATGCTGGCTGGTGAAATCGTTAAAAATTCAGAAGCATGACGGCATACAACTGAAATTCGTAGCGCGTTTGAACGAAAATCTGGCATGGAAATTAAAACCTTGAAGCACAACAATTTCATTTAAATAATAAATTCTTGGGATTCGAGAATATCGGGCGTCTAAGTTGGTGTCTAAATTTTTCCCTTGGAATTTCTTGAACAAAATAAAACAATAGTCTGTCTAATAATAAAGACTGCGGGAGAACGAGCAGAGATATCGCGCTGTTCTTTAGCACATATATTCGCTATTCTCTAGTGCAGTTTGGGCTTGAAAATGGGCGGAATCAGTTAAAAACCACGCCTATTTTTTACAACAAATGGGCGTCATCAAGCATTTCGGGGTCTTCTAAGGCAGCACTTTTCACTTGGCGATAGTTAGACTTTGCTCTAGCTGAAGGCAGGTCTCTTGCTATTTTTCTTTTAGTTTCTTTAAAGTCTCTTTCATTTCCTATATGACTTGAAACTTCTGTAGCGAAACATCGCCGCAATGTCTTCAACGGCAGTCCCAAATTGTTGCCGGCATGTGTACGAATTCCCCCCCATTTCTGTGGATTTTGTTGAATGTGAGGCTTTGCAAGCGATCTCGTCACAAATCGCACGCGAAATAATCGACCACGAAAGCCGCTAATGTTCTGCAATTGATACAGTTTTCGCGCAGCTTTCGGGTGGCGGTGAACGCGACCGATGTCCACACAAACGTGGAGAACCCAACAAACAAACACAGTAGAATACTCTGTCAAACATACACACACACACACACACACACACACACACACATATCTAGTCGTGCGCCCGCCCCCACCGCAATCGCAAGCCAACGCATCCATCGCGGATTCATCCGCTCCCTGCATATTCGGCATTTAGGCGCGACGCAGCTTTCAGCGAAGGTCAGACAGCGAGTAAGAATGGCACTGAAAATCAAGAGCGAAGCTGGCAGCTGGTTGCAACAACAGCCACAACAACAACAACAACAACAACAACAACAACAACAACAGCAACAGCCTCAACAACAACGAGGAAGGCAGCAACAACCACCATGCCAAACGAGCGCATGGACGAAACCAGCTGCGGCGGCACACAATTATTAGATACTCGTCGTTGCTGAACATGACAGGTGGTCGTTTTGGACAACAACAACAACAGCAACAACAGAAACAGCGAAAATTAAATCAGCAACAACAATATTAACACCACAACATCATCACAAATACGGAAGAGTAACAACAGCATTCGCGCGCCACATGTCGACGCGGCATCACGCGGCCGGCCATCACTGGCCACCAGTCGCAGCAGTTGTTGTTGTTGTTGATGTTTGCTGCCGCTGCCGCTGGTGTTGATGATGTTGATGTTGCTGTTGATGTTGTGTGCGATGAGGATGTGATTTCGAAAGCCTGCTTCTACTTGATTGTTGTTGTGTAATTCTGTTTGCTCTTTTTCGCGACTTCTTTACGCACCGTCAACAAGCCAGCGATGGATGGGGACGACGATGACCACCACCACCACCACCACGGTGATTGTTGTTGTTGTTTTTTGGCGCTGTTGTTCTTGTTGCTGATGACAATGTCACTTACAAGCACCGTTCGCCGCGTCATCGTTGTGATGACAAATGTTGACAAAATGCTGCTGCGTTTCGTATTTTTACCCCGAAAATAATTCGCAACTTGCGACTGCGGAGGGTCTCTCGGTCGTGGAGGAGGTGGAGGAGGAGGAGGAGGGGTCGGCCGGTGGCTGAGTGACGACTTCGGGGTGGTTTATCACTGCCACTCCGCAGTGATGAAGTTTTAATTGCGTCGCTAATGTTGACGCGGAACATAATGCACTCCAGCAAATCCTATCTGTGAAGCTTGTGAGCTGTTTTGCGCCCTAAAGTATGCAAATAAAATTGTGAGTGTGCGAAATTGCGGGTTGAGGGGTGATATTGGCGAGTTCTACGCGGTCCGTCGGTAAGGGTGGCTGCGGGAGGGGTGAACGAGTTGTTTAAATTGTGTTGGAGTAGCAATCGTTTAACAAGGGCTGGCGAGCGAACGAGAGGGTGAGAGAGAGAGGGGGAAAGAGAGGGGAAGAGAGGGCACCATGAAAGTCAAGGTCATGCGAAATGTTTTTAATCGTAGCAAAGGAAGGAATCAGGATAAAATGAGGAATTCAAAATGAAAACTTTCGTTAAGCTAAAATAACGTCAATTTTAAAATAAAACTCAAAATTAAACAATTAATCAAACATTTTTGGATTTAGTTTTCATACAGTTTCCTTGAGTTCTATGGAAACTTAATGCAAAACTATCTTCGATTTATAGAATTCCACAACAAAGATATTTTGAAATACAAATTATTATTTATTTCAGATATTTTATAATAAACACACATTTTGTCCAAAATGATTTCTTTTCTAAATCTGTATTATTAAAGTGCTATTATATTATTTTGTTTATCATTTAAAATTTATTCAAGAACATTTTCAATTATTTCTTTATTATAGAAGAAAACATAAATGTAAGCGGAAAATACTCAAAACAAAATATATAAATTAAAACTTTAACTACGAACAATAATCGTAAAATTTTATTAATTTATTAAAACAATTTAAATTAAATAACACATTTCATTAATAAAAATCTCAAGTTTGAACAAAATTTTATTTTAGAATAATTTTAAGAATTTTAAAATAAGTTGAGCTTTACTATTTTGTCTTGTGTATAAATATAAAATTCTTATTTTAATATATGTAATAATTATAAAAACTTAGTTTGTTTTTTTTAAAGCGACTCCACCCCCATTTTACCCTCTCACCCTCGAAAGCCGCAGTGAAAATTCCTTTCGAAGTGGAAAGGAAACTCACCACATTTTCCAATTTCCACTGACTCTCTCGCAGAGGCAAAATTTATTTTCCAGTGAGTACAGGCTTCCGACGAAGGGGAAAACTAAACTAACTCAAAGTTAGCACTCAAAATATGAGCTCGCACGAAGAGCGCCAAAAATGAGCGCAAAAAAGCTCCACAAAAATACGGAGTGAAATGAGCTCCAAACGTGAGAGGAAAATTCTCCAAGCCTAGAGAAAAATTCGAAGAAGTCAAAAGGAGGACTTTAGAAGTCTAACGAAAAGATTTCAGTTTACATATTGTTAAATCTGGATTTTCTGGATTTTCTGGATTTTCTGAAATTTTCACAGTTAAAAGGTTTTATTTTTAAAAATTTAATAAGATTTTTACAAGAAGAACTTAATAAATTTCTTTAAAAAGTGAGAAAAAGCCGCTCCTTTGTGGTTTTTTTAACTTCAATCTGAGACTTTAGAGATCTGAGATTATATTACGAGTATTATTGAAAAATACTCCAGTTAAATTTGGAAATATATACGAAATTATGTGTACTCACAGAGGAACACACAATTCTGAGAATTCTATAGATTCTTAGGAGTCAAATGGTCTTTCGAGAGGGAGACTTACAAGTCCATCGAGTTTACACGAGAATCGAATTGATTTAGAACACAAGCGACTAATTGGTGAAGTATAAAACCTTCCAAACATAGGAATATTCTAAGAATAGCAGCATGTATAAGAAAAATAGGTCTTCTACTATAACTATTACGTATATCACGTTCTTGAAGCATTACGAAATTTATTAGATTAGGTCCCGAAATTAAAGGTGACCGTGACAAATTTACCTAAACTGAACGAAATCCAGAAATCTACTGATGTTTCTCTCACAGGATCGATTGATGCGATCACAATATAAGAATAGTTCTGAAATTGTATAGAAGTCGGTTTGATTCCTATGCGATCTACGTTCTGTGCGATGTGATTGCTCTAGCGATTCATATTGGGTTCAAAATTGAATTTAACTGGGAGCTAAAATATATCCGATATACGCGAATTTGATTCGATCTGACTGACTGGCTTTGACTGTGATAGCATACAAAAAAACTGAAGATGAAACTACAGATGGAAATCTAACACCCCACTGAGACCGGATTCCTGTGGTAATCTATAAATCTCTGGAGATTAATTAAATGCAGACCAACTTGTGGTGAATCGAAAATTCAAACAGGACAATAGGAAATCAATAAATCTGTAAATTTGAAAATCTACTTCGAGTAGCGAGATGGATTTGATAATCGTTTTGTAATGATAGAATTGCTTGTAAATCGGGGACTTACGACTATTTTCACCACCTAAAAATACAGGGAAATATAGGGAATTCCGCGTTCTACAATTACAGATCGTCTAAATATCTTCATTGAAAATAGCGCCTCAACTTGACTGGATGCTAAGCTGACTGCAACAATCGTTCAATCAAATGCAACACAGAGGGGTTGGTTGGCAAGGAAGGGGAGTTATAAATGTAGCCGTCTATTCTCTCATCCGCACGCCGCCCTCGACGCTTTTCAGAAAGGTGCCATTAATTGAAGCGCACTTGTTATTTCAATACCGACCGTCATCCGTCTGTGCGAAGCAGAAGGAATGTTAAGCCAAAAACTACAGAAGGCCCCCGAAGTCTGGCTGCCAGTTTGTAGAACTGAACACGCATGTATGTGTGGATATGGGGATAAATGTTTCCGCAGTTCGTGGAGTTCTTCGAGAACATGTTGAGATGCTGCCAAAATGCTCTGCAGTGTTGAAGGAAGCGTCGTTTGTGCGGTTCGTTTTAAGGATATCGGAGCGATTTTGTTTGTGAGCGCGAAACCCTTTCGCGCGATGGGGTTGAGCGCGATGTCATACTGCATTTGTTGTTGTTGTTGTTGCTTTTGTATTATCAACTATTGTTTTGCGGTTCGCTGTTGTTTATTTGTATACGAATTCGAATTGTTTTGATTTTGGTGAAATTTTCGGTGGATCCCTTTTCTGGTAGTTCTTTGATTTTCTATGGATTTCTGGGATGGGAGTGCGTGGAGGGGTGGGCGTGGGGCGGGTTATT
This sequence comes from Sicus ferrugineus, assembly GCA_922984085.1. Taxonomy (NCBI): domain Eukaryota; kingdom Metazoa; phylum Arthropoda; class Insecta; order Diptera; family Conopidae; genus Sicus; species Sicus ferrugineus. The sequence goes on from OV277351.1 coordinate 16,950,120, forward strand.
ATTATTTTAATTATCCTCTGGCGAAATTTGCGTGTATGGAAATTTCTCGAGGCTCGTTAGAGTGTCTGGCGTTGAGTTTATTTTCAATTAGGATTTCCTTCCTTCCTTCCTTCCTTTCTTCCAGTCATTCCTTCCATATTTCCCTTCCTTCTTTCCCTTCCTCCTCCCTTCCCCCCCTTTTACGTCCTTTCTGGCAGTTTTCAGTATTTTCCTTAACCGAACTGCGATTCCTGCTTTGATTTCGTTGAATACAAATCAGACTTTAAAGTAGAAGGCAGAGTGTTGGTGAAGAAGGTACAGAAATTACGTACAGTTGTGTCGGATTCTATTACAATATTAAATTCTATCACTGCAGTCGAATGGGTATCAGTTAAATAATCATCATTTTTCATAATCAGTCAGACTTTTTCACAAATAATCTCCCCATCATACGTAAAAATCCACCCACTCGTTGATCCTCCAGGTCCAGCGTTGGGCTTCGCTGAATCCCCAGAGTTAGCAATGCATGTTGAGAGTAACCATTGAATGCAACATCATCCACTCAATGTTCGCGCATTCGTGGAAATGTTTTTAGGAAAAAATTCCAATACCTTGCTTATGAGTTCGCTTATGAGTTCGCTTATCGGAAAAATAGTCTTGCATATCAACGACCTCGCAAATTGTCAACAAGGAGTGGAGGAAACGTACAAACGCACAGCTAAATGCGGAAATCTTAGTTGCGATAAACCGCCTGAAATAGCTAAAGATACGCACTACCATAAAAGGCACAACAACAACAGCAACACTGGTTAATACACGTAAGTCGAGGCGAACATGCGTAACTTATAAACTGGCCAGCTATTGCGAGTTAAAGGCCAGCTATTGTCTTACCAAAAATGGGTCAACGGAGTTTTCTTCCTTTAATTCTTTCTTATCTTCGCTTTGTTTCCGCATCGAAAATATGATCAGTTAATAAAATAAAATGCAGAGAACTGAAGCGAAGCATTGAGCGGAGAGTCAAGACGAATTGTTTGCTCGCTTGTAGATGCAAATCATTTCGATTTTCATAAAATTATGGATTTCCGATGAGCCACGAGTTATGTTAGGATTAAGAAAACTCATGGCTGAAATTCCAGTGGCTCGCTTGGCCATTCAACTGTGACGTTGGCTGCGTTTCAGGAGACTCGGATTGGATTGGATTACAAGCACAGCAGCAATAACTGCGGTATTCCGAGAGTCACGGTGAATCGTCGAACGATCGTCTCAAGAAAGTCACTACAGCGCAAACGAGGCAATCCAAGAGTCACCTGGATCGCCTCGTCTTGACATTGCGTTGCTGTTAAATTAGTTTTTAACAGTTATGGGGAGATTTTCACTGAAAGGTTTGTGCACAAGATAGAATTTTTAGTGTTAGTAGATAAAAATGTTGTTGTTGTGACTGTGGTGAAAAATGAAAACCTTGTAAAATTGTTTTTTCTTTTGCGAAATCAGTTTTTTAAACGTAACTAAAATATAGAATAAACTTAGCAATTTCTATCTAGAATAATATTAGTGTTATTCTACTATTAAATTACTTTATATTCTCCTTTTAAAAAGGAATAAATTTCAAAATTAACATAATTATTTATAACATTATTTGATTTATTTTTTAATAACACTTTTATAAACGCGAACGAAGAAAGCGACTAAAAAGAAAAAATAACTATGTAGTTGATAACAAATAACAATAAATGAAAAATAAAATAAAATTTATAACAATTGAATTGATGTTTTTGAATTGAAATCTTGCATTTTTTTAGAGGACGACAACTAAAATTGCGATCGTATTTTTTGAGACGAGACACCCACCGCTATCGTCTCTCAAATTGCCGAAAGACGATAAGAAACTACATAATGAACGATTAGATCAACGAAATCGTCTCTTGGATTGCGAAAAGATTGCCATTGTGTAAACAGATGTTTTCCGGAACGATTGAATCCATCTGCGGTTGGGATTAGAAACTGAAATCCGATGATGCTCGGCCAATAGATGGCGCTGATGTTCAAGTTTTGCTTTCAAATGTTGGTACTCGCGTGTTTATTTAACGAAACTTCTAGAATACGTGCAACGAGATACATTCACACGTTTATATTTACTCGTTGATACGTGACTCTTTTGGACATTTTGGCGCGGGTTCGATGACGAACAACATGGAGGATAGAATATCCACTTTCTGAACTGAACCGCAATCCGAACTGAGGCAGGAGTTGCCAGATATGTTAAAGCGATCGCTTGACGAGTAAATTAGTATTATTTCAGCAAACTTTCGGTGATTTTCTTCACCTCAGTAACTTGTGAATGCATTTTCTGCATATGCATTTTTCATAAAATGGTAAGAGTAAAAAATACCTCAACTCTTTCATTTTACAACTAACCTTCCCAGTTGAGCTGAGCGTCTTTTATGTAAAATGTTAATTAAAACTCATGAAATTTACGCTTCGCCCACCGAACCGAGTACCGAGTAGCCATGCAAGTGCCAACGGTTCGTTAACCACGCTTACTGTGGCCACTTGTGTCACCTTAAAGACTTGCAGCGTTTTCTCGCAAGCAAATAATAATTGCTAATTGGGTGGGCATTAAAAAATACACGGCTGCTAACAACGCCGCCAACAATAAAGAAATTGCAAGAAGAAGTACAGCTGCAGTGTTGCCAGCCGGTTTATCTTATTAGCCAGGCGAAAATAAAGGACGTTGTCATCTCTTCCTTTTTATTTCACAGTTTTTGTCGCTCTCCTTCGTACCTTAAATAAAGATGTCAGCCAGCCACAGATTTTTGTGAGGCTTTCGCACAAAACCACGTAAAAGCCACACATGTGACTCGTTGTGCGCAGCCTTTGTCACTGTTGCTGCTTTTTTTTTTTTTTTTTTTTTTTTTTTTTTTTTTTTGTGTTGCATTTGTAGCTGTGCATAATTTTTGGCCCGAAAAAGCTGCCATCTGAAGTATTTAAAGAAATTCTTTCCTTTGGAGCTGACGTAAGAAAAAAGTGTTTACAGAAAACATGTGCAGAGGAAGCCGAAAATAAAGAACAGAATTTGTTAAAAGGATATTTTGTAGAAATCCTTTTTAACCGCGTGTACAAAAAGACCAAAAGTATAAAGACAACGTGGCGGAATAAAAACGATTTCTGCGTTTGCATTTTTAAAAGACGAAAATATGTAACTGAGTTTTTTAGAATTAAAGCAAATAAGGAGAAAACCGAGGAATGCAGCTGCAGGATGAAGTGCATCATCCTTCGTGGGGCTGTACAGCGTGTTTGGCGCTAGAGCAAAATAAAACAGAGTTATAATATTTTATAGAGGTGTAAATAGTTCTAGAAATTTTAAGCTGGCAGTGCCACACAGCTGTCCGGTCAGTACGCCGTACTGCAACTCTGAGATGGGGAGAAGTCCAAGCATTCAAAAGCGAGCTTCTAAAAATTAAGGCTCCCGCTGACCGATCAGCCAATGACCACGCAGCTTCTAAAAACAAAACTTAACGAAAAAGACTTTCATGAACAAAGGCAAAGGCGATCGTCTAGCAACAGAATTAAATAAAATCAAATATAATAAATAAAACAATCTAAAGTAAATTCAAATTAAATCCAGTAAACTGAACTAAAATTTAGGCTCGTTCCACTGTAAGCTCTCGCATAGCGCAACATTCTGTTGTTATTCTTAACAACATTTTTCCACCGCAGAAATATGCAAGGAGGCAACGCAAAAAACTGCAGATCAAAAGAATACCTTGCTTCTTCAAATATTTTGCCAACAGATTAGCAGGCTGAAAATCTGCTGCAACCCTCAGCAGCACCCGCCGCCTCGTCTTCGCAGCCGGCCGCTCCCCACCCCCTCCACCACCCCAGCGGCGCCAACAGCTCACAGCGGCTCACACATCCTTCAATCAGAGTGCTGAGGATACACGTGATGAGCGCTAATTTCATTAAAATTAAACACAACTGCGAGCAAACACAAAAACAACAAAAACATTAGCGTCCCCTAAGTAGCTGCTAATATAAGAATAACATTTAGCAGACCTTCGTCACGGGTTTCTGGCGAAGGGGTTGAGGGGGTGGGTGCGCCACGATAAAGGGCGACGACCACTCGAGCCGTGTGTACGCGTGTGCACTTCTGTGACCACAATAAATGCGGCAAGCGAGCGGACCTCCCGGTGGATACGTGCGACGCGCCTTTGAGCGCAACGCTTTACATTTCTATTACAAGCGAAAAAATCTCGCCTCTCAAATGCTGCGTTTTACGTGTGCATCCTTGCGGTTACCTTGATGAGATCGTGCTGTGCATTTCGTGTTATCCTTGCAGCATGCTGAACACCTACACACACACACACACACACACACGCGCGCGCACACACATTCGCACGGACACCTGAATGCTTTGAATGCAATGTTTTTAAAGGATCTTCGCTACATGTGTGTAATTCAAAGCACCTCAACTGCCCCTCCCTGCCGAGGGTCCACCAGCCAGCCAGCAAGAGAAAACCTCGAAATATAATTATTTTATGTTAATGTAATTTACAATAAAAGATGAATGCGTTTCAAAAATATTCGTATGATGATGATGGGCTCTGAAATGAAATTATAAAAAAGGAAGAATTAATTAAATATAATAAAAATACATGAAGCAGCAAAAAGAAAAATTTCACAAGAAAAACAATTAAAAAAAGAATAAAATATACAAATTAAAAAAATGAAGTACATAGAAGCAAAATAACGTTTATCATTAGAATAAATTAGAATTATAAACTTAGAATAATAAATTAGAAGAATAAATAAATTTCGACAAAAGGTATTGCGGCTGCCAAAATATAAAAAGTCTCATTTCTACAAGACAAAAACCCTGAATTCTTCCTAGATTTGCTTGAACTCTTGATTTCCCACCGGGTCACCGCATTGTACTCCGTTGATTTATCACGCATTTCGCCCCCACCCACCAGCCACCACCCACCAGCCTCCCCCTCTGGCCCATGTCAATTTTGACAAGTAGCGCATGTAATCGCAGCCATGGGCTTCTGACAGGCGTTCGCCCGGAAACGGCCTGAGCATCAGAGCGATGTCACCGGCGTGAGGACGTTGATTTGTGTTGCTGCTGTTGACCTCCTCGAAATCCTCGAAAGTGCTACGTAAACAAGAGTTGATCCTGCATGTCCTACTGGTCATTTTTCACAAGCAGCGCTATTCGTCGCCGTCTCCCTCCCCCGCTTCGCCGGCGATGACTGCCATCACGGCCACCACATTATAGAGCTGCAAATTACCTCGACTTATTAGCCGATATTAGGGCCAAAATACCTCTGCAGAGCCACAAGAATGCGCCCGTTCGGCGTGGAGGGGGAAGACAACCATCAATCCCTCCATTCCTTCTCCCTTCCAGTCATTCATTCAGTCGTCCTAGCCAGCCATGCTATTGCATCGCCATCGCATTACTTTTCGAGCACGCGCGAACTCTTCAAAGATTAATTAACTTCTGTCAAAGTCATTTTCGACGTTCGTCGGTGGCGCCCTCTGCAGGTTGCGGATATATAGAGAAGATTGTTGGTTGTTGTTGCTGCTGCTGCTGTTGTTGGTTGATTTCTTCTCTTCTCAAGAAAACAAAATTGATTGAATGTCATTGAGAGACAATTTTTTCTAGTTTGTTGTACTGTGGTTGCTGTTTGTTGTTGTTGTTGTTGTCGTTGTTGTTGTTGTTGTTTTTACTGTAGTTTTTCTTTTTCGAATCGTTGTTTTTGCTTTAAATGCTGCTTCTGCTGCTGCTGCTGCTGCTGCTCACCAGAAGTTTATTGGTTTCATTACGTTCGTCTTTTCGACATCATCTCCGCCAAATGAAGTCACTCAATGAATAATTGAATCAACAAATGAACAAAATGAATAAACACATGCAATTACAAGCTCAATAAACAACTTAAGGATTAATGACGTGAAGCAGGATATGGATGAAAACATGGCAGGATATTGACGGCTTCTCTGGTGTACGGAAAAATTTATTTTATTGCATTGAAAATGGACCTCGAAAACTGAAGTAACTCCAGTTGACTGACTGTCAGTTGGGAGTCACCAGAAAATAAATTCTGGTCCTTCACATTTCGTCCTGATTTCAATTAAAAAAATAATTATTCTTTATTCTTCTTAAAATGCAATATTTTCTCATTTTCTCTTATTCATTTCTAAGTCTTTTATACTGCGTGTTCGATTTTACTTTTAATTTTTGTTTATAGTTAATCCTTTTCATTTTCTCGCCCTCTCTCTCTCTCTCTCTCTCTTTCTCCCTCACGAAATGTGCCAGACGAGTGATTTTTCTTTCAATTGACGCTGTCATTTATTGTTATCCTCTCTTGAGCAGCTTGTAATGTCCTTCAATCAATTAATTTGTTTCCACGCAACTTTCTACAGCTGGAAGAGTGCTGTTGAACAAGAGAAACAATAAAAAGAACAACGAAAACAACAACAATAACAACAACAACAACGGCGTAGTAACACTACAATCACGAAAAATATAAGAACAACAAAACTTTCTTCAGATCTCGATGATGCTTATTGTGTCTGGCGGAGCGATGTAAGTCTGACTCCTTCTCTTCTTCCTCTTCCTCGTGCTCTCCTTCGTCTTCTGCTTCTTCTCCTTGCGTCTGTCCGTGCCGTCCAACTCCGTTCTGAATTGAGCAACCGTTTGTCCAACCCAACTTAATCCCCAAAAGCACTTTTGACTCCTGCACCAGCTGATTTGATCTGGTCTGCCTTGGTGCGGAGTGTTCAACGGTTGTTGTTGCTGTTGTTGCTGTTGTTGTTGTTGTTGATGTTGTTGTTGTTGCTGTTGTTGTTGCTTTTGTTGCTGTTGCTTTTGCTGTTTCTGGTCACGCAACGTGGCTGTCAGGCTGTACTACACTCGAGTGCCATTTGGCGTCGATAGCTGATTTGAAATTAAGAATTCCTGCTGCCTGCTGAAGTCGGTAACCAGAGATTTCGAGGATCCGCACCGTGAGACGCCTGCAAGTGATAGAAATCGGATACGTTTGGGTGTCTGCTGCCGCTGCTGCTGCTCCTGCTGCTGGTGTCATCCCCACTCTATCCTGCGAAGCTCTAAGTGTTTTCCCCCGCGCCTCTTTTCCGCTATTGACGCCTCCTTTGAAATGCGACACAAACTCAAACAATTATTTTCAAGTGCTGCAGTTGATTTGTGTCGCGTCTGTTTATCTGTCGTGTTGTTGTTGTTGTTGTTGTTCTTCTTCTTCTTCTTAATACAAAAGGCGACTTCTTCCAGCAACATTTTCGACATTTATTCGTACAAAAGAATGCAAGGATTTGCTGGAGGACGAATCAAAAGTAGAAAAACTCAAAATGCAAAGTAATCTTCATTCTTAAGAAGAACAAAATAGCAACGCAGTCCTTCAAAGGATTTCGCAGGAGGGGACCAGAGTAACTTATTGAGACTGAAAAATGGCAATTTTCACCTAAAAGACGAAAAAATACGAGGGAAAAAAATCGCCTTCAAATGAAAGTGTAACGCATTCTGAACGCATTCAGGCGGTGATTGAATTTCCTTTACTTCAAATATCAGATTTCTGCAGTCAAACGGACGTTAGAAACTCAAGAAAAGTAGGCAGTTAAAAAAAAACGACCGAAAAACTAGACCGATCCGAATTATTAGAAAGAAATTCATTCCGAGAGGACTTTTTAAGTGGATTTTCGCCGCGAGGTATTAAGAATGCATAGAAAAATCGTTTGCATCGCGCGCGTCATTCATGCGTCACCCACTTGCATGAAATTACTATGATTTCACAGTCGTCGTCGTCGTCGTCGTATCCTTGCGTATCCCTTCAGTGCCGCTTTTTCGTAATTTGCTGCGTTTGTCCTCGTCCTCGCTATTTATGACGCTGGCTGCTGTTCTCTTCTCTTCTCTTCTCTTCTGTCCTGCTGAGACATACTTCACCCGCAGTACAAATTGACCGACCACCGACCACCGCCTCCCCCCCCCCCCCCCCGGTTATCCTCCTCGCGCGCTCTTGTATTACAATAATTTTTAATTACCGGAGTCAACGTAATTATGAATTTTTATTCTTGCGCTGATCCAGGCTGTGATATGCACAAAAGAATCCTTCTACGAGTGAGTTTCTGCTGCTGGTGAGTTTTTTTTTGCATTCCGTGGCGCTGCAACCGCGTGACAACTGGCGTCCGCGTTGCCAGATTTGCGCAATTTGCACGGCTGTGTGTTGTGTTATTTTAGACGCTGGTTCGGTTTTGTTTTTCGCTTTTTTAGCAGCGCCCGCGGTAGCTTCTTAGAAGAACTGCTGCTGCTGCTGCTGCTGCTGCCGCTTCGCTCGCCGCTTCGCTCGCCGCGTTTGCGTTGCGCTCATAATGGCGCGTGGTGATGCCAGCAGGATGTTCGCGCGCGCGCCACCCGCATGTCCTCGCTGCAGTTGAAGCTGGCGCGGTGCAGCGGAAGCAGCGCGGCAAATGGTTTGCAGGATTTCACAGTTTTATGAATGTCCTTCCAACGACTTCATGTGGCGGCGCCTCTCCCGTCCCCGCTGCGCTCCGCTTCTCTCATCGCCGGCCGCCTCTTATGAGCTGCTCATTTCGCTTAAGGACCTCCGACTTTTGTTTTATTAGTGAAACTGAGCAACTCAGTTAAATTTTTGCTTATTTCTTCTCTTTTCTCCTTTTTCTTTTTTTTTTTTTTTTTTGTACAGCTGCACCCTTTTTTCGCCGGTTTCTGCACTTTGTGCCTATTTATCCTGGCGGTGGCAGTTTTTAATTTCTACGTGTTTCCTGAGCAAAGTTAATGAATAACTGCGTCCACTTAGCGAGTGGATATGAATGCTTGAAGAGTGCGATAGCATCCGCTTCGTTAATGAGTTCTTGATTATGTTTTCTCTGCCTGGGAGAGACGATTGTCCTGCAGCCGCACGAGTACGTCACACGGCACGGGACGGGGACGAGCACGGGCAGGACATGCATACGAGCTGGAAGTGCGTGAGCGTGGGATGAGAGCGGAGATTGAAAGTGTTGACTTTTTGTCTGATGAAGTAATTGCCTATACTGCATTATTCTTGATATATTCCTTTATTTATTTAATATTTGCTATGTTATTTATCGTGTATTCATTTATTTTACATTATTCTTTACATTATTATTTTACCCTTTTTATTTACGTTATTATTTACAACAGTCGCTCTGCCAAGACAAGGCACCCGAAAATTTTGCTCCAAAACTAACGCATTATAAAGTTGTATTTTCTCCACATATTAACTCTCTGACAGAATCTTTTTTCTACTCCTCGACACTCCGACTTTTTCACTCCTTTTTCAGGGTGCTCACTTTCCCACTTCGTTTTGCGTGAAAACGCTTCATTCTTTAACTGAAATGAAGTTCTGCTGTCCAGTTATGCCGCTTGTCAGTTAAAATATTGTAAGTTCTAAAATTAACCTTCAACATATAAAATTGAAATTCTTGTCAAAAAAAAATATATATATAAATGTTCAGTTATTAAATTTTAAGTGAAATTTCAGTTGATAAATTTTTGCTGTTGCGTACATAAAAATAAAGCCACTGTGTAACAAAAATCATTCAATCTTCATTCAATGCGAAGAATTATTCGAGATATTCGATCGTGCAAAAATTCATTTATTAAGCCAATCACCTCATGAGTGCATTTGTAAAAACTCTCGCATGCATGAATATATCGTGAGCTTTCAATATTATATCGTAATATTTCGTCCTCATTTTGGGTCCACAAACGATTGAGCCGAACGGCAACACTGTTTGGTACCGCGTACATCACGCGTTGTTTGCTTATTCGCTTGTTCAAAATTAAATCCAAACGTCCATTCGTGTCTACTTCGGTATATCAGTTCGTCTAGAGTTTAATTGTGGAAGAAAAAACGTAAACCGGGACAAAATTTGCTCTCTTTTCAACTGGTAAGCAAGGTTCATAAATATAAAATAGTGATTGTAAGAATTCTGTTGAAAATCCAACAGTTTAGAAAGGTATGTGAAAAACAATTGCTATAAACAATTTGAATAACTGAGCCGTTGCTTTAAAATCGCCGCAGCAGTAAACAGCTTTCTGCCCAGCGAACAAAATCGCAAAAAATCTTGCGATGGATTCTTAAAGCTTCGCGCACACCATCACTGCGTCGCCGCGCCTACGTGAATGCGTAGGGAGAAATCTTAAGCTTTTGGGAATTTTTGAAAATCTCCAAGAATTTACTTAATTTTAATAGAATATTTTTAAGAACATCACAAAAAATAGCAACAGGCAGCAAACATTCGGCTTTCCACACACAACAAGTAGACACAAATAGGTCAAAATTGCCAGCCTACAAAGATGGCAACCCTGCTCAAAATTATTTTTATAGATTACAAGCATTTTCGTGGGATTTTCTAGAGCTTTTTCTTCGCGCTGTAGAAAATCGCTCTTCCCATACGGCTCGTGTATAATTCATCGGGCTTTAAACGTGGTTTCGCCTCGAGGCCAACCACGAACCACTTAAATTAGCCCCGCATCATTGCATCGAACTTGGCGTTCGTGAAAATTTGCGAAGTACGAGCATTTGAAGGATTACGATATTGAGCCACACGGCTGATGTACTGCCGGAAGAAGCGGCGGGGGAGGAACGCACTTAACCTCCCGTCAGCGCGACGTGTGCCGCTGGCGTCTGATGTAATTTCGGCGCTCGTTAGCAACATATTGCCAACAACCACGAAGAATTGGCAGCAGCGTGCTTGCGCTGTTCGCTGTTCGCTGCTGCCGCGGGCGAAGTTTTGCGGAATTCCAAAAATACAATCACACCGAAAAGTGGTACACCGCGAAAAAGAAAAAAAGGTGGAGGAGGAGGAGGAGAAGGTATGAGATTGACACAGTAATCATTGCATGCCCCTCCCACCACGCTGAGCAAGAAAAATCGCAGGAAATCCCACTTGACAGGCGTAGTTAGCGAGCTCGCGCATCCACACACCGCACAAGCACCACCGCAAGGATATGCAGGATATCAATGGCGAACACGTTCCCGTCGATGATATATTGAACCGCCAACTGCCGAGCGCTGCGTTTAATGGTTTATTAAAATTCCTTGGCGAAATTGAAAAATGGTGCGCGGGTCACCGGGACGAATGCGCGGCAGCGAAATTGATATCCTCGCATTTGTTTGAATTTTTTTCTCCGCGTCTCCTCCCCACCACGCGGGCGGGTGTGCATTGATGACGTCGACGCAGAGGTCGCAAAAGTGAAATGAGTTTAATCGCGAAAAAGTAACAAGAAAAAATTTGCATATTTTGAGGGTGGCGAGCGAAGCAGGCGGCAGTCGAGCAGACAAGCGGGCCGCAGTCAACAGGATGAGCGAAATTAATGTAATAAGCAACATTGTTAAGCACGTTGTTTGCTTATGGGTCTCGAGAGGCGGGCGGCCGTGGATTGGGGGTGACCGTGGGATGAGCTACTTGTGAGCCAGTGAGCCAGTCGGCCGCACTCACTCTCGGATGAGTCAATTTTACAATTCATTGATGCGGAAAGCAACATCGGCTTCCGTCCGCCCGACCTCTCCGACCTCTCCGTGCTGCTCTGCGTATGCTAATGAAAAATTAATACCGAGCAATGAAGCTGACAGATGAAGGTGGGAGTGGCAAATCGAAGGCAGGCTGAAGGCTGCAAAATGCTAAAAAAGCCAACTGGATTAGGAGGCCGAAATTGAAGGAGCAAAATATTTTCCATTCAATTTTTATTATGCGATACTTTATTTTATTTCACTTTATTTTATTTCCCTTTATTTTATTTGATTTTTTTTATTTCACTTTATTTTATTTCACTTTATTTTATTTCACTTTATTTTATTTCACTTTACTTTATTTCACTTTATTTTATTTCGCTTTATTTTATTTCACTTTGTTTTATTTCACTTTATTTTATTTCACTTTATTTTATTTTACTTTATTTTATTTAACTTTATTTTATTTCGCTTTATTTTATTTTACTTTATTTTATTTAATTTTATTTTATTTCGCTTTATTTTATTTCACTTGATTTTATTTCACTTTGTTTTATTTCACTTTATTTTATTTCACTTTATTTTATTTTACTTTATTTTATTTAATTTTATTTTATTTCACTTTATTTTACTTGATTTTGTTTATTTGATTTTCATTTGATTTTGATTTTTTTATTTTACTTCAATTGAATTCGGTTTTTCTTTGTTTGCGGCCTTCTTGCATCCTGAGTTCCAGTTATTAATAGCAATCAATTAACTCATTTGTTGCCAATATGCAGGAGCAACAACATCGATTGCAACGATTGTGAGAAGCGAATTTAAAGTGTCACGAGGGGCAGCAAGTGTGTGAGCGCAACTAGACAAGTTCAAAGGCGCAGGATGTGGAGTCGGCTTCGAAACATTTCCATAAATCACGCAACCCTTTAAATACACACACGCAACTGCATCCATCGATATAATTCAAAACTGAAATTGCAACAATCAATTGCACAAATCGTTGCTCAAATAAATCCCGATGTGTCCACAGCAACTGTCGTGGCCGCTCACCTTCTTCGCTGCGAGCCACTTGAGCGAGCGCCGTGCAGGAGTCGCTCACGGACGAAGGAGGACGAAGGAGGATGTCGGGGCAGAAGCTAATGGAAAGCTGTGTTCGAGCTGCTAATCTGCGATTTCGGAATCCGACGACGACAGAGTGTCATAAATCAATTAGGTTCCAATAAGTCCTGCACTGGCAAATTCAATAGCGACGCACGCAAGGATAACGAAGCCAGGACAACGTGGCACACGGGGGGTCTGAAGGTGTGGCGAGGAGGTGGCCGTGTGTGCCTGTGGAGTCAACTTGAAAATGCAAATTTCGCTAACGACTGCAGCGCAACGACACCCACTTGGCCGTGATGTGCCAGCAGCAGCCGCCCGGCGGACGGTACGGCGTTCATATTTCATGCAATTGCAATTGGAATTCTAAATCAATCAGATTGAAACTCAAGAGTCAACGGCTGTTTGCAAGAGTTGCAAGAGTCGCATGCAAATGCAAGGACGTCGTGAGCTGGGATCCGACGAAGTAAGACACAAATCATCAGCATCAGCATCAGCATCAGCTGAGGAAGACGACGGAGCAGCAAACGAAACGGAACGCAGCAGCAAATTCTGCAAATACTGCATCGAACTGATATATTAATGGCAACTGGGACGGTGAGACGAGCGGGCAGACGGACGAGCGGGCAGGCGGCCTGGCCTCACTTCCCGAGACGACTACGCGGCAAGGAAATGCCTGGCAAGGAGCTGCGCAGCGCAACGCAAGGCGGGCCGGGCCGGGCCGGGTTGGCCGATCTGAGCTGCAGCGGGCGAGTGAGCAAACTGTCGACGCTTATAAATCAACCTTTGAACATCCTTGGACAGGACAGGACATTCTGCATCACATGCGAGTGCAATATGCAGGCACACGGCGGCCGGCGGACGGGCGTGCGTTTGTGGGCGGACGAGGGCAAGCAAGGCAACTTATCTGTGCCTTCCTTTGCGTATAAATAATAACAAGGACGTCGTCGTCGTCGTCGTCGTCGACAACAACAGCAGCGACAACAACAACAGCAGCCACAGCGGCCACGACAATGGCAAAGACGAGAATGAGGACAAAGATGCCAACAAATAATACGAGGCCACGAGAAACTCTTGCAAGGATACCGGCAAGGAAAGCGGCAGCTCGTCCAAAAGCGCCTGCATAAACTATGAAAATTTATCTGAGTATTGGTGTGTGTGTGTGTGAGCGCGCGTGTGTAGGTGTGTTGGAATTTATATGCGGAAAGGATTGAAAATAAATTTATGGATCATATTGGTCAGAAAATTGTATACCCAAGGAAATCCTTAATGCCTGCGGATGCCTATTTATTGTGTTTGCAGTGGCTGGTGTTGTTGTTGTTGCTGCTGTTGCTTTGTATCTGCTTGCCATTGTTGCTGCAGTCAGTGTTTGTCTGTTTGTTTGGCTGTTTGTTTGTTTGTCTGTTTGTTATTGCAACTACAAGCCGGACAAGAGATTGCAGATCCGTTTGCAATTATTTGTGACATTTGTGATTGGTAGGCCACGAGTTGTGTTCACTCTCACGCGTGTGTGTGTGTGCGTGCGATCAGCAGAAACAGATAAATTTGCAATACACTTGAATAACATTAAAATAAATAATAAAAAAGAAAAATAAAACAAAAGAAATGAATTTAAGTAACTAAAATTAATTTAAATAAAACAAAATGAATGAAAATAAAATACATTAAAATAAAATAAATTAAAATCAAACAAAACAAAACAAAACAAAGCAAACTAAAGTTAAATAAAATAAATGAAATGAAATTAAATATAAGAAAATTGATGAAAACACTTGGTAATCAAAGACGCACCGAATCTCATCTTGTCACGTGTAACGCCAACTCGAAACCGTCTTTAAACGCTTGGCAGCAAACACCTTCAGTGGCAGATGAAACCGCCAGCAATTGCTGCAATTTCAGGTTAACCGATATTTTAGCCGCACTTGAGCAGAGTTTCTGCTGAATTTGACAAGGACTTGCAGCAGATGCGGCAGGAGCAGCCGCCAGGACTCGAGTAAGCGAGCAGATTGTCGGGCGGGCGGCGGCGGCGGCGGCAAACGGTGCCGAAGACAAACATTTGACATTTGATCGCTTTGGCAGGAGTCTTCAACACTTGCAAGCAAGCAAGCACACACCAGCACCAACACCAGCACACACACGCAACTCTAATCGAAAAATCGAAAATTACATTTCGTTACAAGAGGATTTTGTGCGGTGCTGGGCGGTGCGGTGCGTGCGGCGCGGTGCGGTGCGGCTGCTGTCGCCTACTAATCGACGACATCGACGTAAATGCCAATGGAAGGCAGGAACAGACGGGTGGCAAGCGAGAGGGTGTCGTTCGCTTGAGCCACGACAACGTTGTGCGAAAATTTCCGCAAATATTTGAAGGCCGGAAGTGAAGTCTGCCTGCCTGCCTGCTCGTGTGTCTGTCCGGCCGTCTGCGCGACTGACGGCGTCCTTGTGAGCCTCGCTAGCTGAGTGAGCCGGCAGTCGTTGGGTGTGGAGTGCATTCCGTGCGGTTTCTAATGTTTTGCTGCCAAATGGTGCGTTTCGGAGAACACACGCACGCACACCCTACGCGACCCACCCCTCGAGTGAGTTCCAGCTTATGTGGAGAAGTGTAGCTCTGAATGGGTATCCATGGCAAGCACACGGGGTGTCGGTCGTCGTATTGTTGTGATCGCTGAAGTGTTGCCTCTTGTCAAATATTGACATTCAGCTGGTGCCAATTTTTGATGTACGAATATTCAAATTAAGCTTTAAGCTGAGAAAAGGGGAATTTCAAGATGAACTCGCTCGAAAGTGAGTTGTTAAACGACCGCATTTTCGATTTAATAAGATGTTGGCAGCGATAACAAAGCTGTTTTGTTAATAAGAATGAGTTTTCATCGGTAAAATGAATTCCAAATAAATTTCTAAAGACTTCCATATTAAAGAAACGTTTGGTAAAATTTTAAAAACTTCTGGAAAAGTAGAAAAGATTATCACAGACAAAATTTTAACCAATTTTTTCCTAAACTAACTTAATTTCCTTGCATGTCTATTTTTACTCTGGCCCTCGTTCTTCCTGCACCTCGTTCTCCCTGCTCTTTGGTCTCCCTGCCCCTCGTTCTCCCTGCCCGTCGTTCTCCCTGCCCCTCTTTCCGCTCTCTACCCCTCCTTCCCCTCACCAGCCCTCCACTCCCATCAATTTCCAAACCAAATCCTTCCTTTCATTCTCTGCTACTTAATCAAAATACGATTTTCTTCTTCAGATGCCGGCGACAACATCGACTTTTCTCCGACAATGAAAAGGCATTAATCATTTCCAGAGTTGCCAACAGCTATTTCGCGCCATATTTAATTGACAGCTAGTCGCGGATTTAGTTTTTGGCTTTCGTTTTACGGCTTCGGTTGGTTTCTCCCCTTTTTATTGGATTTTTGCAATTTTGAAAAATGTTTCGAGCCGCCACGCGGTTTTATGCAAATTTTTCTCTCAATTCCCTCCCCCGTCTCTGCAGCGCAAAAGGGCAATTTAATTTTTTTCCTACTGTTTTTCTGCTATGCCGCTAAAAGCATTGATAAATCATATCGGTTGAGATTTATTGTGAAGTCAAGAAAAGAAGGAATATACGCGGCACCCCTGATGGAGGGCAATTTTAAGGTTTTTTGTTTTTTGGGTTGAGTCAACGCCTTCAGTCTCTGAACGTAACTACGAGTAGTTTAATTTTTATTTCACGAATTCCAAGTATTTTTTAAGTACTTTTAAGTATTTGCTCTTAATTTTGTTTACATTTTTTCCCAATTCCTTTCAAAACTAACATCTTAAAACTAACAGCATAAAACTTCAGCCAGTTGTTGTTGCAGCTGCCGTTGGTGCTGATGTTGTTGCATTTGTTGGTGTGGCACCTGTGGTGGGTGCTGCTGGTCTCGTTGCTGCTGCTGCTGCTGTCGTTGCTGCTGCTGTTGTAGTGGCTGCTGTTGTAGTTGATGCTCTGGTAGGTCTTACAAATACAATACATCGTTTCTGACGTCGCCCCCGGTCTGTCACATCACGTTCCTCCTGATGATGTGACGACAAATCGGTATCAAATTTCAACTGATTTTCTTGAAATGATATCAAGTGGTTGTCGGGAATCCACTGCAAAGTTATCGCTATCAGAGACTGGAATTAGAGAAAAAGAAATTAATATATTGTCGGCGGTCGTGAGTTGTTAATAAAGTGACGTTTTATTTAATTAATCCAATCTTATAAAAAGAAAATTTGAGTAATCAAAAATAATAAATTTAAATTCCTTTTTCATGTTCAAAAACAAAATTTAAATGTAATTTTAAATATAACTACTTCTGCTGATATTTTCACACTATTTTTATATAACTTAAATATTTTTAAACTCGTAGTAACTTCAATAACTATAATAAAAATGTTGAAAACGAAAAAATAGCAATTTTTCAATATTTATTTCATATGTTTTTTACGATAGTTTTAATTTTATTTTAAATTCCACACTTCAAATCAGTTTTTTCATTTAAAAGCAATTCGTATAATTTTCTCCTCAGTTTTTTATAAAATTAATAAAATATTACAATTAATAAAATATTACACAGCAACAACGCACCAAAATTATAAAAATCAAATACCACAATCGAGTGGATGTTAAAAGCGGTTTCATGATGTTCTCAAAATTCACAATAATCAAACTGAGCTTCAACTGCGGAGCTCGAAATATTAATAATCAAAAAATGCGCTGCCATTTTATACGAGAGGGAAAAAATCTGGAAGTGTTTACAACAAATTGCTGACTGCAATTATTTCATGAGTGTGATAAAGTTTGATGAATGCCTTTTGTATTGTTTATAGTTTGTAATTTTCTTAAACACTCAATTCAAATTACTTCATGCTTCAGTTGACACGAATTAATGCAAGTTAGTTCACATTCACCGACCTCAAAAAAAGTGCAGATAATTTTTTTCTTCGGGCTTTTTCTAAATATTCCAACCGAATAAGGAGAATTCGATGGGATTTGAAGCAGATTCAGGCGGCCATTAAATGAGCTTTAAGACCAACATCAGACCCTTAATAATTCCAAGAAGCCAAGAGATCATATTTACTATACGAAAAATAAAAAGTAAAATTCGTAAAATAAAAAGTAAAATCGCAATGAGCTCGGAAATCCACTTCATTTTCTCATCTAATGCATTAATAAAATATTATGATCTCATTGCATAAAAACTCATTACTGTTTCCGCTAAACGTTCACACGCGAACTTCAATTACTTAATTTGTTAAAAATATCTGAATGTGTTTTTGTTTTTGCTGTCGTTTTGCCCTTCGAAATGTTTTGGGCAAAATAATGAATGCTAGCTGCGGCTGCTAATAGCTCACCCAACCCCATTTCCGCATTCCCCAGACTCATGAGGGCTCACATGCAACGCATAAGTAAATAGAATTAATTTTTCCAACGACAAAAAGGTGTCATTTGCTTCGTTCCTCCACATGTTGTTGAAGGAAAAACGGTGTTGCTTAATAACAAGCATTAGTTATCTGGCCGAGTCTGAGCCTAGTGACGCCGAACACACCTTAACCCGTGGCAGCAATAAAATTTACTGCAACAACAACAACAACAACAACACCACTGACATTATTAATGCCAAAAACTGTAACAAAACTTGCAACACAGAGGCAGAAATATAGAAGAATTACTTGCTATTGCCACTAATACGCTAATTATCACAGAAATTATTATAATAATTAAATGAAGGACGTAGGCAGACGCAAAAGAGCGATTATAATAATTATCACCGATAAGAAAAATATATAATTATCACCAACAAAATATAACAAAAATATAAATCTCATTATGGTCAAGAAAGTACATTATTATCATTGAAATGCAAAAGACTGCCTAATATATAATATTTTTTAACCTATTTTCATCCGTTTGTAATCTCGGGAGTTCCGAAATTGAAAAAGCCCTCCTTCTCCTGGGTCAGTCAGCATCACTAGAGAAATCTACTTCCAGAAATGTGTGCTTGTAGGATCAGGAGTTTGAACTGAAGCTGATTAGTCAGTCACTCACAGAATGTCTTCTTTCGTGTATGCAGACGGGTGGCATTCAATTCACCATTCCCAAACACCCCCAAACCAAACGGGGATCACTTTCGCTAATACGACTGACGATTCTAATTCAGCGTCATAATACGTCACCCCCGCCACGGCGCTGTCCTCGTCTTCGCATCCAGCGGATCATTCCAACTTCAGAGGTTACTTCATTTTATTTTAGTTGCTTAATTTTTTCAGTTACCGCATTTACTACTTTTTTGCGTTTGTTTTTCCATGTAAACAAACAACTAACTAGTTGACGATTGATTGTCATGATGCACGCATTTTTTCCAGTGTCGTGCGCTTTACACACAACAGAACAACAAGGACTTCCTAGGAACGCGTATGGAACTCTTAATAGGTAAAAATGGTTGATTGAATGAAAAAAGCGGAGAGAATGCATTTATAAACGACGACGTTGTTGTTGTTGTTGTTTTGTAATTTAGGCGGCTTAAGTTAATAAATATTTTCCATTACAGAAATGACGAAAAATGGGTGGGTACAGATAGGTTTCTGCACTGAGAGGGAAGACGGTTTCTGTGAATTTTCATTTACAAACACTCTATTTATTTGCATTTAATTATTTATTTAAAAATTAGCATTTCTAATCCATTCTGGAGGTTCCTTGACACAGTCTGTAATTAAAATAGTCATAAATTTCAGTGAAATGCCTCTATTATTTTAATCTATTAAACTAACTGAATTTTTTGTGATTTGTGAAAACAAAAAAAACTTTAAAAACTCTTACCAAACACCTACCAAACACTTACCAAACACTTACCAAACACTTAAGAAACACTTACCAAACACTTACTAAACACTTACTATATTATATTGTGAAAATTAAAAGTAATTTTGTAGCTCTTGCTAACCTTTCGAAATGGGCGGCAATAAACGCAGATAACTGGAAACTGCGGACCGCCTTTTACGTGCCAAAACGTTATACGTAAAATGGTCAAATACATCGCGGGCGGCTAGAACTTCTTCATGCTGAAATATAACAAAATAAACTGAAATGTTAGTATATTTTGGTGCCCACTTGCAGTATTCAAATATTTTATTACTATGAAGTCTCCTTGAGTTCGAGATAAACTTGCTACGAGTAAAACTACTGAAGAGATCAGCAGAAGAAATTTCATTTTCCCGAATTTCGGTTGAAAACTAAATATTTGTTTTTTTCACACTGACTTGAAGTTTATTGTTTTTCGCAGCCTTTTATAAACAATTTTAAAGCTGTGGAAGGCAAACGAAATGCACGATTTTAATTGAAATAATTTTATTGCGGCGATAAATGATTTTAAAGCCAGCAAACAATCATGAAAACAACAGAAATTCGTAATAAAAAACAGCTTAAATCTTTTAAGAAGAAAATTAAAAATGAAACTAGAAATGGAAATGGAAATGGAAATTTAACGTAGTTAAAATATAAATGAGAACAAAAATACAAACAAAAGTAGAACTGAAATAAAACTGAAAACAGAAACAAAGTAAATAATTATTAATAATAATAATAGACTAGAGAGAAATACTAGATAGAAACAAAGATCGAATTACTGCATTGTTGGCAGCACTGAAATTGCATGCCTATGCTTTCGTTGCAACTCTTAACTACGGCATATTTCACTGCTTCTTCAACTGTAAAGTTAGCTTCACTTGTAGGCGACTGCAAAACATTTCAATTAAAAATTGAGAGGAAAGTAAAGAAAAGAATGATTATAATAAAAAAGAGGGTATTGAGAGCAACATAGACGAATAAGTGAAAATAAAGGGCGCTAATGAAAAACCGCTATATTTTGCTGAATTTCAGAATCATAATAAAACACTCCAGCCAAACCGACAAACCAACAAACCAACCCGCCATCACACATACTTAAACATGCTTTAGCATGCTCTCGCACACTGACATCTCGAAAACTAAAAAGGATATCTTCAAAACTCTCTCTAGCGTAAGTAATAAATTCGCTAGCATAAAATTTCCTATTTGAAATTTTTGATTTTTTCGCGCTGTTCACTTGAGAGTGCATTCGTGAGCGAATGTGGTGCGGCGGCGGTACAGGTGTACTTGTGCCGTGCAGGCTTCTCGCTTTGCCACTTCGTGCCTTGCTGCTCGGGGCTTCTTCACATCACGCTCGGGCTGCCTGCGAGGCGCGCTTTTGTGGAGAAAAATTTCTAAACTCCCGGCAGGAAATTTCCTACCAAATTCATATAATTTCGCCGGAAAAATTATCTTATATTTTAATGAATCTCATGTAATGGAATTTCGATTCTGTGCAGCAAACCTATATAAATCGAATGATTTCGAAGATATCAATCGATTATTTCGTTCCTGAGCGATTCCGCTGAGGGTTTTCTGAGTTACGTATACGGGTGTGTGTGTGTTTTGCGCTGTTTATGTATGGGTTTTGCTTCGTAAGTGGCCTCCGAGCATACATATGTTTGCATATAAAATGTTTATTTAATTTTTTTTTATTTTGTGGTTCTCATGAGCTCACAAATTCCTACGCGATTCCATGTTGATGCGCACTTAATAAAGCGAGCCTTTCAATTCATATCAAAGTATTTTCTGCAAGCAACACCTCAAAGGAAGCAAATAATTTAATTTAAAATTTACTTTATGAAGCTCGATATAGTATAGCAGTAGAAAAAGAACGTCAATAATTCTTTTCTCCTAAAAAAACTATTTTTATTTTGCTTTTATGAAATATTTTATACTAATCAAGATTATCTACAAAGCGCGCCTAAAAGTATATTTTAAAATCTTGGCAGAAGCTTTGACCGAATGCAGTTTGATGGTCAATGCAGTGCTTTCGAAACTGTTATTTTGTGAGTGCTCTAAAAAAATTATTTTCTCATCAGGTCACAATATCAAATATTTGAGATCACAATATCAAATGATGAAATGTTTTTATTTTCGCTCATAATCAACATGTTTTTGCATGAGCTTGAAAGTTGCTCCGAGATTCCGATCTCAACTCTCGTTTCGGCCCAAAGTGGTTATCTCGATCTCGCTTCTCATCTGCACTGAAAACTATCTCGATCTCTGTTATCGTCTCTTTTTTTTTAGGTTGCCGTATCGATCTCGACTCTCATCTCGACTGAACTTTAATGTCTCGATCTCGGCTCTCGTCTCAAGCTAAAAAACCAAAGAAGCTGCAGACTTGTAACTTTATTGGGTCGAGATTGATTTCTCATGTATTCTTTATCCAAATTTTTGAGCAGAGTTTGATTGCATGATTGGTTTTAACTCTTTTTTTAATAGCAATTTTCGCCATGCTGTAGTCGAATATCTCGAAAACTTGATGTGATACGAAACTTCTGTTATAGTTTGGGAGCCAGCATCCCAAAGTAGGCAAGAAGAGTCGCCATGTCCAATAAGAGAAAAATTGCCCACAAAATTTCGGATCTCTTCTACAAAGATGTGTTGATGTAATTCGTACGTTCGATACTTCGTTTCATAAAATTACTGAAATAAAACATGCAGTTGCCATTTAAGCTTCCTTTACTTCCACCCACCATCCGCTGTATTTTTTAGCTGTGTTTTTCAGCTGACAAAAACACAACGTTTAATTTACTGATTTTAATTTAATTAAGCTTTCGTATTTGCGCACTTTCTTAATGCGGAATTTCGCAAGTGAAACGCAGTATTCCGCACTTTCCCCCCACAGCAGAAACTCAGTTTTTCTTTCGAATTCAGTGCTATGTAGTTTTCTTAAGTTTCCTATAACTTGCGCAACATACGCAGCCACATATCTACAATTGCGTTGGACATTCGTACTTTCGTACTCTACTTTTATTGGTTCTGAAGCTGAAAACCCCCGGCGGGGGTGCGATGATCACCATGTACGAATATCACATGACAAAGGCTGTGTTGGAGCTGCATACACACGTAGAGGGAAGTCGGAAATCTCAGCATGAAATGAAAGAGAAACAAGTAGCCACATCGCGGCTTAAAATAAAGCGACGCTTAGCTAAAAACAGACACCGAGTACGGCGAGGGTATGCATTCCGTGTGGGCGCACAGTGCGCTGGCGGAATCCCCCGATTCAGAGATAAAAGTTCAGTGTGCGGAGACCACGGCAGACGGCAGAGTATCTCTGGAGTGTCTGAGCGAGATTGCACTCTAAATTGGATCGTCTAAATTGAACGATCGCACTCTTTGTGAACTCTGTGAGCTCTGTGAGCGGTTGTCCACTGCAGAGTGACGGCGCACGAATCGGGCGCGTTGATGATTACTAATTCGAACTGGCAACAAAACTATAAAAAAAAACAGTCGCACTGAAGTAGTAACTACTAATCTAGAAAGTCCGAAAACAAGAGTTGGTTAGTTTAAGAAGATTTGTCACCATTTGAAGTGAATCAGTTACGCCGGAACCACCAACGCTGAGTGATCGTCGTCGACAGGGTTTTTTGAATTGAGATTAAAAAAATTAATTGAGATTAAAAAAGAAAAAACTAGTCAACAAAAGCCACAAGAAAGTCGATGCCAACATAGAAGGAAGTGTGTGAAAAATTCAGAAGTCCTTTCTGGAAGGACTGATATTACTTCCCAAGTGTTGTGCTGTTCGGTTTTCCTTGACGATCGTCATGCAATCGACGGACCTGTTATTGAATGTCGACGAGGTGCGTGAGCGCCTGCAACGCTTCGGCTGGCCCGATTATATAGTTTTCATCTTCATGCTGGCCAGCTGTGCTTGCATTGGCGTCTACTTTGCCTGGCAGATGCGCCGCGAGGCTCAGACACGCAAAAGTGTCAGCAACAAGGATGCTGAGGACACCTACCTGGTGGGTGGACGAAATATGAAAATATTTCCGATTACCATGTCTTTGATATCGAGGTGAGGTCAAACTTGTCCTTTTCCTGTATTAATTTAAACGCATACAAAGTTAATTTCATCCTTAATTGTTTAATTAAATAAAACTCTATTTCAAAATTTATAAATTGAATAATTCTTTCTAACTAAACTAAAATAGCTGCAATCACAAAAAATTACAAAATACTAGTAAGCTTCAGACTTTCTTCTAAATCACTGTAATTTCTTAATTTAACTTATGAGAGTATGCGTCGCAAAATTCCTACGAGATACACGAGCCTCTATATCGAGTTACTTTCGTGACTTGCCTCAATTGTTTAAAGTTTAAGTGATTTATTCACATCTTCATATATTCACTACTGCAGCTGCAGGTTGGATTTCTTAGAAAAGCTTTTTCAGGTTGACCTCTATATGTGCGGAAGATATAATAAAAGTAGATAATAATTCATCGACATTGAATAATTCAATTTTTGTATCTGAGAAACGGCATCGTGAATTAAAGCGGCTTTTTTTTACTCTGACTCAAGCTTTTACTCTGAATTAAGCCAACTGACTCAAGTTAAGAGAAAATAAGATTGTATCGTAGAAGTTGAAATTTATAATTTTAAATTATTCCGATACTGTTTTCCAGAATTTTTTTTTTATATTGTCACCCATCAACTTTATTTTTAATTTTTCCTCTTGCTGCTCTTTACATAATTTTTGTTGTAATGCCTTTGTAATCCTGTCTCCAATTGTAATCATCACTCCCATTACTCTTAATCGACTCGAGCACTGTAATGAGTCTTGAAATTCTGACTCGTTACATCGTTACTAAATTCAATGTATGTATTTCAAAACCGTTCCCGTACCCTTTGTACCGAAAATTCGAAACTATTCTTTTTTTCAAAAACCGTTTGTTGTTTTATAAAAACTGGTAAAAATGTTCATTCCGCATATCCGTTTCTATTTTCTCACACGATTTGAACTTTCTAATTGACTTTAAATTTGTAAAATATGTTTGTTTAAATCTATTAATTAAGTGTAATAGAAACGTTTATCTAAGTGGAAATAAATCCATTTGAGTTGAGGAAACAAACTGACCTTCATTATTGAAGCTCAACAATTTAATGAAATACCGGCAAACGCGTGTGCAACACCTCCTGCAAGTTATAGCAGTTAATAACAATTGTCACTGTCGCTGATAGCTTGTGAACGCGCCCACCACGGTTTGCTCTCTTCGTTTTGACATCTTCGTGTTCTATGTGCCGCTATTCGCACATGACCTTGAATCGTTGAAAATGCCAGCGAATATGCAGAAATTGAATTTAGTCGTCAGCCAGCCGTAGGGAGAGCAAACTGTGGTGAGTGTGTCGTATTTGTATACTTATTTGTGTGTCATTTAATTGCCATTTATTAGAATAAATTTACTTCCTCTACATTGAAACTTCATCGAAGACCTCATTATTGGAGTATATTATAATCACCTCCCTAACGACGACAACTTTATTCACATTTGGGTCTGTGATTTGATAATTTGATGTTATAAACTGTATTGTGAGAGTGTGTGACCGTCGCCATCAACTGTACCAAGCTGTGCAACTTGTCGCCAAGGACAGAAGGTTACACGCTCATTCGCCAGCGCAGCGCCAGAGTGTCTCATAGCCAACCTCGTCGATGGAAAGAACGCCTCCAAAACGTAGCCAGAGGTTAATGGAGAAAGCGCAAAGTACCGTAACAGCTATAGGTCGTAGCCCCAGCACCGTTAGTCGCTCGCCAGCAACAACAAGCCAAATGGCCCCAGTATTAGCCGCCGGCGCAGCATCTGTACAAGCCGCAGGCGCGTCGCCGACGTTCGCTGCCGCTGTGATGTCAGCGTATGCTGCTGCCGCAGCACCATCATCTGTCGCCAAACCGACGTCGACATTCGCCGCCGCTGTAACATCAGCATGCGCTGCCGTCACGGCACCATCGCCCGTCGCCAAACCGACGCCGACATTAGCCGTCGCTGCGACGTCAGCATTTGCCGCTGACGCGACGCCAACAATCGTCGCAGCGCCGACGTTAACGTTCGCCGCCGCCGCGACGCCAGCGCACGCCGCAGGTGCAACGTCTTCATTTGCAACGCCAGTATTTGCCGTCAACGTCGCGCAGTCATTGCCAAACTGCACAGCATTAAACAGCACCGTGACCGAGCCAGTCAGCGTCATGAGCGGTGCAGCCAGCGCCAACGCATTGCCATTAGCGTCAATAATAATGTCAATGCAGAGTCGAATCGATGCGTTGCAAAATGAACTACGGGCAGCAGAGCAAAGTACGAGAACAACTGCCACCAGTAACGTAGTGCCGCCTATATCCGTTTCCACCAGTCTAACGCCATTGCCATATGGAATCGCCAATACAATGCCGCTACCCACTCAACCACTGATTGTCGGCCCAATGTCCATCTCGCCTTGGACAAGCGTAGAATCGAACGAAGCGTTACCACAACTCTCGTATCACGCAACACCTGCCGTTCATAACGCTTATTCGATGCCTAATTCAAACTCCAGAACTACACATACCACGCAAACAAACGGTTCCATAGGGAGCGCCATTAATAACCAGACTCATTTTCAAGTGGCACCGAGAAAATTAATCGAGCTGCCAAATTTCACAGGATTGCCGGAAGATTGGCCAGCGTTTTATACGGCATTTATGGAGTCAACAGCCACTTACAATTATTCGAACTTCGAAAACAATCAGCGCTTGCAGAAAAGCCTTTCCGGGGAAGCCAAAGAAACAGTCAAGTCGTTGCTCATTCACCCCAACAACGTTAACGATCTAATGAACCTGCTGAAATCTCGATTCGGACGCCCTGATCAGCTCATACGTAGCCAGCTACAGCAAGCGAGAGAAATTCCGCCGATTCCTGAGCACGCAATAGCGCGCGTCGTGCCATTTGCCATCAAGATAAGGAACCTAGCCGCATTTCTTGCAACGGCCGGGGGCCACAGACATTTAGCCAATCCGACCCTACTGGAGGAATTGATATTGAAATTGCCTATGAGCAAAAGAGTGGAATGGGCGCGGCACGCCGCTGGAATACAACCGTACGCAACAGTTGAACACTTCAGCGAGTGGCTTAACGACTTAGCCGATATGATCTGTTCAGTACAAACAGCTGAAACACGAGAGCCCAGGAAGCGCGTTGTGTTGCACGCTGCAGAGAATCAACAAAGTCGCGCAAGTTGCTCCGTATGCCATGGGAATCATGCGACTACCAAGTGCGAGAACCTCATCAAAGTTGCAGTACCAGAAAGATGGAACCTGGTGAAAAAATTGAAGCTATGCTTTACCTGTTTGAAGCATGGGCATGTCACGCGTGAATGTCGCATACGCGCTCCATCGAAGGCTGTAACAGAAGGCACCATGTTATCCTCCATGAGTCAACAACAGGGCGAGGTTCAGTGCCGAAATCAGTACCCCTCGGTATGAAATCGACGACGCATACTGTGAGTCAGGGCAACGACGTTGCACAAAGAGAAGCAGTACTCACTTGTGCAAAATGCACAACCACGGAATCAAAGCTGCTCTTTAGAGTTCTGCCGGTGACGCTTCATGGGCCAGCTAGAAGCATAGACACGTATGCGTTGTTGGACGAAGGTTCGTCTGTGACAATTATGGACGGCACCCTAATGCGAAAGTTGGGCCTCCAAGGCAGAAAATCCCAATTAGATATACATTGGATTGGAGGACGAACGGCCATCGAACCTGCCACGGTAGCGGACTTGCATGTGAGCGGTTTAAACATGAAAAGGAAGCACGCATTAAAAAACGTTTATGGAGTCTCGAGAATAAGTTTGCCAGTTCAAAGTTTGACCAAAGAAGATATCGAAGGCGCCAGAACCGAAGGGTTACCAGTGTATTTATACGAGAATGCGGAACCAAAGATATTAATCGGCTTGGATCATTGCCATCTGGGTGTGCCCATAAACTCGAGACGCCGTGGTAAAGTCAGTCCCTTCATGGTGCAGACGCAGCTAGGATGGGTCGCGTTCGGGCCATCGTCCGCAGGCATGAGGTCCAGCCATTTGCCAACGTGCCTATTCACGAACACGCAAACCGATACAGCGTTGCACGAACTAGTTGCCAGTTACATGCAAGTGGAGAATTTTGGTGTCAGACCTGCTCCGCCGGTACTAAGTAAGGAAGATATCAGAGCCAAAGAAATTCTGGAGACGACAGCGAAGAAGTTAAATGACAGATTTCAAATTGGTCTCCTATGGAAACGTGAAGCCATCGAAATGCCGGAGACGTACGACACAGCACTGAGGCGCTTAAAGCAAATAGAGCGAAAGATGAAGCGGGACAAGACCTTCGCAGACAAGTACAACTCCACGATGAAAAGTTACGTTGATAAACATTACGCCAGGAAACTGCAGCCAGCAGACATTTCGATACGCCAACCAAGAAGCTGGTTCTTGCCGCATTTCGGGGTTTTAAACCCAAACAAACCGCTCAAACTTAGATTAGTATTCGACGCCGCCGCTGAGACGAAAGGTATGTCGCTTAATTCCTTTCTCCTCAAGGGCCCACAAAATCTTCGGCAGCTGCCAAGCATACTGTTTCATTTTCGTCAGGGAGCCGTCGCAGTCTGCGCTGACATAAAAGAAATGTACCATCAAGTGATGATCCAGCCAAGCGACAGATGCTCACAACGGTTCCTATGGCGCGGAGGTGACGATACCCGACCTCCAGACGTTTACGAGATGCAAGTGATGACGTTCGGAGCGGCCTGCTCTCCATGTGCTGCTGAGTATATCAAGACACTCAACGCTCTGAATCATCGCGGCCAACGCAATGAACGAGCCGTGAAGGCAATTTTAAATTATCATTACGTTGATGATTACGTCGACAGTTTCGGCAGCGCAGAGCAAGCGATTGAGGTAGCTAAAGAAGTTCGCATCATTCATGCAGATGGTGGGTTTGAGTTACGAGGATTTACGTCAAATTCGTTGCAAGTTTTAGAAGCTCTTGAGGGTGAGGCGAAAGCGCTCCAGTTTTGCGAAAAGGGCAATCCGTGCTCAGAAAGGGTACTTGGAATGTGTTGGCGGCCGCAGTCGGATCACTTCAATTATGATTTAAAGTTCAGTCGCATAAAGAGCGACGTCATAGACGGTACGAGATGCCCGACCAAACGAGAGTTGCTCAGCGTGGTTATGTCCGTCTTTGATCCATTAGGATTGCTGAGTCACTTCACCATTTGTGCCAAGCTGCTGATGCGCGAAGTGTGGCGCCATCAAATCGGATGGGATGAGCCAGTGCCACCAGGAGTCTTCAAGTCGTGGGACCAGTGGCGGAAAAGGTTGCCGGAGGTGGTCAACTTCAATGTTCCGAGATTTTATTTCCGCGACGACGATCCAAAACATCTACAGTTGCATCTCTTCGTTGATGCGAGTGAGGATGCTTTCGCCACGGTAGCCTATTGGCGATACGGAGCTACCATTGAACCGTTCACCACCATAATATGCGCAAAAACGAGATGTGCTCCGCTGAAGCGCATGACGATCCCTCGTCTGGAACTCCAAGCTGCTGTGCTGGGTTGTCGCCTGGCTAAGACAATCCAAGAAGAGCATGAACTGAAGATTGACAAAACAGTCTTGTGGACTGACTCGACAACGGTCATCCAGTGGATCAACAGCGAGCATCGCCGGTACAAGCCGTTTGTGGCCCACCGTATAGCCGAGATTTTAGACTCCACACGACCGTCGAACTGGAGGTGGGTTCCGACAAGCGACAACGTAGCTGACGAAGGGACGCGTGCGAATGGTCAAGCCGAATTGAACGTACCTTCCCGCTGGCTTACTGGTCCCGCATTTTTGAAGCAAAGCGAATGCATGTGGCCGGTCATGAGAGACGCTTGCCAACCGGCCTGTCCTGTAGAGGAGGAAAGACGCAGACAATTCGCTCTTTTGACAGTAAGTAACAACGCTATTGAATTTAACCGCTTCTCGTGTCTTCGTAGACTAGTGAGAACGGTAGCTTGGGTGAAGCGATTTCTCGACCACTGCCGTCGGCGCCACGAGTACAGCACATTACGAGGATTGACGGCTCGAGAGTTAGAAAGGGCTGAAACGCTACTCTGCCGAATAGCGCAACGTGACGAATTCGCTGATGAAATCGGGGCTGTCAAGAAAGGAGAAGATGTGGGTCACGATAGTCAGCTACGCGATTTAACACCTTTCGTCGACGATGAAGGCCTCCTGCGCGTTAATGGACGCATTGATGCTGCTAGCTGGTTGCCGTACAGCACGAGACGCCCGATCATCCTGCCGCCGAATCATCGATTCACTATGTTAGTGGTTGCGCATCAACATAGCTTATTTAAGCATCAGAATTCTGAAGCCGTTATTTGCGAGGTTCGCCGCAGAATTTTACGAGCTCAACCACGCCAGCCGATTATGGGGCTCCTGCCTGAAGACAGATTGACGCCGTACGTTAGGCCCTTTACATACACTGGCCTCGATTATTTTGGACCGGTCCTAGTGACGATCGGCCGCCGGACTGAGAAAAGATGGATAGCACTCTTCACGTGCCTATCGGTACGAGCGATTCACCTCGAAGTAGCGCACGATTTGTCGACTGATGCGTGCATAATAGCGATACGGAATTTCATGAATCGTCGTGGTGTACCTACGAGAATACGATCCGACAATGGTACGAATTTCATCGGCGCTAGTAATGAGGCCACGAAATTTGAAGATGTGTTTGAATGTGGGCGTCTGCAGGACGAGTTGTCGTCCAAAGGCGTCGAATGGCTGTTTAGCGCGCCCGCCAACCCGTCGGAAGGAGGAGCGTGGGAGAGGATGGTTCAAGCAGTAAAAAGGGTTTTGCGCCATACGCTGAAGGAGATAGCGCCGCGGGAGCACACCTTGCAGTATTTCGTTATAGAAGCGGAAAACGTCGTAAACTCGAGGCCGTTAACGCATTTGCCAGTACACCCGGAGCAAGACGAGCCGCTTACGCCTAATCATTTTTTGTTGGGCTCAGCCAATAC
Source organism: Sicus ferrugineus (assembly GCA_922984085.1). Taxonomy (NCBI): domain Eukaryota; kingdom Metazoa; phylum Arthropoda; class Insecta; order Diptera; family Conopidae; genus Sicus; species Sicus ferrugineus. The sequence goes on from OV277351.1 coordinate 16,980,591, forward strand.
GGCAAGGACGCCGGGAGTACGAGAGCCAGTCACCAATCCGTGCCGACTTCGTAAACAATGGTTCATCGGACGTCAGCTTCGCGACGCATTTTGGAAGCGTTGGATACTTGAATACTTGCCGACGTTGACGCGTCGGACTAAATGGTGTCGCCGAGTTAAACCGATAGCAAAGGACGATCTGGTGCTCATTTGCGACGTGAATTCGCCGAGGAACCTATGGGCCCGTGGCAGAGTTGTGCAGCTGTATGCCGGGCCAGATGGGGTGGTGCGCAAGGTAGACGTCAGTACGGCCAAAGGTGTTGTTCGTCGCCCAGTTTCGAAGCTTGCCGTCCTGGATATCAATGGTGAATCCTGATCGATTCACGGGGGCGGGAGTGTCGCTGATAGCTTGTGAACGCGCCCACCACGGTTTGCTCTCTTCGTTTTGACATCTTCGTGTTCTATGTGCCGCTATTCGCACATGACCTTGAATCGTTGAAAATGCCAGCGAATATGCAGAAATTGAATTTAGTCGTCAGCCAGCCGTAGGGAGAGCAAACTGTGGTGAGTGTGTCGTATTTGTATACTTATTTGTGTGTCATTTAATTGCCATTTATTAGAATAAATTTACTTCCTCTACATTGAAACTTCATCGAAGACCTCATTATTGGAGTATATTATAATCACCTCCCTAACGACGACAGTCACAGTATAACCACAAAACAACTGCAATTGACACGTTCACATGCAAACTGGGAAAATAATTGAAAGAGAATGATACTCGAAGAAGTTATTAGAATTCAAAATTTAATTACACGAAATTGTGAAAACCTTTTACAGATTTTATTATGAGTCCATAATTCAACAGTGAGGTGTGCAAGGTGCAAAAGTTATTGACAGTTCATTTTGACGCACGGCACTTGCCGCAAAACACACTTGCAGATTGTATTTCATAGTTTTCAATTGCAGTCTGCCATCTGTTAGTCACGTACATTTAATGTGTGCTATAAAAGAGTTCTTGGAAGAAAATCTGTATCTGCAAGTGTCGTAGAAACAATTGCAAAATTATCGACAATCGTAAAATGAAACGAAATTAAGTAAAAATATGGTACACGAGAAACCAGCTGCAGTTGATATCGTATGAATAAAGTAAATGTTGACACGTATGCCAGTCTGGTTGTTTACAGAAAATTCGAATTGATTTATGGACACTTAAATTTATGGAAATTACGGAAGTGCCATCGGCGAACATGGGGATTACATCACGTTATTTGAGGAACTTTTATCGATTATTTAGATAACGATTGCAATTGTTTGGAAGAGAGGATACTATGTATTAGGGATCAGTTTCTTTATTTTGTACTTCTTGTGCATTACTTTGTTAATCTTGTCCTCAATTTTCCTGCTTTACAGTTTCATCTCTGGCATCACATTACTGGGCACGCCCACTGAAGTCTACCTCTTCGGCACGCAGTATTTATACATCATGGGTTCGCTGATAATCATGGGTTTTGTCATGTTCTACATCTTCTTGCCAGTATTTCACGACTTGAAACTAATTTCAACATATCAGGTAAACATACAGTACAGGTTTTCATATAAAAAACTTGAACTTTTTCACGCTTGCAGTATTTGGAAACACGTTTTGACAAAAGAATGCGGTTATTTGGTTCCATACTCTTTATTTTTGGATCGGTAAGTTTAAGGAAACTTAGTTTATGTGTAATATAATAATACCTACCTTTTTTCTATTCACTTATAGCTTCTATGGTTGCCAATTGTTATTTACGTACCAGCTCTGGCCTTTAACCAGGCCACAGGTATCAATATACATCTCATAACTCCGCTCGTGAGCTTGGTTTGTATATTCTATACATGCGTGGTAGGTGTTGTGAGTTCAGTGATCCTCAGAACTTCAGCTCTTTTTGCTTTACACTGCTCGTAGGGTGGTTTAAAAGCCGTAGTCTGGACAGATGTGGTGCAGACACTTCTTATGTTCGGCGCCATGGCACTGATTATAATAAAAGGAACCATTGACATCGGTGGACCAGGAGTGGTTTACAACAAGGCCATGGAAAGCGGTAGAATCGAGGCACCGAAGTAAATAGAATTTGGCGAGTGCAGAGAAATTGTGTCTATTCTTTTACCTTCCTCACAAACTAGTTTCGCATTCGATTTGACAGAACGGTATACCGTCTACTCACTAATCATTGGAGGCGTAGCTCACTGGTTGAAGTCGAATGCTATCAGCCAAAACATGATACAACGTTATCTGGCTTTACCCACTTTGAAAAAGGCACGATTTTCAGTCTGGACCTTTATAGCGGGTGTTCTGATATTTTTAAGCCTCTGCGGTTATAGCGGACTACTGATCTACGCCACGTATCATGACTGTGATCCATTGAAAACGAAGGTAAGGGGAGACTGTGGCAAAATAAGACGATTTCTAAACTCCGATCCCTTTTCTAGTTGGCCCAACGTAATGATCAACTGCTGCCTCTTTTGGTAATGGAGACCCTTGGTGAGTTTCCCGGTCTACCGGGTCTCTTTGTCGCTGGCGTCTTTAGCGCTGCTCTCTCTTCACTCTCCACGGGTCTTAACTCCATATCAGCCGTGGTTCTGGAGGATTTCGTGAAATCATCAGTTAGGAAACCTCTGACCGAGCGTGAAACGTCGTACATAATGCGGTTCGTTGTAGTCTTCTTTGGTGCGGTATGCGTAGGGCTTGTATTTGTAGTGGAGCGGCTGGGCACCGTACTACAGCTCGCCATTACACTGTCATCGGTAGCCAACGGACCTCTTTTGGGTATCTTCACTCTTGGTGTTTTGCTACCTTGGGTAGAAGGCAAGGTAAGTAATTTCTTTTTTATTTTAAAGTAGTGCACCGATTTTCCTCAGGGTGCTCTGCTCGGAGGCTTCACCAGCCTGCTCTTCATGGGATGGATGTGTTTACGATCGCAGACTGATCTGGCCAGCGGAGCTACAGTTTATGCCAGGAAGCCATATAATACTCGAGGCTGCAAATATTCGTTCCCTGATTTGGCCTCTCTGAATCTGGTTAGCGAGAATGCAACGTTATTGAATGCGTAAGTGCTTTTAGTGCTTCAGCAATTCGGAGTAATGTAGGCTTCATTAATTTATTTTCCCACAGTAACGAATCTTTCAACATCTATAAAATATCTTATCTTTTCTACACCTTGTTTGGTGCCATTGTTACTATTGTGATCGGTTTGGTGGTCTCCTTTGCTTTGGGCTTCAACCGACTGGAGGATATAAACGAGGCTTTGGTGGCTCCATTCATGCGAACATATATCGTAAAGAAACGAAAAGCGAAAGAGTCCACAGTGAATCCCACATATAGAAAAACAGAAGCGATAGACGAAACTATAACGTAAAGCAAGAAGACGTGAATCAGAAGAATGCGAGAGCTGTAATTATTTACTTATATATAATAATAAAAATTATTAAATAGAAAGATTTTATTTTCTTTAAATTACGTAATACTAAAAGAGTAAAACAGACGTTTGAAGACCTAAAATTTCAAATACCAAACACTGATACCCGGATATATCAGAAAATACTGCTGGGATAATGTCTACCCAGCATAAACCTTAAGAAAAGGATGATAATATCAATATCAAACGACAAAATTGAGTTATAATTGTATGAAGAATACCACGACAGACCTCATACAGACCATCTTGATTTAACTTCAAAGTTATATTCCAGTTTAATTAAACGATTTTTTCGGTATCCCATACTTTTCTTTAGAGCAATTTGAAACTGAAAGGGTAACACGATTGATTGCTTAAAAATACAACAAAACAATTGAATGCAAACTTTCTTATATGTATTCAATCTGGTATTGCTTCTAAAGTGTAAACAATTAATTGAAAACGAAAACTTAATCATGCACTACGCCAGGAGGAGAAGGAGAATTCCACCCTTTATCAAAGAGTATTCCAACCTTTCGAACCTTACGTTCTCAAAAGATAAAAGGCTGCCAAAAACTACAAACGGAGTTTTGCTTTGTAATTAAAAATAAGCAGAGACGGGTGCCAAAAAGTAGTTTTATAAGGGATCCCTGTACCACGAGAATAAAGGAGAGAGAATGTCAGCTTTGTCGTGTAAGGATAGAGAAGAGGTTAAAGTAAATGAAACACTACAGTGGTCAACTTTCATAGGAATTCTTGTGATTTCGTGTGTTTTGAGCAAAAATAACAGAGTTAATTGAAAACCATTTGACCATTTCGAAAGTTTAAATGGGTTTCCGCATTGCAATGTGCTGGGCTTCTAGTATTAATGGAATTATTAATGATGTTTCGGTCTTAGAGGTTAAAGGACCAACTATACTCGTAGAACTTCTTTTTTATGGCAGATAGAACCAAACTAAAGGAATGCCCTGTGTCAATGCAAAACATTCGTTGTTTTAGAAGGGAATTTTGGTTAGTGGAAAGGGGTTAGTCGATGTTGTAAGTGGGCCGGAAAACATGCGCATGGTGATTGTTCCACAACATAACAGCGCAACCGAACAACGAATTATATTACATCCAGAACTTTGGAGAGCAATGAACGCATTGCTTTTGGCCCGTAATTTGCAGGATACGTAGCCTCACCTTTTTTTGGGAACTGTCTGCACATTGGCAATCTTCTAGGAAGTGGGGTCCCGAGGATCTGTTGACATTTTCGATCCCACGCTCGAAAATACATCTCAGGCATAGCATGTGCTACGTCATCGACTACGAGAAGTGGTTGACTACTCCCAGGAAGAGAGCAGTTTTCAGCAAACATTTCAGGGAAGATCCATAGGAAATAATATACGGAAAGATGTAGTGAAATCTTATGCAGTAAAGGACGGTGTTATATGTATAAATTCTACAACAAAGTACGAGAAATATTGAGAAGCATAGAAACTGGAGAAATAGGTTAAGTTGAAAATAAAATTACAGCGATTAGAGCGAAAGGGGACGCATATATAAAAATGGACAATAATATGGATTGGGTCGAGGAAGGAAAGTTTCCAGAGGAAGGAAAGGAATGTAAGTAATGTTAGGGAAGAATTGTTTCGAATAGGGAAAGGGTAGGTAGTAAATGATAGGATGAAAAGAGAATACTGTGAAAACTGTTGCTTCAGATTATATATTGTATTTCTCTTTTTCTGGAAGCTTTTAGCACTAAAAGGAGATTTTATGCCAACGTAATATGGCTTCTGAGAATTCGTTCACACTCCCGAAAGCTTATAGTAAAATTTATATTTCCTTTCTTTTACGATTTTTTTATTTGTCTGCGTAGGTAATTGAATACATATAAAGCTGCTATCACGCACGCACACAAAAGAGCGCAAGAGCACTCGCATTCGCACGCAAAAGTACTAACGCACCCACACATAGATACAAATTTACTCGCACTTGTAGTGAAAGAAGTCGAACAGTAAAATCGCAGTAAAAATAGCGTGAATGGAAAACAAACATTGCAACAAATAATTTATCTTAATGCTAATGTGGAACTACAAAAATGTTGATGGCAAAATGTCATTGACAGTTCGACATACAACGGCAGCGATGTGGATGGATGGATGGACAGATATAAAGCAGCCGTAAATGTTGGTTGATATTACGTAGAATTGTACAATGTAGAGAGGAGCGTAAAGTTTGTGAGTGTCAGTCGATAGCTGTCAAACGTCATGAGTTGTCAATGAAAATGTCGTAAAACGAGATCTACTTTAATCGTTGCTCTCTCTCTCTCTCTCCTCGGAGATATATTACGGGCAAATATTTACTCAACACTTTTCATTTGTCACTTTTTATAACAAATGAAGAAAATATATGCAGAAATGCAGAAAGCAACGCCATGATGAAAGAGTGCGTCCATGATGAAAGAGTGGAATGAAACGATATTAAAAAGTCAAGGTGACATTTGCGACTTCTTTCGTCACATAAATGGAATAAAAGTTTCAAAACTCTTATTAAACGTTTTTGAAGCATTTGTTAAACACTTACCAATCATTATTACATACCTTTACCGGCTTTTTTAAGGGTTATTTAGAAATTCCAGCAGTCACACATCATTTGCAGGACGAACACACTTTCATTATGCTACCCCACCCCACCCCCACCCCTTCTTAATCTAACCGACCTTTTTCGTACCTATCACGTCTTTCTCCACTTTCGGTCGCCGTTAATTAGCTTGTCCTTCTCTTGTGCTTCCTGCATGCATTCAAAATGTAAAAATGTCATCAGAATTCATAACGGAAGACAAGTTCATCAGGCGAGGGAATGTGGGAAGAGCAGAAGGTGGTGGGGGTTGAGAACCTGAGTGAGAGGCGCAATAATGAGGAACTCGAAGAAGAGATACGTAGAGAGACAAACAGTTAGACGAGCTGTTATGTGGATGTCTAGGTAATCAGTTGGGAGACAATTTTTGGATGTCCAGCGAAATTGGTGGCCCTTCGGAGGTCTGTTTCGGGCTTCTGACAAAATAGATAAGCGGAAGCAAGCCAGTTTTTTTGGTGGCCCTTGGATTGAATAACCGGTCTAATGTTACATTTGGAATCGTCCCATTGCTGCGAACTTATTTTTAGCTGAAAGTGACTATGTCCTGCTCGTTCCCTCGCTCCCTCCCGCCAAACCTTTTACAACTCTTAACTTTGACTGCCGGCATAAAGTTAGCGAACGCGTAGCAACGAATATAATTGAAATTCCGTAGGCTTCTACTGAGTGCAGATGCATGTGGAATGCTTTCATTTTTCTTCCAGCCCTCCTTGTCCCCTCGCCGACCCGCACCGGTACGACAGTTCTCATTGTAGAGAACACAAAAGCCACTTCTGTTTGTTGTAAATACAAATATAATTAGAATTCGTGAATAGCAAAACTAGTTATGCTTTGTTTTGCTGGCTCTTTATTTTTCACTAATTCTCATAATTTTGACTTCGGGGCACTTAGGGGTATATTATTCTAATGTTGTCCTGTCTTCTCGTGACATGACAGAGCGAGCCGGTGTCGTGTTGCTCAGGGACGAGGGCTTCACTTGTCCTGTTGACAATTCTTTGGGGTTTGAGTATGACTTTTTTAAGGCCAATCGAAAGATCTTGATGTAAAAGTTTCGATGTAAAATGTAAAATATTTTGTATTTCTATATTCTATTTTTATTTATTTACCTATTTATTTAAGGATGAACTCGTGGACGTGTATGAGTCCATCGTATGAGTTCATCCATTTGTGTTAAAATGTCTTGTTCTAACTTGCTTATCTATCCATTCCAGCCTATAGTATTATTTTCCATCTTTCCTCTTTGATTTCTTTCAAATTTATCTTATTTTTTTCGCCGAGATTTTTTAATTTATTTCAATAACTTCTTTTGGTTTTTTAGCCTTTGTACTTTTTAAAATGTTAACCCATTTAAGGGTACGAACGAGCGAGCACACTTGACCAAAATTTAGTTCCGAAGAAAAAATTTTTATTTTTCTTTATCAACTTTTCCACTAGTAGCTTGAGAGAGCAACAAAAAACTTTAATACTTATTATTACAACAACAGCAGCAGAAACAAGAAAGTAGGCAGAAAACCAAGAAAACCCCAAAATTAACCCTTTTAGGGTATATTAAATTTTGAAAAAAGATAAGTTCTCTTCAACACTTCTGAACCACAGCTTGGTTCACGTCCTTATTTCAGTTGCAAGAAGGAGAATATACTTTGTTGTTCTTCTTCTTCCTTTTTCTCCCCAAATGCAAATAAAAACTTTCGGTTGCCACGTTATATAGCGGTGGGATTAGAATTGGGAGTAGGGTAGGAACAGAGCTGGGAATGGAAAGCAAAAGTTTAGTAGTATTCGGAGTAGATTTCGCAGTAGAGTTCTAAGTATATTCTGAGGCAGAGTTCGGATTAGGAGCAGAAAAGGGTAGAGAGAGAGAGAGAGAGAGAGAGAAGTGACAAATTGAGACATTATACAGGAAACTAAATCTCTAATAAAGAGAGGTAAGTATAGGAATAGAATTAGGAGTAGAATAGGAGCACAAGTAAATTCAGAGTAGGAGGAATAAGAATGGAGGAGTGAATAGGACTTAATGTAGAATTGGGAGCAGGATAAATAATTCAGGAAGTAAGGTTAGGCATGATAATTAGGCAAGTTTAGGAGAATGTAAAAAATAAATAAATTATCGGGAGTACAATTAGGAGCAGAATAGTAAAATAGGAATATGGTAGACGTAGATTAGAAAGTGGATGAAGAGGAGTAGCAGTAGAATTAGAAGTTGGGTAAAAGCAAAGGGGAACTACTTATTATCTACTCGAATTAAGGGCAGGATTAAATAGGAGCAGAGTAAAAGTGTGGTGGAACTAGTAATCGAATTACCTAAAGAGAAAGATTTAGGAGTTAGAGTAGAAATCGAGCAGTTATAGGAGGAAGATAAGGATAGAATTTAAAAAATGACTTGAGATGTGAGTAGGCTAGAACTGGGAGGAATGGATAGTATAGGAATGAGATATAAAATTATTAGGAGTAGAAATCCATGCATATGAGTAGGAAAACTAATTTATGTAGGCATTGGAGTAGAATAGAAGTAGAGCGGTAGGCGTTGAATTCGGAGTAGGGGCACGAGTGTGTTTAAGAATAGGATTAGGGGCAACAGTGGAAGGAGTAGGAGAATGAGGATGAACAGGAACAGGAAAAGGAATAAAGAAGAAGAGCCAGGCCTAGCAAAAAAAGTAAAACCTAAATAAACGAAGATTTTTCCGAAAAATTCGCACAAAAATTAAAACAATCACTAGAAGAACATGTTGTCGATAGCCTCGAACTCCATCATCGCCCACTTTTAGTCCATCTGACACCAGTAACTTGTAGCCCCCATCTGCTCTCTTCTTCAAAACCCGAAAAAGCGTGTTGCTTTTAAGTGTTTGGTATTTTGTTTTTGCCAGTGCTGCTGTTGCTGCCCCTGTTGCTGAAGCGGCTCCTTAAAAACTGTAAGACGGACTCATTCTTTGAATGTGTGTGCGTGCGTGTGCATAGCAGCCACTTAACTGTATATCCTTGAGTGCTTAAAATATTTGCCTGGTCAGTTTATATGCTGATTAGAGTGGAGGCACTGCTGCCGGCGAGGAAGGGAGGACGTAGTAGATATCTTTACCATTGCCTTCTCATCTCTTTGCATATTTGCCAGTGTTGTGGGTAAACAAATGGGGTTTCTTTCACATTTTGCTTTTACTTTATTTGTTTGTGTAAGCGTAAAGAAAATGAAAACAAAAAATATAAACACGCCCAAGTTGTTTCCTAAGATCTACTTCACCACTACTACTACTTTTTCACTTCTTCTTTTATAGCTTTCGGCAGGGTTGCATTTTAAGCCTTTGCTTGGGTCAGTTGGAAACTTTTACAAAACTTTGTAGTACTGTTGTTGGGTTCGGAACATGCCATCATCACCAAGCAAGCATGCAAGACTTGAGGAAGAAGAAACCGAAAAAATCTCTTCACAACAAAGTTTAGGCAGCAAGAATTTCTTTTCTGTTCCCTTCGCTTCTTTGGCACCTCGTCGGTAGACACTTGAGATTAATTTTTCTCATCTTAATGGTTGTTGTTTGATTTGCTTTTAATGATAGCATCCGCTTTCCTAGTAGTACGGAAAGTAGTAGAGTTGTACTCGTAGTAGTAGAAAGATTAGTAATATTAGTAGTTGGCAGTTGTTGCTGTTGCTTTATAATCGGAATTTCAGGTGTTTTTAGTGGTGTTCTAATTACACTAACAAACTTAATTTCTAAGTACTCTTGAAGTTAGTTGAAGACAAGACACGACATTCTTTTGGCTTTGCATACTTTGCGGCTCCACTCAAAGCTGGCTGGTGATTAAAAGCGGCTTCATCTTCTCCTCCTCATCGTGACGTCGTCGAAGCAACTCGAGAATAATGCATGGCAAGATTTTCGGAGTGTGTGATTCTTCTTTGCTGTGGCTGGCTAAGAAAATTTATACAGTGGTTGGCTATGAAATGGCTAAATAAATTTTATTACAGCCTAAAACTATGCACAAGTTGTTGCGTTGCAGCTTATTGTAAAATGGTGAAGGATTTGTCGAATAATGTATGTGGTACAAAGATATATGCAAGGGAGAACTTTAAAAATAATGAAGTAGTTTTAATAAATCTCAAACAAGACTTACTGAAGCCTTAGAGTACTATTAAAACAACTCTAAAAAGGTAATCCTAAGGATTTTAAAGTAAGGAAGTATTGTTATTATTATTATTAGAATTCAAAATACATCACATCTCACGAAAGCAATAATTTCTTATAAAGACATCATATTATTCATAATATTCATTAAGTTTACAATAATATATAGTAGTGATAATACAAAACTCTCGTTGACTCGTTGACAAATCATGGATTTATAAAGTGGAATACGTGGATTTTCAAAGATCCAATCACATTCAAATCTCTGTTATCGTTGTTATCATGACTATTGTTGTTTTTTGGAATCCCTATTATGGATATTTATTACCATAAATTACAAAGGATTCAGAATAATGTCACTAAATTTGCCATTTGCATGCTGAACTCTCCCCATGATATGCCTTCTTATGATACAGACGGAAACTTCTTAGGTTAAAATCGGTAAAATATAGGATGCCACTTATTTTTTTAATGTTGCTTTTAAATGTCGTGCTCCTTGGTAAACGTAGTTGATAAAAAAGTCTTACTCTACTTCAGCTGCATGAAGTCGGTTCTTTTTTTGCAGAATCCGCAACGGCCAGCATTCCTCTCGTTGCAACGTTGGCACTGTAAGTGATCATTTCTACACACGTGAACTCCAAAAGGCTCCAACTCGGTGGGCTCCGACTCGGTGAACGCGCTTATGGAGCTGGCGGTGTCTCGGCGCTCGAAGTCCTGCAAACAATTTTGTTCTTTAAAGACCCTGACGCGTCCTGAAACAAGACTCACCTCTTGCATATTTTCATCGGGATCTAAGTCTGAGTCCGTAGATGATGAAAAAGTCTTACTAAACTTTAGCTGCATGAAGTCGGTTCTTTTTTTGCAGAATCCGCAACGGCCAGCATTCCTCTCGTTGCAACGTTGGCACTGTAAGTGATCATTTCTACACACGTAAACTCCAAAAGGCTCCAACTCGGTGGGCTCCGACTCGGTGAACGCGCTTATGGAGCTCTGCGAGTCCTGCCTGCTGAAGTTGGATTCAGCTTGGCTGCAAGGCGCAGGAACCGGCGTGGTCCCGTCGTGCTCCTTGGTAAACGTAGTTGATGGAAAAGTCTTACTAAACTTTAGCTGCATGAAGTCGGTTCTTTTTTTGCAGAATCCGCAACGGCCAGCATTCCTCTCGTTGCAACGTCGGCACTGTAAGTGATCATTTCTACACACGTAACCTCCAAAAGGTGGCGTCCTGGGGCTGATCTTGCTGACTTTGCAAATGACACAATTCATTATTAATTGAAGTGCGCTAATTGGTGTGCCTTGAATACCGATCGTGTGTTATAAAAAAACACAAATGATTTAGCGGTAAAAACACAAATGATTTAGCGGGCAACCAATATTTTATAATATCTGCAATTTGATGTAAAGTTGTGTTTCAATTTCGGAAAATAATTTGTTCGAAAAGAAATTCTGAAGTGAAATTGAGTGCAATCTGATTGTGTGATGACAGCTTCGACTGAGTTTGTCGTTAAGGGACCAAATCAAGGTTTAGTAAGGTTCAGTTTAAATAAAGGGGGACCTCTGTATGTAGAGCGGAAGTGTTTTGTCTGGCGAGTTGTGGCCGGAATCGAAAATGCGTTCTTCGATTATAATTTCGGTCGTGATAACAGAGGGTTTCTAATTAATATGGGGAGCGCGTGTATATGGGTGGAGTTCGGGTGATGCCTTAACCGAATATGTTGGGGTGAGATACGAAAATTTTGGACTAAAGACTAAGGTATTGTGTAAAATCCAAAAATAGTAGTCAATCGAAAAGTTCATTCAGAATCCTTGGTATTTTCACTTGTAGCATATGTTTCCCATTGTTGTTGTAGTATTTACCGACTTTATATCGTCCTTCTAGTCTTCTGCGAGTGCCATGATTGCGGTTTATTTTAACTCTACACTGCGGACCCTTGTGGAATACGTTTAATAATTTTGTCTTAACTTCATATGCATGACTTTTGTTTTGCTGGCATTCATGATGAGACCGTTTTCATGTGACCACTTTTGCAGGGTTTCAACTTCCTTTTGCATATAGTGTGTTGCCATCTCAATATATTTGTGCGTTACTATCGTATGGCAGCGGTATGATCGCCGTAAGCTAATGTACAGGAATTTTTCATTCGTTTAAATAAATCATTAGTGTAGATTATATGCAAGAGTGGTACCAGCTTCGAACCATCTATTTTAACTCTATAGGTTCGTAGATCTAGGTAGCTTTTAAACTACTCAAGACAGTCGCCTCTTATCCCAATGTTGAAGAGTTTGGATAGTAATTTTTCGAGAGCCAATGTATCGAAAGCCTTGCTAAAATCCACAAAAAGCACTAAATTATGCAAATTTCTACATAGATTATAATTTAATTTGCTGTCGAAATAGCCTAATAGTTTATTAATGCTTTTTTTTTCTTTTTGGTAATAATGTAGTTAGCATAATTTGACTTGGTCAAATTGTTATATTTAGGGGGAATTATTGCAGTTTTTGGGATCTGCGGCACTTTAGCTTCGGAAAAACGCGTATTTACTAAGGTAGTTTTTAAAGGCATCCGTATGCCTGCGTATTTTTCAAGGTCCTTTGGCCGAATGCCATCATACGCAGACCCCACTTGTTCTTTCAATATATATTGAATTTTGCGACCCCTCAGAAATGGTGTGAAAGTTGTTAATTAATAGAACAAGCATGAGTAAGTTTATCTACGTTGTCTTTAAAACGAAATCCAGAAATATTCGCAATCTCAGCAACTTGATCGCTTTTGATATTTTTCACGTCGTTTTTATCGTCGCATCTAAATTCGTCGTTTTCTTTCCAAGGATTTCATTAATTAATTGCCAATTTTTCCTCCTATCACTGCTGCTTTCATGCAATGCTCTGCGGTAATAAATATCTTTGGCATATACTAACTTTTTATTGACGTATTTCTAAAGACTTTGTATTTGCCTTCTCTGTTCCCATCCGTAGGCATTGCTAACCATCTCCTATATCTCTTACAATCATTTTGTTTGTCCGTATGTTTATGTATTTGTTTGCCACCTTTTTGTCTCGATTCTGCTGCTTTTGCAACGATTTTTCACACTTTATTCGAATTACGATTTCCGGTTATCCTCTGTCTCACACAAATGCAAAACCTCGCCGCATGATGCGTATCGTAATCGGTTGAAAATATCAATATTTTTAATTTATTTATTGAAAGTTTATTTAAGGCTGTTTTCATGATATAATTTTTTCGTTTATTTTTTTGTTCATAAAGGCTCACAAGGGCGAATACATAATTACAAGTATAAGTTAAAAAGTTATTTGTTCCCGAATAACTCTACATTTATAAAGTGGAATACGCGGATTTTCAAAGATCCAATTCACATTCAAATCTCTGTTATCGTTGTTGTCCTGACTATTGTTGTTTTTTGGAATCCCTATTATGGATATTCATTACAATAAATTACAAAGGATTCAGAATAATGTCACTAAATTTGCCATTTGCATGCTGAACTCTCCCCATGATATGCCTTCTTATGATACAGACGGAAACTTCTTAGGTTAAAATCGGTAAAATATAGGATGCCACATATTTTTTTAATGTTGCTTTCTAACACTGAGTTGCAGCTGCAGCTTATCCTTCGGGACTTCCATTAGCGGTGTCACTTGAACACCCCGCAACAGCATGAGCTTCTGCAAATTCCAGGAGGGGTACACATTTCCTGTGTATACCTTATGGAACGTAGGTTCCCCTCCTGAGTACATCAGCGCGCCCAGACTGGCGTAAACTGGTACATCTAGGGGTAGGAAGCTTGCCAACCAGATCACCAAAATGAGATCATCATCGCCGCTGTACCCCTTCCTGCAGCTGCAGAGATCGGTCTGCCGCATATAGGTGCTCACGACGACCAGAGGCTGATAATCCTTAAACTTGTTGCTGAAAGGAGCGCTCATACTGCCGCCTGCAAGGAACAGTCTGTGGACCTTGTGGATGCCGACGCGTGCGACCCCTGGGTCCAGGAAGAATTTTTCGTACATGCCCGGCGAGATGATCCTCATGGGCACGTTGGTGTGGGCGGACGCCATGTGGTTGCCGAAGCCAGACAGGGGGACTTCCCGCTTGCACGTGTACACGGGGCAGCGCATGGGCAACCACGGTATACTGAGACTGGCGAGCAGCGACTCCGTCAGCAAGTGGCTTTGTCTGGAAAGAGGATATTTTCTGGCGACGAGAGTCGGTCGAGTAATAAGCTGGGGAGGAGGGTCAACCGGGTAACTCCTTCCGCTGTGTGCCGCAGTGTGTGGGATGAACGGATGGTTGCAGGTGCGATACGAGTTGGAATGCTGGTTGCTGATGCCCTCGTTAGGCTTCTCAGGGCGACTGGCGGAGTGCTCTGCAGCACACCTGCATGTGTTGCTTGAGGTTACAGTCTGAGTTGATGCGTCTGCGGTCACTGTCGCCTGCATTACGAGGTAGTTGGGGTCCATGTACTCGGACTCGATGGGCTCCAACTCGGTGGGCTCCGACTCGGTGAACGCGCTTATGGAGTTGGCGGTGTCTCGGCGCTCGAAGTCCTGCAAACAATTTTGTTCTTTAAAGACCCTGACGCGTCCTGAAACAAGACTCACCTCTTGCATATTTTCATCGGGATCTAAGTCTGAGTCCGTAGATGATGAAAAAGTCTTACTAAACTTTAGCTGCATGAAGTCGGTTCTTTTTTTGCAGAATCCGCAACGGCCAGCATTCCTCTCGTTGCAACGTTGGCACTGTAAGTGATCATTTCTACACACGTAAACTCCAAAAGGCTCCAACTCGGTGGGCTCCGACTCGGTGAACGCGCTTATGGAGCTGGCGGTGTCTCGGCGCTCGAAGTCCTGCAAACAATTTTGTTCTTTAAAGACCCTGACGCGTCCCGAAACAAGACTCACCTCTTGCATATTTTCATCGGGATCTAAGTCTGAGTCCGTAGATGATGAAAAAGTCTTACTAAACTTTAGCTGCATGAAGTCGGTTCTTTTTTTGCAGAATCCGCAACGGCCAGCATTCCTCTCGTTGCAACGTCGGCACTGTAAGTGATCATTTCTACACACGTAACCTCCAAAAGGTGGCGTCCTGGGGCTAATCTTGCTGACTTTGCAAATGACACAATTCATTATTAATTGAAGTGCGCTAATTGGTGTGCCTTGAATACCGATCGTGTGTTATAAAAAACACAAATGATTTAGCGGTAAAAACACAAATGATTTAGCGGGCAACCAATATTTTATAAAATCTGCAATTTGATGTAAAGTTGTGTTTCAATTTCGGAAAATAATTTGTTCGAAAAGAAATTCTGAAGTGAAATTGAGTGCAATCTGATTGTGTGATGACAGCTTCGACTGGGGTTTCTAATTAATATGGGGAGCGCGTGTATATGGGTGGAGATCGGGTGACGCCTTAAGAACCGAATATGTTGGGGTGAGATACGAAAATTTTGGACTAAGGGCTAAGGTATTGTATTAAATCCATTTTAAAGTATATTTTAATACTCACGAGAATTTTGTGTGACAGAGGGGTTTTGCTTTGAAGGGATTTTTTACTATTTTAACAGATCGAAGATGATCCACGCGAAGGTCGTCCAAAAACTGCTACAACACCACAAATCATTTAACGAGTCCATGATATGGTGTTATATGATCGACGAGTGAAAGAGCGTGAAATAGCTGAGGCCATAGGTTCCTCAAAAGATCGGATTGGAAATTGTTTGCATGAAGAATTACATATGAAAAGGCTTTGTGCAAGATGTGAGCCGCATTTTATAACAATTGACCGAAAACTCGTTCGAATGCGTATTTCGCAAGCGTGTTTTGATAGTTTAAGCAAAATAAAGTGGATTTCCAGCGTCGTTTCATAAGTCTTGATGAAACTTGTATCCCCCCCATTATACAGGAGAGCGAAGATAACAGTAGAAACAATGGATTGGAGTCGGTGGAAGCACACCAAAGAAGGCAAAGACGGTTCCATCAGCAGGAAGGATTATGGCATCAGTTTTTTTGAGATTAAAAAGGTGTTTTGTTGATCAATTATCTTCAGAAAGGCAAAACAATAGAAAGGCAAAACTCTGAATAGTATTGTAACCTTTCGATTTCTTTTTATATTTCATTCGAAGACTTTCTTTTCGTCTTGGATAATTTTCACATAGAAAAATACACGTTTCTCAAGTATTTGGAGAATTCGTTATGTTAATCGCGTTTCGGATACTAAATAATTGATAACTGGTTTCTCTTGCTTCACTCTTCCCATCACTTTATGATAGCTTTTTTCTTCAGAAGTACATGTTCCCATAACTTCTTCAAGGAGTTCCCTTTACTTGCTGGATTTGGGCGATGCATAGTGTCTCTTGCGAAGCTGGCGTCCACGGAGGGCATCCTCGAGGCGAACACTACCTTCTCTCCCACATCTTCGACGCTGTCTTCCGCCGACGTCTTATTAGATGCGGCTTCATCAGGGAACTCGAATGCACACTATGGAAAATCACATTTCAGCAATCAACTCCAGATGAATCGAGAAAACATTGTGAACTCACTACTAAAGATGCCAATAAAATTACTCCACATAATTGAGCACGAAAGCGTGACATATTTACTCTGCAAAGTTCTAGTTTTATTTAAAAATAGCGTAAATGGATTTAATTTCGTGTTGATTTAAAATTGAAAATATAACTTTTAGTTTTATTCAATTGTCTTTATTTCATAGCGCTTTATTAAAATTCATGAAAGTACGAATATATTTCAAAACTGAATCTTCAAACTATTGAATCTCTTCGCTGAATACTAAAGATTCTTTTTTGTTAATTCTTAATTATCTCTCGCGAAGAGAACTTTCGATTTTAACCTGACAACTCGACGCCAACTCAAACGCTTCTAAACAAAACCTCAGTAGTTGAGGTGAATTAAACTTTCAGCCATCCATTCAGTTAGCCAGTCGGTTAATCGCGTATGACGCGATATTCGAATAAACGAGTGTATTTTGCGTTCGACTTTCTGTTGAAACGCGATTTGGATACGAATCGCACGGATTCACACACACACACACACACACACACACACACACACTCAAAAATGTTTAATTAAATACGTCTGCAAACGTGTTGCATTTTTTTTACTTCAGATTTCTATCAATGATCAGAGGAATTTCAATGAGGTGCACTTCTTGCCACCTACTTGCGCAGCTGCACTGAGTCACTGGGAAATTCATAATTATTGGCAAATACGAGAACAGCTTTGCATTCCTGGCTAATTGAAATGCACAACAACAGTTGAATTGTTAGGTTTAGTAAGCGCAAATATTGGCTGCTTGTTGCAGAAATAATGAAAAAACTCATTTTATTGTACTTGAACTTTTGCAATCACACTTTTTGTATTATGAAATATTTATATATACGTAAAAACGACCTCCGTGAAAATGAAATAAAAACTAATTAATGTACGTATATTTTTTAATTAAAAATAGAATTGCTATTGAAACTGCAATTCATACTGAAAGTTTTAGGAAAAATCTTAAATTAAATATGTAAAACTTTCTAGTTTGAAGTTTTCAATTTTATAAATTGACTCTTTTAATTTTTTGTTAATGAAATTTATTAGAAAAGATTTTCGTAATCTTGTAAATACTCTTGAAATTCCATGCATCCCTCTTAACGCTCAAAAAATTTTAAGCGGAAATTATTTGCTTCACGATTTGTGTATTTTTCCCCATCAGAGAAATGCGCGGCCCCCATGAAACGCCTCGCTGAAATTTAATTGAAAAAATGCACACGAACGCTGAATGACGCAAAAAGTAGGCTAAAAATTGCAAATCGAATCAGCAGCGACACCATCAACAGCGCGCGGAATGCTTACGTGGACTCAAACCCGTCTGGACCGGGTTGTGAGGTTGTGAGTTCAGAGACCCTCTTAATACTCTGCGAATACACTGCACTCGCTGAACCCGCTGAAGCCGCTGAACCCGCTGAACCCGCTGAACCCGCTGATCCCTTTGAGGCCGTCGAGTGCGGCCGCTGAAGCCGCTTAACCCGCTAACCTGCGGAACCCCTTATGAATAACAAGTCGCAGCACACGAGCATTTTTGCGTTCACGACATCGACAACGGCAACTCCACGCTGGGCTCGCAAAAATGCCAAGCCGAGGAGTACGAAAAAATCGACAAAAAATACGCATGCATAAAATTTGCGCTGTAACAGGAAGCGACGCTGGCCGCTCACTCAAGGACGCAGGACGAAGGACGAAGGACGAGCAACACACATGCCAAAGCAATTGATTTACTGCAGTTTGTTTGCCAAAAATTAATTGAGTTGATGACAAGTGCAATTGATTTATGCGGGACGCAATGTGGCAAGGACATCAGCGGAGACAAAAAAAAACGGAGAGATCGCAATACAGTGGCAACACTGTGTGATGAGTGCATACGTTGTTGTTGCCCTCTTTTTGTGACGTTTTCTGCGAATGAGTTGGGCGTGAAAGCGTGGCATGAATTTCATTATATCGCGAATGGGGAAATTTAATCAGTTTGCAGCAAAGAATTTCACGGTGTGCTGAAGGGGTTTTTTGTCTTTTTTAAAATAAGGCGTTCGAGTAATGCGGGAAGGGAGTGTTAACGGGTTAAAGTCCTTAAACGAAATAGGAAAACCTGTGGGAAAATAGCTTGCTGAAACAATTTTCTTAATTCTCGGTTTTAGACGATTTATTCGTAATTTTTTCTACATTTTGTATTTATTTATTTATACGTCCATTATTCATATTTATTTATACGTCCATATTATATATTTATTTTGTGTTTATTTAGACTTTTATTTCCGCAACAAAAATTAGTAATCTAAACTTTAAAAATCTAAATAGAAAATCTAAATCCCGGAAGGCAGTGCAGGTAACACTTGCAATTGCATGAAATTACGAAATGAATGAGGAATTTTGGCAAAAATTTCCGCTGGTCAGCCACATCCGCCGCTGCTCGCTGCCAAAGTGACAGCAGCAGCAGCAGCAGCAGCAGTGGCTGTTAGAGCTGCTCGAGCCTCTGCTCACGCCTCTCCTCACGCCCCTCGTTCCAGCTACCGTGATAACGCGGGTGTAGCAAGCGAACCCGCTGCCAATATGTCGCGTTGTCACTTGCAACACATGCCGCACGTCAGCAGGCGTTCGGAATGGACGGTGAAGTGGGGGGGGGGGGGTGAACAGGGAGTGTGGAGCGGGGTGCGGGGAAACGCCGGCGGTGAATTTTTTTGCATTTTTGCAAACGTCAATTGCACGTTCAGCCTACTGTAGTTCTTCCCAGTCCAGCCCTCCTCCTCCTCCTCCTCCGCCGCCGTCGACGACCCTTTGCGATGGCATATCAATGACACTGCATGCTGACAGCTGCCCGAGGGAGCGACAACAACAACAACAACAACAACAGTAGGACAAATATAGCAAGCAATACTGACGCCGTAAAATATTACTCGCTACTGCTGTTGAATTTGATTTCGTGCAAAAATGTTTGATGACATTCCTGCTGCTGCTGTTGTTGGTGTTGTTGTTGTTACTGTTGCTGTTGCTGTTACTGTTGCTGTTGCTGTTGCTGTTGCTGTTGCTGTTGCTGTTGTTGTTGCTTTTGCTGTTGCTGCCTGCTCATCATGTCCATCCAGCCAAACTGCGACCAACTAAGCCATCATGTTCGGGCCGCCGCGTGTCGCCGCCGCGCGCATTCGAACAGAATCATCGGAAATGAATCATTTGCTTCGTTTGTTGGCATCCGTTCGGCGGTTGTTTCCGCTCACTGTCGCCGCCACCGCCACCGCCAGCGCCCTCGTCGTCGAGCAGCAGCAGCAGCTCGATGGCGAAGGTGCGCCATCCAGCCGTGCGGCAGCCATGTTTGACTAACGTGTTCCGCGTGTTCCGGCTGTGTGAATGTGTGCGCGTGTATGTGTGTGCAGCTCTTGACACCTGCTAAATTTTTTGGGGCACACAAAAGTGCCTCCGGATACCGGAATCACACGGTTGTGATTCTGCTGGCTTAAACGGCGTTCGATGAGATCGGGTGGGGATGGTCAGGGGTGCGGGTGGGAGAGCGATAAGTTTTTTAAGGCTGTGAAATTTTCAAAAAATTCACACATTAGTATTCAGTATGCTCGCTCTATCATTCTAAATATAAATAAAACATTTATTAGAATTAAAGAAGAAATTTAAATTTTAAGACCGAGTTTATTTATTGTAGTTATAATCGTATTTTTTTATTTGTTTTTTTAAATTTAAAATTTATTTTAATTAAATAAAGTAGAAGTAATTAAAATAGAAGTGGTTTTTAATATTTTCCTTTCCAGTTTTAGTGATTTTCGTTTGAAATTTAGTGTTTTCATAGCTAAGAATATTTTAATTCTACGGTGGAAACTTCGCGCTGAGCGCACGATTTTCTTCGAGTTTCTCTTCTTTTGTGTCCATTAGCTGGGCTCCTCCTTTATCTGCCTCACTTCGGCGCTCTCGTTACCACTCTTCGCGCTCTTTTAATTACTTGATTTATTGCGAAACTCCATTAAGGCATTTTATTTCGCTACAACTTCGATTAGAGTCCTCGGCTAAATCTATACTTCCGTTGTTAATCATTGGCATCACTAAATGCAGCAGCGGCAGCAGCAACCCACTCGGCACTTCCGCTCTTCCGCTCTTGTTTGCTCGTCTGCGAGGAAGTTGCCGCAGCGAACACGCCCTTCAATTACAAATCTATTTTCAATTCCTGTGCGAAGGCAGGATTCCTCTGCTGCTCCTCGGCCCTCCGCGCGCCCGCTCTTAATCTGCTAAAGGACTTCCGTTGCGTGCGTGCCGGCCTCACACAGCATAAACGAGTGATAAACGTTCGCTGCGTGCGAAGGTAGACAAAAGGATTCAAGTGCTGGACACTGAATTGTGCGAGGATAATGCAGCTGAAAGGACGCCAACCAAGACAGCAACGTGGCGGAGTCCAAGTCTCGAGCAAGGAGCTCCTGCTGCTGCCGCGCTCCTCGTGGAGCGGAATCAACAGACGCTGTTGGCAGCAGACATGCGACGATTGTCTAGAAATCAGACCAGCAACAGTGCAAAAAGCACAGCAGAAACAAAAGAAAAACAACGGCGGCGACGACGAATTTATTAGGGTGCGGGCTGCCAAAGGACGAAGAGCACAAAGCGGAGCAGCGGGCTGGCAGCGGGCTGGCAGCAGGCTACAAGTTTATAACTCAAGTGCTTCTCGACGGCCTGTGTTGAAATTGACAGAGAAATAATTGGAGTGAAATTTATGAACCCGACGGTGGTGAGGCGCTTCCACAGGGCGGAGGAGGCGGCTGTTGGGCGGCAGCGCGATGATGAAGAAGCGGCAAAAGAAGTCGGAGGGAGCAGAGGCAGGGTTTGCTAATTTAGAGCAAAAACTGCGACTGTCCTGATTTAAGAACTGTTTTACTTTAAGCAGCCTGAGTTTTTGATCTCCGCTGTTTTAGTTTCTGGTTTAGTTTACTGAATCTTACTTAAATTGCATTCAAACTTCCAAACTTCCAATCTTCTTACAAAGTTCTCGGCCAAGAAAACCCTCGTCCAAAATCAAAACACGTTCCTTTATTTGAAAACAATTTTCAACACCACAACCACCAAAAACTCGCTTTAGACTCGCCGCGCTCTCTCCTCTCTTCGTCGTCGAGCGCTCTTTCTGCGGATCTTTCGCAGCAGGAAATTAAATTTCATACACTTTGAACCGCGTGTCGCGTACTCTCACTCGTAATTGAGTCCGAATTTATATGGCCAGCGTGTCTCTGAAGACCACTTAAGAATTTCAACACGAAGCTAAAAAAAATCCTTCGTCTGATTTGTGAGGCAAATAAAAGTTTGAGGTTTCTTGAGAGTGTCACAGATTAAAAGTCGCAAAAGATATTTTCAGCAGCCACACTGATTAAAGTGAGAAACTAGTAGAGAACGAGCGCGGACAAGAAAAGACAGAGAAAAAAGGAATAACAAACTCGAATATCGTATGTCAAACTCATACACAGGCAACGCCGGTGTTAAAAGGACAATAAAAAAGTTTTGTAGCAGATAAAAAGAAGTGCACACGCCACACAGGAAGCAAAGTGTTCTGCGAGTCGTTGAAGGACAAAAAGGAAGGAAAAGCCAAGAATCTTTTCGAAGCAACTGAAGCTGAAGTGTGTGTGCCCGAGTTTTTCCTAATAAAATCCAATAAAGGATAATAACAAAACAAACTGTAAACTAAATGCTGTGGTTTCTTTTAGCGAAAAACGTGAGCGGGATTTCGTTAAAGTGCGATAAACTTGAAAAAAACTGTAGAAACTTGGTAAGGACTTTTTCCAAAAAGGATATTTCTTAAACCAATAAAAACAGTAACAGATAATAGTATAAAATATGGCATTATTTATATTTAAATTTAAGCTTATACAGGGTGGACCAAAACTTCGTTTACATTTCAAATGATGATTTAAGAGAAATTAGTTATTTGACATAAAAGCTGTTAATTTATTATTAAAGTATACAAATAGGGACTTCATTTAAAATAAATTTAAAAAAAAATTAAAAAAACCAAAACAAAAACAAATAAAAAAAAATTAAAAAAAAATTGAAAAAAAACCAAAACAAAAAAAAATTAAAAAATTCCCGATGGCCGCTCTTGCGCTTCGTAACCTTTCCGCTCCACCCCGCTGTCGCTGCTCGTCAAAGCTACCCACACAAATTTAAACGGACTTTTGTTCCACCCTGTATAACACAGGATCAAAGCTTATAAAATATAAATCAAAGACTCTCTCTATTCAAGCGCAGTGTGATTAATTAAAGTATGCAATTTCTGACATACTTCTTTGGATTGAGAACTCTGTAAGAGCAAAGAACTTTTTTAGGAGTCAGTTAGGATTTATTAGGGTGTATTCTCGCTCAAAGGTCATCTAGCGCTCAAAGTTCATTTTCCATTCTGCTTATACTTCTTCGGGAGGTCTGCAGATCTCTCTTCGCCTCTTTCAGATATTATAAGAAACCAGTTTGAGTCAGGACTACTCTGGAGCTTAAAGCCTCTTTCTGTAACTATTTGTGATTTATTAGCTAACTCCGATCCTTTTAAGAGCCTTTTAGACCTTTCAGACCTTTTGGAAACGTTGTGAGATTAAAGCAAACTTCATGGGAATCACTGTATCAGATTTGTCAAGATCTGCTGTGGAATTTAAAATCTTTTTCAGTGTTTTTTAGATACCTTTTAGGATCTCTATAGACTTTTTATATCAGTTGATATTTAGCTTGCCTGAGTTAAAAGTTTACTTGAATACTGTCATGAAATTTTACACTCTTTTAAGTCCCTTTCTGGCATCTCTTCAAAAAATATCGCCAGATTAAAACATCTCCTCAGGAATTGCTTGGTTTTTATAAATATGGAATTTAAATTTAGAACATTTTATTTATAATTTATTTATATACACTTTCACATTTTACAACCCCTTTCCACACATTTTTCGGTGGATTTTTAGAGGTTTTTAGACTTTTAGAGATTTTTATAACAACTGTGTGCTTAATTGAGTTCACTTCACATCATAATATCCTGAGAATTTGTGCAAAAACAAGAACAAATGCTCAAATTATTTTCATATTTTCTGCGATTTTATTATAATACGGCATTATAAATTAATAATAAGCCTTAGTAAGGAGAAGCAGGTCACGATGGCAAGCCTCTGCTTTCAAAATTCAATCGAAATTTATGTTTTGTCTCGCAAGCTAAAAAATAAAAGAAATCACAATGCTTACACTTTTCTGTTAACTCAAAAACTTACGAGTTCACATCGTATAAGAGAATTCTTTGTTGCTTTGTTCAATATTGTTGTTGTTGTTGTTGTTGTTGTTGCTGTTATTGTTATTTTAAAACCCTTAACACTTTTCGGTGCTCCTCGTTTCCGCAGCAAATGAGTAATAAACAGAAATATTTCTATTCAATAGTTTTTGCGGTGTAAAATGTACAACTTCAGTTACACCCGACACCCAAAAATTAATAAAGCAACGCATAAACTCGCACACACACATGCATAAATATACAAACACACACTCGCAGTCGCAGTTATGCAATGAATGTCCTTTAATACGAAGGACTCATGTGAACGCTTTAATGAATGCTACTTCTGAACTTTATTATCTGTCAGCTTTATCTGCGTTCATTTATGCCGAAATGGCATTTTGGAGGGCTAAATAAATTCTTCGCAGTTATTGTTGTTAGTGTTGTCGTTGTTGTTGTTGTTGTTGTTGTTGGGGTTACACATTCTGTGTGCTTTTGGGACAATAAAATTTCTTATCAGTGAAAATGAAGTCATCGAATGCGTTGTTAATTGAAATCGAATGTGTGTGTGTCTGCCTGCTATTTATGCAGCTTTAATTACTAGAAAAACTGCGAAATAAATTGATTTAATTCATTAAGATTTTTTTAATGATTCTTGATAATTTAAATTGTTTTAAAAATCCTACAATCCAATTCTCAAAAAGAATTAAAGATGAGGTATTAATCATCTAATAACTAATGGATAACATAAATTTTTAACACATTTTGAAATTCTTATATATCTATTAACTGCTAAAAAAAGCTATAAAAAGGTTAAAAATCTCTCCCTGCGGATGTGCGGTATAAAAAAGACGTTCGGAGCCCAAAAGTATGCAACATTTTTCGTCTCGACTCTCAGTTCCTTCATCATTGTTCGCACTTCTTTCTTTGTACTTTCTTAAGTCGTTTTCTAATTCTTAACCATCTAGTTTTTTTTCTGTAAGCAATTCAGACTCTTTAAATTTTTATCAAGAAAGCGATTGTGGAAAATAAGTCTCAGCCTACAGGTATGCAAATGTTTAATTATTTTCCAATTATTTGGAACTACTAATCCTAATTGGGCACAACATTTTTATTTTTTTTTTAATTTTTTAAAATTTTTTTCTTTTTTGGTAAAATAATTGGGCAAAAGAGGAGCCTAAATGCTTACAATATTTTTTTACTACTTCTAAATCCATGACTTTAACACACAATCTTTCGTTAAAAATCTTAAACTTTGCCATTACAGCACAAACTAAATTTCGTTCTTCCGTTTTTCCTCATACACACCTCCCGCCTCCTCTTCCGTCAGCATCCCGAGACCCCTGTGAAGCATCAACTGCCAAACACCTCTTCACCCATTCGTAATAAATCTGATTGCATCTGCTGTCAATGCAGACAGATTGAAGTCAACTCAATTAGAAATCAATAGCGTGTGCTTAATGTGTTCACCGAAAGGCACACACACACACAAGCACACACACACACACACACTCACACACACACACACACGCATCTCCTTCTCAGCCTCTCATTTGGGCGCTCAGCCGACTGCATTGCATTTAGCCAGCGCTGCTCGAACGAATGATTTCAAACGATTGCACTCAATTCATTTCGATTTCACTTCACATCATTCATTTGTGTAGCGATTCAATGCAGACGAAATTAAATGATTGCCATTAAGTGGCAACACTTGGCCCTACATGTCTATGCAAGGCACGCTCATGTCTATGCAAGGCACACACACACACAGACACATATACTCACACGCGTACGTGGCTCGATGTTCATTCGGGCGTAAAAATGGGGAAAACGCATCAGTATTTGGAATTTAAGTATTCGAAATATTTCCACATTTTGCGGTTTTAAAGTGAACACTTTCTGAGGAAAGGAGTTGCCACTTCTTAATCAAACAAAGGTTGCCACTTACTTTCTCTCTTTTTTTTCAAAAAAACACAATTTAATCGTTTAAGGATCGACCGAGATCCTAATTTTGCGTTGCGATTTTGTATCTCCAAAATAACACAAAATCAACGAGAAAATTTAAGAAAATTTTTGCGGAAATATTATTGAATTAACTCATTTAATTAAATAAATAGAATTAATTATTTTTATTTATTTAGGAGAACTTACAAAGTTTTGAAATACGTATAGTAAAAAATATTAACAGTCAAATATTAATTAACAATTAACTATTTACCAATTAAAGTGAACAAATTAATTTTAAATTAATTTACAGCCAAATTCTAGTATTAAAAATTTATTTCATTATAATTTATAAAAAAATTATGATAATTTTGCTAATCTGAAAGGTATTTAAAAGTATTTACAGAAGTCTTTTGCAGTGCTACAATTTAAAAAAATTGTATGCCTAAAAGTATGCAACACTTTTTCCACGAACGTCCCCGATTCGATGCAACTCAGCGTTGCCACTCATGCAATTAATTTAATTGCTTCAATGGTACGTGTAGATGCAATCAATTCAAGCGTTCACTTGACCAAGGCAACCGACGTCAGCTTCACGTACAACCGCCCCGCCCCCGGACCCCGGAGTCCGCCGCTCTGAGTCCATCATCACAGCTCGTTCAGAGCGGCCTTTGTGTTTGTTCAATGATCAGTTTAATGGGAAAACAATATTGATGGCCATCCTGTGGAAGCCACTCAAGAGGGATTAAAAACTGCACTCTGCACTGTAGCAGCAGCCGAGCCGGAAGTGGGGGTGCCTGACTTCCGTTCGGGGTTCTTGTTGAGCCGAGTCCTCGGAGGATTGCGGATTCCGTGTTGGTGATGAACTTTAGGTGTAAGTAACTGTAAATAGTTAAGTTTACACTTTCACTTTTGTGTGTGTAGGAATCTATGTGTGAGTTCTTCTTCTTGTGTGCGTGTGTGTGTGTGTGTGTGCGTATTTGAACTTTCTTGTGGTTTATTATTCACGCCTGAATTGATTGTGTATTAAAGTTTTTGCTCTCTTTGATGTGTGCCTCGTCTCCTACTTTCCTCGCCTCACGTTCTCATTGAAAACTAGAGGACCGTTTGTTGGCAATCGTTACTCGAGTTGCTATGCTTGTCTCCTTCTTGTCTGTCTGTCTGTCTGTCTGTCGGTCTGTCTGTCTGTCTGTCTGTCTGTCTGTCTGTCTGTCTGTCTGTCTGTCCGTTTAGGTCAGCCTAAATAAGTTTGTCGTCACTCCTGATTTTGCTAGGGTTTGTTGTTGTAATTGTTTCTGTGAGTATTAGAAGCCAAAAGGCATTCAAGTGTGCATAAGACGATTACACATCATTTAACCGACTGGATAGCCGGGTGGCTGGGTTGCTGGGTAGCTGGGCTGGACGGCTCGAGGTCCTGCTGACTGGAGACGTCTTCTGCCGTCGTCATCGTCCTCCCTGAAGGCTACAAACAGCAGCGTAATTGTTGCCAGCAGCCTGTATAACATGCATATTGATTATTGTTTCCATTCGTAGTTTCGATCGGGAGGAATGGAAGCAATTGTTGAGATTGTGAATACGAGTTTGGATTCAGAAGTAATCCAACAAAGAAATACTATAATGAATTTATAGGTGTTAATTTAAATAGTTGCTTTAAAAATTAAACACTAAATAGGAAATTCATACGGGATTTTTAATAGCATCTCCAATTCTAGCAAAATATTTCGCATAACTCTTGTATTTGTTATTCTTGAGTTCTGATTATAATTAATGACGTCATAATCAATAATATTATATAATATTAAATTTACTTATAACTTTAACTGGATTCTATTGCACAGTATTCTCAAAATTCCCAAATTCAGACAAGAAACGTGACACACGTAACTTGGAATATCGCTATTCTGCAAAAATCACTCTCAACTCGTGTACTGATGCAGTTAATTGCATAATTTATGAAACCTGAAGAAGCTGCATCTTAACCCCAAATTTACCGCTAGCAATTTATTGCCTCAAATACTCAGTCTGGCATCACCTTCATGCCGTCTGCTTGTTAGATTAAAAAAAAGATGGCATACTTTTAGGAGTTCTCCGAGAGCCGCCTCGGTATGACTTCAATTTCTTTTGCTCTGCTCGAAAAAGGATTGCACACTTCTAGAATCTGCCAGATTGCAAGCAATCAATTAGCTTGTCTCAATTTTAAGCCGAAATAATTCTCGTCCAACGAACAAACGAATGGACGGCAGAAGAAAATTCTAATCAAGCTTGAGTTCCGGTTGTTGTGGATTTCTGTGTTGATCCTTGTTTCCTCGACTTGACAAATCTCATGCACAGCACCACCACCAACAACAACAACAATAAAAATAATTGCAACAACAATCAACATCACAGCACGTCTCACAAATGCAAATCACAAGGCGTCAAAATGGCAGAATTCAAAGTGTAACCAGCCGAATGACCGTAAAATATGGGCGTTGCGACGAAAGTTCAACTGAAGCATTGTCGAGAACGAGTGCAGGGGGCGAGGGGGTGAGGGGGTGAGGAGTGGGGTGTTGGGGGGAGTGGGTTTTGGTGTGAGTGAGAAAGAATGATGTGTGAGGTGCAACATTAGGGATGGGCGTGAGTTAGTTGTGAGTTGGTGACTGGAAAATGGGAAAAATGCAAAGAAAAATAATGCTGTTCCGGCAGCAACAACAACCAAAACAACAACACTACAAGCTGTAGAAGCAATCACAGCAAGGAGAGAAATAACGACAATCATGACAACAACAACAACAGCAACAATAAACAACTACAGCAACAATCGCAACAAAAAAGAATCGGCAGAAGATCGTTTTTGTTTATTATCTTCGTTGCTTTCTTTTCATCTATTCATTTATTTTGTTTATTTACTTATTTACGTGTTAATTGACTAATTTAAATATTTATTAATTCAATTACTTATTTGTTTGATTGTTCTACTTTCATCAAAACTTGTATGAATTTAATTCTTTCAAGGATCAAAAAGTTGTCCCACTCCTTAATTTAGCACTCCGCACATTCTTGATCCTCGTTGAAAGTCAGCAACTCCTCTCGCAGCTCTTTGACTCCACTAATTGTTTGTGGAAAAGTGCATCTCGAAGTGGACCACTGAAACTCCCGCATATCCCATTCTGCCTCACGTCACTCTTCACCCAAACACTGCCTCCTCCACCCAACCACAGTGGTAATCTAGTTCCTCTCCTCTCCCCTGAACACCTCACGACCACCGTCCACCCACAAACACCGCGCACATTTTCACCCTTTTTCAGAATTATGTGGATTTTCAGTTTCATTTCGTTTCTTTTCGCTTCGTTTCGTTTAGCCTTCATTCCGTCGCGCCTTCCGCTGGAGAACGATCAGAATGCTTTCTGAGCGGAGCCATTTTCCCGAGCAAAAGTCGCACCCGAAAGAGGGACAGCAGCAGCAGCAGCAGTAGGCTTAGTTCGCTTTGAGGCCACAAATGCACTTCCATTCCGACCAAATCAGATCTGTCAACCTCGGCAAGCACAGAGCACACGTCGGCCGTGACGGCGACTGCACCACGTTGAGTCCTTCTCGGCTCCAAAGGATTCCCATTCGATTGCATCTGCAATTCATAGAAAATTTCAGCTGACCGTAAACGAAAACGGAAAAGACGTCTGGTTGGGACGGCGGGGCGGGAAGGCGGGTAGGCGGGGAAGGCGTGCGTAAGGGACGAAGAGCAGCGATAAAGGACGAAGGACGTGGAGCGCCGAAGGAGGGAAGGGGATTAGAGGAGACCGAGTTGACAGCGTAATTGTAGGCTGGCCACAGTTTTCGTCGTCGTCGCCAACGCCTTTTCGTGCAGCTTCGCTCGCTGCAGCTACACCGCATTTTTTACTGAGCTTCTGTGCCGCTTTCGCTCCGCTCGTTGGTGCCAAGATTGCGAGCAAGCAATTTGACTTCGTTTGTTATGCAGTCGTTATCGTTGCGGCAGCCGTATGAGAGGAGAGCAGCGGGATTTCTTTGACTGATTTTGCAATGAAACAGAAAATGCAGCGGCGGCGCGGCGAAGGGGATGATTGAGAGTGGGAAAAGGGGATGATTGAGAGTGGGAAAAGGGGGGGCGGGAAATTAAATAATAATAAAAAATAATAACGAAGCATAAATAAATAATTGAATAAGTCTTCAGACAATTAAATAAATAAATACAAAATTAAATAAGCTAGAAATAATTGAATATGTAAATAAATAGAGAAGCAAATAAAGAAATAATAAATAAACAAATAAACAGACCGCTGAATAAGTTAATAAATATAATTAAGTAGTTTATTAGTTAATACTAATTATAATTTTTTAAACGATTGATAAA
This sequence comes from Sicus ferrugineus, assembly GCA_922984085.1. NCBI lineage: Eukaryota > Metazoa > Arthropoda > Insecta > Diptera > Conopidae > Sicus > Sicus ferrugineus. Next base: position 17,010,795 of record OV277351.1, read on the forward strand.
ATAATTCATGCATGAATTAAAATTTAAATTTAAATTTAAATGGTAATTTTTAAATTATATAAGAATGTAAAATTCAACCGAAATATCTTTCATTTGATTATTTATTGAGTTAGTTGTTCCAATAATTTGTTTATTACTTGACAAAGTAGATTTATTGTTAATTTCCTAAATTACATACATAAAAATATTGATTTCTTAATATATTTCGAGGTCTTCTAGGAACTTCGTTACTCAAAGGAGTTCCTTCGCCTTGTAAGCCTCGAAACGGCGCCGCCGCTGGCTGTGGTGCAGCTGAAGCCCACAACGAGCCACAAAACGAATGACTAATAAAGGCTGAGGATTTGAGTTTTGTTTGAATTAATGTTTCGATTTGGAGCGGAGCTACTTTCGTGCCTCTTGTGAGCTCGGATTGCGGCAGGAGTCCGAAGCAGGAGTCCGAAGCAGGCGTCAGCTGCATGAATGCGTGCGTGCTTGCATGTAGTCGCAGGAGCTCAAGGACTCCGCACTCGATCCTGAATGCCAGGCTGGCCAGCTGCATGATGGCGTTGAAGTTGAGGTCCGATGTGAACGATGATGCCAGATTGATTTACGTTCAAATAGATTTCAAGCTAAAAATTTCAACTAAAAATTCACAAATTCATTGTTAGCACGAATCGCTCTCTTCATTCCCTCCGTTTAACGGGACGGAACCAAGAAGGCGGAGAAGGCGGAACGGGATCATGACGGATGTTTGGTTTACTCAGTTGCACAGAAGAAAAAAGAGCGAGAGTAAAACAAACTGAAATGCAATGAAATGAGAATCACAGAATGACTCAGATTTATCAAAAGGTAATTTATAGATGTTCACAAGGCGGTGGTGGGAGTGGAAGACGTGACGAGGAGGAGGTGGAGGAGGAGGAGGTCGTGTAACGGATGGGAAGCCCTGCGATAGCATTTCGGAGAGGACATTGCGAAGCCATTTTCGAAAATATTTTGCATGCAAAACAAATGGCGAAATTTAAACCGAATTTTGAAGCAATAAATCGCAAGAGAAAAACACACACACACACACACACACAAACACACACAAATGCGCTCATATTTATTCACTTGCATACACTCTTGCAATACGATTTCAGCCAACTGTTTATTTTGCTCACTTTTTCTCCATTTCCACTGCTGATAGCACTTCGCAGCCCAACAAATTGAATTTATAGAAGGCTGAGAATGCAAAAGTGTCGCTGTATATGTAAGTCTCTCGCTCGAGTGTGTGTGACTTTCTTCTGCATTTCGTTGAGCTTTGATTTAAATTAATTTCACATCCACTCGAGTTTCTGCTGATAGCTCTTTCTTCCTCCTCGCAACCCTCGCCGCGTGCATTGCCGGGATTTCACGTTGCAATTTGTTAGCTAGTGTTGTGCTGGGATTTTCTCCATTTATTTCTATGCGGCTCGTGATGTATTGGCACTCGTAGTTGTAGTTGTAGTTGTAGTTGTATCGTGAGCACCGTATGGATTTCTTTGTATGCAAAAATTTGATAAATTTGAAATTACGCGTTGTCCTGAAGCCTATTTATTATTTTTCAATATGAAATCTGAATTTAATATTTTCTTTTTTTTGGATTCCCGAGAACCCGCGTCAAATTTAAGTGAAAATTTATTGCCTCCCCTCGAAAAGACTTTCGTAAAATTCTTCCAGTCGCTCAAGCAGCTTCAAGTGTTTGCCAGTCATTTTTATGCTGACCATTAAAACGTCAAATAATATCATTCAATTAACTATCAACCAGCGTGCAAGAAGAAATTAAAAAACAGCAATCCTAATTAAAAAAATTCCACTTAAACGAAGCACTTAATAACGGATAGCGGAACGGAATAACGGGACCCAAACTCGGCAAGCCAGCAGCCTCATCCAACAACAACAACTTCCAGCGTACAAATGCACCCTCACGCAACAACTTCGCTCTCCTCGCCGTCTCCGTCCTCCTCCTTCCGCGCCCCACAAGCCAGCCGTCTGTGAGGACATTTGATCTGAAAACATTTAAAAACCAACCACGCCTCGCTCTCAACATCGAACATCCAATTTTAAGTATCAGCGTTCATTATAATTAGAAAAAAATGAGTACTGCAAACGCTTTGCGGTCTCGTTAACACGCCTAAAAATCCAGAAAAGTGAAGAAGTCAAAGGAAAAAAGTGTGCGGCCGTTTGATGTTTGATGACAACAGCAACAACAACAACAACAACAAAAGCGGCGATGACATGTTGACGTTAAAAAGGCGCGCGCAACAACTGCCGCAATAGAAAATTAAAAAAACAACAACAACGACCGCTTATAAAAAGCAACAACAACAACAACCGCTTACAAAATAATAAACGCCAAACTTCAAAAACAACAAAAAGGTGGCAGCAACGTCTTGAAGTTGAGAAGTGTTTCCGCTGTTTTTAATTCCTCAATTTTTCGCACCATCTACTGGGGTTCATTTTCGGAAGAAAATTCCGTACAAGCGTTGTTGTTGTTGCTGCTAACAAGGACAACTCGAAAGAATGTGGAGTAAATTTACAATACCGCTGAAGGAAACTTCTGTAGAACTCAAAAAAATCCAACAAGAATACCAGAAATCATCCGTGAGGATTATCTTGCCTTTAAAGAATATTAACTATCAAAATTAACTTCCTAAATATATTTTTACGAATACTCTGTCCCTCTTCTGTGTTCCGTCACTCGCGTCCCCGACTCACTGGCGTCACTCGCGCCCCCCACTCACTGGCGTCACTCGCGTCCCCCACTCACTGGCGTCACTCGCGTCCCCCACTCACTTGCGTCACTCGCGTCCCCGACTCACTTGCGTCACTCGCGTCCCCACTCACTTGCGTCACTCGCGCCCCCCACTGACTTGCGTCACTCGCGTCCCCCACTCACTTGCGTCACTCGCTTCCGTAACTCACCGCCGTCACACCACCATCTACGTGTCACGACATATTTAGACAACTCGTCACCCGATATGGGGTCGGGAGATCACTTATTGCTGCCAGCCACCACCGTCAACTTACCCATCAGCGAGATCACCCAACTCTGTCACCCACACACGTCACAACCCACGCACAATCCATCACTCACACACATGATCCACCTGCGTTACCTTCTTGGTCACCCATCGTCGTTTCTCCCATTTTGGTCACTTACCTCCATCGCTCACATCGGTCACTCAACTCTATCACTCACATCGGTCACTCAACTCTATCACTCACCTCTATCACTCACCTCCATCACTCACCTCTATCACTCACCTCTATCACTCACATCGGTCACTCAACTCTATCACTCGCGTCCGAATGCGTCACCCCGCCCGCAATTCTGCCCGTCACTCCTGTCACTCAGTCCGTCACTCTAATTCGTGACTCGCATGAGCTCCTCACTCCGTCGCCCCCTTCGTCGCCTATCCCGGTCACATATCTTTGTCGCTCAGCTCGTTCACCCATCTCTGTTGTCCATGTTGCGTCACTAAAATTAAGCATCCACTTTCATTCTCTAATGCGGCGTCCACTCACCCATCTCCGCTTTGACTCTCTTGTCAAGCTGTTGCTGTACGAAATTAATGCACACCCATTTTTTGCTGTGCTCGCCAACATTTAGATGCCTCATTGAAACTGATAAGATTAATACGCGCAGAAGTTAATAAGCGGGGACTGCGGCGACGCTTGGCAACACTGGCCGCGTCGATAGTCCTACAAAGTAATTTAATTGAAAAGCTTTTTAAGCGCTGTTAAGTACGATTTCTGATGCTTACTTTGAGGGATTTTTTCCGTAACAGTGAGAAGAAACGGAGAAGAAACGTCGTTTGAATAACTAATTCGTTAGCTGGTGGGGACGTAATGGGAGATGGAAGTAGTAGGAGTTGAAAAGCATTCTGAAGACTGTGAAGGAGAATCACTAAATTAAAATTAAGATTCCAGTGGCGTCAATTAGGTGGAGAAGAAGATTTCGGTTCGATGAAATGGACTCATGATAGGAAAGTGGAAGATTTTTTATAGCACGGTATTGCTAGGAAGAAGAAAACAATTATTTTTACAAGGACTTTGGAATAATTAGTCAATAAGATCTGTATTCCTCAATCTCCATTCTCAATCTGATTCAGTAACTGCTTTCCCTCGTTGCGATTTAAACCTCAAATCCTGCGACTTCTCCAACTCCGTCATTCTTCGCTCCGGTAAAAATTTCCTCTCAACTATTAACTTCCGAACAGCTTGGAGAACAAGGATTTGTTTATTTCTTCTGTTCACTACTCATATCCTTTACCGGTTACTTTTCCTGACAAGGCTTTCAGAAAAAAAAATAAATAAAAGGCAAAAATCAGAGTTCTGGCTTTCGAGAAATAGTGTGCGGAAATCTTTCAACTTATCAAGGTGGAGTCAACTAAACTGACATATATGCAACACATCACAAATACATATGCAAACTTACTCACACACATACACATTTGAGCAAACTTCCATCACATCAGGCAGGCTAACGCAGTATAACCGTCACTGCCTTCTTTTCTTGCGGCGAAAAACGTCAGGCCTTCGCTGACGTTCTAAGTTTAGTCGAGGTCTAAGATTCTCGCACTTCTTTCCGCCAGTGTTGCATACGTAAAACTTTATCCCTTTTTAAGCAAAATAAATACTTGCGGGGAAGCATTCAAAACAGCTGTTGGAGTTAAGAACAGCGTTACCGGCTTGAAAAGTGACAATTAAAAAAAGAAAAGCGCTAAAAATATTTTGGGAATTAAGGCTTTACAAGACTTTTCTAATTCTAGATTTTTCTTTCTAATTCAAGATATTTTTCTAATTCTAAAATTAAGAACTACATTCAAACATTTTTTAATTCGGCCATATTTTTAACTTTTCCTGTCTATAAAAATATTTGAACTCTAATTATTATATTTGAAACTAATTATTGTTTTTCTTTTTGTAATTTTTGAATTTATTTTTAGATATTCTTTTATTAATAAAAAAAATTTTAATTCTTCCCTTAATCTCACTGAATAATTTCAGTTTAGATGGCAACTCCAAAGCTTTAGATTAAAATGTAAAATTTCAAACAGTCGCCTGAAATCATAAAAGTTTAGGAAAATATAAAAGTAGAGAAATATTTTGAAGCTTTCGGTAAAGAAGAAGGAAGCAACCTGCAACCAAGAAAGTTTCTGACAAAAAGAAAAACATGCAAGACAGACAAGCATGTCTGTTGCCAACGCATGTTGATGCAGTCAGAAATGACAGATGAATGGATGGGCAGATAGTTAGGTAGACAGCCCACTCGGGAAGTGGGAGGCTGAATGACTTGCTTACTGAACTGATGGCTGGTTGAACTGGGTGTGGTTTGATGGGTTGAAAGTCAATGGATTGGCTGGTTATATAGTTTCTTGGTGGAATAGCGCTTCTATGGATGGATGGTTTTATAAGTAGAATGCATAGGTTTCTGCAATAATTCCTCATGTAATAGTTTATCAAAGAATAGTTCCTCATCGACAAAAGATGTCTCAGTCCTAATTATCTGAAGTCACGGGTATTATGGAATCTTGATAGCTGGATAGATAGATAACGCTGCGTATAAGTGCCTTGGGTCTGGAATAGCACGGTGGCTGAATTCTCTCGATAGATCTATATACGGGTTGCTGGATGAATCGATGGACAGGTTTGCTGATTCAGTGGAAACATCGTTGAATCCCTGAATGGAGATGCAGGATAATCAGGAGCTACCTTGATGTGTTGGTATGAGGTTATGAGTTTTGGTTAAATGAGTAAAATCCGTCACTAAAAACACGTTTCGATTAATTGAAAGAGATTTCAGTAGTTGATTGAATAATAATGGACTGATTGATGTATACTTGATTGTTGGATGGTGGAAATAATGTGCACTATATAATGTTATGATGAATGGACGGATATGAAAGTAGAAAGCTGGGTGGATAGTATGTCATTCGTAGTATTACATTGGACGATGGTATTATATAGGTTAGTCCTATGTTTGTAGGACGTTGTATTATATAGGACGTTGTATTATACAGGTTAGATGTGTGGTTAAAAATGGTATGATGATGGCTGTCAGTGTGGGTCAATTGATAGGTTGGTGGGTTAATGATGGTGTGTAGGTGGGTGATTATATTGGTAGAATAGGTGGGTGATTATAGTGGGTGATTATATTGGCAGGTTCATAGAAGGATAATGCGTTATAATAGGGTGGATTATTCAGGACGGCAGGATTATGGATTATATGGACTGCGGTAGCATTATGAAGTATCCTGGCAGACCTGCCTTTGAATAACCTAGTGCTTACTGAGTATTGAGCATGTGGCTGGGTTGGGTACAGTTGGAAGAATAAGAAGGTAGCTAAATTGGTGAGTGAATGTATAGAATGATTGGTAGGTTGTGATGGTTGCTAGAAGGATGATGGGTAGATGATGCAAAGGTTCTAATGAAAGGATGGGTCAAATAAAAGCAATAGAGATCAGATTTCTTGCTGGTTTGTGGTCTTGGCGAGGGATGAAGTCGGCGAAGGCAGTTATATCGATAGCTGATGAATTAGGTGGAAGTGGCTGTCAAAAATTCGTAAATGGAAATCAGGTCAAATGGATGAACGCTGTATTTAAGGACCTGCCAAGAAATAGACATTAAAGCAAATGGAACATTAAAATATTTATCGTTGAAAACTTTAGGGCAAATTTCTTGCCTCATATCTTTTCCGCCTTAGAGACTGATATGAGACTCATAAATTCCGCATGCATATCTTTCAGCCGACTACATCAATCTCCAGAAATATGTACTCACTTTTCGAGTGATCAAGTGTACCACAGAGATTTCAAGTCGGGTTAAAGTATCAAGTACTTGACTCGAAAAAAAACGAATACCACGACTCTGTCAACTTTTTCATAGACAAGAAAATCTCTGCACTCGAAAATGCATAAACTTCGACCTTTGACAGCAACAACTTTGTTCTTGTTGTTGCAGCAGCTACAACAAGAACAACCACAACAACAAAGACACTAAAGGAAGTTCTTAGTAAAGTTCTTTAGAACTATTTACCTACCATCGTCCTGAGAGCAAGAACAAGAAGAATAAAAGAGGAAGAAAACGAAGTCAGAGACAAGTGAGTGAGTGTCCTTCCTTGTGGAACTTCTGTGCGCTACTGACAGTCCTTGCGCTCAACAAACAACCTATAAATTTAACTCAACGATGCCGGAAATCAATTCCCTTTAGTGCGTTTTTGTTGTTCAACCCACGGAGCGAAGCGTCACCAGCGCGATCCTGTCGGCAAGCTACACATGTCAGATCTTCGTATTCATCACCCCGCCGAGTGCATCTACACTTCGCAGTATAAAAATTAAGTTTGCCAGAGAAGCACTGTGACTGCTTCGTCCTTCCTCGGTGTTCCAGTTCCAGTTACGAGTGTGGGTGTAAGTCCTTGCGCGGGTGCATGTATATGTGCGTGTGAATTATTAAAATCTAATAAACCACAAGATTTCATATATTATACTGCACAGACACGCACCTTCGCTCTCCACGTTCTTGTGAACTCCTTACGTTGCATGCTTTTCGGCGCGTTTGTCTGTAAACAAGTTTGTGGTGTGGTTCTCGTATTGAACCGAAAATTAAGTTTAACTTGTCCTCTATGTTTGCTCGTTTGCGGTGTAAGAAAGTGTTTTGGGGTGTGTGTGTGTGTGTGTATGTGTGTGTGTTTCTGCGCTCACGCGTGCGTGTGTGTTTTACTTGCATATGTTTTATGAAATTTTATTGTATTGCATACTTTTAGGTGTGCGAAAATGTGTTGAAAGGTGTGAAAATCTTTACTGTATAAGTTTTAAACAAGCAGCTCGGTATTCGCCGTCTTTGTCTTCTATTCCAGGCTCCTCACCTTATCATCGACCCACCGTAATTGTGGAAATGCGAAAACTTTTCGGCAAATTCATAAGATATTCATTATTCTGCTCGTGCTGCACCACAGAAAATCTATACGAGGCGACTCAACACCTTAAAATTATACTTAAATTTCTACACAAATATTTTTTTATTACCTAATTGAATTTTCCACCAATTAATTTATTTGTCCCATAGCAAGAAGTGGGAGAGAGAAGAGCCAGGAAAGCAAACAGTAAACAGCAAACAGATTTCGCAGCCAACTTAACTGCTAACGAAAAACAAACATTTCCAAAATGCAGTCTCACTTCTAATCACAATACGCCCATTTCCACGCCCCGTTTCCCGCGAAGCAAGGGAATCAATTTGAATTACAAATTTTCCACACAGACGTAAAGACGGTGGGGGATAAACAAGTTGGGAAACTGAACGCGTTTTAAGGCGCGTTATATTAAAAATGCAGTAGCGTCCAAGGAGCGCCTGAAAGTAGACTACCGATTCGGCAAAACACGCGGAGTCAATGCTAGGAAGGCTGAGTATCTCCGTCTCTCTCTCTCTCTCCCGCACCCGACTCCTTCCACAACGCTGCCCGCTTTCCCTTTTCGCATTCCTCGAAATATTAAATTTATTTACGTTTACTTAATGTTCGTTCTGTTTTCCTTGGTTTTGTTTTTGCAGTCGAATGCATTTTAAATATCGAAATTCAAGACGTTTGAAATTGAATTTTGCTTTTAAGACAAAAGAAGCTGCAAGAGAAGTATTTGTGACCACTTCACCGACAAGAAGAAGGCGACAGCGGGTGCCGGGGGAAATTGCGTCTGAGGAGACACAGCAAAATAATAAATTGGAGAAAATTACTCCCAGCGGGTAGTTTTATTTGCGTTGTCAAAAATATTTTTCCGACTCTCTATTGTTATTTTGAATTTGATTAGAGTGGCTGTGTTGGGAAGAGGAAGGGGGTGGGGGGATTGAGGACCCTTTTTAATTCGCTTGAAACGTTCAATATTTATTTTTCACTTAAATGTTTCAGCGTGAATGAATCTGAATTTTGATGACTTTAAATCGAAACAAGAGAATGAGAAGCCTTTTTGCTTTTTTAATCAATCCACTCTCTCTTTCTCTCTCTCTCTCTCTCTCTCTCTCTCTCTCTCTCTCTCTCTCTATCTCTCTCTCTCTGTCTGTCTGTCTCTCTCTCTGTCTGTCTGTCTCTCTCTCTCTCTCTCTCTGTCTGTCTCTCTCTCTCTCCCTCTTTCTCTTTACCCATCCACATGTAAGTTTGTGTCAATAAAAGCGAAACTTTTCTAATATTCAGTCGAGTTTTCTGAATTTCACTGAACTTTTGAACTCTACAACACGTTACTGGCGTACAGATATTTCAGCAAATATTGACAGCCGTACAAACACTAGCGTCAAAATATTGTAGCGCTTCAAAGGAATGCGAGTGGGCGTGGCGGGGGAGTGTAAAGTGGCGTAAGTATTTAATATGTTGAAAAATGGGTCGCTCTGATATCATTCCGCGCGCATACGTAATTAACTGCTAAATATTGCAGCGAGAAGTGGTGTGCCGTTGCGAGCCTAGAAGTAGGCAAAACTTTTTCGTTTATTAATTTTTGCACTTCCATTTGAGTTCGCACCCAGAAAGGGTAAGAGCGAGAAAGATATATAAGCGAGGTACACAAACGATTCAAGTGAGTGAAAATCAAATATGCTTGCGCTTCACAGAAGTGTCGATGAACAGTTTGAATGCTTGTTTGCCGACGCCTGAAAGTATGCAATACAAAATCTCGTCGCAAGTTAAATGACGCAGATATGATTTCGAGTGGATGACAAAAATAGCAGATTAAATTAGAAAAATACAAATTGAAATATTTGCATTTGAGGAATTCAAAAATTAAAAATAATAAAAGATGGTTATGAATTAAAAATAAAGCAAACATAATTTAAAAACGTGGTTCATTTTAAGTGAAGCAATTTAACGTAAATATAAATAAAAAATTAATATAAATATAGAAAGTTAAATAAACTAAAATAAAAAAAATAAAAATTTAAAAAATAAAATAAAAGAAAAAAATACAAATAAAATAAAATAAAAAAAAACTAAAATAAAATTAAACAAACTAAAATACAAAATTAAATAAACTAAAACGCAAAAGAATAAAAGAGAACTATAAAACAGAAAACCAACTAAAAACAGAAAACACTTCAGATTATATAAAAAAGAGAATTATATTGATCTAAATTTGAAAACCAAACCAAGAAAGTTAAACTGAACTTAAAGCTTAAAGTGATTTTAGCTCATTATTTGCTTGAGTTACAAGTGTGCTTAATATTTTGCAGCCCCTTCCACTCTCTCAATTTTTCACCACAACCAACTCTGCCGCACTTGAGGGTGTCGAAACGGGCTCACGTGTCACGAGCGAAGATTCGCCAACATAAATAAATGACATTAGAGCATCTTTAAGACCGCTAGTTGTGCATGCATAACGTATCTCCGCCCCTCCTGTGGTTGGCTTTGATCCCCTCCATGCCGCCGAATGGAGAGCGACAACAAGGATTCAACGAGCTCCAGCTGGAAAATAGAAGCTGCCTGCTTACAAGAGCATTAAAAATGCTTGCCGTTAATTTAACCTAAAATACTGATTAGCGAAATAATTCACACCAAGTGGTAACAAATAAATTAGCGGTGCGAAGAGGAGACTTTGTGCGCCCAACTCGATACTGAACATCATTAAACTTGAAACCGGGACTCTCACATTATCAGTTGAGGGCGAGAGGAGGGGGGGGGGGCGTGAATCCAGTTTGTCTAGTTTTTTAACTTACAAATTATCGGTTTGCCAGCCAAATGTCATTCCTTCGTTTTCCAGCAGCTCATCACAGCGCACGAAAGTCGTTGCCTACCCTTGGGCGCCTCGTAAACAAGCAGACGCGAAGAACGAGGACGATCTTCGGCTTCGGACTTCTTTATTACTTAATATGAAGCTGATAATAAACTACTTGCAAGCGATAAAAACGCTGAAGACTCCTCTGCGCTTGATGGCGCTCCTTCCGCCTCCTCTCCTCCTCCCGCCACCTCTTCTCCTCCTCAATTTAGATGTCATCTGTGCACACAGTTGCTAACACACACACACGCACATCTCTCTGGACGGAGAGCTCGCCGCTCTCTTCCTCCCCTCCGCGACTTTCTTCTTTCAACAGCTGCTCAGAACTACGAGTTTTATTGAATCCTCCACCTGGCTGCGATCGGATTTCCTTCGTTTGCTTTATTTTCCTTCAATTTTGTTGTTTTTTCGTTATTTTTCATGCGTCCCTCCGAGCCCCACCCCCCGAGCACCGCCCCTCACCCTTCCTCGGTGTTCCTCGTCTATTATAGCGCCGGAAATCGCACACATGGCGTTACATCATAATCTCGTTAAAGCTTTCCCGGCTTCCGTTTCCGCTTCGCACGTTTGATTATGATTGGGGGCGTGTTTGTGTGGGTTGTGAGAGAGATATATGTGTGTGTGTGTGTTGTTGTTGTTGTCGTTGTTGTCGTTGCTATTGTTTGTCATTTCTTACTATCAATGAATGCCTCTCTCTCTCTCTCTCTCTCTCTCTCAAGCCTCGCCTCTCCTGTGCTTCCACGGAAATTCTTTCTCAATATTTCAGTCCCCACTTCATCTTGTATCTGTGTACAGCACATGCATCTGTATCAGTGACATCGTCTTGTATGCGTATAGAAAATATCACAAATAAATCATTTCTCCCGCACACACACACACACACACACACACACACACACACGCGCACTCTCACGCCCGTGTGTTCGCTTTTGATTTATGCGGTGTTTGGCTGTTTTTACCTCGTGGTAAAACGAAGCTGCTTTTGTATTGGAAGCCGATGCTGCTCCTTCCCTCCTTCGCCGCTGCTGCTGTTGATGCTTCTGAAAGCCTCGTAAATCATTGACATCAAGGAGAAGCGATGAAAAACGTCTTGCAGGAGAGAAAAACTTGAGAACACGATGGCCATGAAGAGCTGATAATTAACTAGAGCGCAGAATACTTAATTAGAGCCGAAGAAACCGAAATCCATGAATCGAACTTCTCTTTTTTTTACCACAGACAATCTGAACTTTAATATTCAATTCAAATTGAAGGGGATTTTTGAGAAGTTCTCACGTTTCTTGAACTACAACAACAAGAATGCCGCCTCCCCGTGTCCACTAATTGAAGGCGACAAAATTTCCCCCCCTCCAAAATGGCTTTCAATAATTTCACACACTGAAAAAACTGAAAAAAGCGAAAAAACTGCTGCGTGAATCACTTCAAGTAGATCGAGAAAAAAGAAAAATACAAGTAAACCGCGAGTTCAACCGAAGAATGAAGTGCGAGATTCCGTTGTAAGCGAGAAAGTGAAAGTTCAACTTCCGGGCCGAGAGTGTGAGCAGAAATTACTCGAAGAAATACTCGAAGTTCTCGGTTGGAGAGGATGAAGATGGCGTAGTGAGTGGTGGACTGAATGGCTGATGGAAGGAATCGCGAGTCGCGTTGCCTGCCCGACTCCGAACGAGACCCCATCTGCTGGTTGAGCGCAAAGTTTCGTGGGTTTTTTAATATTTTATGAATCCAGCTTTCGTGTGTTTTACACCTTAAGTCGCTACTGACACACACACACACACACACATACACACACAGAGGAACCAGCAAAACATTGAAAAGCAGCTCCTGTTGCTGCTTCATTTGGTGTTGGTTGTGTTTTTCAGTCGTTGTTGTAGTCGTTGTTGCGGTCGCAATGAAGCATCGAATATTTGACGATTTATTTTCTTTCGCCTTGTTGAAAGTGGGTGTGGCAGAAGGCGCGCCGGGGGTGGGGGAGGGAGGGAGGGTGGAAGCTGCTTGCGAGACGCTGTATGTTCACCACTAAAAATTGCGGCTTTTTGTTGAACTCACAGCCACGCAAGCAGACAATTCTTCCCCCCGCCCCGCGCTTAATCGACCTCACACACACACACACACACACACACACACACACACCTACCAATACAACAACTCAATGAGGCGAAATTAAACAATGCAAAGATTAAGTGAAGATTTGAGACTTTATCTGTTCCTGCCATAAATTGGCGTTTAAGGATGCCCAACAACGTCCTGGATACCCAACACGCAGCAAAAGTTGTTGAGGTTTTAAGGCGACCGGCGCATTGTTGTTCTTGTGGTTGTTGTTGGTTGTTGTTGTTGCTATTGATGTTGTAATAAAGTAGTAGTCGCAGTTGTTGGTGTCCTTGTTGTTGTTGTTGTTATTGTTTTTGTTGTTGCTATTGTATTAACTGGGGTGCGACAACACAATGAATCAACTTGCTAGCAAAAAAGTTGCTTCGTCGCAAGCATATGTGGAGATCTAGAGATGTGTGTGTGTGTGTGTGTGTGTGCGTGTGTGTGTGCTTTGGTTTCGGTGTTCTTATATTTATTTGTGTTTAAGTTTTTCGTGGATATCACAACTCAAGCGTTCGCCGCAATGAATTGCATTGAGAAACTTTTCTTTGTCGTCGAATTCTTGAGCATGTGTTGGATTTTGTTTTTCCTTGATTTCGGTTGTATCGTTGTTGTTGCTGCTGTTGTTGTTGTTGTGTCGTGTTCTTGGTTACCTCTGGCCACAATTACAAGATGTTCTTTGTAAGTGTTTTCGGCTGATAAGGATTCTGGCAGGAGGAGAGATTAATTGCAGGTGACAACAGCGGAAACGCAATTCGATCGTCGAGGAAGCGGAAAAAAAGAAAATTAAAAACGTAAATAATCACTTACTTTTGTTATCTTTTATCTCTCATTTTCTTTTCGTCTTTTCCTATTTCTATTATTTTCTCTTCTTTTCTTTTCTTCTCTTTTCTTTCTCTTCTTTTCTCTTCTTTTCTTTTCTTCTCTTTTCCATTCTTTTCTCTTTTTTTATTTTCTTTTCTTTTCTGCTCTTTGTTTCTCTTCTTTTGTTTTCCTTTCTTTTCTCTTCTTTTCTTTTCTTTTCCTTTCTTTTCTATTCCTTTCTCTTCTTTTCTTTTCTTTTCTTCTTTTTTCTTTCTCTTCTTTTCTTTTCTTTTCTTTTGCATTATTTTCTCTTCTTTTCTTTTCCTTTCTTTTCTCTTCTTTTCTTTTCTTTTCCTTTCTTTTCTCTTCCTTTCTCTTCTTTTCTTTTCTCTTCTTTGATTTTCCTTTCTTTTCTTTTCCTTTCTCTTCTTTTCTCTTCTCTTCTTTTGTTTTCCTTTCTTATCTCTTCTTTTCTTTTCTTTTATTTCCCTTTATTTTATTTTATTTGATTTTATTCTTTCTTTCTTCCTCTTTTTAAATTATAAAAATTTTCTTTTCCCCTACAACAGCATCGATGATATTTTCGTTGAAAAAGTTGTTTAAATTGAAGAAAAAATGGCTTGCCATTTCTTGTATTGTTGCTGGTACACGGGGGGCACCATAAAATCGAGATGCCAATTTCGTGCTGATTTATTTTTATTACCTTGGTACGCATCAACTATTCACAATTATTTCCACATAAACGGAAGAATGTAATAAAATACTTTTCACTGATGATTTGCAAGACTTTCGATGGAAGTTGCGGCGCAGCGACGAGTCGCAGACGCGGCATTCAAAGTATCCAAGGTGAAAATTAGGTGGGGCGAAGCGGCGAACGACTGCGATAGAAGAGCGCAGAGCGGCTTGGCTTTCTTCATTTCCTCAATTCAAGCACTCTCAGCCAGCCAGTCCTCAATGCACGACGCCTCCCCCCCCCTCAACGAATACAAGTGCGACTGCAGCAGCAGCGGCAGCAGCGGCGCGACATTAAAATTTTATTTTAATGTCATCGAGTGCTGATTTACAACATGAGCTCGGGAAAGGTGAGCGCCAAATCCACACCCAACGAGGTGGCGGTGGCTCTGCGGGTGCTGAGGGTTTATTTGTGCAAAGTAACTTCTCAGCAGACAAACGCGACGCGACGCGACGCGACGCGACTACACACAATGCGACGCTACGCGGCGCGACCGGGCGCGGCGCGTCTCGACTCGACATCTTCTTCACTTTGTTTGCAATTTTCCGAAATATAATTTTAATAATATTTTATTGCTTTCAAGTGGCAGCAGCAGCAACGTTATGAAAAGCAGCAGCCAAATGGCAGCAGCATCGCTTTGCCGAACCGAATTGTGGTGTCGCGCGGCGCGCAGAGGGAGCAACGAAATATGCGACGAATTGCAATAACAATTTAAAACGGTAAATTAGACACCAGCAGCGTGCACAGAAGGCAGCAATAATAAGTGGAAATAATAATAATAAAAAGAAGAGAAGAAGATTTGCTAGAAATAACGGGATACCAATAGCAGAAAGCACGAGCGGCGCAGACAAAATCAAACAGAGAAAAATCGCGGCGGCAGCAGAAACCAAGTTTAATTACTGCCAATTATTTGCTGTTGTTGGGGAGCAACATTGTTGTTGTTGTTGTTTTCCGGTTGGAATTTTGTTATGGTTGTTGTTGTTGTTGTTGTTGTTGTTGTTGTTGTTGTGGTTGTTGTTATTGTCAATATTGTTGCCATGGCTATTAAAAGCAACAGCATTCGCGGTGAGCATTCTTGGTTGGTTTTTATTGAAAGCGTAAAATCCAGCGGCCGGAAACGGAAACAGCAGCCATAGAAATTAATGCCGTTATGAAGTAAATGTGCTGCGCTTCATTGCACTTCAATCACATCGAATTATTGGCTTGAAGAAAGCAGAAGAAGAAAAGATTTCTTTTTATTTCAGCTTTAAATTTAAAAAAATCAATGGATCGAGAAAATTCTATCGATTTCGGCGAGAAAGAGAAGAGAGGGAAAGAAGAGAAAATTAAAGGTAAAAAGGAGAAAAGAAAATCAAAGAAAGAAAGGAAAAGAAAAGAATATAAAGAACAGAAAGAAAAAAAAGAAAAAAGGGAAAAAAAGGAAATGAGAATGCAAGAATAGAAAAAAAGGAGAGAAGAAGAAAATAAAGATGGAAAAGGGGAAGGAAATCAAAGAAAAGAAGAGGAAAAGAATATAAAGAAATAATAGAAAGAGAAAAGAGACTAAGAAAATAAAGAAACGGAAGACTAGGAAATAATAAAGAGAAGAAATAAAAAAGAGAAGAAAAAAAGAAAGAGTAACACAAGAAAAATAAAAGGAAAAAGCGATAAAAATCAGAAACACAAGAGGAAAACTGAGAAGAAAAACAAAAGAAATACAAGCGGAACAAGAAAACTGAAAGAAACACAAGAGGAAAACTGAGAAGAAAAGCAGCAACGAATGCAAACGCAAAGCAAAGAAGAGACAGAGAGAAAAATAAGAACACCGACTGTAAACGCATTTTATGCTGCTAAAAATACAAAAATATACTTCAATAAATATAATTTAAAAATATTAAATTTTTTAAAATTTTCCTCTTTTGAAATACAATTTTTTCTCTTGTTAAATTATCTCGAGAACTTTTCAATGTTTTCTCCTTCAAGCCTCTCGTGCCTTGACAACGCATGGCCATCGTCTACTTTAAAATCCGCGGAAGCAGAATCGAAGCTTGAAGTCCCGATTTGCTTTCGAGTGCCTGGTGGCGCACAGATGCACGACGTCTTTCGCAGCCTCCGCCCCACACACGCGCACCGCACACGCGTTTCTTTATATGTATTTAATAAAACTGAAGTATTCCTCGCGCATGGATGCGTTCAGCGCAGCTTGAGCGATGATCCGTGGAGAGAACGCGCAAGAACAGACAAGGAATCGCAAGGAGTCACCGAGCTCAGGCAGCAAAACAGCAGCCAGGAAGGAGGAGCGGCGAAAAAATTAAAAGTCTTAACGCAGCGGTACTTAAAGTAATTAATTTCGAAATGATTGAGGGAGAAAATGGAATTGCATCAGCAACATCTTCAGCGTTGCCAACATATAAATTCGCGAAATGCCAACATTCTCGATGGCGATTTTTAGTCGAAAGTATTTTTAATTCTCTTTATCCGCTTGGTTTTTGCCAAAAATTCAATAAATAAAAATGTCACACTTCGAGAAAAATGCGAGAGAACTTCGTGGTTCAAGGAAGTCTTTGAACCCGCTTAGTCTCTCTCTCTCTCTCTTTCGCTCACGCTCACACACACACACACACACACACACACACACACACATACACATTCGAGGGCAGGCACTGCACTGGTCAGTCAGTGTTGCCACCTCATGTCGCCCCATTCTTGGATTTCATTAAGTTTGACGTCGCAAAAGCAGTTCGCGATAGCGGCGGCGATTCACGTTCCGGAACTGCGCACCAACCGAAGATGCTCGTAATGTCAACTTCCGGTCCGAGTTCCGAGCCAGAAAGAAGTTCTTGGCAAGAATCAAGTGGACTTTGAAGTAAACAAATAATTAACAAAAGTGTTGAGTGGCGAGAGTGATGAAGGAAGAGCCAAAAAGTTAAAATAGCAGGCGGAGGAGGAGGAGGAGGAATAAATGCGAATAAATAAATTATATAAATTCATTTAAAACTCAATTTATAATGTATGAAAATAAAATGTAGAAAAATTTAAAAATGTATATAAAATATTGGCAGCCAAAAAAAATTCTCCAAACGATGTAAAAATCAGAAATACTAAAAATAGAGAAATGTAGAAAATATAAAATAAAAGCAATTAAAAAAAATATTTTTTAATTTAGTTTCTTTTGGTCTTCTTTTTTAAATTAATTTTTGTGTTATTATTTCAAATATTGGAATTTCTAACAAGTACTGAAATTTCGAACTTTGCAAATATTTTAAAACTCTAAATTCTCCAAAAAGAGTCTTTAATTCAATTTTAATTAACAAAATTTATAACCTCTTTATATTACAACAACTAAAGAAACATTGCAATTTTTAAAATTTATAAATATTAATATTATAAAAAAAAATTAAAAAAAAATTTAAATCTCAACACCAAACTTCAGAAAAGTTTTAATTAATTTGGAAACTAAGCGGGTGAAACGAAGTTTGAAATTAATTTCTCTCTCTGTCTCTGAACCTCTCTCTCTCTCTCTCTCTCTCCCTGTCTCTCTCTCTCTTACACACAAACACACACATATACAATCTGCGGTTCTTCAATTTTTCAGATATAATATTCTGATTTTTTAATTCGAGATTTTCTCACATATCGCGAAATAAACGCCCGCAACTCCGTTTTTGCTCTTCTTCTCCCTCCCACCTTTCATGTATATTTTTTAACTGAAAACTGCCCCCCTTTCCCTTCCTTCTCCTTCTCCACTTCTTCTTTCGCCTTCTCCACCTCTTCCTCTCTTCATGGCAATCGAGAATTCAATGATTTCTGCACTGACACCTCCAGCACGCGAGAACCCTTTCGAGTGAAAGCGCTCGAAGTGAGCATCGAAGTAGCATTGCATTGATTTGCGCAAATACTCGTAATCAAATTAAAATACTGTTGTGTGTGTGGCAACCCTCGAGCGCCGATGCATTCATTTGCATTCACCGCCATTCGAATTCGTTTTAATGATATCATGTGCGCGCGAATTAAGTGTCAACAGATAAAAAGGGAGCTCGCGCTGATGACTGATACTCTCACCGACGATGGCAACAACAACAACAGCAACAACCACAACAACAACAACAACAACACGACCAACAACAACAACAACAGCTGAAATGGAGCAACGAAATAATTATTACAATTTTAACGAGCTCACTGCGACATGAACTCGTTTTGAATGCCTTCTCATCCGTCCACCCCGCACTCCCTCCGCACCCCCCCCCCCACAAACATTGCATTGGGTTCTCTACAGTGCAACGCACGACGCACGATGACTCTTGCGATCCATTCATTGGTACCGTTAAGCAATTTGAAACGAAAACGAAGTAATTGAAGAATCATATTGAGCTGAAAAAATCATCCAGCGGTGGGGGAAAAAAGAAAAAAAGGGCAGCGAGAAGGGACACAAGAATTATTTTTAATTTCATACTCGTTCTGAAATTAGGTAAAATTTCAAAATTAACCATTTTATTTGGAATTTTTTTCTAAATATATTAATTCTTAAAATTACTTTTTCATTTTTTAAATTGTTCTCTCTTTTTTTCCTTTCTCCACATTTTTTGTAATTTATGGCTTACTTTTGCAGCTTCTCTTTAAATTCTTCCTTGATTTTCTTTTAATTCCTTGATTGTTTCATTTATTTTAATATTTATTTTAATTTATCTTAAATTTTGTGATTAAATTGAGAATTTTAAATATTGACTGTTTAATAATTGTTTCCTTTTTTAAGTTTTATGGTTTCTTAAGTTTATTATTGTAATTCAATAATTTTTGTGAATTTTTTGTGATTTTTAAAAGAGTCAAATGATATTTTTTGTAATCATATTTAAATGATGTATTTCTGCTAAATAACATTTTATTGCTTAGATTCAAGTGAGAACTAGCAATTTTTAAAATTCAATTTTATAATAAAATATTTCAGTAGAAAAATAACTTCCACACACTAAGAAATACACATTCAAGGCAGTTAAAAGTCTTAAATTTAAAAGGATTTTGTAATGACAGCGAGATTTACACATCAACACACCCACAAGCATGCTCACAAACACACTTGCATCTGTCTACACACAAATTTCATAGGCGTTTCAGCGAAATAAGAATGAGAGTCTCAGTAAAAATGCGTCTTCAGAGAGTATCTGCCGGTTGAGTCGAAGTCACTGGCGGTGCCAACGTGTGCTGCGTGAGTGTGTGAAGAAGAAAAGGAGGCCGGGGGGGGGGGGGCGTAGGGGGGACGGTACACATCAGGGATGTCTTATATCAACAACGTGTACGGCAACTTGAGCAGGATTTTTTAATCATCATTAAAAAGGCTTCGAGTTGTATGCGAAGACGTTTTAATAACCGAACAACTGCACTGAATTTGGTATTAAAAAGCCGAAGGGCGTGGGCGAGGGTGTGGGGGCGTGGGGGCGTGGCGCAGAAGGGCGGAGTGTGAATGTAGCAAACATCATCTTCGAGCCGATTTCGAAAATGTAAATATAAATTATTATTTCTGTGCCGTGTCTCATTTCCGCAGCGTTATCGCGCGCTTTGGGAGTTTTTAATATTAATTATTAGATACGCGACACCCTCCCTCCCTCCCTCCCTCCCCTTCCCACTGTCCTCACCATCCCTCCCCAGCACTTTCAACATTTTCAACATCACCGACGCATTAAAACCATAAATTAAAAAGTAGGATGCAGAAATGAGCCATGAAAAAGCAGAAGACGAACAAACAAAAAAATTATCATCAAAACATTTAATAATTAAAAAAGCATCTCGCGATTCCTTGAAGATTTCACAGCAAAGATATCAAATAGCAGCGAAATAAAAAAAAATAAGAAACACAGAAAATGATCCGAAAAACGGCGGCAAAAAATTCCAAATAATTTATCATTAACTTGATGTCGGGCAAAAAATTATCGTCCGTTCGAATTGACCATTTTTGTCAAGAAAAACTGGTTTTATTTCTCATCCTTGAGTTTGGACTCGCTTTCTAAATTAAATTTATTAACGCTGTAATCAAAGCGGGCGATGAAGGCAAACGCAGAAATTAAAAACGGAGAAAAGCTAAAATTGAAATTTATTTGCACAAATAAATCATAAAATTACACTTTGCTTTTTTCTACAGCTTTTTTCTAATAAATCGGCAATGAATACAAAAGTAAAATTTGTGGTATTATTTTATTTAATATTATTTTATTATAGGGAATTTTCTGTTATTTTAGTTCATTTTATTCTAATTTAGTTTCTTCTTTATCGTTTTATTTTATCATTGTAAGTTTTGTATAATTGACGTCTGATGCAAAATTATTTGCTACAAAGAATGGAACGTTTTTGAGTTACTTTTTAAAGCCTTTTTTTTTAAATTGCCATAAAAATGATCATCGTGAAAACGTAGTTGGCGACGTCATATAGAAAAATTACCACGTGCACACTCACAGAAAGAAGATGCAAAATTGTTGCACGGTGTTCTTGAAACTTTATTTCAAAATTCCAATGAATTGGAGTTGTAAGTTTCTATAAAATTAAAAAATGACAATTCTTAAGCTGCAGTCAACTCTAAATCGGCTTCGACAGCAGCGACATCCTTCTGACCGTCGAAAATCGTTATAATGACTTTATACTCGCCTGCAGGGATGGCCGCCGGTATGACATCGCCATCAAAGATCAAATTGTTGATCTGGTACTCGCCCTGTGAATTATAGAAAAAGAAAGAAATTAAGAAATACGTGAAATATTTATATATAAACAATCAAAAATTCCTTATTTCAGTTTCGCTTTTAATAAATTTAATTTACTTCATTTTTAGTTATCCGCATCACCGAAAGTTTTCAAATAACTAATCTGAGCATAACAAATATTAAAAAAAATCGCACACTCTTAATCGTTCACTAGGAATTTTAACTGACCTTCGGTACGGGACAAACATCAGCTGCAGGAAGATTGGAATGCTTCAGTATGGAGGGATAGAAGAACTCATCCGTGGACACGTATTGGCAAACGGGTTTGTTGATGCGGTACAGTGGGGGCGCGTAGCTCTTCGACGTGTCTTGCTGGCGCAAAACGCGTATGTCGACCTGGATCGGACAGAAGAGAGAGAAGCGAATACTCGGAAGTAATTACGATCGAAGTGGTGCTGGAATCTCTGCTTACAAACTGCTCGTCGCCTATATTGCGGGCCACTTTGAGGTCACCGCTGACCACGAACTGATTCGGTCCCTTCTTCGTCACACGCAACGTCTGCCAGTCTATCCACGAGGTGTCGTACTTGCTCAGCGACATGAAGGAGGAGATTTCCACATTCTGCGAAATAGTGAAGCAAGTATTAACCGCGTTTCCACCGAAATGCAGAACAGATCCCTCCAAACCTTCTTGCCATTCGCTTGGCTGACACTCAGCGCGCATAGAAAAATAGTGCCAGAGAGCAGTTTTACAATTCCGATATCCATTCCTGCGAATTACTGCATAAAATCAACTATTTTAATGATGCCTTCCAACCGCTTTTATATACCAAATTAATGCAATTAAATCAGGAAACTCGTTGCATGACTCTTTTGTTCAGTTGGTTGCTATCTTAACATTAAAAATGCTGTTGATTTTTTAACATGTTCACGTATTTTTTGTCAACTTGTTAAAAACATGAACGAGTTATTCCTTCCGATTCATATAATCCGATAATTATAATTAATTGGAGATAACAATGCCGAAGCAACGTATTTTCAGCTCATTCAAATATTACAAGTTTACACTATTTATGAACTAAATTGAACTACAATGAACTAATATGAACTAAACTGCACCGAGGAGAACTATATGTGCTCATGTTTTAATAAGTTATGAACGAAATTGAACTAAAATGAACGAAACTGAAATTTGATTAGAGTAAGAATAATTATAAAGTAAAATAATACAAATATTCGAAAAATTAGAATAATATTAAATAAAGTAGAACAAATTGAAAAAAACAAATTTTCCATTTCATTTAATTTTTTAAAATCGTCTCTAGATTCAAGGAGGTTATGAAATCCCCTTTAAAATTTCTAAGAGATTCTTGTACCTCGTGGCAGGATGGCAGGATATTAATTAAATTTTGGACGATATAATAAAAATTGATTATTATATGCCGCTCATCGAAAACACGCCGATTCTCCATTTTCAATGCACAATTTATTCTCGTGTATATTTTAGCAATTATAATTGAAAAATAAGATAAATAAAAACCAAAATTAAAACGCATGCCAACGCAAGCCACTTCAGCTTTTTATTGTTGTTGGTGTTGTTGTTGTTGTTGCTTTTGTTTTTGATTACACATACAGGAATTTTTCACTTCAGTCGGAAAAGTTCAGGTATGAGAAAAAAAATAAATTTTTCCATCATGTGAACAAGCGTCTGAGTTCTTTTTTTTTCCTGTTAAATTGGTGAAAAATCTGTTGTTGGTCTGAGGGCCGCAAAAATTCAAACATCAAGTGGACAGCAGTTGTCTGTGGTGAGTTCGGCGGAAATATTGGACGAGGTCAGTCTGAGAGCGTGTCGAGGGCGTGAAAGCGCGTGAATCCGTTTTTGTTTGTTTTGCAATCTGCGATTTTTTTGGCTTGCAAACATTTTTTTAAATTGTTTGCCGAGCTTCATTTAAAGATGAGTGGCTATTAAACCGGATTAAATGGGATTAATTGGGATGCTATGAACTGGAAATAATGGTGATGAGTTTTGGCCCATGAATGAAAACGGGGAAGCGGTTTTTTTTGGAGCGCATGAGAGGTTGAGCGCGGACAGTTGAATGCAAAGAAATATCGTTAAGAGAGAAAATTAATTCAATTATTAACTATTTTAAAATATTTTATTTTACGCAGAAAAGAAATAGAAACAAGAAATTGACAAGTGGGCAGAACTTTAATTGCAAGACTACGATTTCCAAAAGTTTCAATTTTATTTTATATCTTTTAATGAAATGGTTTTTATATTTAGAATGAAAAAAAAGTAGAGTTAGAAGCCGAAAAACATTCAACTAACTTTAAAAAATAACAATGAAGACCGAGGCTGGATTCCAAGTTGGCATTCACATTAAAATACAATATCGAAAAATTAATAATTTTCGCATTTTTATTAGTGAGGACATTTTTCATTACTGATAAATTGTCATAAAATGAAAGCATTGGAAAATAGAAGCATGGAAAACTTTCAAAATCATTATATAAAATATATTTCAAAAAGTAAAAGACTTTTTTTAAGGAAACTTACTGACGATACGGAGAATAGTCGTCCTGTTTCGCTCCTAAAGTCATCATATTGCAACATTTCACGCCCCCACTACCGCCAGCAACCCCGGCAAACCCACCACCACCCTCGAACTTTGCATACCAAAGATTTCTCGTAATAGTTTTCAACACGGATAAGCAGTCGCTCTCCTCCTCAATAAATAAAGGAATGAATCGATGAATAGTCGAGTGCATCAGGAAAATAGATTGAAGTATGGAATAAATGAAGAAATGAACCACTGAAAGTGCAACTCAGCATCGAGCTTAATGAAGTTCACGTCTTCAAGAAGCGCTTTCAATGAAACAACCGACAAATTTCCAGAATCCACCATTGTTTTGGCCAAAACTAAAGATACAGAAAACCCAAACAATCGACAACACGGACAGCAAAAAATGGCATACGGTCGGTGTGGTATTTTGGCAGAAGATGGAGTGCACTGAGAGGCTCGGTCGCACTGCAAACAGACAAAACTAAGCAACAAATAAATCTGAAGACAAACTCAAGAAAAACGACGAATTCAAAAGTTCTCCTTCGGTTACCATTCCTCCTGCTGTATTTAGGAGGTGGATGCGGTAGTCGCAGTAGAATTAGAAGTTAGTTACGCGTGGCTGGGATGGAGTGAATTGGGAAGGAGGCAGCAGAGTGCGAGTTGGCGCATCGTAACGGACAACAGCAGGCGGCTGTCTGCTCTCCGCCCCGCTCCGCTCTGTCCACCATCAAGCAAACTGCTTGCCGAAGTTACTGTGCTGCAGAACTTGTGAAATTTTTGGAGTTACTTAAGAGCGCAAATGGAGAACCGAAGTGAGTACAAAAGCGACGACTACAATAAATGCCGGCAGTTATTGAGCGATTCCTGCAGACGGTCGCTGGTCTCTGACGGAGCGAGCGGTCCGTACGCCAGCTGGCGGCGGAATTGCAGGGAGGTGTGGGTGTGTTTAGGTGCCGGATGAACTGCAGTTGATGGTTCGATAAATTTATTACTCTCGGTGTTCAACGAAATTACAAAACACGAGAAACTACGAAGAGTTGAAGTAGCTATTAAAAGTTTCCCAACTAAAGATGGAGGGGATTAAAATTCTGAAAGAGACCGAAAATGGTCGAGTAGGGCTAGAGAAAAGGAGACACTATGACCAAAGTCTACTTGTAACTACAGAAAACTGACTTGAAGCTTTTGAAAAAAAGTCAGAAGAGTCTGAGGGAGGTATATTTTTTAAATAAGTGGTTCCAATTAGGATTGGTGTAAAAATGTTTTGGGCAAACTATATTCCAAAGTTAAAAAAGATACATATAATTATGTTATAGAAATAAAACACTTTAAAACAAATAAATAAATGCTTTGGTTAGAAAATAAACTCAAAATGACATCTCATGTTAGGGAAGAAAGTTGTAAATTTAATATATAAATATATAAATAATGGCACTTTTTAAAATAGACTTAAATTTAACAACAGGTGTTTTGGAAAACTCTACAGTTTACAGGTGATTACAGTTAAACTCAGATATCAAATAAAAAGAAACTATCTAATCTCAGATTGGGCCTTAAAAATTATTTATAAATTTGTAAAGATATTTGCTAAAATTTTTTCATCAACAGCAAAGCTTGTCGTTGCCAAAATTTAACATACAAATTTTTACGGACAGATGTTTCTATTTGTATTGTAAGTCATAAGTTAATACAATAAAGTTATAACCTCTATTTTTTCTCAAAAAGAAATTCTTCTTTTACATTGCGCTAGTCGAACAAAGTTTTCTCTTAACCGATGCGCCCTCTGGTTGTGAATTTGCCTGCCGCAAATATTAAACGAACAGAGTTAGAGGCAGCAACAATGACACACAGCTGACTTTGACGTTCTTGCTTGTTCATAACGGATTAACTACTAAATTCCAGTAATTTGTAAAATTAAATGTAAAGTTTATATCTTAAGTATCTAAATTCGTGTAAAACAAAACAAAAAAATGAAAAGTAATGAACACACCATGAGCTGCACCGACACATTGCAATTGAATAGAACGCAGATGTTCGCAAAAATACGAGCCGGCTTGCCAGATGAGCGCCATGAGACGATGAACATCCTGGATTGCTATGATGATCTGCTGTACGCTTGGGATTCAGTAGAATGTTGTTTGTTGGTACTGAATTGGCGTGTAGCTCAACTGAATGGCATTGAGAATGTGAACCACCAGGTAAGAGTTAGTGAATGGTGGCAACAAGCTGCTCTGCTGGCTGAAAACTGTACGGAGAGAAAGAGAACCGAAGGGATTGCCTTGCCGCAGACTCTGCTCAGGCTGCCCCTCTAGGTACTTCAGGTCGGTGGACCTCTCAGTGGGACTGGAAGCTATTTTTTGCTTTAGTTGATAAGCTATTTGATTTAGTTAATAAGCTTTTAGTTGATAGGCTTTTTAGCGACTTTTAGGAAATCGATCAAAGTGTGTCAATTTCCCAACCATTTCATTTAACCGATTCCAGTAGTCACAGTCATAGTAAGTGCAATATTAGCACTTAAATTTCGAGTTGCAGCCTCTCAACCTGCGAAGGCTGGTTTTTCTTTTTATGTTTTGTTTTTGTCACCTCCGAAGCAATAATTAACTAAAGTTGCATTTTATTTTTGCTGGCCTGTCCTCACCTTATAACCGTCTTTTTTGGGCCATTCAAACCAAACTAATAAATAAATAACCGATTCGAATAACCGGTACGAATAACCGATCCCGAATAACCGATTGTGCCATCATTTGAACTCATCCATTCTAGAGAATTACAAAAAATAATTCTCCGTCTTCCGAAACTCTTTTCTGATTGACTGTTTTTTACATCGAAACCTCGAGTATTTAGAAAATTTTAATGCTGCTCCAAATGAATAAAACGTGACGAAATTACTTCACGCGTCAATAAGGAATGTTAACGCAAAATAATTTAAATGACGCCACACCACCGCCTTGACTGGAAATGATAGAGGGACAAAACACACAAATTAAAATAAAATAAAATTTACGATGGGATAAATGAGTGAAAAATACTCATTGTTGAAAAAAGAAGAAATACGAAACAGATAAAATAGAAAACTTAAAATAATTGCAATTTCTGAACGCACGTCATGGAATGGAAGAAAAGAAATCGTGACTTCATTTGTTGGCACTTGGAATGGCATCACTTCGCTGTGACACTTCCGTCTCCCTCGCTCCTGCTGCTCCTGCTCCTGCTTAGTAAAAATGGCTGCAAACGAATGATTCCTAATTGAAAACTATTTAATTTACTTACTCTTTTCCCTTTTGGACTAAAAAATGTGCATGCTTCCACCGCCGTCTTGCTGCACCACCCCTCTCCCCAGCCCTTTCCATCACCCTTCATTAATTTTTTCTTACCAATTTTTTACCATCCTTTTTTATCTCTCACTATCTCACCATCCTTGGCCGCCTCTGCTTTAGAAATTCAAATTGAAACTCGAAGCATTCCGAATGACATTCGCTCCATCACGCGTCAGGCGCAGCCTTCGTTCGGTCGGTCAGCTGAGTCACAGCCAAGTCCAGCCCGGGGTAGAATGCAGCAGCAAAGGACCAGAAAAGGACGACATTTTCATCTGAGCATATTTAATTAGATGCAATTATTTATGGTATTAAATAGATGAGGCATTAAATGCGCTGCAAGCCGGAAAAAACGTTAAAATTGAATTAAAATGCAAGAGATGCTAACAAGAGAAGAAGGAAAATAAGAAGTATCAACGGAGGAGATAAATTTTAAAAGAAGTGTTCAATTTTCATGTCATTTCCTTCACTTTTTTGCGACTTCTCTTTTTCCGCTGACCGAAAGGAGGAAATAAAAAATGGTTAGTGGGAGGCAACGGAAACAGGGTTGGTTTCTAGATTCCTGCTAAATGAGGGGACATTTTAAAAATTGAAATTTAAGTCGAAGACTTATTGAAAGTGATTATTTTGCACACTCGAAGAGATAAGAACGGAACGGAAAAAATAAAATTATTCAAGAAAGCGCGGAAGTAATTAGACAAGTAGAAAAAAATTCAAAATAGGAACACTAAAAAAGCGAGAAAATTCAGTAATGTAGCAGTAAAATAAAATAAAACAAAATAAATTAAAGTACAATAAAATTACATGAAATCAAAAATAAAATAAAAGTAAAGTGAAAATAAAATAAAATAAAGTAAAAATGAAACAAAATAAAGTTAAATAAACTCAAACCAAATCAAATCAATCGGAAGTTCTGTTTATTTTATAAAATTTTTGTTTACT
Organism: Sicus ferrugineus; assembly: GCA_922984085.1. Lineage (NCBI taxonomy): Eukaryota > Metazoa > Arthropoda > Insecta > Diptera > Conopidae > Sicus > Sicus ferrugineus. The sequence goes on from OV277351.1 coordinate 17,038,653, forward strand.
TATTTAATCTATTATATTTTTTGAATAAACATTGAGTTTCTTTTAAACTAAAATATCATATTTTTCCTTAAAACAATAAATTATTTTTGTACTCAATCTTTACACATTCTTCTGTGTTTCGTAGTAATTTAAAACTTTCATGATTTTGGTTGCTTTTCCTCGCTTGTTGCATATTGCTGTGTGTTGTCATCGTTTTCTGACGCGATCTGATTTCAGTGATACCAGTAAACAACTCGAAAGGACACGCAATCCTGGCAGGGCAAAGCAACAGCATTCGAACCGGGATGGAGTGACACGCGCAAACACTCTGCACTTCCTTAATTAGCATTCCATTAATTGGATCGCGTATGTTTCAAGTCCACGTGCGTGAGAATTCGAGTGCGTTTTTATCTTTCATCTCTTAGTTGCTTCAAGTTACCTTTTAGTTTTTATATATATTTCGTTATACTTTTTTGTTTTTGGTTTTTTTGCAAGATAGTTAACTCCTCCCCAAATGAATTTTCATTAAGTAGCTCGCTACGCACACCCAAAAATTTTCGGCGTTTGCAGTATTCTTCGTATTTTTAATGCTGTCGTGCAGCACAATTTCTGATAAAAATCTCGCCTCCCCGTAATTGATGAAAGTGAGCAGCACAGTGGGAGTGACAAATAACAGGTTGCAATTAAATGGAATTATTTTATTCTACTATTGAAAATGGAAATGTAAATGGCAAAGTGACGCGAAACACACACACACACACGCATGATGACGATGGCACGCTGCTTGTATTTTTCTGTAACTTTGCATCTAATTAGGCAAAAATAGTTTTTTAATTATATTTTTCTACTCTACTTTGTTCTATATTTAATTTTCTCTTTTCGTTTACTGTATCAGCCGATGTAATTAAAGTACTTTTTGAGCAAGAAAATCGCATGCACGCCAGCAATTAGTGCAAGCGAGTTCTGTATTTTCCTTAAAACGGCAGGTTAACGTGTCACAAATAAATTTAAACTCATATTTGCTAGTTTTTCGTACGACTTGTTAACGCCGAAACATTTCACAAGGTTTTACTTCTTCCATTTTGAGTTTAAATTGTCGAAATATTAATTTGCATTAAATGCCTTCCTTCTCGCTCTAAACACTTCTAGTTTTCTTTATTTTCCCTTGTCAATGTACAATAAATAATTTAAATTTATTATTGTTTTCATTTTATTCGTAACAATTTTCTCTTCATTGTTTTGGTTATCATTTTTTCTTCTATTTAATTAAATATTGCGTATCATGCAGTGACATGAAATGTACAGAAAGTTGCCGCTTTTTTAAAACTTGATTAATTTCTTTGTTTTTCCTCATTTTTGCTGCAGTCAACCCGTCAAACTCTCCCATCTTCAATTCCCTGTTTAACAATTTTTCGCGTTTGCTGTAATGAGTTCAGCACTTTTAGTAAATGTCAGCCAGCCAAAGGTAACTCATGATTCGTGCTAACTAGAATGCAGATGAGATGACCGGTTCAGTCGATGACTCTCCCCTGGTAGGAACTGCGAGAGAAAAGAAATGAATGACTCCAGGGAGGAAAGGGTGCGTTACAAGTGCACCAAATTAAAAGTGAATAACTATTAAGTAAAAGGAAAAACTACAAAAAAACTTGAAAATTTTAAACGAGAACAACGATAATTAATAGAGAGTAAATGCTGCGAGGGAGAGGACGAGAGAGCGAACCGGGACAACTTTACCCTCTTGGGGTTCTTTAGATTTTTTCACAATTAGAAGCTAATGAAGTTTTAGGGCAAAAATAGTGGCTACGAACTTTTCCGAGCTAATTTGTCCCAGTTGTTTACTTTGAATTCCTTGGAAGTCATACTCACTCAAAACAAATGATTCGCTTTAACACGAAACTTGGTATCAAATGAGTTGCCGAAGTAAGGTGAGCTTCACTCGATAGAATAAAAGTTCTAGTCTACAGTCCTGTAATGGACTTTGCTGAGATATAGCAAAATTTCTTCCTTAATTTTTTAGTTTTTAATCATTTCATTGCTGAATTCAGTTGTGAAAACATCAGGTCGGCTTTCTACTTACTTTCCATGGCTGAATTCAAGTGTGAGAAAAGGCTGTACAGCGTTCCAATTTCCTAATTTACTTCTTTTCAACTGTTGCATTTCCTACCTTCCTCTCCCTATTTTTTTCTTTTCCGTCGATCTGCTTTAAAAATTCGTCTTCTATCACCAAAAATTAAACGCCAAACAACATTTTATTCGCCATAAATAAAACAACTATTGTCACCGAGTCTTTGTGTTGCTTTTCTAACAACTCGATACCATGAAAAGGGTTCGAAAGGTTAAAAAGTGTCGGGGAGAAAAACTGCAAGAATGACTGCCTAAAAAATTTATTGGACAGTTACACGCCACCATTTTTTTCGCCATTGTATTCTTGCTTGTTTTCTCTTTTTCCGCACAGTCTTTTGTCCGAAAAGTTTCATTATTTATGTTTCGGGAAAAAATCGCATCGTCGATTTGGCCACAAAAAAAGGGTCTGTTCGAATTAAATAAAACACAGTGCTGGCCGCAAAGAGAAAATGAAACTGTCGCAAAAGTTCAATAGCGCTGTAAATCACATAAAAAACCATGCAAAACTGAAGACAAAAAGCTTCTATTGAAAAGACTTTGAAAGTGTTAATAAAATAAAGGAAACAATATAATATACTTAATATTTCGTTCTGCTAAGTTCAAATATATTTGCGGTTTTATTCTATTCTTACACGTTTGCATAGTCTGAAGTTTTGATATTTTGAAAAGGGCGACCTTGTGGTTCTCATTTCATTAATTTTAATTCAAGTCTACATGTTTTCCCGGTGAAAGTTTATGTCATTTCCAAATAAATTTAGCCTGCTTTAAAAAATTTTAAATCATTTAAAAACGCCTTAATTTTTTATCTATTAAACTTCGTTTCTATATACTCAATTTTATTTTGTTATATTTAATCTGTTTCTACGACTTTAAAGGTTTTGTTAACCTTGTCATGAAATCTTTTCTTTTAATTTCTAAAATATTTCTTTAGGTATTTTTATTGCCTGTCATCGATACCCTTGAAGACATCTATCTGGCGAAGAAGATCCTTGTTTATATCCTTTATCAATCACAAATCCCACCTTCGCCACGCTTTTGCCCAATAAAAAGGCTATAAAAATCAAGAAATTTATAGCAGTTTTATAGTCTGCTCCACGCACATACACACACAAAACTGCATAAAGTATCAATTTAAGTGTCATTTCCACACACACTTAAATGGTAAGAAAACACAGAAAAAGGGAAAGAAACCGAAGAACTACCGAAGAAAAGGGGTTGCGAAAGGAAAAAAAACCCCAAAAACTCAAGAAAAACTTCCGTAACAATTTTTTATCCAAGAAATTATTTTCTTTCACACTTCGTTGTATTAAAAAACGATTTCACACAGAAGAGAGCGAAGGAAGGTCGCTCGTACACGCAAGCACACAAGGACCAGGCTGTGAAAAAGGTCCTTGCAGCAAATAGCAAGAAAATTGGTTACAAAAGATGCTAATGATTTATGTAATCGATTTGACCATATGTTGGACGACGAGTTTTTCCACTTCATTCATGGGCATCCTTCGAAGTCCTTGTTGTGACGGCAGAAGGACCAAGCCTCAGATGCATGAACCATTCACACTCATTTGGTTAGTGTAATTTTCTCTCTTCCTCTCTCTCTCTCTCTCCCCCCCCCCCAGAGATGTCGTTTGATACTTTTTTAATAGTTCCTTCGATGATAAGGGTTAAGGTGACAGAGCGTGAAAAGGCGTGAGTGGACACGCACAAGTTTACTGCGGTCAAGTCGATGATGGTAAAATGATTGTAAACATTTATCAATGTTATTGAGGGCGCAAGGGTTGAGTGAAGTCGTAATCTATAACGTGGATTGCATTAGTAAGCCCAATAAAGGTCATCGCATTCTATTCGTCTGTTTAGTGAGTTAATAGGGCTTTTTATCACCTGTTGAAAGGGAGTCAAATAATAAAAAATTCATTATTAAAGTAGAGAAAAAGCAGGCAGACAGTCCTACACAACAATACTTTCAAGAAAGATTATCACACAGAAGGGCACACTTTTTTATTTTAATGAAAAATCTTTTAGATTTTCTACAGTTTCAATAATTTCTCATTTCTGGTGAATTCCCTACATGACATTACGTTGCAAGGTACGAGTACTGAATAGAAACGGGAAAAAATGTCATGGCCTAATTTTGGAATGTGTTTGCTTAATTAAAAACATCCTTTGGGAGGTAAGCAGGACGCATCTGCTTCATTATAAGATTCTCCATTACTGCCGATACTTACTGCCGATGGCTGAAATGTATCAACATTAAAATTTTAACCCTCTCACAACCATCTGCTCACAATGCTTTTAATGGATAATGCGACCTATCACTACCGCCAACGGCTCAAGGTGTTAATGTAGACTTATAATTACAATTTCACACTCTCACACGCCGCTACGCACACGAACACGCACTCACGCATTACCACATTGACTTGTTTCGAGGTGTGAAGCCTAAAGAGCCAACAACAACTTAAGCAAGCGAGCGATAGCATGGAAATGCCATGTGACGACCATAATTCGGTCGTCCTAACGAAACCTGACGTTTCGTCAAGTTTCGTTCAGTTTCGCTTGCTCAAGCAACGAGGAGAAACAAACCGCACTTTGCGTTCGAAGTCAGCTGTTCTTCATTCTCTTTCTGTCCCTATCATTTACCCTCGAATGTTTTAATTTTTTTAGCTGTTTTAATTTTTCCTCCATTATGTGAAACAATATTTCATAAGTTCGCAAGAGTACATTGTTGCCAGTAAGAAAGTGTTTCGTTCTATCCGTGAAAGCCCTGAAAACCCCTGCAAACCCGCCGAAGAATAATAAATATAAAAACACCTAAAATATGCAATAAAATAATTGCCAGAAAGTGTGCGGCACTTTCGGTTCTCCCTTTCCAGAAATAAAGGTTTCCGAATCTTCTCCAGTGTAATTTTCATGTAAATCATTGGTGTTAAAAGAGGGTTTGTAAAAGTGGGGAGGGGGGGTTTGGGGGGAGGAGGAGGCGGATGTAATAAAAAAGGATGGGGCAGTCAGTATGTAGTTTCACGCCCGAGCAGTGAGGTACTAAAGGACATCGAGGACATATGAAAAGTCATTTTGAACCCTTTTTTGAATAACAAACATAAATTTTAGGTTGACGCGTGTGTGTGTGTGTAAATGTGTACGCGTGTGTGTGTGTGTGTGCATGTTGGTGTATGTTTGTGTTTTATAGCTGTCATTATCATTGTTGGTGGTGGTGGTGGTGGTGTTGTTGCTGCTGCTGCTTCTTTTATTTTTGTTGTCACTTCAGTGGCAAAGTTTGCTTTTGTTATTTTTGTTATACCCAATTCGTTGTTTTACAGTTATAATTGTTGCTGTTGTTGTTGTGTCCTTTTTGTACCAAATTTGATGCGTTGTCGTTTTTGCTGTTGTCATTATTTTTTCACGTGTTTTCTTGCGTTCAAGTTGTTGTTCTTGCTGCGACTGCTGCTCTTCGTTACGTAGTTATTGTCAGTGTCGTTGTTATTGTTATCGCTGTGTTGTTGTTATCGCTGTGTTGTTGTTGTTTGTGTTGTTGTTGTTTGTGTTGTTGTTATAAACGACCTATAAATATTGAGTAATGAAGAAAGCAACTTGGTCACATTGGTGGCCGCTTATTGCATTTTCTCGTTTCTGTTTTTGCTGTTGTTGTAGTTGTTACTGTTAGTCACCCACTCACTCACTCACACAAACAGGCGCATCGACATGAAATCGCCATTTTTTGGTAACATTTATGGTGATGAAATGAGCTTTGGAAGTCGTTTTAAAATGGCGTCGAAAACTCACTCATACACACACATGTGCATACACACTCTTGTGCATACACGAACACATGTGCATAGATATTTATGTGTATTAGTGTTCTAACACCAGCACTTTTGCGCTAATTTTTCGACAATAATTTATTATTGTTTACGCGTGTTGCCTGCTTTTAGACGACGCCTTTAATGCGCTCTTTCCATCCTTGCCTTTATGTGTGTGTGTGTGTGTGTGTGTGTGTGTGGCTGTGTGTTAGCTTCCTTTCCGTGTTTGTATGCAAAGGCATTTTAATGTCCTCTTTACGTGTGGGAGCTCAATGCTGTTGGAATTTTTATAACTGCAATTTTAATACGTTATTAATGAACAACACAAGAATTTTCATTAGAATCCAACACAATGACATCAATTCGGTTAAAATACGACGCCTGAAAGCGTCGTTTTGCTGCAAAAAGGATAAGAAGAAGACTTTCAAATTCTAAGCAGTCGCCTAAATTAAATAAACGGAGCCTTAAAGTGTTAGTTTTGAGAAAGAAGTATTAATTTTATAAAAAGTCCACGAAGAAGTCAGAATTTCCTTTATGCTTTTGAATATCTCTTTGTTACACATTTTAAGATATCCGAATACTTTGAATTCTTATTCTTAAATTAGGTTTAAATAGTTTTAATAATAAAAAGGAAGCGACTCTACAAATATTCCTTTTAAAAATACAAATCTAACGTTTCAATTAACTGTAATGATAACATGAAGTTTTAAATAAAATTATAATATTGGAAAATCGCCTAATTTTAGGCTGATTGATTGAAATGTTAACCTCAGAACTCCACTCTCCCCCCCCTCTCCGCCGTCTCCTGTCCCCTCTCCACCGTCTCTTTGTCCTCCTCTCCACAGTCTTCTCCAGTCCCCCTCTCAAAACAGACATTTTAATACAGAGAAATCGCTACGCTATGCATTTTACTTAGCGTATTTTTAGGCTGGTCGATTGAAATGCTCGAAGCCTTCCTCGCTCTCTCTCTCTCTCGCTCTGTCCGCATGTCCTTGATATCCTCTCTCTTTGTTAGTGTCTTAGAAAAACTGGAATTCTTATATTTTTATTGCTAAATGAAATGTAAATATTAACAAAATGACGAAATAGACACTCAATTTATTTCTGGCATAATTTTCGGCTGATTAATTAAATATGCCAATTAATTAGCTTCTTCCTCCCTCTCTGCTAAGAACTGGAATCCGAAATAATCTTCAAAAAACCTTTACATTCTGATTGCCTTCCACAATTCTTGTAAGCTATGCATTTCTTTAGCATATTTTTAGGCTGAGTGAATTGTCAGCAGTTTTCTCTCTCTGCCTCCCCCTCTATCTCTCCACCCCTCTGCGGCACTCTCTCACACACCCCCCCCCCCCCCCCCCCTCTTTCTCACCATCCCTCACCCTCCCTCCCAAACTAGTTTGTTGACACTTATTGTCTCAGAAAATATTCAATTTTTATCTATATTTCTATTGCCAAGTAAGATACACCGAAATAGCTCTGCTATACATTTTTTAGCATACATTTAGGCTGATGGATTGAAATGTCAAATTAATGCTGTGTTGAAAATTTTTCAAGATCTCGAAATGACGACGAAATGAACAAAAACTAATAAATCTACAAGCGCACAAACGCAACGAACACACCAATCCAACTACATAAGGGTGGCAACAACAGCAACAGCAACAGCAACAACAACGTCGAATGCTTGGTGCCTCTCTGATAAGAAACATTTTTCAGTGCATTTATTTTCTCACATTTTTTCTTTTCAAATAAAATAAATTCGAGCTCTAACGAATTTTCTGCAGCCATCAAGAGCCAACGGAAAAAATTTAAATTTCTATCCGACGTTTATATTTAAGTCAGAAAAATGAGCCACTATTAATTTAATCGAGACGAAACATTATTTTGAAGTTGGTTACTTCTGTAGAAATGGTTTCTGTAGAAATCTTCCTGCGAGTGTGCGATGAATGCTCAACGTGTCCCGTATTCTCAGGGTGTCCAGGCTACTCGAGCTTTTCGTTTTTGGTTTTTTCTTCTTGTTTTTAAGAACTGCTAATATAGACATTAATTTTATTTTCTAGAGAGGAACCCATTATAGTAAGTTAGAATTTTTACTGGCTCTGCTGTGTCGAGCTGCCATTTGAAGGAGTCTGAGTTCATAACAAATGATATCCTTATTAATGCCTCTCGGCACTGCAAGGCCTCTCGATATTGCAAGGCATCGAGAATTAATCGGGTGAATTCACGAACCGTAAATTTTTGACATTATAAAAAACAAGAAACTTCTTCCTCTCTTCTCAATGCCAGTTAATTTAATTTCTTTTAACTTTTACTTGTTTTTTGATGGAATTTTTCTTTTGTTTCTTACTATAATTCAAATTATGCAGTAAATCTTTACAAAATAAAAAAGTCTCTCTTTTTTTTTGTGTCCACTATTGCTAATATTTTCCTCTGAGTGTAGGCAGCCTTCGGCTCCTGTCGGAACCAATCACAAGCCTGCTTGTCGGTGATTGGCTCACAGCTGGTTGAGCACCGAAATCAATTGATTTCTGATGTTCTTCCAATACACGTATTTTACATACAAATTTGTATGTAAAAGAAAGCGCGCTCAGTTTCACAACTCACACTTGCGTTCCTGCAGAAGCAAATCCAATGAAGCGCATTTTGAAGGCATTGAAAAAGTTCACCATGCGCGCATGATAGGGTTGGAGTGTCGTCAGTGTGTTTGTGATGTGGATTTTTGTCACAACCCTCCAACTACCGTCCTGCTTTTTTCCTTTTTGGCTTCTCTTGCGAGAACTTGCGCGTTGATGTCATACAATGAAAAGTTGCGAGCATATTTTTAGGCGCAGTTTTTTTAGAAATTCGTACTTTTTTCTCTACTCTCCCAGTAATTTTTTTTATATTTCCAACTCTTCCTTCATTTTTTGTACAAATATTTTGAATGCACTTCATGCAGCATTTCTTATTTTTAGTTTTAATATTTTATTTTCTCATGTGCGAATACTTTTTAAATAATCTGGACACTTAATTCTTGTAATATTTTATTTTTTACAATGTAATTTATAATTATTGTTGGTTATTATTATTGACATTTCCTACGTGTTATATATTCGTTTAAATAATGTATAGATTCAGCTTTTCACCTGCTTCGCTTTTACATCTTTTTAATTTATTTAAATATTTTTTTTATTATGTAGTTTTCGTAAATTCTGTATTTTGCGAAATATTTTATTATACAGGGTGGACCAAAAGTCGCTTTTTTAATTTTTTTTGTTTGTTTTTGTTTGTTCTTTTTAATTTTTTTTTTATTTTTTATTTTTTTTTTTTTTTACTTTTTATTTACTTTTTTTTAAATAAAATCCCTATTTGTGTACTTTAATAACAAATTAACAGTTTTTATCTCACATAACCAGTTTTTTTTAAATCATCATTTGAAATGTAAACGAAGCACCCTGTGTTAAAAACTGCATTAAAAAGCGCACCCCTTCTCGCCCACACGCAAACTTCTATCGCTACTGAAGTTATTTCGTGAGCGCCTAAAAGTATGCTTCGCAAATCAGTGTTGTTCATGCAGACAATAGACATGATGAAAGAAATAAAGAAAATAAGCAAAATTTACAGTTTTTAATTGCTTAAGATAAAGACGAAGAAGAAGTCCTGCTGTACGCAAGTACACACACACACACACAAACGCCTTCTACGTGTGTGTTCATTCAGTGCGTGGTTCTGACTTTTTGACATTTTTTGATTGTCATGGTTTTCGGTTGCTGGTTGTTGCTCGTTGTCATTGTTTAGTTGGGTGGAAAAGTTTTTACATGTCAGCGATTTTCTTTGCGATGCCAGCTACGATTAGGATTATTTAATACAGCGATAATCACTGATGTAATTACGTTTCGTATGCATGTATGGATGAGTGAGTGTAAGCACACAATTACACGCAACTTTTACGGTTCAAGGAAGTTTCGGAGAGAGAAAATTACATCACCTGTTTGAAGGAATAAATTTAAATAGCTTTTTCCGCTTAGAAGTACAAAAGTGTACGGAAATTGTTTTAAAATTTCACAAATGGAGGATTTTCAATGTTAACTCTTCCAAATAATTCTTCTTGAAGAAGTTGACTTTTAAAGTCAGTGAATAGTACGAAATCTTCATATTATACGTTAAAATATATTTCTAGACAAATTTATTTTTTTTTTCAGTTACATTAAAAAATACATCTAATGTTTCCTCCTGCTTAAGTTTTTCTTTTTATACCCTACACCCGAAGGTAGGGTGTTCACTTTGTTCTTCCGTTTGTAACGCATTAAAGGAGGCGTGGTAGAACCCACGATAACATGAGAACGAGTAAAGGTATCGTCATGAAATTTAGCACGAATATTCTTTGTTATGTAGGACAATTGGGATTGAAAATGGACGAAATCGGTTAACAACCGCGCCAACCTTACATACGGAAAGTAAGGCGCCTCGTTTTAAAAAATGTTATAAGGTGAATATCTCGAAATTTGCTTGAGATATTGAGGCATCATTTTATTCTGGAACATATAGCGCCATTACTAAAATTTCTGCAAAAAATTAGCATCGTTCGCCCACTCATACAAAAGTTGGCTGTCAAATGAACGATGCAAGATATTAATACGTAATTTTATTCTGGAGTATCTAGAGACATTACCAAATTTAGATCAAAGAGAGCATTTAGACTTCGGCCTGGCCGAAGACAACACTTTTACTTCTTCTTTTTTCTCTCTCCTCTGCAGACTCTCATCCCCTCGCATCCGCAAAGTTATCAGGTGCAACGCATTTTGGCCTCGCATCAAGGCTCCCTAATCGCTTTGGCTGGCTTGCATGGTGTCGCCCTTCTGGATCTTCCGCGGCGTTGGGGGAAATATGGATTCTTCCTGGGGGGCAAGGAGCAAATAACATGTCGGTAAGTCGCCTCCTGAAAGTTGCAACACAATATTTGTAATGCAAATTTTAGCAAGCAGGCCATTTCCGCAGCCCGCTGCCACAAAGTATTAAAAACCCATTAAAGTGCGCTAAAAAAAGCCAAAGATTTCGCCAAGGTTGTCTCCGTTGTTGTTATTCAAGCTTAAAATTAAAATTGCCGCCTAAAAGTATGTGAAGATTCTTGCTAACGCAGCAAAAAATGATAAAGTGCAGGCGAAACTTTTCGTTTTCGGTCATTATTATAATTTCCAATTTCCGCCGAAGAATTTCAGCTATACTGCAGTTATAACCTTCTCCGTCAACGTACTGAGCTCAGCACATCTGTATTTTATTACATTTAATTTGCCATTAATAAAGTTATGCCTCGCGCTGTTGCTGTGGATTTCCAGCTGTAATGCTTTTCATATTTAATTTATTCTACTAAAAGTAGACAAGTTAGCGCGCATCATTGCTCACCATTTCTGCGCCTCGAGAGTGCCAAAATAATTCTAAACGATAATAAAGCGAAGCCGAAACTCACGCTACACGAAATCCTCTAATTAGGATTTTTATTACGGATTAAAGTGGGTAATAAGTCAATAATATTGTCAGTTTTATTGCTCTGGCAGGGCAATTATTACAGCTTCTTTAAAAATCTGAGGGGGAAAAGTGATCAGAGAAATAGTGAAGTCTGCACACCAGAGAATAAATGAACAAGTAATGATTGCACTCTGCGTGAGATGATAATTCCAGGTTCATATTTAATTTCCCCAATCGCCTTAAAGTGGTTTACATTTCCGAAGTTCGATTTTGAAGTGATTTCTGCTCTCGTGAACTCAGTGTTCTCGTCTATTTTGTAACGTTTATTCGAATTAAAACTGGGAATAACTGGAGGAACAGCAGAAACTTTAAAGCTAAATGTTTTTCGGAATTGAAGTTGTTGACCCAAAAACATTCTCTTTAGTTTAGAGAAATCTTAACGAAATTTTTTTTCTTTCGGAAATTATATGAGGAAGATTCGCTCTACAAGCAAAATGTTATTCTTTGGCTTCCTAGCTGTTTGTAAATTATGCGATAAATTAATCTTAACCGCTGAAATTTTATACTCGTAGCAAACTGTCTAGGCTTCCCTGTAGTCCCGTTTTATTTCCCCTCTGCCTCTCCTCCCTCCCTCCCTTCCCTTCTCCACACTCCATCATCCTCGTTTATATTGCATTAATTGCAATTCTATGCAAATCGGAAGCGGAACCGCATGAACGGCAATAAACTCGTACAACAGCGGAACTGCTTGCCGCAGCGTGCTCTGTATTTCTATTTTGTTGCTTTACTTTCGACGTGAATTTTTGTTTCTACACCAAAAGCCTAGAAATTATTTGTTACACCGCACAAAGTCTGCAAAACTTTGTGCCTTTATTTACTGCTTTTTTTTTTTTTTTGCTCCGCTACTTTTTTCTAGTTTTGATTTTTGCGGTGAGTTCATACTTTTGCGTATTCATTGTCGCGCATAATTTTAATACTTTTTATTATACTTCCAAGCTACCCAGCTCAGACACCCACTGCCATCATCTCGCCCCCAATAATCTCCCCACTGCCTCTCTTCAACACCCTAAAGTACGTCATGTACGAGTCACTGGTATTCCTTTGAATTTCATTTTTATCTCAAAATTTTCATTTCCAAAATTATTCAACGTAAAAGTTTTGAATTTCACGACGACGTATTTCCGTTCCGTACCTCGTGGATGTCTCGTTGCTGCCAGTTGCAATTGTTTAAGATTCCCAGTATTTCACAAAATAAAAGAATTTTCTATTTAATCCTTTGAGCGGCAGGCAACAACGGCAAGAACAACAGCAGCAGTGGTGTATAAAATACACAAATGTCCTTAAAAGGCTTCCTTTCTTCTAAAAGTATTTTAGAGACCCTTGAAGCAGATTTATACGCTTTTAAAAAGCGTACGTTTTGGTTAGGCAACTTTTCAGAAAAGTTCAAGTTTCAAGCTAAATAAATTTTCGAAAGTGTACGTTTTAGTTGAGTACATTTTAAAGAAATACTTTAGTTAGGTAATTTTGTGCTTTTTAATTAGGTAACCTTCGATCATTTTTTTTCACTTTCTAAAAAGGTGTTTTTGCTGAAGAGTATTTTTTAATTTCGTGCAAATAACCGCAGTCTAGAACTCTCATAACGCTTTCCATTTCTATGCTGATCGAAGAATTTGACAGTTAATATTTCCGCCAGTGGCCACCGCCGGCTGTTGCTGTTTTATAGACCCGCAAGTAATCAGAAAATGCTTACGAAATACGATTATCCGTTGAAGATTTGAATATTTTAATAAGTTCGTCCGAAATGGCTTTCATAGCTGAAGAGTATAACTATAAAATTCCGCCTAAAAGGCCGATTAATGAGAGCATCTCAACCCAAAACCCCGCTGTATCAAGGAACGAAAATTTTAATATTTTGAAAATTTTGAACACTAACCCTCGAAATCATTAACACCATCAGAGCAACAACAACTCTTACTTAATTTTTGGTCTCCCACTTGGCACGACTGAAGTATTTCAGCTTCTTCGAAGTGACTACGTATAGCTGTCACCATTGTTGTTGTCGGTGGAAATTATCCATTATAATGGCAACATTATTTTTATGTTTTTATGGTAATTCATATTTATCTGTCATACCTTCCCTCTGTCACCCCTTTCTTTCTCGCTAAAGTCACGTTCCGCGCAGAACCCGATCTCTTCTTGGCTGATTTCGTCCCGTCGAAGATCCGCCGTTTTTGGAAATTTTAATCCTTTTAATGAAAATGAGCTTCTCTCAATAACATTTAATATTTTTGTGGTGTGACATGAGATGGTTTTCAGCCGAAGCAGCAACGCGAGCACGCTGAAAATGGCACCATTGCGAGTGGTATAGATTACCAAATGAATGGATAGATGAAGGTTACTCTGAATTAACATAATTCTTTTGCCACCCTAAATCAACATTCCGCTTATTTTAGTTCCTTCGTTACTCTAATGAAAGGGTTACATTTTGGCTTACATTTTGAACTGAAACTCTCTCCATTTTATCATTAACGCTTCGAAGTATTACAGCGGTTTCTGACAATTTAAGTGTATTGCTGGAATATACTAGATCTTGTTAAGTGAAAAGTTTTTTACGAGCATTATAAATGGAGTGGAAAATATGTGGTTTCCTTGTGGGCGCGAAAAGTTTTCTTCCCTAAATGTATTGAAACTATAATTAGAAAATTTCTAATTCGTTTTTGCTTCAAAGTATATTTTTTTTTTTTTCAAATATTTGAAATTTATTTGGGTACGTATTTCTACTTAAATATTTTACAGATTCTATACTGCGTACCGTTTCTTTACTGTGTGACTTTTAATAAAATGCCCCCAAAAACCTTTTACAGCTTAAGTTTTAAACTTTTTAGAGAAATTACAACAAGAGCTTTCTTAACTTAGGAAAACATTATCACTCTTTCTGCGGCTGAGTCGCTGTACGTATTTATCTCTGTGAAGGTTACAATATATTCTCTTTGGGATACTTTGGAGGTCATAGTGCTATCTCGGAAGAAAGTTGCTGCTTAAGGGATGTTCTCCCCCTCCCCTCTCCCTTCTACTTTTACATTTGCTAAGTAGTTTCATTCTGATAACGGATTAAGACTCAAACTCTACTCGGAAATACGAAATTCTTTTAGGATTTATTTTCTTTATTTAAAACGGAAAATTTAAAACGTTTTACTATCATAGAGTCCCCATTAGAACACTAATGGTTCCTTCCAGAGCCTCATCTCATTTTTAGATTCTACTGTCTCTAGAAATCCGAGTATATTTTGTGGTTTAGAGTTCAAAAGGGTTTCAACTTTATGCTCGAATTCCAGTCTTTATGGCACTGATATCGAACTAGAGATATTTTTTTAAATCAGTAATATTGTACTCTTCAGAAGCTCATATGTCTCTGTGTGATTATGTTGCGATATATTTAGGATGTTTCCTTTCCATGTACAAAATAAATATTTCATGAAAAGATGTATTTTTAAAGAAAATTTACTGTTTCCGAAAGAGTCGGAATAAATCAGCAGCTGTTTTGGAAATAGCAGTCCGTCTCTACGCCTTTTCTTACTCGTACTCAACAGCATTTGAAATTCTCTACGACTTTCAAGCCTTTATCACACACCACCCACCCCCCTCCCCTCTGCTTTCTCAGTTGCACCCGCAATTGCATCCCGTAACAGTATTTTAAAGCGACATTTTAAATATGTAGGCGGTACGAACATAATTTTTAAATACCGCAAAAAAAGGACGAGCAAACAATACCTAATGGAACAAATGTCCTAAAAGCGGATTAAATAAAATGATGTCCTTCCGCTGGAGTAGAGGAAAAATATATTTGAACAAAAAAGGAAGAAAAAAGGAAAGAGCTATAAAAATTAGTAAAAAGGGTAAACCATTTCTTTTAATTTGATAATTTTTTTATTTTGTTGGCTGTAATTCCCACTCTTAAGAACAAAACAAGAAAAAACTGTCTTTTAGTGATATACTGTGTTATTTGCGAGAAGGGCAGAACAGGGAAGATGAGAATTTCGCAACACAAAACACGTAACCACCTCCCAGACAGAGGAATTCCCTTCCCGACCCGTCCGGAATTCGGACAAATATTATAAGGCTTGTTTAACCCTTTATCTCGGTGGGTGTTTTTGTGTTTTCTATATAACGTCTAAAGTGCGTGAAGGGATGCTTAATTTTTTTTTTTCTCTACCCCTTTTTGGCGCTTTTTACGCCCATTTTTCGGTTTACTTCAAGAAGAATTGTCTCAGTTTTGTCTTTATACGTAACAAAACGTTTGCATAGTTGAACCATTCGGGAATATTTATTTTTTCTTTTCTAATAGCTTATAAAAAAATTCTTGAGCAAATACGGGTGTAAAGAGACCGAGTATTTCCTCATTCGCTTTTGCTAATTGCTGCAATTGCATCAGATCAGCCGAAATAGCAGTGAATCCGTGATATCTACCTTTTTATTATGCTTGACGAATTTTATTGTTTAATGTCTTCAATCTGTGGGGTTTTTGTTGTAGAGCAGAAGAGGGACCTCAGTCAAGTAAGGGTTAATTTATTGACAGTGCTAATGAGGATTTAGGAAAAACATGAGCTTTGCCTGTTTAAATTTTAATGCGCTTCAAGCCCATAAAATACTCCTCTTACTCTACTAATTATCCTTCCTTCCTTCCTTCCTTCTTCCTTCCTTCCTTCCTTCCTTCCTTCCTTCCTTCCTTGCTTGTTTTCTTCCTTCCTTTCTTCCCTCATCGGCTGTACCTCGTCTCAGCGTTCTTTGGCATGTAAACATTTGACATTCCAAAGGGAGGACGGAGACCCACCCAGCACCTCTTTAACTAGCTACACCCGAAAACATTATCCACGTAGAGAGAACAGCGTCAAAAATACAGAAAAAGTTCCCTAATAATTGGCCTAAAAATAAAAACTATTCATTGGGTGAATTACGAAAAGATTCCTTCTATTTACCATCATTGCATCCCATCTCAATCTTATATGTTGTCTTGATATTGTCAGAATTCCTTGGATCGGGTAGTTGGTTAGTTGCCCAAAATATTACAAAGGGCTTCGGGCGGATTGATGCACAACGCGTGTTGCGCAATGGGGAATGCGTGTCGTAGGATTGATATTTGGTACGACGCCTCCCTTATATGCGCCTGTTAAGTACAGATTTTGTTCTATTCTATACGAAAATTCGTATTATTAATGAAAAATACTCTATAAGGAGAATAAATAAAATAATATCTAACCGAATTTCTTTCTCTCATAAAGTCTGGATTTTTCTGAGTGTAAAAATGTACCAAAAATGCTTGTTCCTCTTCACGCCGCGCCCTCTCTCCCTCATACCTTGTATCTCTTTTCATACAGAAATATTTCCGAAATTCAGCAAGATGCATTCAATTATAAAGGACATTAATATTTTGCCGTTATGTGTTAGTTACTCCCACCACCACCACCACCACCACCCTACCTTGCCGTCCACCTTTAAGTTGTTGGAAATTTCGAAAAATCCCGCGCTCAACTTGAATTTATTAATTCAAATATTTTCGCCAGCCTGCAAATAAAATAAAACGAAACGAAACGAAACGAACTGAACTGAATGTCATTCATGCAAAAAGTTGACATAATGGCAGTGAAAATGTCCTTCTTGACGTTGTCGAGCGTCATCACCAACCCCGTTTACACCACCAACTTTTACCTTAAGCTGCGTGGCACGCGGTAATAAAATTCTTGATGTTCCATTAAATCCTTTTCTTTGCTCTGCTGATGGAATTCAGCCAAAAAGCATCGAGCGGACGGAGAGGAGAGGATGAAGATGTACTTCTTGGTTGATAAAAATAAACTGGATACAAAAATGTTGAATTTCTTTCCGCCCGAAATTGAAGATGGCGAACGCGAAGCACGTAAATTCTAAAGATTTGTTATTATTATTATTATGATTATTACCAGTTTTGTTGCTGTTGGTTCGGTGCTGTTGTTTGGTTTGAAGATAAGGCTACGCAAAGGTGTTGAGTTGAGTTGAGTGGAGTGGAGTGGTGCAGACGCCGCTCCTCGTGACGGTGAGAAGTAATCGAATGGAGTTGAGGGCGATTAAAGCGCGGTGAGTTGGGCGTGGCAGGAGAGGTGAGTTGTTGCAGCAACGTAATGGAGTTGGGCGAAGTGGTCGTGTAGGGTTGGGAGAGCGAGTCCGAGGCGGGATTTCGAAGTCGTTTTATTAGTAAGAATAAAGGGAAGTCGTTGGTTTACGTGCGGCTGAATTTATTCAATGCATTTAGATTACGAAATTAACTGCTAAAAGTTTTCGTGAAAAGAACATTCGGGTGTCATTAATTTTTGTCATCTCTAACAGGACGCATATTTACCGCTCTCGACTTTTGCAAAAAGTCAAAAGTTAAATGTTATTTTTAAACATATTTATCTTATCAGTTACAGTTATGTTTTAGTTTCTAAAATATATGAAAATTTCTGTTTGTAACTTCAGTAATTTCAGTATTTTCCTAAGTCTGCAACAACATTTATAAGTGTTCGGTAGGGACTTGTTAAGTCGTCCTTTTTTCTCCTGGCGGAAGCGGATCATTAGAATTCGACGTCCTACCACATGCACTCGTTGTGCTTCCGTTCGCTTCGCACACATTCTCAACAATCTATAATTTAGCACTTGCTTTCCTTTCTTTCACATGTGCTCAACCCCCAATATGTCTCAACCCCCAATCCTTTTTTTACGGCTTTTTTCCTACAGTTTTTCTGAAGCCATACTGTGAATACTACAAAAGCTTTGATTTATGCACCCTGCAACCGGCATGGAAGGACTTGTCGTGAAAATGAGCTGCATTTAATGATTTTTCTAAGTGTAATCGGCGAAGCAAAGGCGTTTTTTCTTACTTTTCTCCAACGATTAATGCTTGAGAGTTACGAAAATAACACGACAATTTTATTCTTCTTTCTGTAGAAGACCAACTCACATCGCGTTCCGGTGTAATGTTGTCGTACGACCAAATCGCATCGTCTGCACGCTTTTCTTCTTTCAATAAAGAGAAAGTGACATCGCACTCACCAGTACGACGATACTGTCGTACGATCGAATCGCATCACCTTAATTGCGCTGGATTCTTCTTTCAGTAAGTCACAGACCAGTCACATCAGTCCACTTACGATAAAAAAATCGTTAAAATCGTTACTGCCTTACGATTAAATCGCAAAGT
Organism: Sicus ferrugineus; assembly: GCA_922984085.1. Taxonomy (NCBI): domain Eukaryota; kingdom Metazoa; phylum Arthropoda; class Insecta; order Diptera; family Conopidae; genus Sicus; species Sicus ferrugineus. The sequence continues at coordinate 17,057,208 of OV277351.1, forward strand.
TTTAAAGTTTTACTAAGTATTTCTAGTATTTTTCTTCGCTCTTTTTCTTAATTTTCTCCTTAATTTCCTTTATTGAGCTCCCTGTTTCACGATTCTAGTGAAGGTTCTCCGGAGAAGATCGCGTTTCAGAATGTTGTTCTTGACCGACTGTAGGTTTTTCTACATATTTTATGTTGGAAAGGATTTTCCTGCAAATGCTGCTGCTGCTGTTGCTGTACTGCATCGTTTGTAGCCATCGGGGGAGAGCTTAATTATTTTAAATATCGACAAGTGCCACACCTCCCTGAAGCAAACACAATTTCTCTCCGCCTCCTCCTGTTCCTCCTCCTCCCGTTCCTCCTCCTCTTGCTCCTCGCACTCCCCTTCGCTTTTCACCATATGCACTCAAACGTGTTTGACGTTTGTTGCTCTTTAGAATTTAAAACAACAGAAGTTGAGTTTCTGTAGGATCGGCTGGGAGACGAGAGTCCTTCGTTGCTCCTTCGTTGCAATAAAATTCCAAATGGTTGTTGTACAAAATTGCTTTATATAGCAAAAGTTCTATAAATGTCCACACATAGGCCACACAAGCCAAACACACCTACTCACCTCACTCCGTCGTCGTCGTCGTCGTCGTCGTCCCGTTCCCCACACCAAAGCGGTGGCAGGCATACTTTGTGTGTGTGTGCGTGCGTGTGTTTTTTTTTTTTTTGTTGCATGAAACTCAGTGATGGAAACAATGAGTGGGTGGAAGAAATTATTGCGAACAATAGAATTAAATACTCGAAGTAGAAGATTTTTGCAACAATCGAAACGAAAAGAATGAGTTCAGTTGAGTTGAGTTGTGTTGAGTGAGCCGTGTGAGTACCGTACAGTGCAGCGCCGCGCCACGCCGCGTCGCGTCAAAAGTAACCGTTATGCGGGGAAGGGCGGGGGGGGCTGCTAGCAGAGACTTTGTTTGACAACTTTAAATAAGTAGGTGAAGTGTTTGTGGGAGTTTCGCAGGGAAAATTGCTGCTCGAGTATTGCAGGGTCGTTGCAAGCAGGCTTTTCATGCTCCAGTCGGCTGTGGTGGCTGCGGTGGTGGATGCGGTCTGACAGTTAAAAGAAGGCTGCTGGCAGGTTGCTTGACCTGTCAGTTGCTTTTTATCAGGCAATTGTGTCACCTTTGACTTCAAATGAGAAAAGTTCTTCAGCTAGGAATTAATAAAAATGAAGCATTGGCCAGCTTTGATGAAGTTCTCACTTGCTTTCTTTTCCTCTTCACTTTTAATCGCTTCATATCGTAGATCAACCGGCTGAAATTTAATTAGCCTTTATCAGTTCTTTTTAATTAAATTACCAAAAGGCAAACAAAGTGCGTTGAAGTTTCAAATGCACCGTACTGAACTGTCAATTTGCATCTAAAATACTCGTATATCATTCAATGACAAGTGACCACGACAGGACAATGAAAAAATGAGGGAAAATGAGTACGCAAATTGAAGCGAGTCAAGTTGGTTGAGGTCTGCTTTGCGAAAATTGAAGAAAATAAAAATTGCAAAAGTAGGCATCCGCCGCCGCCACCACCTCGCAGGGAAGTCATAATAAGATGAGATGGGGAAACGTGATGTCGGTACGGCTAACAATGAAATTCACAACTAGAGAAATAAGAATGCAAAAATCCCCCAAATCCCACCTTCATGCAGCTCCCGCAGCTTCTCATTGCTCTCCGGCCCTCCAAGCCACGTCTGAAGTTTCCTTCTCTGCTCGCTTTCATTTGATGATTTTCTCTCCTCCTTTTTTAAAATCTTTTATATTCGTTTTATTTTCTCCAAGCGTCTTTTGTATTTATCGAGAAAATTAATTATTATGACGATTGCTAAAGGATTTTTGGGTATTTATTGTTTCACAATTCAAAATAATCGCTTGTGACTTCTTGGACTCTGAAGTTTTTGTGTCTATTTTTACCGCACCTTTTCGAAATTAATCAAGATGTGAATAACATAATCAAATGTGAAATGGAAAAACAAATGATTAGAAGTTCTTGTTTAGCATAATTCGTGGCATCGCGATAAAAAACAACTGCAAGTTGTCGCAATTTGGAATTTCACTGCACAGCGACGTCAATGCAACGTCAATATTTGATTTTTGACATCTCAAATGTGGCAGCCTGCTGCGTCTCTGATTAAATTCATTTTATTTATAGCTAAATACAAAAACCACGAGCTTAGATGGCGAAAGAGAGAATATTTAAACGCGTATTTCCCCGCGTATTTCTTTCTCTTCTTTATTTGTCTTTGCTTGATTATACCCGCCGCTCGCCTTATAATTCACACTAAAATCCACATTTCAAAATTTCCAAATTTATGAATCCTCTGCGTCGCTTGTATTGTCATTATTGCTCAGTGTTGTTGTTGTTATTGTTGTTGTTGTTGTTGGTGTTGGTGTTGTTGTTGGTGTTGTTGGTGTTGTTGGTGTTGGTGTTGGTGTTGTTGCTTTCACATCTTTTGTCGCTAGTTTAAGCTTGCGAGCGCACAGGTGAAATTTTTCATGCTATAAATTTTCGAAAAAATTAAAACTGACTGCGTTGAGTACGACAAATTTTCCCAAAATTGTTGCAACTTGCAAATGCTATTTTTTCCATCTCTGCTGGCAACACTTCCGCGGCGCGTTGAACTTTTTCCAAGCTTTTATTTATGTGAGCCAAACGAACGCCGTTTGTGCTTAATTGCGCGCGTTGGCAACTCTAATGAGACTTTATATGAAGTTGTTGCTTATTTATTATGCGTCCTTCGTTGTGAAGAGATATAATTTTTGAAATTTTCCAGCAGGAACAAATAACGCGGATAACGTATAGTTGAAGCAATTGAAAGTTGGCGGCGGTTTCAGGTGCTCAAGAATTTTAACCCCCACCTGAGTGGAGTGGCAGGAAAACAAAGACGCCCTGCCAGCAGCTTCTTATGAAATGATATTTATTATTGCGATTCTCCCAAGACAGCAGATACTTTGTTTGTATCCCTCCTGGCACACTAAAGTTCCCTCAGAACGCGCTGGTGGTGGGTCGCCCAGGCGCCCAGGTCAAGTTTGGGGCCACATTTCAGGGCTCGAGAGGACGTGACAAATCTTGCCCGCTTTCTGCAACATTAAAATAGCAGCGAAAGAGTTTCGTAAATTATTAGCTGCAGGAATTTGTATTTTGCGAAAATTTATGGATAATTCAAATTACCAGCTATTAGCAGACCATAAATATTTCAAGCGTTTGAAGTCAGTTGAATTACGATTTTAATTAGGACTGAATTAGAATAAAAGAAGACGAAATAAAACAATGCAAAGTATAAGAAAATCTACCAGAAACGCATTAAAGAATGTAATTAAAATACAATACTGAAATAAGCTAAAATAAAAGAAAACAAAATCAATCAAAAAAAAGTATTTGTCGCCGACTACAATTTTTCTGAAATTTATTTGCTCTCAAAAAAAAACTGACTGCGTACGTCAGCTGGCCAACGGTATCCATCCTCTCCCGTTATCTGGCAAACTGGCAAACTGGCTCTTGAAGCGAAAGCAACAACACTGAAGCGCCATATTTATCGCTAACATGCAAAACCGCGTTTCCGGTTAACCGCGCTGTTTTTCTCCTTTTTTTTTTCTTTTCTATTTTTTCAATTCTCACTTTCCTGCTAGTTAAACGGCGGTTAACGAAACACGCGAACGTGTTACAAAGGAACCAAAAAGGGTTGCCAACGCTCACTCGCATGTTTGGTTTGCTGTTTTGCCGATGATACGCAAAAATAATAACCTTCGGTGGCTGCGAGGAACAAAACAAGCGAAAAAAGGCGTGAAAAAATCTCGCTTGTAAATCGACGATTTAACCTAAGCTAACTAAAAGCTAACGAAGCTGGCTAATAACGCGTCGGGCGTTGAGCCAACAAACACATCGAGTGGGCTGAGGACGGCGCCCGATAAGACCTCGTCTTGCGTTGTACTGCGTTGCCTTGCGTTGGCTTGCGTTGCCTGCCCTTCTGCGAGCGAACGAACGAACGAACGAACGAGTGAACGAGCGGACGGACGAACGAACGGACCAACCAACGGGTTAAACGTGCCGATGCATAATCATCGAAGTTGTAATCATTAATTTTATTTAACGCGTCGGTGTATTTGTTGCTGTTGCTGCTGCTGTTGCTCCTGTTGTTTGCCTCGCAATACAGGTGTTTTCTCTTGTTGGTCGTGTTGCTGGTGTGGTTGTTTGCTGCCTTTTGCCATCGGAAACTAAGCCACAGTGTTGATTCCCACGTTTTGTATCCCTCATCCTCGCACTGACACACGAACGGTCAAGTGGAACTGGCGCCCCATTTCATTTCTGTGTTTGTTCAAGCCTCCCCTTAATTTGCTTCATTCCTTCATTTAAAACATTCGCACGAGTAGAATCTGTTGTCTCCTGTTAAGCGCCGTGTTATCCACTGAAGCAACATCAAGAAATCAGAAATCATCTCATCACTGAGATCAAGAGATCGTCCTGTAATCCAACCGTAGACAAGTCGTACGTTCAATCCCATCAATGTAGAGGAATGTAAGCAAAATACGAAAAACCTCAAATCGATTAAAAGTAAAGACCAGGAATCCAAAAATCGCTTCGAATCGTCAAAAGTTAGATGCGGACTCAACTGAAAATCGAAACGACAACGTCATCAAAAAGTCGAGATTGAAAGATCGTCTCAAAACCAAAGAAACATCATTTAATATCGCGGTTTAAAAGAAAAAACTTCGAATAATTATATGGAATTGCAATGAAATCGAGAGATCATCTCCTGAATACAACCAACCATTGAAAGGTCGTGGGGGGGAATCGAAGCCATAGCGAAATATCACCAAAACAAGATAACGAAATCGAAAAACACCTAGAATGTCAACGATATCAAGATGTTGGCTTGGATTCAAATCAAGCACGAAAAAACGAGATCGAGAAATGTAAGCAGCATCGAAAATTCATCTCGAATCCAAACGACAGCAAGAAATAATCTGCGAGTCAAAAAAAATTCTGGAAATCGCACTCTAATTAAGATTAACTTTTCTTTGCATCTGCAAAGAACTCCATTTGATCTGAAAAGATATATTAACGTCTCTTCATCTATATAGGATTTTTTAGCTAAGGTGACCGTAAAGATCGAAAGTCTCTCGAAATTAAAAAAGTATTTTTAGGCGCAGAGACCAAATCTGGACTCCGTATTATGAAAGGATTCAAAATCGCAATTGAATTCTATAGTGGAGGCGCAAACCTCGGAAAAGATAATCATGATGATACATTTTGGTGAGAGAAACAAGAAGGGACAAAATAGAACCTCTCGAGATGATGATTCAATATCGTTATGGTATTCGTGTGGACGAAACGAAGAAACGTTTCAGCTTCATGGCCTAATTTTTTTAGTCGTTGGTTTGTAAGAAATTCGTTTTGATCAATTGAAATTCGTTTTGAATTCTTTTAGTTTTTTAAATTTTCTATTATTATTTTTGCTGCGAGCGTTGCATATTAACACAATTAAAAGTGTTGTTATACTAACTCAGCAGGACATGTGTGATTCGGTTGCAACAACAACAACAACAACAACAACAATAGGATTTAGATAGAAATTATAAAATATTGAAGTGAGTTAAGAAAAAACTGTATTCAGAAAGGAATTGCATGAAGGATGATGACGATGAAACCAAAGCAGTTTTTTCCAGCTGCGGCTGCTTAAGCTAAAAAGGACGAAATGCTTAACGCATACAGATATGTGTGTACACACACACACACACACTCGCGCGCGAAAAAAATTTGCATCACTCACACACATAAATATTTATTGCTAGAAAGCACATTTTTTGCATGCTTTATATTTTGCAGCGAAAAAATTACGGTTGTGTTACGTTATCCTTAAGTATCCTTGTGTGTGGTAGTGGGCGTTGGGCAGCTGGAAGATTTGGTCACAGAATTAATGTCCTTTTAGATAGACAAATAAATTTTGCAGAGCAGTTGAGTGCAAGCTGGTGGCAAAAAAAAAGATTACGTGTGTCCTTTTTTAGAGCGATCCCTTTCTTCCTCTTCTTCTTGCCTCACTCTCTCTCTCTCTCTCTCCTTCTTGCCTCTCTCTCTCTCTCTCCCTTTCTTCCCCTTCTTCTTGCCTCTCTCTCTCTTCCTCTTCTTGCCTCTGTCTCTCTCTCTTCATCTTCTTCTTGCCTCTCTCTCTCTTCCTCTCCTTGCCTCTCTCTCTCTCTCTCTTCCTCTCCTTGCCTCACTCCCTCCCTCTCTATTTCTCTATCTCCCTCTCCCCTCTCTCTTGCCCTCCCATCCTTTCTTCATCTTTTTTTGCGAAACATAATTTTGAATAAAATTTAAATTATTAGCTGGAATAAAAGAAGCACTTTTCGTCCTGCGGCACAAATGCGCATAATGAGTGTCAGTAGGGGAAGGAATTACTTGGCGGACGAGGACGGATGAACGAGGTGTGAGGAGGAGAGAGTGTGTGTGTGTCTTCAGCGTGCAGTAAATAAAAAACGCGAAATAGATTTTCGGTTTCCGGTTACTTTGCGCTCTGAAGGAGTGGATTAAAATCAGCAAAAAGTATCATGCATGCTGTATGTGTATCCTTTATTGCATTATCCTTTTTTGTCGGTTCTTCTCTCCCACTTTTTTTCATTAAATTTTTGGTCATTTTTTCTATTTAAATACTACAAACGCGCAAATCCTTACATGTGTAGCAAATGATGGCAAAGTGTTGGGCTTTGCATAGAATAAAGAATCACACACACACATACATAGACACACACACACACATCCAGGACATCACCACAACTTTATTGCATTTAAGCCGCCAAGAAAAAAAATGTTAATGAAGGCTGAGTGCAGTTAAAATAGAGGAAAGAGAGAATCTAAAGGAGGTTGGGGAAAGCAGAAAAAAGGGAGAAAAGGGAGAAAAGGGTGAGAGGAAAAACGATTTAAAAAATCACGTCAGTCGTATTTTATTACCTCAAGCTACTGCAAAAATTAGACACGAAATCTACAGAACTTAAGACGACATTTTTCGCCTTGAATATTTTCTACAATTAACGAAAACAGTTCATTTATCTAAAAGATAATAAAGAATTTCGAAAATAATACAATAATTAGCCATTAAATTGTCTGTATTTGTAAATTGCCTGCCTACAAAATTTGCTTGCATTAAATTCGTCCAAAAAAAACTCGAAATTCTTCAAAATTAGAAATTCATTTACAATATTTACTTTTTGAATAGCAGTTCTTGCAGCAACAACAGCAACTTATTGCTTTATTTTTGCTTGAGAGAGCAAAATAAGAAAATATATAATACATAAAAATTGTTTATAACCCGTCTGAGCTTAATTAATTGCAAGGAATAAATAAAGAGAACGTGCGAGCGGGAGAGAATTAATCCTCAGCTTTTCTCTGAATGCTGATAAAAAGGAGAAACGTAAGCCAAGCGATGTAATTACATCATTTATGCAGGACGAATATGTCTTGCCATCGGTGTTCTCCACCACCGCCACCACCGCCTCCACCGACCCCACTGTTCAGCAACGAAGCCTGCCGTCCACTCGTACGTGCTCTGCTGACATCTGCACCGGAATCTCCTGCAGCAAGAGCAGCGAACCAAAACCATATTTAATTCCTTTTCCGCGGTGTGTCCTTTTTTCCGTTATTCGCATGCATATTTTTTCCAATTGGAAAATCCAAGTGGCCAGCCAGGCAGGCGGCAGATGGCGGCAGATGTGCTGAGTGGGTGGGTCAGCAAAATGGTCAGCAGCAGCAGCAGCAGAATAACAAGCCAGCGTGCGACGACGTTGTACTGCGGCAGGATGCGCTTCTACCACGTGGGACAACAAGAAACAGACGACACGGAAGAGCTAAATACTTTTAATAGGAAAAAATAATTTTGATTTTTTATTATTTCTGCAGAAAACTTGCACGTTGGCTGATATGGTGGTGTTCAGCTCAGTTTCCGCATCCGGTTTCTGCTGCAGAGAAGAAAAATTATGTCCAGCGTGGAATTTGAGGGGCAGCTTCAGTGAGAGAAACGCAAACGCAAACGAAATGAAAACGATATCTGCTAATTTGTACAGCGTTCACACATGAGACTCCTGTAGCAGCCCCTCCCCCGTCCCCTGTCCACCGGTCCCCCGTCCATCTAACACCCCGTTTTCTCCCGCACAAAGTGTCCCCATTTGGGCGCAAATGTCGCGCGTATATTAAGCGTAAAGAATAATAATTTGCCTTTGCATATTTTTTCTTTATTTTTCCCTCTGTTTTCCCGCGTTTTTTCTAAGCTTTTAAAACATTCATTTAATAATGTTAATTTTTTCTTTCTTGATCATATTCGTGCTGGAAAATAATCGGGAATTTTTACGAGTGGTTAATTCCGTAAAAACGTGATATTTATTGCCTTTTTTACTATAATTTCATTATAATCATATTAATTTAATTTTCTTTTATTCCAGTTCTTTATTTTATTTTAATGTATCTTATCTTTATCTTTATCTTTGATTCTAATTATATAAATACTGTATTCTCTTATGACAACCTTAGCAGCGTTTTGCAACCAAAACTGTTATAATTAAATAGTTAACAATTAATTTAACACAGAAATCTAAAATTCAGCTGAGAAACCCTAGCAAATTTGATTAAACAAAATACAGCAAATGAGAAGTCAACTGTATTTGAATTTGAATTCTGACAGTCAACGCAAGAAATTAGTATGAAGAGCGGAATACCACTCACTGCGTCATTTCACTACGCTTTTCGCACACTATTCTGATCCACAGAAAGAATTTTCATGCTAAGGAAATAATAGAATATTCAGATTCAAAGTTTATTACGAATTTAACTAGAAATAAACGAAATATTTCTATTATTTTTCTCTGTCTTTAGATGTAGAAATTCTAACTTCTTGCGCTGGCTGTGCGGTTAAATTGTGTTGGGAAGAAATTACATTTAAACTCAATTCGCAGAAACTTCAAACAAACTGTTAAATAAATATACTCTGCGGTCATATTAGAGGCCCCGGCCCCGGCCCCGGTCCCGGTCCCAGTCCCGGCCGTGCCTCTTCTGCAGCAAAATCAACTCAACTAGTTTTGATTAGAATTCTTGGCAACTCTCGGAGGGCGATGGAAGTTGATTAAAGTTTCGGTGGCTGTTACGGGTCGCATCTGGAGATAATACGCAGGAGAGCCATATTGGCGTCGTTGTCGTAGGGTGATGTAATGAGAAAATGGCGAAAAGCGCGCAGATATCTGTTGCTAACTATATTTTTCAAGAATGTCTGAGACATTTCGAATTCGAACCTTTTCGAATTTAATATTAAAATCTTCTGTTGTCATCTTCGATTTTTATCTTCTACAGTTCCGAGTCCATCATTATCAACATCTATGACTGTTCTGTTCTCGGTAATTCCGATTTTCACGAAACGAATCTTAATTATTAAAGTCACGGTCATCATCGTACACATTTGTCGTCGGACTTGCTTTACAGCGATAATTAAACTTCTCTTTCAGGCTTGAAAAATTACTTTTTAACTTAAATGAAGTCATAAAAAACTGCTTGTCACGCAGCGAAATATAATCGTGCATTTTCGCAGAGAGCTCATAAATTAACAAAATTCATAACTGCAAATGGGAGACATTAAAATTTCCGGAAAAAAGAATTAAGCACAGCTAAAAAAATCACTAAAAGCCGAAATCGTATCCTTTACATTTGACGAAAAAAAAGGACGACGTGTATAAAGAAAAATAATCATGCTCAAATGATATTCATAATGTGTGTTTCATGTTTCAGATGGGAAAAAATACAGAGCACACCATTGCACACACACACACATGCATACACACACACAAGTACATTTATATAAAATGTCACACATGCTCACGCGCACTCACACAAAATATACGACTTAATCCTCTTCTGCCAAAATGCACTTTTAGCAAATTATAAAAATTTATAATAGAAAAAGAGAAAAATGCAAACTATGTACGTGAAAAGGAAGCGAGGACGAAAAACAGGAATCTGTAATTCTTTCTCATTTCTCGCGGCTTCTAACTTTCTAGCCACTGAAAGTGTAAAAATGGCTTGCATACTTTTGGGCGTCAGCAGGAAATCGTTGCCGAGATAAAAGCAGCTCAGAAAAATATTCCAATACGTAGATTTCACTCTAACTAAAACATAAACTAAACATAAAATTTAATTCAATAAATAGAAAATATAATCAAATAATATAAAGCAAACTAAAATCAAATAAATTAACTTCCCTAATAATTATTACATGTTTTGATAACTGATAACTTCAAATCCAAGTTGTGCCTCTCCCAGTCTGTCTACGCCGTTCGCCTCCATTTTACAGTCCGACTGGAGAAGCTGGTAGTTGGCGCTGGTCTACCAACAACCAGGACTCTGCGCCCACTCGCACTGACTTTTGACTACCGTTTCGACTACTGTTGCGCTTGCAGCAACACACATTTCAGCAGAACCCAGCCGGGTGCATGATTCGGTTACGCTTTTGTCAGATGTTGGCCGCAACAACGGATGGACTTGCTGCCCTTGCCCTCTGTCAGCAGATACTTCACTTTGAATCGCATCGCCCTTCCCTCGCCAGCCCATTCCAGGGCTGCAATTTTGCTAATTCCCAAAATTACATTTGAAAAGTTAATTGAAATGGAAATTAGTTGAGATTGTAAAGCGAATTGAATGAATGTGATTAGCTGCCGGTGCTCGTATCTGAATTGGTTTAAACTGCTTATATTTTTGGTTTTCGGCTCCTTTTTAACTCTTCTCGGCTTTTATGGCTCCTTCTTACTTCGTTGGACTGAAGCAGTAAAAAAGTGAGAACACAACCTTGGAGTGAGTGTGGTGTTGGGCTATGTTGTTGTTGTTGTTGTAGGGTTTCGCAGGTCCAGCCAAAATCCATCCAGATACAGGTTTGTCGTTCTTTAATTTAACTAACTCAAATGTAGCTCTCAAGCGCATTGGATTTGGCCAAAAAGGGATCAAAAGCCTTCAAATTACTGCAAATCATAATGGAAATATTTTTGATTCATTAAAGGTTACTTTTAACTTGGCTTCAGCTTATTCGTTAAACGTCTAGAAGATCAAAGGGACATTTTAGGGGACAACTCGGACTTTTCAAAATTTAATTCATGTGTCACAAATTCCTTTGCATTAAAAGTGACAAAAATGTTTTGTTTTGATATATACAATTTATAAATCCCAAGAGGGAATTATGAATTGCTTACCTTGTGTAGAAGGCACTTTAACAGTCTGATCTGTAGCGGGTTCGACTAACCTGTTGATCTCCAAAGAGACCTTATGGTCCGTCGTTCCCGCCACCCTTCCAGATTGTCTCTCCACAACGGTGAGATCCTCAATGGAATCAACTAACCGCTCGGCTTCCGGAGAGACCTGGTGGTCCATCGATCCCCCGCCGCACCTACCTGTCCTACCGAAAGTATTCCACCGGCTGTTAACTGCTTAACTCTTCCGCGTAATCTTGAAAAAATACTGGAATGTGAGGTCGAGATTAGTCAGTATGGTGGAAGTTTTTAAAACCTCTGCCTTGAAAAGCATTTGTCGTAGGATCTTGATATTTTGTACGACTATTTCTTTGGCCCATGAGCGCATTGAGGACCCAGTTGGAATTGGATATCCCCCAATATTATAAGCTAGCGAGTAGTTGATAAAACTGTTTTTCTAAATCTACGCTATTCATTTTGCACACTCGAACTACTTCTTAGAATCCCACCTGCGCTTAAATCCTTTTTTTTTATGCCTTCATCTTGCTGCTTAATGAATTTCAAGCAAATCCATTGGCTTAAATAAGTACAAAGCCTACAGATAAATTAATTCTTAGCACTCACGCTCTGCAACGCACTGATACGGCATTCCGTGAAATTTACGTTATTATTTAAACGCCTAAATCACGAACTTATCTGCCCGCATAAAAACACACACGAGGCTTTTTAATTTTACGACCAGAGTTGCCAAGTGCTGCTACTTACATGCAATGCAAACACCTACCGGTTGGCTTGGCTCATCCAAAATTCGTCCAACGCCGCCCCGCCAAATGAACTCATTTAGCAGTCGGCTTTTGTTGCACGCTCGCATGCGGCGCGGCGCTCGTAAAAATGGTGTTGCATCTCGCGGCGCGCCTTTTATTTATCTCTACAATTCTCTTGCCTACGATGACAATTGTTTTTGGTTTGTCGTCCTTGTTGCTGATGTTGTTGCTGCTGTTGGTCTGTTGTTGCTGCTGTTGGTCTGTTGTTGCTGGTTGTTTAGTCATGCTTGCTTGTTGCAAGATAAGCGCGTGTGAAAAATTATGACGCATTGTAAAAATTTTGGCCTTCCTGCCGTCTTGTCTTTCCTTTTATCTGTTCAACTCTTCTAAAAGTTGTTTAAATATGGCCGCTCAACGGATTTCTGGCTGAAATTTATGCTCACCTGTTAAGCTGGCCGGAAATACGTGCAGTTGGCAGTGCTTGCCGCAGTTGCAACCACTAATGAAATAAATATGCACCCCTCGATCCTCCTGGGCCCGTCTTCGTCCCTGAGCTTCTGTCACCAATTCTGCCCCCCTTCACGCCCCACAAACACGTTTTACCCTCTACACTTTTGTTTACATTTTTATGGATTCTTATGCTTTTCCCTTCTTTCTGGCTTTTAGTTGCACCGAGCTGGATGCTCGTTTCTTCAGCAATAATCCACACGTGGAGGTGCGTCAGATCCGTTGGCATCCGTCCTCACCCACGGACTCGCATCTGCTTGTCCTGCTGTCGGACAATACGATTCGGTAAGTTTGGCCTCAAATGCTATTTAATTCCACCCGCAATTATTTACGGACAATAAATTTCCCACCTCATCGCTTAGTTTGTATTTACATTTAATTAACTTGGTATTTAATTTTATTTATTTCAATAAAAACTAAATAAATTCAGATAAGCTCAAACATATAGACAAGTAATCGTATCTGTCTGCTTGTCCGTTGAAATCACGATTACTGGAGAAGGGATCGCCATAAGATTTCACACAAATATTCTTTGCAATATAGAAAATATAGGCACATCTGCAAATACATAGACACATCTTTTTTAAAAATATTTAAAAGTTAATACCTTACAAACAGTATGAGATATTAAGACGATTTTTATTTCGGAGCCTATAATTCAGTTTCATGCAAACACGTTAGTCATGTTTACAAAAAATGGGCGTGGTGCGACCATTTCAATTTTCTAAGGGCAAGTGTTCAATAAACAATAAATGCGCGGGTATTCCGCGCATTAAAAACGACCCGATTCGCTCGGCCCCACTCGAGGATCCTTCAGCGGAGGAACTGTTCGTGGCTCTCTCGGCGGTTTTAGTCGTGGTGAAGCTGTGATAGGGAATGAATAAGTCGGTCTGCGGTTCTAAGACTTGCGGTTCTTTATAAAGTGATCTAACCACATCCAATTTTGCAAATATTATGCTAATGTTGCTAGATGCTCCGAAATAAAATTCCGTCCCGATATTTCTGTCATACAAGTACCGCTTGTAAAATATTTACATATAGATATTTTATGAAAACGAAAAGCAGGCGTGGTTATTAACCGATCTTGCCCATTCATCCTCAAACAAAAAAAAAGGTTTTGCTAATAAAAGAGTTTTATCGCGATATCTCAGTTTGTTCTCCTGTCATCGTCATTCCAACGGACAGGCAAACGGACAGGCAAACGACCAGGTTTAGAGCGTCTCTGGAGGTGACGATGGGCAAAAATATTATGACGTTTTACGCCTGTATTGTCTCCTCTGCGTTATAAAGGGAAAACAATGCGAATAAGTCGGATTATACCCTCGCCCTTTAGGTGTAGGGTATAATGAAATACAATGAAAGAAAAATTATTGAAACTCACATGATTGATATTTGGGTAGCGTTTATGACAACAACTTCTTGCGTAATGTCTGGAAGGTTGGTCCCATCTCGTTCAATGATGGAAATGGGAACACCTCGCTACCCACGGCTTTCTCGCTTGGCGAAACTGCGGTGGATTTCGATATAGCGCCACCGATTAATGTGGGAGATCCGTCAGAGATGGAGAGTGAAAACACTGAGAACAACAATCAGTCGAATTTAAGCAAACTCAGCAATAAAACCCTAAGTGAAACAAAAATAACAACGGTATGATGTTAAAAAATTTACTCAAACTGTTTTAAGCGATTAACGGTCCTATTCTGACTGTAAACTTTACAAGGAATTGTAAAGATTTCTTATCAATAAAATTGTAAAGTAAAGTTGGTATTTCTCAAAAATTTTTCTTCAATGTTGGTATTCTCAAAAAGCATTTACAACTTAAACGCTTTAGTTGTTCAACACGCAAAATATAAATTAAGAATTTTTTTTACGAAAGGGAAAGAAAATTTGGTCGCACGACGCAAAAGCAATTGGCATCTGCTGCCAAAGAACGTATAGTTCTGCCGGCAGCACCCGAAACTTATAGCTGGGAACATTTTTTCCAGTCATGGCTCAATTTTTTGTTTGCGATTATCCTCTTCCATATTATTTAATAAAATCAGTAAATATTCTTCCATATTTTAACGTTTTTGGTAACTACACAAAAATTAATTCCGCTAAAGATGAAATTTCACACGCTGTCAAGACGTCTTTCGTCATTTACAAAATAGTAACGAAAAGAGCTTTTAAATGTCTGCCAGAATACGAAACCCTGACAAATAGTAAATCTTTACTATTTGTAAATGTGGTGACTTTAGTAAAAAAGCCAGAATAGGGCCGTAAATGTTGCTACATTAAAAGTCAGCTAATTCACTTTCATACTGAACTAATTCACTGAACTAATTAAAATTTAATTTATATTTTAATTTTTGGGCTTAGAAATCGAACGCTAAGAAAGTTGAATGGCCCATTATTGTGTTGCGTGAAAATGGCAATATTTATGTTTTGATGGCTGGCATCGATACCAAAAGGTATTATTAGACTATAGTAAAATCTATGTGTTGCCATTACTACCTCTTCTTTTGTTTTTCCTGCTTTCTTGCACCAGACCACGCCTGCAAGGCCCTCTCACCATGACTCCACATAGCAATGATAACTACGGCTTGGATTCCTGTGCAATCCTGGTTATACCGTCGCTGCCGCCAACACTGGTCATCGCCGAATCCAATGGCAAGCTACATCACGCACTTTTCTTAGAGGCCGAGAGTGCGGAAGATGTATTTCTCATTATTGCACCTTGTACGATTCGTTGGAATAATATTGTCTTCTCTGAATTTGTTTTCTAGTCCTACAATGAAATCGATTGCACGGTCAACATAGAGCCATCTGAGTGGACCGTTCATGTTTTGGAGACAGTGGAACTCGAGCTAGGTCTGCCCAGGCAAGACGTAGTGCGCCATTACTCTTGTCCGATACACTTGAAAAGGTACAGATTTGATATTATATATTTAGTAGTTTAAACCAAGGAAAAACTAACTTTAGTTTTCGAGTTTTGTTGGTCTAATTTTTGGTCTACAAGTTTTTATTATATCCGAACAGTTGCTGTATTGCAAACCCTCTAACTTTATCTTAATTATCTTTCAGGGATTTCGTAAATGAGCTGCGCTATTTTGCTTATCACAACACAGGAGTGCATGTTATTACCATCAATTTTATAACTGAATTGCACCGTTTTGTAGAGACTGAAGGTAAAACAGTACATATTTTATAATTTGATAAAATAAGTTCTGTCTTTTGTCCGTCTTTTCTTCGTCTACTGTCGCCTTTTTTCCTGCTTTCACCCTCTCGCAAATCTTGCCTTATTTCCGTCCTTTTTCTTTTGTCTTTCATCCTACCTCTTTCTTCCTAACCTTCCTCGCCCCCTCTGCTTCCCTTTGTTTCTTTGCTCTTTCTTTTTTTCTGTCCCATCCTCTTCCTGTTATTCTCTACTGCTTTCTTCTTTTTCTTTATTATGCTCTCCTTGTCAATCGTCCCTTCCCACTCTTTCTCACCCCTTTCCTACGTATCTCTTCTACCCCCTTTCTATCTCTTTCTCTTCTACCCTACTCTCTTTTCTACCACTCTCTCTCTCTCTCCTCTATATATCTCTCTCTGCCTGTTTATCTCTCCCTGTGTTTATTATTCTCACGCTTTAACTCTCCCTCTATTACTTTCTATATCTCGCAGTCTGTTCGGACATCGTTACTTTTTCGAATCCCTCACGCGCTGAGTACATCGTATGTACCAAAATTGACTCCGGCAAATGTATCAACGCAGTTCTTGGCTTCGTCTTACTTCAAATGCCTTCAGGTTGTGTTCTGCTTCTCTCCAGTGGACAGGTGATCAGTTTGAAGCTTGTCATCGACTCGTTGTTACTCGAATACCCTGCGATCACTGAAAGCAACAGTGATGATCACAAATCTTTACGCGACTCTCAACTGGATCAGTTACTGGGTCCAACTTTTGTTGATCATATAAAAAGTATCCTCAAACGTACGGTGACGCAACCCATACTATCGGTGGATAAGTCGACGAATCCCTCACCCGAAGAATGCTACGAGTTGCTTACGCAAGCCTTGGAGGTGTTGCGTTCTCAGTATGTTAAGAAGCACGAAACGGTGCTTGCTGAATTTGCAAAGCGTTTGAACACCATAAAGCTTCGCAAAGAGCAACAGAAAAAGGAAATTGAGTACCTCGAAATTGAGCGGGAACACATCAGAGTGAATGCACACAGCTTGGCTGAACGCATCGAGGAAATCAGTGAACGTCAAGAGTTCTTGACAAAGCGGTGAGAGATGACATTTAAAATTAATTTTTAATTAATTGTTATTAAGAAATTAATATAATTTTTGTTAAGTATTTCTTTATATTTTCAATCAATTAAATTACATAAAATATTGGCTTTTATTAGTCTATTGTAGAAATACTCTGCAGCCGTCAAAGTTTTTGTAGTTTTGCATTTGTTTTTGAAAAATTAACACAATTATTTTCCTTAGTTGTCAGGATCTGATACGTCAGGCAAACACTTGCCTACCGTGCAACATGGTCGCCGAAGAAGAGTTTAGCCAGGAGGTGCAAACCATAAATAAGGATACAAAAAGCATGGCCAAAAGTATGCAAAAGATACGCGAGACTTTGGAGAGGCAGGCGTATCATGTAAGTAATTTTTGCTTTTTTCGCGGACTGCCATAGCTAAATAAATAGATGTCATTTTTATTTATAACTTACAAATAAATGCAATTGAGATACAAATCAATATAGATATTTAACTAATAAATTCTTTTTTATATCATTAGATTGCTAAATATAAGGAGACCGCCAAGCACAAATCGTTCCCCTTGCCACCGAAGCAGGAAAACACAATTAAGGAGATTCTACTGCAAATGTAAGCAAATCTCATTTCTATAGTTAGAAATCGCCTTTTGTTGAATTTTTGAATTGAATTATTTTTATATCTCTGTTTTCAGAAACAGTGAAATTGAAGGACAGATCAGAGAAGTGAAACGCATCAATAAAATCCTCAAAATCTAACTGGAGCCACCTTCCATCCTTGATAATTCCAAACACGGCGGCTTTTGTATTTCCTTTTTTCTCGATTTATTGCATTTTTACGTGTTTTATTGAAATTTCGTATATGATTAACAATAAATTGTTTCGCAGTGTGGTTGTAGTCAACAGCCTGTGGCAGATTACAAGAAATGGAAAAGAAGTTAATAAAATAATAGAATTAAACTTCCCTTCCCTCCTATTTACCTTAAATAGATAGGGCAAACATTTTCCAATGCGTTTGGCCATCTTGTCACCATTCAACCGATGATGGAAATCGGTGAGCATCTGTCCAGCTGTCACCAAATTGTATCGAGTGATTTCACCAAATCCTCCAGAAATTCTGCCGACGTCTCTGGCGTCAAATGGCTCAGCTGTAAAACGCCTGGCCAACAGACTGAGTCATCGAAGGAAATCGGCCGTCACGACTGATCCAGGATGCAGTGGTACGCACTTTACGCCGCCAGAATTCAGAGTCACCCTGTAGAATAATTTAGGTTGATTTTTTTCAAATAACTAAGTAGCTGATTTCACTTTCATGCAAAGGATCTATAAAATTACTTCTCATTATCTGAATTAAACAAATCGATTATGCAAATTTTGTTCCATATTATTTGTTTTATCTAATTTATTCTGACTTTCACTCTGAATAAAAAATATTAAAAACTCGAAATATTAGAGTTTAAAAATCTGAAACGAAATTTTATGCATTATTTAGATTTCAATCATATTTTCTCGATTTAATTTTTCTCCTTCCTCTTTTTTTAGTTGGCTAAACTTTGCAGGTATTTTTTTTGCATATTTATCGCGAAATGTAAGTATGCAATCAACGATAAGCGCGATACAGCGCCATCTAGTAAGTAATTTTAGTTTTTCTCTACACTTTGCTTTTTTGCAGAGGTTTCATACTTCTGCAGTTTTGCAGAGAATTCTTACTTTTGCAGTTTTGCAGAAGTTGCTTGCTTTTGCAGATTTCACTGAGCTGGGCATCTGATCGCCTGGTACTGCTGTTGGCTAAACTTTGCAGGCACGCAAGAATTTGTTAGTGGGCAGATTGCTAACATGACTGCAAACCTATCGGTGCCACACCAAATTTCAAACCATACTTTAAATTTATGGCGAAATGTAAGAAAAGCAAATGTAAGTATGCAATCAACGATAAATACAGCGCCCTCTAGTAAGTAATTTTAGTTTCTCTCTACACTTTGTTGTTTTGCAGACGTTTCTCACTTTTGCAGGTTTGCAGAAGATTTTTACTTTTGCAGTTTTGCAGAAGTTTCTTACTTTTGCAGCTTTGCAGATTTCACTGAGCTGTGCATCTGATCGCCTGGTACTTCTGTGGGTTGGCGTTTAGTGTTGGCTAAACTTTGCAGGCTCGCAAAAATTTGTTAGTAGGCAGATTGCTAACATGACTGCAAACCTATCGGTGCCACACCAAATTTCAATTCATACTTTAGATTTATGGCGAAATGTAAGAAAAGCAAATGTAAGTATGCAATCAACGATAAATACAGCGCCATCTAGTAAGTAATTTTAGCTTTTCTCTACACTTTGATGTTTTGCAGACGTTTCTTACTTTTGCAGTTTTGCAGAAGATTTTTACTTTTGCAGTTTTGCAGAAGTTTCTTACTTTTGCAGCTTTGCAGATTTCACTGAGCTGGGCATCTGATCGCCTGGTACTTCTGTGGGTTTTAGTGCTGGCTAAATTTGCAGGTACGCAAAAATTTGTTAGTGGGCAAATTGCTAACATGACTGCAAACCTGTACAGTACGTGCAGTTGGTTCATACAGTACGAAGCAAAAGTGATACCAAGGCCATAGAAGAAAATTTCGTAACCAATGAAATTGTTTAAATAAACTTTGTTCCTTCAGTTATATTGAATTTTTATAATTATATGACATTTTGACACTTCCTATTTATGTAAACGATGTAAAACTCATATTTTAATATAATAAAATAATGTATTTAATAAAAATAATGTTTGGTTTATTGGTTAGTTTTGACATTTAATTATAAAGAGTATTAATTCATTTTAGAAAATGCCGAAATTTATGAAAACATAAAAAAAATAGGGAGGAAGAGGAACATTTTAAGAAGTGGCTTCGACCCAGCAAACTTGGCGGATAATTTTACTACTCTAAAATATGTGATAGCCAAGCTAAGGCGTTGTGAATCCCTTGAACGCCAGCCATGCATTTTTTTACAAATAAGTCTCACAAAGATAAGGTAAAGCAAGCGAAGTTGCATATAATAAGTTTTGTCGTGGAACACATTCTTTCATTTGACTTGGCGAACTTTAGAAAAAATTAGCAAAAGAGTTTTTGCGCCGCCTGGAGGAAATGCGGAAAGAAAGCCACAATGCTGGAGAAAAATGTGTTAGGAGAGGAGAGGAAGGAGGACGTGATTTAGCAATTAAAAGGCCACAAATTCCCAATTATGTTGGACGAGTGCACCGACAGATGAAATAAGAAAAGACTTGCTGCAGTTACCTGAACCGTAGACGAAAAATGCAACTCGAGGACCGATTTATTCTCCATAAAGAAGTGGAAGACGGCAAAGCAAAGTAAAAAAAATACTTTGTTCGGCTTCAATTGAAGTGTGAATTTATAAAAGCACATGAGTCTGCCAAGTATATACCAGCATCAGAGGAGGATTTAGAGGACATTGTAGAGGGTAGATTGTTGCGTGTCGATAATACTGAGGAGATTGGCGTCGAATCCTCCTTATCCTCCCAAAACATCAACTACAACATTTCCAAGTCTCTTGTGGAAAAGTAAAAACATATCAGTAGCTGAGGATCAAGTCAATTTAAAGAGCTTTTTGGAATTTCCCGATGAGTTGAAGAAACTATCAACACCTGATTTGGAAAAAGACGTGAATCGACAGCAACTGGAACTATTCCATCAATTGACATGCGTCACGATAGACGATGGTGGGTGCCACTTACCAGAAGTGGTAAATAATAGATTACGCTGCAAACTACCTGCATGCAAATCACAAACATTTCAATTTTTTACAATTTCACACAAACTAAAAATCTGTTAAAATTTAGCTAATAGCTTAAATTAACTTATAAAATAAGATAATAATTAATAATAAATAAATAAATCAAAAATGTTTTTCCCTTACAAGTACATTTTTGAAGTCATTATGAGGTGAACGGGCCGTGATGCATACATGAATGGACAATTTTTTTAAAATTTAGCCATTAAAAAAAATAAAAAACATGTTTGCCAATGTTTTTAGGAGTTGCTAAATAGTCTGCATGAATTTTTTATTAAAACTGGAGATGTTGCCTTTTTAAGGGTTAAATTTTGCCTGATTGTTCCTTATTAAACCCAAAAAAAAAATTTTTCTAAAATGCTATTTTAGAAAAAACCAAATTTCAATTTATACTTTAAAATGAATCGCAAAATGTAAGAAAAGCAAATGTAAATATGCAATCAACTATAAATACAGCGCCATCTAGTATGTAATTTTAGTTTTTCTCTACACTTTGATTTTTTGCAGACGTTTCTCAGTTTTGCAGAGGTTTCTCACTTTTGCAGTTTTGCAGAGGATTCTTACTTTTGCAGTTTTGCAGAGGATTCTTACTTTTGCAGTCTTGCAGATTTCACTGAGCTGTGCATCTGATCGCCTCGTACTTCTGTGGGTTGTCGCTTAGTGTTGGCTAAACTTTGCAGGCACGCAAGAATTTGTTAGTAGGCAGATTGCTAACATGACTGCAAACCTATCGGTGCCACACCAAATTTCAATTCATACTTTAAATTTATCGCGAAATGTAAGAAAAGCAAATGTAAGTATGCAATCAACGATAAATACAGCGCCATCTAGTAAGTAATTTTAGTTTTTCTCTACACTCTGATGTTTTGCAGAGGTTTCTCACTTTTGCAGTTTTGCAGAGGTTTCTCACTTTTGCAGTTTTGCAGAGGATTCTTACTTTTGCAGTTTTGCAGAGGTTTCTTACTTTTGCAGTTTTGCAGAGGATTCTTACTTTTGCAGTTTTGCAGAGGATTCTTACTTTTGCAGTCTTGCAGATTTCACTGAGCTGTGCATCTGATCGCCTCGTACTTCTGTGGGTTGGCGTTTAGTGTTGGCTAAACTTCCCAGGGTATGCAAAAATATGCAGCAAATTGCTAACATGACTGCAAACCTATCCGGTGCCACACCAAATTTCAATTCATACTTTAAATTTATGGCTTTTATGGCTAATTTATTTATAAATGTAAGAAAAGCAAATGGAAGTATGCAATCAACGATAAATACAGCGCCATCTATTTTTAATTTCCTCAAGATGTTTTAATATTTAAAACTACATTTATAGTATATAACTATTCTTAAAAAGTGAAATTATATGCACAAAGTCTTGAAAAAATGGGAAACTTTCCATTATTATTATTTTTCCATATTAGCATTATTAAAATATTGAACGAAAAATATCTAATTTACTATATTTTAAAATTTCGTCCTGACTTGAGTTTGAGGACGATATCATCACGACTTTCATAAAATCTTATTGATAATACACCACTTGCAGAATTTCCTATCGAAAACACCAACTAAATTAATGACCGAAAAACATGTGCAGAATTCTGCATGCATACAGAATTTCTGCACATGCATCTCGGGCAGAATATTTAAAATGTATCAAATAACGTCGGGACCGTCGTCCCGGCTACCAAAAATTAGACGCACGCATTATTCGCGTTAGAAATAACCGCGGAGGTCAACTCAGCCGGGGTGCAATGACCAAGCATCGCCCCGGGGGACCGCCTTTGTGATCACGGCATCCCCTACGCCAGCTAAGTTTGCTTCACTCGCCACAAACGATGTCTCTTGTGGAGACTCTTGGATAAACTAAGTGGGAATTAAGAGTACCATGGCCATGGCATGAATAAAAAGGCCAGTGCTGGTTGTTTTCATGATTAAACATATCGTGGTGTTGTGGTGTCTTCTGTTTAGTGGGATTTTGCTGCGATTGAAGTTTTTTCATTTCAAACAATTGCAATTTTTCACACTTTCCATAAATTAATTTTTTAAAGTTGCATTGAGCTGAATTCAAACTTAAAATGACATCTTTTTTGAAGCGTATGGAAGACATATTTCTTCGGTGTATTTGAAGCCCATTTATAAAGCTCAGATTTCAGCATATAGATGACTTTTCTCTCCCAACATATGCATGTGTGTGTAGATTATTTGTTAAGTTCAATCCACGTGTTTATTTTTTCATATTTTTATTTATTAAAAAACAAACAATATTTAAAAATGGTATTTAAAACAAACAAAATTTCTCTTCATATTTTAAATTAATTGCAAATGTAAAAAAAGCAATTGCAAGTATTCACCCAAAGGTAAATACAGCACCAGATAGTGAGCAATTCTACTTTTTCTCTACGCTTTGCTTGACTTTTTGCAGACGTTACTTACTTTTTCAGTTTTGCAGATTTCACTGAGCTGGGCATCTGATCGCCTGGTACTGCTGTTGGCTAAACTTTGCAGGCACGCAAGAATTTGTTAGTAGGCAGATTGCTAACATGACTGCAAACCTATCGGTGCCACACCAAATTTCAAACCATACTTTAAATTTATGGCGAAATGTAAGAAAAGCAAATGTAAGTATGCAATCAACGATAAATACAGCGCCATCTAGTAAGTAATTTTAGCTTTTCTCTACACTCTGATGTTTTGCAGACGTTTCTTACTTTTGCAGTTTTGCAGAAGATTTTTACTTTTGCAGTTTTGCAGAAGTTTCTTACTTTTGCAGCTTTGCAGATTTCACTGAGCTGGGCATCTGATCGCCTGGTACTTCTGTGGGTTGGCGTTTAGTGTTGGCTAAACTTTGCAGGTACGCAAAAAGTTGTTCGTAGGCAAATTGCTAACATAACTGCAAACCTATACGGTGCGTGCACTTGCTTCATACAGTACGCAGCAAAAGTGCTACGAAGGCGTACATAGAGGACAAAAGCACAGGACGCGCAGGAGTAAAAAACTATTTCGCAACTAATGCAAAATATTTTGTTCCTTCAGTTGTATTGAATTTTTATAATTATATGACATTTTGACACTTCCCATTCATTTGCTCGCTAAATTTTAATGTGTTTTGTGCCTTGTTAGAATTCCACCCATTCATGGGGAAAACGGGATTAAATATGAAAGCAAAGAGAAAGCAGAAGCATTTGCAAATAATCTTTAATTACAATTCGAAGTAAGTACACCACGAAGCGAATACCTACAATGAAAGACAAATAAATAAGATCAGCTCGTCAAATTCAGTTATCCAGTAAAAACGAAGGAGGCTCATTTCGAAACACTGACATCGGGGAAATAAAAACAATTATTCAAAGAATTAAAAAACAAAAGGCACTCGGGACAAAATTACAATTTCTTGTCTTAAAAATGCCTCAGAAAACATTCTAGAAAACATAGTACAGATAATTAATGCAATTGTTCGCTTACGGACACCCAGAGGATTGGAAACTAGCAACAATTATTGTCATTTCCAAACCCCACCAGAATCTCACCTTTCCGCAGAATTGGGTGCCAATAAGTCTCCTAATCCACACTAGCAAAAATTACAGAGCAAATAATCTTATCTCCCAACAACAACTTATCCCGTCGGAACAGTTTGGTTTCAACCGCAGCTTTCTACACAAAATTACTTTTGAAAATTTGATTATTTACACAAATGGAAAATTTTATTCTTTACAAATATGTAGAGAATATTTCTACTCGACTTTTCTCGACGATCCGTGGTTAACGTTTCCCAGTGAGTAGGAGCTTTTAGCATCAATAAGATCCATAAAATTTGACTGGAGCCTCTCTTCCACTTTTCGTTCTTTGTGATTCCAAACAGGGCGGATTTTGTCTTTGCTTTTTTCTCGATTTTTTTGCGCTTTTACGTGTTTTATTGAAATTTCGTATTTGATTAACAATAAATTGTTTCACATTATCGCTTTCGTAAGAATGCAGTGAAATGCTGACAAAAACTAACGAATTAATGAAAACAAATACCCTTAAAATATGATTACTTTCAGCTGCGTAGTTAGAAAAACTATAATAATTGTAGTTATTATAATAATGACGATTGTTATTGGTACTTTCGCGATTATGATGATCGTCATTGCTGTTGTTGTTGTTGTTGTTGTTGTAACTACTGTTATAACTTTCAACAGCACGCAAATACAGGCGCTGCAAACTGACACAAGCCAGCAGATGTAGCGTCCGCTGTACATCCGCCCAGCGACCACGATTTAGCAGCTTAATTACAGCATCTCGCACGCACTCAGTGGTCAAGAAGTGGTCCCCAGAACATTTTTGAGATCTTCGTTTCGTTTTCGGTGAGAAAGAACTGACGGCCCAGGTGAACGAATTCCTTCAGCGACAGCTGGCCGTCGCCGTTCTCATCTATCACAGCAAAAGAAATGGCAGCATCCTCGTCGGTGAGGCCGAGGCAGCGGAAGAAAAGCTTGTATTGCTCGATATCGAGATGGCCAGTGTGGTCGTAGTCAACAGCCTGCGGCAGATTATAGAAAATGGGAATTAATGAAATAATAGAATTAAAGGCACGGATTCCTTTTTTCCTCATTTACCTTAAATAGATAGGGCAAAAATCTTCCAATGCGCTTGGCCATTTTGTCATCATTCAACCGATGATGGAAATCGGTGAGCATCTGTTCAGCTGTCACCAAATTGTATGGAGTGATTTCACCAAATTGCTCCTCCCACGTCTGTTTCATGACCTCCAGAAATTCTGCTGACGTCTCTGGCGTCAAATGACCCAAATCTGTAAAACGCTTGGCCAACAGACTGAAGTCATCGAAAGAAATCACGCCGTCTCGATTGACATCCAGGATGCGGTGGAAGGTACGCATTTTACGCCGCCAGAATTCAGAGTCACCCTGCAGAAGATGAATTTCGATTGATTTTCTCAAATAACTAAATAGCTGCTTTTGCTTTCATGCATATATAAAAAGAATTTATAAAATCATTTTTCATTATCTGAAATAAACAAATCGATTATGCAAATTTTGTTTCGTATTAATTGTTTTATCTAACTTTTTCTGATCTTTTCAGTCTAAATTTGTAGGCAAATTGCTAACATGACTGCAAACCAATATGGTTCATGCATTTGCTTCATACAGTACGCATCAAAAGTGCTACGAAGGCCGTAGCTAAAAATCACAGGGAGCGCAGAAGTATAACTATTTCGCAACCAATGCAAATTGTTCAATTCAGCTTTGTTCCTTCAGTTATATTGCATTATTATAATTATATGACATCTTAGTACTTTATATTTATTTCCTTTCCAAATTTTAATGTGTTTTTGTGTCCAATGTCCGTAGTGGATGCAAATAGTGAAAACCAAGCAACATTTCTTAAACTGGCATGAAAAAACCAGTCGCTGTGGATCAATGTGTGTCCTGAGTCTAAAAATGCACATACAACGTTTTCCAAGTCATGTAGCTGCATTATATTAATTATTTTTCAAAGGAAACCAAGTCTATTTCCATGAAATTTGCTCGAATTACAAATATAGTCATCTGTTTTTACCTAGCGCACGTACATTTAGCTGTAAGAGATGCCAACATATTTCTTGGTAAAATTTTTTAATTTTTTAAAGTTGCATTAAAATTAATCAAATAACATGTTGTATGAAGCGTAAGGTAGACACATTTCTTCGGTGTATTTGGAATTCATTAATAAAATTTTGATTTCAGCATATAGATGACTTCTCTATCCCAACATACGTAGATAGATTATTTGTTAAGTTCAATCCGTGCGTTTAATTTTTTCGTATTGTTCATTAAACACAAGAAAAAATTATTTAAAAATGGTATTATTAAAACAAAATCACCTTATATTCTAAATTAATTGCAAAATGTAAGAAAAGCAAATGTATTCAATCAAAGAGAAATACAGCGCCATCTAGTAAGGAGTACCTTACATTGGCTCTCGATAATAACCTTAATTCTACAACGAATTTGTTCGTTTATGGAAACGTTTATGGAAAAAGGGAAGCTAATGAAATGCATTTAATTATTTAAACTGTGTTCCCGCTTACCCGTTGGAATTTCACGTCACGCTTTTGTTTGATTTCCTCATCGGAGTCCGAATCGCTATCACTGTCTGCTTCTTGCTTTGATGATGCTGTAGCTGGTTTTTTTGAAAACTGGCGAATGGTCTGCAGAAGTGCGTCGGTACCGACGCCGGTTTGTAATAATTTTGAGTAGGTGTTAGGAGTCAAAGTTGTTGTATGTGTAGTCTTGAAGCGTTGTGACATCAGTGTTGAACGCTAGTGCGCATAAAAAGAAAATTTTGGAAGTAAATGAGAAACTATTGACAAACATAGCGCTATTATAGACTAGAAATCGCTATCAAAAAATCCTATCTTTCTATAGGAAAGAAAGATGCTTAATTTTTAAAAAACAAATGTAAATTTTAGTCTGAGAAAAAAAATAACAGATGGCTGTTTTAGCAGCTTGGGAAATTTATTCCTCCTCATAAAAATTCCTTGATTTGCAAGAGATATTTTGATAGATAAAGATCATATTTTCCACAATAATTGTTGTGCGATATTAAATGGCAAAGTATTGCCTGGTTTTGTTTTTGGCAGTCTTCTTCAAACAAACGAACTTTTGTGGTGCACGTGCGTGGTAAACATCGAATTCTTGTTTGTTTTGGTTCCTAGCCATGATAAAAGAATAATTCTTATTTATAAGAATTAAGTAAGTAAGTATTGTTCAATTACGTTAATTATTGTAAATTAAGTATTGTTAATATTGATAGTTCAATAAATAGGCTAGAAAACACGTTGCAGCAGATTAATTTTAATAAACTTTTAAAAAAAAAAAACAGAAATTTAACCGAGGTTTAATTGGAGTTTTTCTCACATTCCAACAAGAATTTTTATCTTGGGCAATTTCTGAATTATTAGGTCAGACAGTGCCTAATTTTCCCATAATTCATTGAGATTTTCATAGGCTAATAACGTCTGAATAGAGAAAAGTCACTATTTTCAAAGAAGGCTCGGTCGTAATTCACACTATTAGCTGATGAAAATAGTATCAAAAAACTGTTGAATACTGTTTACTGTTTTTTGAAACGTTATGCAAATTAGTTCAGAAACAAGTTGATCTGTTTTTATACTCAAAGTTGCCATAACTAATGCAAATTAATGCTGACGGGAAAAGATGAAAAAAGCGGAACTACTTTATTTTTCGGTATTTTGGAGAATATGCATTTTGATTTTTATTAGTGTGAAGAGTTTCAAAGGTCACAATTAATTGTATTTTAGTTACATACTAAATATTGTTTATTACACTCGGTTTGACAGGTACAATTTGAATTTAAAAGTATTTACTTAGCTTTGATTTTTCTTATAAAATAAAATTCGAACTCACATAAGATATCGAAAATAATTCGAACACACATAAGATATCGAAAATAATTCGAATAATATGTAAATTTGAAAAAGGTGACGGTACATATACACAATTCTGTCTTCATATTACTTCTAACAATTTGAGAAAATCTAAAAAAATTCGCTTAAATGTCCAATCAAGTTTTCTAGATACTCCTTCATCATTTTGGCCCTAACATTTAATTTTCCTGTACCAAAATTCCACATCGCCAAGCACAATTTTTCGGTTGCACATGTTAAACGTTTCGAAATGATGAATAAATAATTACACTTGTCAAGATTGTGCAACAGATAAGATGAAAAGGTACCACCTACTTGTAGCAGGAAAACGTGTTTAGGAAATTGGTAGTTGTTTTATTTTCTGTTTTTTTAGCTGCTAGTTTTAATCAAAACTGACATCTTTACGACAAGCCAATCACATTTGTTTTCTAGAAATCTATAGGAAATTTAACGACTTTCTAGCTTTCTAGCTTTCAATTTCAATTTCAAAATAGCAAATCAAATTTCTTTATGCATTTCTATGGATAAGTAAAAACGCATAATTAAAAACATCTCTAATCTAGAAAAATGCGACCGCCGAATACGGTTTGAAATAATTAAGTAAACACTAAATTGTCTCACTTGTTCCACAATAAGAAATCAAATACAAGCAAAGCAAACAAAATAAAATCACTTTGGATGAACAGGTCGAGAAGCGATAGACTGCATGGTTTCGAAATCGGGATTGTACAACTACAAAGCATGCATCGCGCAGTATGGAATTTAGTAAACCTTATTTATCACCATATTTCGGCTGATAAATGTCAAATGGGTTTAAACTCAATTAAAGTAAAAGTTTAAACGATAAACCAAGCTGAAAATTATTTTGTGAATGCACGCTTTTGCTTTAATCCTGGATTAATAGATTTTTCCAGAAGTGTATATTACATTTTTTTTACGTGTTGTTGTATATATAATTGAATAAATTCAGTTTTTCTATTTGCTTTCCATTTCCATTTAACTCTTTGCATAATTTTATTAACCAATTATATTTTTTTTTTGTATTTCGATTTCAGTTCTTCGTTATATTTTCAATAGACTTTTTATAAAATCATTACTTACGCTGAAATCAATTTCCAGGTTTCCGTGAAGAAGACTCATTGCTGCAACAACATTGCGATCCAGAATCTCTCGTGAGGTCCTCAAAACGCTGCGGCTGACAATTGAAAAAGCCATTTTTTATTTAATAAAAGATCAAGTGGTTTTTTGTTAATGAACAGTTCACTGCTGCGTTTTAGAAATAGAATTGCTAGCTCAATTTTTGTATTTTATTTCAGAAGTCTTTCGGTTTTAGTCACAGTTCGTAAGCCTTTATTAAGAAATATATGTTTTCTTTTGCATAAGCTTTTTCTAAAAGTATTCACTGGTTTTTAGTTTTCCAAGTTTTTTCCACTAAAGTCAACCGTTCACTTTGGGATACGAATTGAATTTAAACGTGAACCGGGAACAAACGCTTCACATAGGCTGCAGCCAAAGCAAAGCAACTCCAGCTCGATCGACAACAAGAACGAGTCGTCCACACAAACACAAGCAACGCGCTCTGTATGCCTATGCAGAAATCAAAAACAATAACAACAACACCAGCAAAAGTTTTAATACGCTGCATGCGCTCGTACATATTTTATTGAATAGCATAAAGATAATTTTAACATATCAAAATGTGTTTAACCCAGCAGAGCAGAGTTACTATATATCGTGCATAAGCATAGCTAAAAATTATAGTTGATAACGCTTCCCAGTTATTCCCAGTGGTCATCTGATTTATTTTCTAGATCGTTTATAGAACTTAAACTGAGTTTTATATACGCCTAATAAATCTTAGATACAGTTTTGTGATCTTTATCTGCCAAATAACGGATAGGACTATTATATAACTGTACTTTATGAAAGTTTTTTTGCAGATTTTTGTAGTAAGATCATATTTACTTTTTAGTAAGACAAAAACAAGTTGATAGCATTGAAATTCCTGTATAAAATAAATTTAATCTTGATTATTATTTTATTGCTGATTATTACTTTATTGCGTAGTTTATCTCATTTTTCATTTCTTATTTTTCTTTTGTTTTCTTCTTTGTTTCTTTCTTATTTCCGCTTCTTTGTTTTAACAGGTAATTCTTGTTTTATTTTTCTTTCTTTATTTTTTCTTCTATCTTCACTTCTTTTCATTTTTCTTAATTTTATATTTTATTTTCAATATTTCACATATTTTATTGGAAATATTTTTCTGATACCTTAAATCCACCCTCAATCCATCCACTTACAGTTCCTGTGGTCCTCAATAACTGCAAGCTATTCACTTTTCTTACTTTGTTCATTTTACACTGCAATGCAAATGCACTAAATATGGCGCGTTTGGTATGCAAGAAGATACACACGACTGTACGTATGTAAAAATCTTTGCAATTGGACTTTAAACGTATTCTTGGCCCCGCCATGATTTCTTTTCCAGAGACAGCGGAACGAAGAAGACCAGGGAAATAATGAAGAAGTTCATTGCGTAGAACAATGAACTGTGTATAAAAATGTAAATCGAATGAGTTGTTGAACGTTTTAACACTTATAACGACACAATATGATAGAATGGGACTTCATAAGGATTTGAAGGCCTTTCTTCGGAAAGTTTTTTAAGTTTATAATTAGTGTTATTGATGATTCCTATAACGGAAACGCGGGGAAAAATCATCTGCCTGTACCAATAATTAAGTTTCATGGCATTACTTTTATTTTGGTTTATGTCCATGATACACAAACAATTTATGCAGATTATCTAATTTGTTATAAATAACAAAGTATTATAAATATAAAAAACAAATTATTGCAAATATATTTGTTATAAATAACAAATTATTATTTCGTTAGGTCCGCACGCGCCCGTGAAAAAGATAATTTCAATTTAGTTTCTAATTTCAATATTCGCATGTGTAAAAATATATTATTAAGTTTGTGTAATTATTAAGTATTGTATATGCATTCAAAATAAAAACATAATTGATTTAATTTTTCAACTATTTATAATCTTTTTATATAAATTACGTTTTAAGTTTTCCAACATATTTTTCTCTACTCTTAAAATTCTATAAAGTATCTATTTGTTTGTTTTTGATTTCTTAATTTGGTTTGCTAATTTCTTATTTAAAATTCTAAAAATGTTGTCGGCACAAACTTTTTTTGTCTTAGAATTTATTATCGGCTTATATAGTCTAAATGGCTTGACAAAAACACAACACCAATTTAATAAACAGAAGAACGCAAGAAAGCCAAACCAAAACAAGTTGCCAGAAAGCCGGTTTCAGTTCGTAATACGTAGCAAGATCATTTAAGCCAAATGTTAACCGAAGCTTAGCAAAAACCATCAATGCTAAAAAAATAAAAGTAATTATATTGAAAAAAGAAAACCGTAAAGAACGGACTGAAAATTGTTAAATTTTATGATTGCTTCTTAATATAATATAACGTGAAAAGTTTTAAAAAGCCAATAAGCCAGAAGTTTTTCTTCTCTAAATTATTTACAGACTAAAAAATTGCGCTTTTTCTCCAAGTGTATTTTAAAAGAAGAATTCCAAAATAAAAATGCTTAGGGAAAACGAAAGAGAAGAGATAAAAAAGTTTTAATTTCAAGGTTTCTAAGCCATTTCCGATATTAAAGCCGTATCTCAAATTCACGCACTGTAAGTAAAAGCGAGCTAAACCCAAACTTTGGGTTTAGCCAGTTTACTATTATTATTAACTATTTTTCAACGTGAACGAAATATCATTGATCTTCCATGTCAAGGTGAAATGGAAGACGTGCGCTTCGCACGTTGCAAACGAGTGCATAACTAGATGGTCTACATGACTCCACGCTTGTTTGCATTTATAAAACTCATCAGTGGGTCACTGCAAGAGAAGAGATGTAGGAGCAAAGCGGCCAAGCAGATAACTCTCCTCATTGTAGAGCACCGACAACTGTACACACAATAAGTAAATCAACTATTTGACCTGACAGATTAACTACTTATATTACTAGTTGCTTGTATACTAGAAGAACTAGTCTACTACCGGGAGAACTACTTGGTGGTTGCCCGCTATAAGTTGTGCAGTTGTTACTAGTTGAAAACAAACGAACAGACAAAAACGAGAATTAATCTTCACGAACGCATAATTAGTTACCAAAGCACTTTAGTTGCTTTAATACAGAAACTAGTAGCAACCAGTAACTGTCACTGGATTTTACTACAGGGTTTTCGTAAACAAACCAGCAGCCAAACAAATAAACCGACCTAAGAAACAAGAATTCTGTGTTGAACCGAAGTGGCTTTTTTCTGGTTTCACTCTCGTGTTGCTTTTGTTGTTGTTGTTGGTGGTGTTTGCATGTAAAAACTTATCGCTTTCAGGATGGCTTTAATTAGGTTTTTTAACTTCTGGTCTACGTGAGTTTTACAACGCAGCGAACGTATCTTCTGTGACACTTTTATAGCATTCTTTTTGTAAGACGCAAAATGTTTGGAGTTCTCAAAAGTAAGTGCGTATTTTTTTTTTAATTTTGATAGAATTGCCCTAAATAAATTTGATAGAATTGGGTGAGTTTTTCTTGTTACTTTATTATTATTATTCATTCGATTTATTTTATTTTATTTCATCCGATTTATTTTATTCTATTCTATATTATATTATTTCATTTTATTGGTATTTATGTGTTTTACTTTATATTAATTATTTTTCTTTAAATCTTATTTAAATTTATTTTATTTTATTTTTATTTTTCTAGAATTTTAATTTAGAGATATTCATTTTTAACATACATATCTACTCAAAACTTTATGCGTTTTATTTACTTCAATTGCAGTGGTTGCTCCACTTTTTGTGCTTATAATTTATATTCATTCAGGCGACGTCGCTCATCATTTATTTGTCACTTGTGAATTCGTGTATTCCCGAAGTCAATCACTTTCGTTTTTTCCTTGTTTACTAGAGAGTGGGAAAAAATAAAATCACTTTCCTTGCTTTTAGCTTGAACTGTACATTGTTTTTGTTTTGCTTCTTTTTTCCAGTTGGTAATTTTAAACGAAAAACATACACAACAAGAGCAAAAACAGAAGCAATCATAATGCGACTTGCTTTTGATAAGAGCTTCATTTTGTTATATTTACTCACAGTGGATTCCGTAATAGTGATTCGGGTGCCTAAATAAATATTTAGGCTTTCGGACGCAATCTTAATTTAAGCCCTTTATTCAATAAATCTCTGTCCTCTAAAGCCAATGATGTTCAAATGTGGCTCTCGATCAGTTTAGGAGTTATAGGCCTTTAAAGTTTGAAAATTAGTGGCCGATATCTCCTAAACCGTATGGCATATTATGTAAATCATGGTGTCATTTTAAAGGCTTTTTATTTCCCTTTTATTTACTATATGTAATAATTTCCTCAAAACTCAATACTTTTCGAGATACAATTTCTATTTTATTTTTTGCAAAATTTTAAAGACCCTGATTTTACCTCGAGAAAATACATTATTATTACAAGGAATTCTCAAAATTAGTGAAAAGCCGGATATTTTAAATAAAAACACAAGAAAAAACATTAATTATAATAACGACAAGACAAAAATTCATAGAAGAAACTTCGAGAAAATCAAGTGTCATTTATGTCCCTTCAAGAAATGATTGTCGTACTGGTAATATTCTTCTTGTGACTTTTAAGGAGGGTGGGTCCATTCCGAAAGCTGTTTTCTTCCCTCTCCTTGCTCCGGTCTGCTGCACCCGCGCATCACTTCGACACTTTCGATGCAGCTTGCTTCGTCCGCCTGTCTGGTTTAAAGGCCGTCATTGATTGCGAGCAATACTGTGTGCACAGACACACTGTTTCTGTTTTGCCTCGGGCGTGGTGTACTGATTACTCCGGTTTTGTGATAAGTCAACAAAAAGTCCGAAAAACACTTCCAGCACCCAACTCAGCAGTTCTCGCTTCTGTGGAAGTGACTACGTGCAAACTCGCGCATCCACTCCAAGCTTACTGCGGAAAGTGCACGGAAATTGTTTCCATCGGTCATTTTAATGGGGCATCAGGCGAGTTACGATCTGATGTTGATGTACAAAAAACTTTGATTGCCCAACCTTGCATATGTCATGGTCAAGCTGAATATTTCTGAAAGCTACTATAATTTAGTTATCATTAAATTTGCATATAATTCTTGAAAATAGAAACTATTTCACACAAACTTTTTTTGTACACAAATAATTGCCCTTTATTGATGTCATTTGTAT
Source organism: Sicus ferrugineus (assembly GCA_922984085.1). NCBI lineage: Eukaryota > Metazoa > Arthropoda > Insecta > Diptera > Conopidae > Sicus > Sicus ferrugineus. Next base: position 17,091,412 of record OV277351.1, read on the forward strand.
TACAGAGATTGAAATATCTACTTCTTTGGCATCCGATTAGATATTTATTTCAATATCCAATAAGATACTCTCACACCCCATTCCATAATATACTTCGTTCTACAGTCGGATATTCTTATTTCCGAATAGTGCGTGGTACGCTAGTTGGTTAATTGTGATACATATTTCGACTTATTAGAGTTCGGTTTCGAAACCGACATCTGTTTCGGTTTCCCTTATATATTTTTATATACTTTATACCACACACATATTTTGATATTTCATAAAATACAACTAACACTTAATAATATTGTATATTTTGGTAACTCACTATACCCTTCGGTATTTTACTAAAAGCCCTGAAAAAATCAACATCACCCTATTAAGGTATCTGATAGGGTATTGTGGTACCCTACAGATACCTTAATCAGTATTCTAAGAATGTGGCGTCGAACACATTATTACTAAATATTTTAAAATTCGACTGTTTAAATATTTTTGCACACTATTATTTTTGCATACAGTAGATTAGATAATCTGGATACTTGTGGATTAGATTCTTTGATATCCCATAGATATGATTAAAAGGAAATCTGAAGATATCTAAAACATCCAATGATCCCACTTTATAGTTTGGTATCCAAGCAAATTTCTGTCCCACAAATATTTATATTGAAATCTAAACTGCTTTTAGAAACCAGCTTTGTTTTTGTTTTAAGATCGCTAATAACCCTAATATTTTTCTCTGTTTTAAATTTTATGAGATTCTACTCCATTTTTACTTTTCTTTTCTGTACATTTCTATTAATTTTTCTTGTAATAATTAAAAAAAAATATTTTAGGATCGTTTGATCTCTATCAAACCTTCCACAGCCTACGTCGTTATTTCCAAGTACATGTTTTTAAAATTTTCACCCATGACCTTTCTATGTTTTCCACTCCCTATCACGGGTTTGCCGGCAAACATGCTGCTAAATGCGTTGTACTTGTTTACAAATAAAATTATTTCAGTGTTTCAAATTGCGTTGCTTAAATAAATATTTTGGTTGTTGACTGATATCAGTGTGTTGTACGTTGATATTTATGGACCAAAAACGCGAGTGTGGTTCTAAGTACTGATAAATAAAATTAGATTAAAAGTTTATGTGAACTAAAAAATGTGGATTTAAGTCAAAGCTTATCGAAAAAGCTTATCGTAGGAAATATAGTTTTTCAATTTATAAATTTACTTACTTACTTAAGTGGGCCTACAGTCCGGGTTGGACCTGGGCCTCAACCAAATTGCTTTTCCAGTTAGACCGGTCCGCTAACTGCCTTTAGTTGCGCACTCCAAGTTGGTTGAGGTCGGTTTGTTCTTGTGCGCACCACTTCAGCGAGGTCTTCCTCTACTTCCTCGACCATCTGGCAGATTCCAACAATCAGGCATACTTTCATCCGATCAAAATTTAGCTGATGAGTTGGTGCACGCTCCTTACCAAATCATCCCCCGCGTCTTTAAATAGCTCAACAGGAAGGCTGTCATTACCAGGCAGTAATGGGGTGGACGACAGTTTTCGCTGTTGGTGTCATTGTTAAATAGTTGGTTCCACCTGACAGTAATAGTTTGGCCATCATTGCCGTTTAGCAGTCTGCAGAAGTGGTTCTTCCATCTTCGCAGTACCACTGTGACTCTACCACGATTTTCCTTGTTCTTCTATACAGGATTCCGTTCTGGCCTTATGACCCTGGCATTATCGTTTTACTTGGTGGTAAAACTTCCGAATATATATAGATTTGCTTTATTTTAAAATAAATTCGGGGCTTATAGTAGAACTTTTGGTTATGGTAGAAAATTGTTTTTTGTATTCGGTTTCTTATTCTTCAAACGACAAAATCATACAATAGCATTTTAATTAGAGTTTTTAAATATCGAATACGGATATTCGGATTATTTTAAAACCAGGATATTCCAAATGTCGAGATTTATTGAAAATTATAAGATTGAAAATTTAAATTAGGCAAGATTAATGCCGTTATGTTGTTTTCGCTAAATTATTCTCTATTAATGATATTTTTTCTAAACCTCGAGATAAAAATGTTATAATTTCAGATGACTTTTGTGCACCATTTTTATATATATTCTTAAGTTTAAATATGCAAGTTTTGTGTATGGAAATATTTTATATAAATAGATTTTAAATAAAACGGTTCTCTATTTACATGTTAAATGTTAAAACTTTCAACATTTCAAGACCTTTTTAAAGTTTTTAATCAGTGTGTAAAATTTTTTAAAGCCCCTTTCCAGATTCTTTTCTACCAAAACTCCAGAAGGTCGCGATGCGAAGGATTTACAAGATTCAGTATTAGTGTGCTCGTTTTGTGATTGCGTAAGTGTAAAAATTGCCAGGAAAATAAAAAATTAAATTATGATGCGTTAGTAAAAAAGCATCACACTCAACCCATTGGCAAGCTAGTCAAGATTCCGGGTCGGGCTGCCGTGAAAAGAGCTCTAAGTTTTTAGTACTAAAATCGGATTTTTTAAGTATTAAATTTATTATGACTTTGTTTTATGAATTCTTAGAAGAAATGCATTACAACTATTAAAAATAATAGGGAGCTCGTTTAATTTGGCAAATCTTGATAAATTATTGAAATAGTTAAAATCTTCTATGGAAAACTACTACATATTAAGAACTTTTAAGAATTTTCAAGCTGGAAATTATGTTTATAAATAATAATAGTACTAATAATTCTATTTATCGTATAAATATATATTAGCACTGCTTCTATATAGAAAGTTTTCTTGACATAGTACTAAAATTTTTATTAGGTGTTACTACGGTACTGCTTTAAAAGGACTAAACATAGGGCAACTATAATACGAGTTTAGCAACGCTGAAAAAATTTATATGTTGAGTTTCTTGCTAGTTTGTTGTATTTGGACTAATTGGTGCCTAGAAGCGACGAAATCCTCTATTTGGAAGCAAAAGTAATTGGGTTCCTTTGAAGTGGAAGCTCCGCGGTCCAGTAGGAAATTAAAATTGGTGAATTCGCATACACTGTGTGCGACTTCAACAATTTTCGAGCTTACATATGACACAAAAAATGGACGGACATTTGGAAGTCTCGTATCTGTTTATCTCTGCTTTTTATGGAATATAAACAACAGCTGATGGCATTTAAATACAATTTTTTCTGAAATTTGTAGTATTTAAAAAATCGAAATCTAAGTAAATTAAAGGAAATAGGATTATGCAAGAACAATGAATTTGGAATTAAGCTCAAATGACGATGATTTCTTTGATTCCATGGAGAGGTGAGTAGGAATGATTTCCTTGGGAGTCCCAAGTATTATCGCTTCCCCATTCATCAGCCGCCCAAGTCTAAGTCAGTTATTTGGCGCTGCATCTACGCAGCGAAAAGGGAATTCTACCCTCAACAATGAGCCAACGAAACAAATGCCTGCGTCTCTGGCAGATGCAACCAAATCCTGGAGTGTCCATATGGCCAAATTGGTGACGGCCTACAAAGACAGCGCCACAATTGGAAAACTGGGTTTGGCGCTCCTACGCAACGCATACGAAGAGTACAAAATTGTATTGTATAAAACCAAAAATAATATTGTTGCCACTTGTACGCTGCGATCCGACAGTGAGACAACGAGATGCCTTTATAGGCAGCAGATGTATTTGCAGTTCTACGATGACACGAAAGTCTATTGGAGTCTGCAATTCGACAAACACGATGATGAGAAAGATTTCTTTAAGACACTAGCAGTCCTGGCTGTGAAAATTGTGGACATAGAAAGTAAGACAGAAGCAAAATTTTCTCTGGCTCAAGAGACGCAGAGTTTAGAAAATGCTATTCACGAAAACGGGAACGTCACCGTCACGATGGCTCTTGAAGAGTCGAAGACTTCGCTAGTATCACGTATGGCTAAAATGGGACAAAAACTGCCAAACTTGAAAGCACCTAGTAAGAAAGTAGAGTTTAGTGATGAATCCACCGACACCGAGGTAATCAGCACATCCTTGGCTGTGAACAACAGACAACCACCAGCAGTGATGCCTCGCAATAGCAGCAGAATGATAACTCAAAAGCCACACATCACCAGTGCGGTGGGTGTGTACAGCAGCCGGAATCTCCCGCTACAGATGCAGGAAGCGCAATTCATGCAAATAATGCTTACTGAGACTCGCACACAAAACACCGAAATGCGCATGAATATCAATAAACTAGAGAGCAAAATGGAAAAAGTTTTGGACAAACTTGATGCAATAACAGACAACTCCAGCGGCAGCACAAGCAACACCAATAAAGAGAATGAAATCCTGGAGTTAGAAGAAAAATTGCTCGCTGTAAAGAAAGAAAACTACAAACTTAAACAAGCTTTGGAGGAAAGCAAACAAAAGACACAGCAAAGTATGAACGCATTTATAGCTAAACACGAAAACCAGCTGCAGAATTTTGAAGTAATTTGTACTCAGGACTGGCACGAATTCGGTGAAGAATTACTGGCTAAAATAACCACATTGCAGGCTGATTTAAAGCAAGTGAACGCAAGAAATGAAGATCTTACGGTTAAACTCCGCGAAAAAATCCACAAGCTGGGAGAACAAAGCAGACAGCTGGAGGAGAAGCAAGATAAATTGGACAATTTAAGCCTCGAGTTGAGCGATGTTAAAATGGCTCTCGATAACCAGAACCGTATTGCAAACAAATTACAAGAAAACATGCAGGACCTGACACACAAACTTGCTGAAAAGCAAATCCGGCAGAGCTTAGAGACGAAAAGAGCTGTCAAGGATATCATGAACAGTTTATATAATAGCATTGCTTCACAACTGAGCGATTTACCGGCTAGCTCAACAAGCAATGAGCAGGTTTTAAGCATCATCGGCAAGGTAATCAAGTATGAGACACTGCAAGCGATGCAATAACACAAAAACTTCAAACATTCCATTTAAGTCTGTGAAGCGTGAAATTCAAAATAAAAGGACAGGCCGAGTTTAGTATTATTTAGAAATAAATTATCAATTGAATTTTTATTTAAAAATAACATTAAATATTTTCCTCAGCATACAATATTTTATTTCCTCAATCAGTGGCGGATCCATGGCAAAGCTACCTACCCGGTACTGTGGGTGGGTCCAAGTATTTGAAGAAGAGATTAACGACAATGCACTAAGAACGCATAGACGTAAGCACCATTTATAAATCAGGGGCCACGCTAATAAAATTCCAGTACTGCCAGTTAACTTTTTCGTCAAAAGACAAAAGGAAATTTATTGTTGTATAAAAATTACTTAAGACATCTCTAAAAAAATTCTTTTTACATTAAAAATTTATATTTACATTATAAAAAGTTTTACTGTGATGTAAATAGTCGCTAACATGAATTATTTCGTGAATAAAATTAATTTCAAAATGAATTTCAAGTGATATTGTGGAGTGGGACTGGTAACAGTAATAAATTCCAATATTTAGGTAGGAATAAATTTTTGATAAATGGCAAGATATTTAGTTATTGAAATAACACTCTTAAGCAAATATTATGAATTATGATTATCGGAGCAAATCTCATTCAAAGGAATCTCAAATCAAAGGAATTTCACGTTATATTATGGAGCAATTATGTAGAAGCAATAAGTTTGGTAACAATTAGCTAGCGATAAATAGCAAATGAAATGTTTATCTAAATAATTCTAGTAGGTATTACGCTCAAGAGAAACCGGAAATTAGTTAACTCCGCAGTTTTTTAGCACCAATTCAAAAAACAAAAAACCTATCACGAAAAATTGATTTGTTAACTCGCACTACAAAACAGTGACAAGAGATATTAGGTCACTCTGTATAAAACCCGTATTGAACAATAAGTTAATTTCTTTATGTAGGGATTTTAACATCCGAAGTCACCCATGGATCCGCCATTTCCCCCAAATGGTTTCTATATTACTTGCAAATTTAGATCACCTTCGAGAATTTAGCGCCCGTGTCGAAAGGAAGATTTAGTACTCCCCTTTACTGGATAATTCCTTTCGTTTTCGTTTACGCCTTACAATGGATTTCTTGGCACGCTTGTATTTGCCCTGTTTTTTCTTGCGGCGTTTGCATTCATCCGATCTACTAGACGAAGAAATCTCATTGTCGCTTGACAACGACTCAGTCTCGCTATCGCTGGAGCTGCTACTGTCGCTGCTACTGCCACTGTTTGACAACGTGTTCGACTCTCCGCTACTTGGTTTCCTACGATGCCTCTTTCTGGTGCTGGATGATTCCTTTTCCTCCCTTTCTGTTTTTTTTATTTTTTTGGTTTTTAATTTCTTTGCTCTCTTTGGTTTTTCCTTTTCTGCCAGAATTTCCTGCTCCTTTAGTTCTTTTATACGCAACTCCGTAAGCGGCGTTAAGTATTCCAGCTCCGAGTCACTACTAGTACTGTCCACATCCAGGAGGATCTCTCTGTTGGGATCCACCTGCATCTAACTCGATTAGCCGACTTAGGCGACTTTATGGGATCATCTTACCTTCAAGAAGTTCCTGCATTGATAAGTTAAGTGACCTGCGTAACCACACTTCTTGCAAGCTGCTCGCGAGGATTCCCTGTATAGATTAGACATGGTTCCGGTGATATCCTTTGTCCGATAAAAAGTGTCACCTTCCTGGCGAATTAAAATATTTATTCAGACTCCTGATACACCCTTCACCAAAGATATCTGCCTTCAACAAATAAAATAATTTTTGTTTTTGACAACAAAGCCTTGCCAGCTTAGAGTTTTCGTAGAATTTTTCTTGGAACGTATTTCATATGGGATGAAATTATGAATCATGAGGGGTTACATGACTTACACGATACGAGGTTCAGTTTAAATACACAGGAGTAGAATGTCTATATACAGTGAGACAATAAACGGAGTTAACTCATGACCATTTTGCGGCCCACTTTTATTATCAAAATCCATCCTAAATCGTTGTTTAGATTTCTTATGAAGATCTATTTTCTTTTCCTTACAAAATATGTGGTATAGATTCAGTGAAATACTTTCCCTGAAATAAATCTCTGATTAATTAAGGGTAAAACTTCTATTGAAAACATTTAATTCTTGTTTAATTTTTTTAATGTTTACTTTGCTATTTGAATTATTTTCACTTGGACTTCGGTACCCTTTTACCATCTGTGTCAGTTTCCGCTTCATGATAATAAATATATTCCTGCAATTCAATTCAGCTGCGAACTTTAAATTTCAAGAAATACCGTCAAACTTCTCCAAATTAAATAACAAGACATTAAATTACAGCGTCGGATGTTGGCTGCTTCTTTTTCGCTCTTACATACTTTCGGCCATCTGTGAATGTCGTTTAATTTTTAGTTTTCCCTTGGAAATTGTACGCATTATAATTAATTCTCTATTTTAGAAGAATTTTTTAAATGATAACTTAAATTTTTAGCCCGTCAAATGAGATTTTGAATTACGTGTTAAAATTTTTTTTAATGATATGACGTTTTTAATTTAGAAACGTGAAATTTTTGTTAGATTTTTTAATCTGTACTTTGCGAAAAAATATATTAGCGAAACTGTGATCTAAATATGCTATTAAAAACGAAGCAAGCAATATCTTAACAACTAACTTGTAATATTACATACAGTACATTTATATATAAAAGTCAAAATGTTTTATGGTGGGTGAAATATCTGGTACATTTCGGTAACTATTGATTATTTAATTACTTTTAATGGTATAACCCATACAGTATCAATCGATTGGAGCAATGCGTCGCATGCAACTAACTTTACCCCTTTTGAATTATAATATTAATTAAAATTATGACTTTTTCTTAGAATACGTTAGTCCATTTTTCAGTTCGTCTTCTACTACTTGGACGCTGCAACTCTGCACGGCTAGCTTTCTCTTAAAAGACGTCATCAAAATTCCGTCACTTGGATGCAGCAGGGAAATTTTTTGCAAAATTGTTTTGCCTGGTAAAAAATATAATATTAGCTTGTAATTTTAAAAATTAGGAGTTAAATTATAGTTTTGTATTTCCAGCTAAGTTCACCCAAAGGAGTTTATTAAGCTCCAACCAATAAATAGGCTTATCGTCTGTCTGCCGTGCACAGTGACACGCCCATCCATCCTATCGGGATCTCCTTTCCGTCAGCACTGAGCACTTTCATCTGGCACACCAGTGCGCCTCTTCGTCAGCACGGCAAACATGCAGCAGTCAGCATCAGCCAGCAGTCCCTTTTCGGCCTACAGTGATCGCGCACAGTTGGGGTTGGATGTGGAGTTCGGCAGTGATCCCGCGAGTGGTCACATTTTTCCGTCAGACTGCAAGCATGCGGATCTCAAGCAGATGCTGGACAGCAATAAAGACGGGCTTAAGCTGGAGGCTATGAAGCGCATTATAGGCATGATTGCTCGTGGCCGAGATGCTAGCGAACTCTTTCCGTCAGTGGTTAAGAACGTGGTCTCCAAGAACATCGAGGTGAAGAAGTTGGTTTACGTGTATTTAGTGCGCTATGCGGAGGATCAACAGGATTTGGCCCTGCTCTCTATATCCACCTTTCAACGCGCGCTTAAGGATCCGAACCAGCTGATAAGAGCATCGGCTCTGCGTGTCTTGTCATCCATACGCGTCTCGATGATTGTACCGATTGTGATGCTGGCGATCAGGGAGAGCGCTTCGGATATGAGCCCGTATGTAAGAAAGACGGCAGCGCATGCGATTCCCAAGCTGTACTCGCTTGACGCAGAGCAGAAGGACGAATTGGTGATGGTGATTGAAAAGCTGCTGTCCGATCGAACGACGCTGGTAGTGGGTTCGGCAGTGATGGCCTTCGATGAGGTAAGACTCTATGGTGCCACTTGATTTATGACAGCTTTTCATTTTATTTTTAACAGGTTTGTCCTGAACGTGTTGACTTGATTCACAAGAACTACCGCAAACTTTGCAATCTGCTCGTCGATGTGGACGAATGGGGCCAAGTGGTTATTATCAATATGCTGACGCGTTACGCTCGCACTCAGTTTGTTAATCCGAATGGACATGAAAGTGGAGAATACGCTGCTGATGGTCACCCATCGAGTTTTTATGAGGACGATGCAAATTCTTCGTATGACTCTTCGGAAAATGAGCATACAACGAAGAAGTCTCGCAAGAGAAAATCTAAGCGTCATTCTTCACCATTCGCCTCATCTACGTGTCACGTCGATTTGGATCATCGTTTGTTGTTGCGCCAAACTAAGCCTCTTCTACAATCACGTAATGCGTCGGTGGTTATGGCCGTAGCTCAGCTCTATCATCATGTCGCTCCTCGCCAGGAGGTTCAGATTATTGTTAAGGCGCTGATACGTTTACTGCGCTCGCATAAAGAAGTTCAGAGTGTTGTGCTCACCTGCATTGCATCGATGTCAGCGAAGCGTAAAGCCATATTGGAGCCACACATGAAATCATTTTTTGTGCGCACAAGCGATCCAACTCATATTAAATTGCTCAAACTGGATATTTTGACTAACTTGGCCACAGCGGCTAGCATATCGATTATATTGCGCGAATTCCAAACGTACATTTCGAGTAGCGATCGCTCGTTTGTAGCGGCCACAATTCAGGCGATCGGACGATGTGCTGCTTCTATCAAGGAAGTAACGGAGACTTGCTTGAGTGGCTTGGTGCACTTGCTCTCCAATCGGGATGGTGAGTGTTTTTTTACAGGAACTGGAAGATTCGATTTCGATTTGTGTTGATTGTTCTAGAGTACGTGGTAGCCGAGAGTGTTGTTGTGATTAAGAAGCTTTTACAAACTAAGGCTGCCGAACACTACGAGATCATCTCTCAGATGGCTAAATTGCTAGATTTCATCATGGTCCCCGCAGCCAGAGCTGCTATTATTTGGTTAATCGGTGAATACAATGAAAAGGTGCCAAAAATTGCTCCGGATGTGTTAAGAAAAATGGCCAAAACTTTTGTAGATGAAGTAAGTGATCTTCAGTTTTTGGAAAATGGTATAAATCTGATTTTGTTTACTGCTTTTCTCATTAGGAAAACAATGTAAAATTGCAAATACTGAATTTAAGCGTTAAATTGTATCTTACGAATTCGCAACAAAGTTCAATGCTTTGCCAGTACGTTTTCAACCTGGCGCGCTATGATCCAAATTACGATATACGTGATCGCGCAAGATTTTTGCGTCAATTTATTTTCCCCGCTAGTGGCACGGAGACAATTTTATCGAAGCAAGCTGCCCGAATTTTTCTAGCTGCAAAGCCCGCTCCGCTCTTGGAGAGTAAATATCGCGATCGTGATCACTTTCAACTGGGCTCGCTATCTCACTATTTAAGCCAGAGAGTTACAGGCTACAATGATTTGCCCAGTTTCCCGCAAGTTGCGCCAGATCCAACTGTACGCAATGTGGATGGTGTGGATGGTTCAACACAAGAGATGCCAACGGCAGCCACATCACCACAAAAACATCCTAGTAACGAAGCGCATAAAAATACAGTTAAAAAGGATAAAAACTTACTCTCTGGATCTGAAAAATCGTCCGAATACAGCAATTCAGGGACAAGTGAATCCTTCGATTCCTCTAGTGATTCTGACGAATCATCTTCGGAAATTGAAGAGGAGACACATAGAAAATCACAACCTACGCAAAACATGGCAAATCATATGACGAAATTAAATACAACATTAAATGAAACTGCTATCAATGCAAGCAGCGCTGCCGACTCAGGCACAGAAGACAGTGAATCATCATCGGGTGAATCAAGCGACAGTGACTCGGGGAGCGGCTCCGATTCTTCCCAAACTAACAGCAACAACAACAGTCGAAGCAGGCTAAACACCACCAGCAATCAACTGAATACAAACGAAAATCAACAACATAAGAATTCCAATACAAAGAAAGGAAATAAAGCTGCTACTGAAGAAGCTGAAATTCCGGAAAGGAAGAGTAATTTGGATTTACTTCTAGATTTGGACGATATACCGCCCGTGGGGCCAGTGATGACTCCTTCGTTGGGTGGCTTTCTTACACCAGGTGAATAAGTTTATTCGGGCCTTTTCATGTTCAACGTGATATTAATTTGTAAATGGTTTCATAGAAATTAAACCTCCTTTTTAAAATTAGAGTACAAAACTTTAACTAAATTGAGCTCATTGAGTTAAAAAAACGACAGTTCAATTGGAAAATATTTTTATCTGAATCTTAATTTTTCTTTCAAGATAGTAGAGTACCATATTTTAACTTTGAGATAAATTTAGCTTAATCTAAGTTTTTTGTTCTTTGAAGCCGATTCTAATTAGAATCAAATTTCGTATCTATTATTAAAACGATTTCTCGATCTTTCTTAGGAACTCCTTTTGGCGCTGGCGGTGTTGGCGGTCTTTTACCTCAGCTAGCTGCCAACGCTATAGAGCTCGCAGCACCATCTTATATTGAATTCAATTACAAGGAACTTCTGAACAAACTTTCTGGTCACGGCTTACAGTTGAATTATCGTTTTACACGCTCTCCTCATCTCTTCTCAGCAGCTATGGTTTCCATCGAGCTGCAATTCAACAATTTCTTTAACGATGACATCAATAACATACAGGTGGGTCCACGTTCCCTCCCTGCAGGCGTGCATGTGAATGAGTGCGCTCCCATAGCCTCGTTGCAGCCACTGCAAACCACAACCAGCGTGATGGGTGTGGATTTCAATGATTCCACACATTCCATTGAATTCGAGGTGACTTCAAGTGTCGTCAATGCGCGCATTTCGCTCAAGCCACCCATTGGCGAGTTGGTGCGTTCAGTACGGATAACTGAGCGTTTCTTTATGGAGGAAAGAACTAAATTGCGTGGCATGAATGAGCATCAAAGTTCTTTGAGTCTGAGAAAGACCGATGTTCCTTTGCAGTCTCTTAAGCAAAAAGTGTTCGAATGCATCAATGTGGCCCATATAACAGCTGCTACGAATGATGTGCTGTATTTTGTGGGGCAGACGATGTCCTCGAAGAGCTTAGTTCTGATTACACTGGATGGGTGCGAAGAGAAGGCGGACAAGGAGAAGACGTTACTGTTGACAGTCAACTGCGAGAAAATGGTCGTTGGTTCCATGATACTGAATGAGCTGCGCAATGCATTGAATGCAGCATTTAAGTGTTGAGAAGTAGAGTGAGGAAGAATCGGAAAAATCTAATTGGATTTTTGGAAGATATTTTTTTAATTTAAGTTATTTTTTTTCCATAATGTTTTCCAGCATTTATAATTTTTAATCACTTCTAAAGACAACGATTTCGGGGAAAAACCTTTTTAATCTTTCCTATAGTGAAACAAAAAATATAATAGATGTTATTTTCGCTTTTCATTTCTTACTAGTTTTTGAATACATCGAAATGAACATATTTTGAGTATATAAAATGTATACTTAAAAACATATATGAAATAAAGTATCGCCAAAAAATCAAATGTTTAGAAAACGCAGCGACAATTTCATTAAAGCCTTTATAAGTCTAAGTTTTGTTAATTTGCACTGTTTAGTATATTGTAATGTGTACCAAAATTAATATTCGACAAAACAGATTCATACTTTCATGCATCAAATTGACGCCCACATAAAGTGATTAATTTATGTTTGTTGAAACTATTTAACAAGTAATTCGTTAAAATTATTTTATGAGAACTTTCCGAAACTATTCTATTTTTTGCAAAAATGTACTCTTGTTGTTCCTTTTCTTTAAAATGTACTCTAACCTTAAAATGTTCTCTATTCTGTATCCTGTCCAAGTTGTAAACTTGTATCAACCAACTCTAGCTATTGTAAATCTATTGAATTTAATTTATGTGTGATGTCTTTGCAGCAATTAAGCTCTGGAGTAACTCATAATAAAAATATAAATAATAAAAATTTTCGAAAAGTATATTAATCTCCTTCGATGATGGTATAAATATGAACGAAAGTATTTCCTTAAGAAGGTTATAACAAAAGCTAACCTGAATTTAAACATAAAACTAAACTTTATGCTGACTACTTTTGTGTGTTTTTCCTTGTATATTTAATAAGAAATAAAAATTATTATTAGCATCTAATTTTTTTCATAATAGCCAATTCAGCTAGAAGTTATTTTTATGAATTTGTGTATTGAAAATACAGAAAATACTATTATAATGTAATAAAAACTAAACGTAAATTTATGCGCAATTATTGTTATAAACAGAACTGTAAATTGAAAATATTAATTAATCAATAAAATAAAGTGAACTAAAACGCTTTCATAGTAAGGTAATATTCGATGATGCGGTTTGCGTCGTTGTGTGGAAATTTTTGGCTGTTAAGCGTACTTTTAGAAGATATGAAACGTGTCGTCAGCTTTACCTTTTGACATTTGTCACAATAACAATGCAGATACTATAAGAGGTGGTAAGATGCCTTTTAAAAAAACTCATTAACAGCCAATATGTCAGAAGAGCAATTGATTGGAAAAATTCACCGTCCAGGATACTTCAAGAAATATTTAACCCTTTTCTTAATTACCTTGGGATTTCCCCAAAAATAGGTCCGCTGCAGTGGCCCAGTTTGCTACTGTTTTTAATATGCTCAAAGACTTCGGAGGGCAAGGTGAGGTTTTACTTTTTTGTTATGTTTACTTTTCTATATTTTAAGAAACAACATAGCAGGCAATCTTTAGTTGATTTGTGAAATAGAGAGAATATTAATTTCATTCTAATAATAAATTCATTGTGTAAAGAAGCAAATTTTGCTTTCGTATTACATTGAAAATTTTTGTGAGATAATAAATTTAAAGTTTAAAGCAACGATGGATCAAATAGGACCTCTAATTCTAAATTTCTTGAAGGATTGTAAGGACCCGACCACGGCGTCCGCAATTGTCAACCACGTCGCTAGTAAGCAAGGGGTGAGTAAGAAGAAAAAAGGTGGCGTCCTCTTTCCCCTAATTTTCATAGAATCATGCAAGCATGCAATTTACAATAAAATTCTATATTTCGCCTCCCTTGCTATCTTTTCAGGTGCGCCACAGCGAAATTGAACATTTGGTGATGGAGGCTCTGGATGTCGGCGTGCGTCTTCGATTTATTCAAAGCTCTAATGGGCGCTACTTTGTCGATCCTGTTGACGTGAATGAATTTTCGAAAATTCTGGGATCCTAGAGGACCGATCAAGCCGTCGCCGTCGCAGTCGCAGCAGGAGCCGACGTCGTCGTTCAGTCAAAATGCCAAAAATTTAAATGCCAAAACAAATTATTCGATCTGTGATGTAGATGTATTGAACGGCCGATTTTCAAAATGCGAAATAAAGGTACGAATCCAGCAAAAACTCTTCTTTTTTATTCATTTTACAACGAAATTGAAAGGAATGGATCAGAAGAAGCAGAAGAAATCGCAAATGGGAAGTGTGGACGTTTTTTTTGTGCATAATCTCGTTTTTCCTTCTACGAAACGAAAAATTCAGGCATTAATTTTGTTCTTCATAGAGAAAATTTCCAAATTTGACAAATTTTTCAAACTTGCAAAATTTTCTGTATAGAAAGAATATAATAGAATTTACTGTTGAAATTTTTGTGGGCGTTTTTGTAATGCATAATCTCGATTTTTCTAGGAAACGAAAAATTGAGCCTTAAATTTAATCGTTGCCTCGTCTTTTATTCTTAAGAGGCATTTATTTCCCTATTAATTTTTTTAAATTGAGGTGAAAACAAATATTTTAATTAAATATCTATATAATAAAGCAGAATTTCAGATATCGCATAACCTATCTTGGAAAAGCTGCGCGAAAGTTAAAGTCGAAACCCTCAAAGAAGTTGTTTTCATGGAAAAAATCTCATCTGGATCCCATTTGATCCAATTTTCTAGTGTTAATGATGACGGTGATGAGGAAAGCGTGTTGCAACAGCATCAGTTAAATCATCTATTAATATTATTGTTGGCGAGAGGAAGACGACAAAATTGAGACTCTCAATGACATAATGAGCTCCCAGAGAGGACTATCGTGTTCATTGTCAAGCCGTCATTTTAGCGGCTTCCGTCTTTCTAGTGTTAAATACAGCCTTGTCTAACACTATATTAACAGCATGGCGAAATCTCGTAAACATCGGATCTGCATATTGTGGTGAGAGCTTAATTGCTGCAATGCGAACCTGCGCAGATCGTATCAAATTTTGCAATCTGCCCAAAGTGTTCCTTCAAAAATTGTTGGAAGAAATGATTGAAAACCACATCAAGTCCAAAATGCGAATTGGAGGCGTAACTTTCAATTGCCACATGACTGTGCTGCAATGTTAAAGTTGAGTTAATGGAGTGCGAGAACGAGGTGCCGGTTCAGCTTCCCGGGGAGAAGATCTGGCGTCCGGCGCCTTCATGATGGTCTACGGATGATAAGCTGGAGCAATTCAACGCGGCTAAGTCGCTGGACATAAAACACCTGCTTTTGCTTCAGCACCGACGTCACTTCCGAGATGATTCCGTTTCATAATGTCTCCGGGGGCGCGACAATAAGGTTCGGGGAGCCCGAAGCAGCTGACGCTGACCACCATCACCTCGAGTGGCCCAACGTGCATTCTTTAAAAATGTTTTTTATGAAGTAATAAATTTTAAAGTCGTCATAAACTTTGCTTTTTATTTCGCTTTTTAACCTTCGCTTAATTAGTTGAACTTATCATTAAACAAACCCAAAATATGGCTCCAGAAGACAAAGATAAGAATTCAAGATATCGTTGAAAGGTATCAAAGAACAAAATCCACTGCAGGGTCAGAAGATCTAATGCAGCACAAAAACGCAGAAAGAATTTTCTCAGCATTAGAATATTTTATATTTCTAAGCTCTCGCCTCAGATCTGAGCACTGAGAAATCACGCAATCCTTCACTGCAAATCGAAAGGCTCAAGAAAAAATTTTAAGAAGCAAACCGACTTTGAACTCAGCGCTTTTCAAGAAGTTTCTAATTGTAATTTTATTTAATTTGAATTTTCATAAGAAAATAGTTTTAATATTAAAATCATTTTCTCAGTTTTTTTCTCTTACTATTCTTTAATTTTTAATTTATATTCCAGACAACAAATTTGGTTACGATTAATACGTCGTAAAATCGTAGAAGTTTTAAATTATTTATTTAATGTTTGCCTGCGCTTAAACTAATCGTATATCATTTAACTAAAATGTTACAATTAAATTTGTTTTGTAATAAAAATAAAGTTATCAGGATCTCCTCGAAAATAAGGAGATGATAAGGTTATAATTATGAGAAATTTTAACAGTAAAATGAATCCAACAATGTCCTTAAAAGTAAAGTATGGGTGAAATGGGATTTTGTCTAGATTTGAGCTTACTATAGACCGGTAGGATTATTTGATCCAGTTTGATGGAGAAAGAGCAAATGAATTAATGTTATTCCTAAAATTACAAAGGGAAGAACAAAATGGAAGGTAAAAAACGAGTGAATGTGGCATTGTCCATAGCACATCCACCTCAAACTCATTGAACATCTTCAGTTCCAAGTGAAGGAATTGTGGCATGAATGAGCATCAAAGTTGTCTGAGTCTGAGAAAGACCGATGTTCCTCTGCAGTCTCTTAAGCAAAAAGTGTTCGAATGCATCAATGTGGCCCATATAACAGCTGCTACGAATGATGTGCTGTATTTTGTGGGGCAGACGATGTCCTCGAAGAGCTTAGTTCTGATTACACTGGATGGGTGCGAAGAGAAGGCGGACAAGGAGAAGACGTTACTGTTGACAGTCAACTGCGAGAAAATGGTCGTTGGTTCCATGATACTGAATGAGCTGCGCAATGCATTGAATGCAGCATTTAAGTGTTGAGAAGTAGAGTGAGAAAGAATCGGAAAAATCTAATTGGATTTTTGGAAGATATTTTTTTAATTTAAGTTATTTTTTTTCCATAATGTTTTCCAGCATTTATAATTTTTAATCACTTCTAAAGACAACGATTTCGGGGAAAAACCTTTTTAATCTTTCCTATAGTGAAACAAAAAATATAATAGATGTTATTTTCGCTTTTCATTTCTTACTAGTTTTTGAATACATCGAAATGAACATATTTTGAGTATATAAAATGTATACTTAAAAACATATATGAAATAAAGTATCGCCAAAAAATCAAATGTTTAGAAAACGCAGCGACAATTTCATTAAAGCCTTTATAAGTCTAAGTTTTGTTAATTTGCACTGTTTAGTATATTGTAATGTGTACCAAAATTAATATTCGACAAAACAGATTCATACTTTCATGCATCAAATTGACGCCCACATAAAGTGATTAATTTATGTTTGTTGAAACTATTTAACAAGTAATTCGTTAAAATTATTTTATGAGAACTTTCCGAAACTATTCTATTTTTTGCAAAAATGTACTCTTGTTGTTCCTTTTCTTTAAAATGTACTCTAACCTTAAAATGTTCTCTATTCTGTATCCTGTCCAAGTTGTAAACTTGTATCAACCAACTCTAGCTATTGTAAATCTATTGAATTTAATTTATGTGTGATGTCTTTGCAGCAATTAAGCTCTGGAGTAACTCATAATAAAAATATAAATAATAAAAATTTTCGAAAAGTATATTAATCTCCTTCGATGATGGTATAAATATGAACGAAAGTATTTCCTTAAGAAGGTTATAACAAAAGCTAACCTGAATTTAAACATAAAACTAAACTTTATGCTGACTACTTTTGTGTGTTTTTCCTTGTATATTTAATAAGAAATAAAAATTATTATTAGCATCTAATTTTTTTCATAATAGCCAATTCAGCTAGAAGTTATTTTTATGAATTTGTGTATTGAAAATACAGAAAATACTATTATAATGTAATAAAAACTAAACGTAAATTTATGCGCAATTATTGTTATAAACAGAACTGTAAATTGAAAATATTAATTAATCAATAAAATAAAGTGAACTAAAACGCTTTCATAGTAAGGTAATATTCGATGATGCGGTTTGCGTCGTTGTGTGGAAATTTTTGGCTGTTAAGCGTACTTTTAGAAGATATGAAACGTGTCGTCAGCTTTACCTTTTGACATTTGTCACAATAACAATGCAGATACTATAAGAGGTGGTAAGATGCCTTTTAAAAAAACTCATTAACAGCCAATATGTCAGAAGAGCAATTGATTGGAAAAATTCACCGTCCAGGATACTTCAAGAAATATTTAACCCTTTTCTTAATTACCTTGGGATTTCCCCAAAAATAGGTCCGCTGCAGTGGCCCAGTTTGCTACTGTTTTTAATATGCTCAAAGACTTCGGAGGGCAAGGTGAGGTTTTACTTTTTTGTTATGTTTACTTTTCTATATTTTAAGAAACAACATAGCAGGCAATCTTTAGTTGATTTGTGAAATAGAGAGAATATTAATTTCATTCTAATAATAAATTCATTGTGTAAAGAAGCAAATTTTGCTTTCGTATTACATTGAAAATTTTTGTGAGATAATAAATTTAAAGTTTAAAGCAACGATGGATCAAATAGGACCTCTAATTCTAAATTTCTTGAAGGATTGTAAGGACCCGACCACGGCGTCCGCAATTGTCAACCACGTCGCTAGTAAGCAAGGGGTGAGTAAGAAGAAAAAAGGTGGCGTCCTCTTTCCCCTAATTTTCATAGAATCATGCAAGCATGCAATTTACAATAAAATTCTATATTTCGCCTCCCTTGCTATCTTTTCAGGTGCGCCACAGCGAAATTGAACATTTGGTGATGGAGGCTCTGGATGTCGGCGTGCGTCTTCGATTTATTCAAAGCTCTAATGGGCGCTACTTTGTCGATCCTGTTGACGTGAATGAATTTTCGAAAATTCTGGGATCCTAGAGGACCGATCAAGCCGTCGCCGTCGCAGTCGCAGCAGGAGCCGACGTCGTCGTTCAGTCAAAATGCCAAAAATTTAAATGCCAAAACAAATTATTCGATCTGTGATGTAGATGTATTGAACGGCCGATTTTCAAAATGCGAAATAAAGGTACGAATCCAGCAAAAACTCTTCTTTTTTATTCATTTTACAACGAAATTGAAAGGAATGGATCAGAAGAAGCAGAAGAAATCGCAAATGGGAAGTGTGGACGTTTTTTTTGTGCATAATCTCGTTTTTCCTTCTACGAAACGAAAAATTCAGGCATTAATTTTGTTCTTCATAGAGAAAATTTCCAAATTTGACAAATTTTTCAAACTTGCAAAATTTTCTGTATAGAAAGAATATAATAGAATTTACTGTTGAAATTTTTGTGGGCGTTTTTGTAATGCATAATCTCGATTTTTCTAGGAAACGAAAAATTGAGCCTTAAATTTAATCGTTGCCTCGTCTTTTATTCTTAAGAGGCATTTATTTCCCTATTAATTTTTTTAAATTGAGGTGAAAACAAATATTTTAATTAAATATCTATATAATAAAGCAGAATTTCAGATATCGCATAACCTATCTTGGAAAAGCTGCGCGAAAGTTAAAGTCGAAACCCTCAAAGAAGTTGTTTTCATGGAAAAAATCTCATCTGGATCCCATTTGATCCAATTTTCTAGTGTTAATGATGACGGTGATGAGGAAAGCGTGTTGCAACAGCATCAGTTAAATCATCTATTAATATTATTGTTGGCGAGAGGAAGACGACAAAATTGAGACTCTCAATGACATAATGAGCTCCCAGAGAGGACTATCGTGTTCATTGTCAAGCCGTCATTTTAGCGGCTTCCGTCTTTCTAGTGTTAAATACAGCCTTGTCTAACACTATATTAACAGCATGGCGAAATCTCGTAAACATCGGATCTGCATATTGTGGTGAGAGCTTAATTGCTGCAATGCGAACCTGCGCAGATCGTATCAAATTTTGCAATCTGCCCAAAGTGTTCCTTCAAAAATTGTTGGAAGAAATGATTGAAAACCACATCAAGTCCAAAATGCGAATTGGAGGCGTAACTTTCAATTGCCACATGACTGTGCTGCAATGTTAAAGTTGAGTTAATGGAGTGCGAGAACGAGGTGCCGGTTCAGCTTCCCGGGGAGAAGATCTGGCGTCCGGCGCCTTCATGATGGTCTACGGATGATAAGCTGGAGCAATTCAACGCGGCTAAGTCGCTGGACATAAAACACCTGCTTTTGCTTCAGCACCGACGTCACTTCCGAGATGATTCCGTTTCATAATGTCTCCGGGGGCGCGACAATAAGGTTCGGGGAGCCCGAAGCAGCTGACGCTGACCACCATCACCTCGAGTGGCCCAACGTGCATTCTTTAAAAATGTTTTTTATGAAGTAATAAATTTTAAAGTCGTCATAAACTTTGCTTTTTATTTCGCTTTTTAACCTTCGCTTAATTAGTTGAACTTATCATTAAACAAACCCAAAATATGGCTCCAGAAGACAAAGATAAGAATTCAAGATATCGTTGAAAGGTATCAAAGAACAAAATCCACTGCAGGGTCAGAAGATCTAATGCAGCACAAAAACGCAGAAAGAATTTTCTCAGCATTAGAATATTTTATATTTCTAAGCTCTCGCCTCAGATCTGAGCACTGAGAAATCACGCAATCCTTCACTGCAAATCGAAAGGCTCAAGAAAAAATTTTAAGAAGCAAACCGACTTTGAACTCAGCGCTTTTCAAGAAGTTTCTAATTGTAATTTTATT
The DNA here is from genome assembly GCA_922984085.1 of Sicus ferrugineus. Lineage (NCBI taxonomy): Eukaryota > Metazoa > Arthropoda > Insecta > Diptera > Conopidae > Sicus > Sicus ferrugineus. The sequence goes on from OV277351.1 coordinate 17,111,987, forward strand.
TAATTTGAATTTTCATAAGAAAATAGTTTTAATATTAAAATCATTTTCTCAGTTTTTTTCTCTTACTATTCTTTAATTTTTAATTTATATTCCAGACAACAAATTTGGTTACGCGTAATACGTCGTAAAATCGTAGAAGTTTTAAATTATTTATTTAATGTTTGCCTGCGCTTAAACTAATCGTATATCATTTAACTAAAATGTTACAATTAAATTTGTTTTGTAATAAAAATAAAGTTATCAGGATCTCCTCGAAAATAAGGAGATGATAAGGTTATAATTATGAGAAATTTTAACAGTAAAATGAATCCAACAATGTCCTTAAAAGTAAAGTATGGGTGAAATGGGATTTTGTCTAGATTTGAGCTTACTATAGACCGGTAGGATTATTTGATCCAGTTTGATGGAGAAAGAGCAAATGAATTAATGTTATTCCTAAAATTACAAAGGGAAGAACAAAATGGAAGGTAAAAAACGAGTGAATGTGGCATTGTCCATAGCACATCCACCTCAAACTCATTGAACATCTTCAGTTCCAAGTGAAGGAATTGTGGCATGAATGAGCATCAAAGTTGTCTGAGTCTGAGAAAGACCGATGTTCCTCTGCAGTCTCTTAAGCAAAAAGTGTTCGAATGCATCATTGTGGCCCATATAACAGCTGCTACGGAATGAGGTGCTGTATTTTGTGGGGCAGACGATGTCCTCGAAGAGCTTAGTTCTGATTACACTGGATGGGTGCGAAGAGAAGGCGGACAAGGAGAAGACGTTACTGTTGACAGTCAACTGCGAGAAAATGGTCGTTGGTTCCATGATACTGAATGAGCTGCGCAATGCATTGAATGCAGCATTTAAGTGTTGAGAAGTAGAGTGAGAAAGAATCGGAAAAATCTAATTGGATTTTTGGAAGATATTTTTTTAATTTAAGTTATTTTTTTTCCATAATGTTTTCCAGCATTTATAATTTTTAATCACTTCTAAAGACAACGATTTCGGGGAAAAACCTTTTTAATCTTTCCTATAGTGAAACAAAAAATATAATAGATGTTATTTTCGCTTTTCATTTCTTACTAGTTTTTGAATACATCGAAATGAACATATTTTGAGTATATAAAATGTATACTTAAAAACATATATGAAATAAAGTATCGCCAAAAAATCAAATGTTTAGAAAACGCAGCGACAATTTCATTAAAGCCTTTATAAGTCTAAGTTTTGTTAATTTGCACTGTTTAGTATATTGTAATGTGTACCAAAATTAATATTCGACAAAACAGATTCATACTTTCATGCATCAAATTGACGCCCACATAAAGTGATTAATTTATGTTTGTTGAAACTATTTAACAAGTAATTCGTTAAAATTATTTTATGAGAACTTTCCGAAACTATTCTATTTTTTGCAAAAATGTACTCTTGTTGTTCCTTCTCTTTAAAATGTACTCTAACCTTAAAATGTTCTCTAACCTTAAAATGTTCTCTATTCTGTATCCTGTCCAAGTTGTAAACTTGTATCAACCAACTCTAGCTATTGTAAATCTATTGAATTTAATTTATGTGTGATGTCTTTGCAGCAATTAAGCTCTGGAGTAACTCATAATAAAAATATAAATAATAAAAATTTTCGAAAAGTATATTAATCTCCTTCGATGATGGTATAAATATGAACGAAAGTATTTCCTTAAGAAGGTTATAACGAAAGCTAACCTGAATTTAAACATAAAACTAAACTTTATGCTGACTACTTTTGTGTGTTTTTCCTTGTATATTTAATAAGAAATAAAAATTATTATTAGCATCTAATTTTTTTCATAATAGCCAATTCAGCTAGAAGTTATTTTTATGAATTTGTGTATTGAAAATACAGAAAATACTATTATAATGTAATAAAAACTAAACGTAAATTTATGCGCAATTATTGTTATAAACAGAACTGTAAATTGAAAATATTAATTAATCAATAAAATAAAGTGAACTAAAACGCTTTCATAGTAAGGTAATATTCGATGATGCGGTTTGCGTCGTTGTGTGGAAATTTTTGGCTGTTAAGCGTACTTTTAGAAGATATGAAACGTGTCGTCAGCTTTACCTTTTGACATTTGTCACAATAACAATGCAGATACTATAAGAGGTGGTAAGATGCCTTTTAAAAAAACTCTTTAACAGCTAATATGTCAGAAGAGCAATTGATTGGAAAAATTCACCGTCCAGGATACAACTTGCGAAACTCGAGAAACTCGTACAAAACTTATGTTCTGTAGATATTCCAGAAAACAACTTGCGATGGGATTTTTTTGGCCTCAAGAGAAAACTCACAGAGACCACTTCAAGAAATATTTAACCCTTTTCTTAATTACCTTGGGATTTCCCCAAAAATAGGTCCGCTGCAGTGGCCCAGTTTGCTACTGTTTTTAATATGCTCAAAGACTTCGGAGGGCAAGGTGAGGTTTTACTTTTTTGTTATGTTTACTTTTCTATATTTTAAGAAACAACATAGCAGGCAATCTTTAGTTGATTTGTGAAATAGAGAGAATATTAATTTCATTCTAATAATAAATTCATTGTGTAAAGAAGCAAATTTTGCTTTCGTATTACATTGAAAATTTTTGTGAGATAATAAATTTAAAGTTTAAAGCAACGATGGATCAAATAGGACCTCTAATTCTAAATTTCTTGAAGGATTGTAAGGACCCGACCACGGCGTCCGCAATTGTCAACCACGTCGCTAGTAAGCAAGGGGTGAGTAAGAAGAAAAAAGGTGGCGTCCTCTTTCTCCTAATTTTCATAGAATCATGCAAGCATGCAATTTACAATAAAATTCTATATTTCGCCTCCCTTGCTATCTTTTCAGGTGCGCCACAGCGAAATTGAACATTTGGTGATGGAGGCTCTGGATGTCGGCGTGCGTCTTCGATTTATTCAAAGCTCTAATGGGCGCTACTTTGTCGATCCTGTTGACGTGAATGAATTTTCGAAAATTCTGGGATCCTAGAGGACCGATCAAGCCGTCGCCGTCGCAGTCGCAGCAGGAGCCGACGTCGTCGTTCAGTCAAAATGCCAAAAATTTAAATGCCAAAACAAATTATTCGATCTGTGATGTAGATGTATTGAACGGCCGATTTTCAAAATGCGAAATAAAGGTACGAATCCAGCAAAAACTCTTCTTTTTTATTCATTTTACAACGAAATTGAAAGGAATGGATCAGAAGAAGCAGAAGAAATCGCAAATGGGAAGTGTGGACGTTTTTTTTGTGCATAATCTCGTTTTTCCTTCTACGAAACGAAAAATTCAGGCATTAATTTTGTTCTTCATAGAGAAAATTTCCAAATTTGACAAATTTTTCAAACTTGCAAAATTTTCTGTATAGAAAGAATATAATAGAATTTACTGTTGAAATTTTTGTGGGCGTTTTTGTAATGCATAATCTCGATTTTTCTAGGAAACGAAAAATTGAGCCTTAAATTTAATCGTTGCCTCGTCTTTTATTCTTAAGAGGCATTTATTTCCCTATTAATTTTTTTAAATTGAGGTGAAAACAAATATTTTAATTAAATATCTATATAATAAAGCAGAATTTCAGATATCGCATAACCTATCTTGGAAAAGCTGCGCGAAAGTTAAAGTCGAAACCCTCAAAGAAGTTGTTTTCATGGAAAAAATCTCATCTGGATCCCATTTGATCCAATTTTCTAGTGTTAATGATGACGGTGATGAGGAAAGCGTGTTGCAACAGCATCAGTTAAATCATCTATTAATATTATTGTTGGCGAGAGGAAGACGACAAAATTGAGACTCTCAATGACATAATGAGCTCCCAGAGAGGACTATCGTGTTCATTGTCAAGCCGTCATTTTAGCGGCTTCCGTCTTTCTAGTGTTAAATACAGCCTTGTCTAACACTATATTAACAGCATGGCGAAATCTCGTAAACATCGGATCTGCATATTGTGGTGAGAGCTTAATTGCTGCAATGCGAACCTGCGCAGATCGTATCAAATTTTGCAATCTGCCCAAAGTGTTCCTTCAAAAATTGTTGGAAGAAATGATTGAAAACCACATCAAGTCCAAAATGCGAATTGGAGGCGTAACTTTCAATTGCCACATGACTGTGCTGCAATGTTAAAGTTGAGTTAATGGAGTGCGAGAACGAGGTGCCGGTTCAGCTTCCCGGGGAGAAGATCTGGCGTCCGGCGCCTTCATGATGGTCTACGGATGATAAGCTGGAGCAATTCAACGCGGCTAAGTCGCTGGACATAAAACACCTGCTTTTGCTTCAGCACCGACGTCACTTCCGAGATGATTCCGTTTCATAATGTCTCCGGGGGCGCGACAATAAGGTTCGGGGAGCCCGAAGCAGCTGACGCTGACCACCATCACCTCGAGTGGCCCAACGTGCATTCTTTAAAAATGTTTTTTTATGAATTTTTATAAGTTTTAAAGTCGTCATAAACTTTGCTTTTTATTTCGCTTTTTAACCTTCGCTTAATTAGTTGAACTTATCATTAAACAAACCCAAAATATGGCTCCAGAAGACAAAGATAAGAATTCAAGATATCGTTGAAAGGTATCAAAGAACAAAATCCACTGCAGGGTCAGAAGATCTAATGCAGCACAAAAACGCAGAAAGAATTTTCTCAGCATTAGAATATTTTATATTTCTAAGCTCTCGCCTCAGATCTGAGCACTGAGAAATCACGCAATCCTTCACTGCAAATCGAAAGGCTCAAGAAAAAATTTTAAGAAGCAAACCGACTTTGAACTCAGCGCTTTTCAAGAAGTTTCTAATTGTAATTTTATTTAATTTGAATTTTCATAAGAAAATAGTTTTAATATTAAAATCATTTTCTCAGTTTTTTTCTCTTACTATTCTTTAATTTTTAATTTATATTCCAGACAACAAATTTGGTTACGATTAATACGTCGTAAAATCGTAGAAGTTTTAAATTATTTATTTAATGTTTGCCTGCGCTTAAACTAATCGTATATCATTTAACTAAAATGTTACAATTAAATTTGTTTTGTAATAAAAATAAAGTTATCAGGATCTCCTCGAAAATAAGGAGATGATAAGGTTATAATTATGAGAAATTTTAACAGTAAAATGAATCCAACAATGTCCTTAAAAGTAAAGTATGGGTGAAATGGGATTTTGTCTAGATTTGAGCTTACTATAGACCGGTAGGATTATTTGATCCAGTTTGATGGAGAAAGAGCAAATGAATTAATGTTATTCCTAAAATTACAAAGGGAAGAACAAAATGGAAGGTAAAAAACGAGTGAATGTGGCATTGTCCATAGCACATCCACCTCAAACTCATTGAACATCTTCAGTTCCAAGTGAAGGAATTGTGGCATGAATGAGCATCAAAGTTGTCTGAGTCTGAGAAAGACCGATGTTCCTCTGCAGTCTCTTAAGCAAAAAGTGTTCGAATGCATCAATGTGGCCCATATAACAGCTGCTACGAATGATGTGCTGTATTTTGTGGGGCAGACGATGTCCTCGAAGAGCTTAGTTCTGATTACACTGGATGGGTGCGAAGAGAAGGCGGACAAGGAGAAGACGTTACTGTTGACAGTCAACTGCGAGAAAATGGTCGTTGGTTCCATGATACTGAATGAGCTGCGCAATGCATTGAATGCAGCATTTAAGTGTTGAGAAGTAGAGTGAGAAAGAATCGGAAAAATCTAATTGGATTTTTGGAAGATATTTTTTTAATTTAAGTTATTTTTTTTCCATAATGTTTTCCAGCATTTATAATTTTTAATCACTTCTAAAGACAACGATTTCGGGGAAAAACCTTTTTAATCTTTCCTATAGTGAAACAAAAAATATAATAGATGTTATGTTCGCTTTTCATTTCTTACTAGTTTTTGAATACATCGAAATGAACATATTTTGAGTATATAAAATGTATACTTAAAAACATATATGAAATAAAGTATCGCCAAAAAATCAAATGTTTAGAAAACGCAGCGACAATTTCATTAAAGCCTTTCTAAGTCTAAGTTTTGTTAATTTGCACTGTTTAGTATATTGTAATGTGTACCAAATTTAATATTCGACAAAACAGATTCATACTTTCATGCATCAAATTGACGCCCACATAAAGTGACTAATTTATGTTTGTTGAAACTATTTAACAAGTAATTCGTTTAAAATTATTTTATGAAAACTTTCCGAAACTATTCTATTTTTTGCAAAAATGTACTCTTGTTGTTCCTTTTCTTTAAAATGTACTCTAACCTTAAAATGTTCTCTATTCTGTATCCTGTCCAAGTTGTAAACTTGTATCAACCAACTCTAGCTATTGTAAATCTATTGAATTTAATTTATGTGTGATGTCTTTGCAGCAATTAAGCTCTGGAGTAACTCATAATAAAAATATAAATAATAAAAATTTTCGAAAAGTATATTAATCTCCTTCGATGATGGTATAAATATGAACGAAAGTATTTCCTTAAGAAGGTTATAACAAAAGCTAACCTGAATTTAAACATAAAACTAAACTTTATGCTGACTACTTTTGTGTATTTTTCCTTGTATATTTAATAAGAAATAAAAATTATTATTAGCATCTAATTCTTTTCATAATAGCCAATTCAGCTAGAAGTTATTTTTATGAATTTGTGCATTGAAAATACAGAAAATACTATTATAATGTAATAAAAACTAAACGTAAATTTATGCGCAATTATTGTTATAAACAGAACTGTAAATTGAAAATATTAATTAATCAATAAAATAAAGTGAACTAAAACGCTTTCATAGTAAGGTAATATTCGATGATGCGGTTTGCGTCGTTGTGTGGAAATTTTTGGCTGTTAAGCGTACTTTTAGAAGATATGAAACGTGTCGTCAGCTTTACCTTTTGACATTTGTCACAATAACAATGCAGATACTATAAGGGGTGGTAAGATGCCTTTTAAAAAAACTCATTAACAGCCAATATGTCAGAAGAGCAATTGATTGGAAAAATTCACCGTCCAGGATACAACTTGCGAAACTCGAGAAACTCGTACAAAACTTATGTTCTGTAGATATTCCAGAAAACAACTTGCGATGGGATTTTTTTGGCCTCAAGAGAAAACTCACAGAGACCACTTCAAGAAATATTTAACCCTTTTCTTAATTACCTTGGGATTTCCCCAAAAATAGGTCCGCTGCAGTGGCCCAGTTTGCTACTGTTTTTAACATGCTCAAAGACTTCGGAGGGCAAGGTGAGGTTTTACTTTTTTGTTATGTTTACTTTTCTATATTTTAAGAAACAACATAGCAGGCAATCTTTAGTTGATTTGTCAAATAGAGAGAATATTAATTTCATTCTAATAATAAATTCATTGTGTAAAGAAGCAAATTTTGCTTTCGTATTACATTGAAAATTTTTGTGAGATAATAAATTTAAAGTTTAAAGCAACGATGGATCAAATAGGACCTCTAATTCTAAATTTCTTGAAGGCTTGTAAGGACCCGACCACGGCGTCCGCAATTGTCAACCACGTCGCTAGTAAGCAAGGGGTGAGTAAGAAGAAAAAAGCTGGCGTCCTCCTTCGCCTAATTTTCATAGAATCATGCAAGCATGCAATTTACAATAAAATTCTATATTTCGCCTCCCTTGCTATCTTTTCAGGTGCGCCACAGCGAAATTGAACATTTGGTGATGGAGGCTCTGGATGTCGGCGTGCGTCTTCGATTTATTCAAAGCTCTAATGGGCGCTACTTTGTCGATCCTGTTGACGTGAATGAATTTTCGAAAATTCTGGGATCCTAGAGGACCGATCAAGCCGTCGCCGTCGCAGTCGCAGCAGGAGCCGACGTCGTCGTTCAGTCAAAATGCCAAAAATTTAAATGCCAAAACAAATTATTCGATCTGTGATGTAGATGTATTGAACGGCCGATTTTCAAAATGCGAAATAAAGGTACGAATCCAGCAAAAACTCTTCTTTTTTATTCATTTTACAACGAAATTGAAAGGAATGGATCAGAAGAAGCAGAAGAAATCGCAAATGGGAAGTGTGGACGTTTTTTTTGTGCATAATCTCGTTTTTCCTTCTACGAAACGAAAAATTCAGGCATTAATTTCGTTTTTCATAGAGAAAATTTCCAAATTTGACAAATTTTTCAAACTTGCAAAATTTTTTGTATAGAAAGAATATAATAGAATTTACTGTTGAAATTTTTGGGGGCGTTTTTGTAATGCATAATCTCGATTTTTCTAGGAAACGAAAAATTGAGCCTTAAATTTAATCGTTGCCTCGTCTTTTATTCTTAAGAGGCATTTATTTCCTTATTAATTTTTTTAAATTGAGGTGAAAACAAATATTTTAATTAAATAGCTATATAATAAAGCAGAATTTCAGATATCGCATAACATCTTGGAAAAGCTGCGCGAAAGTTAAAGTCGAAACCCTCAAAGAAGTTGTTTTCATGGAAAAAAATCTCATCTGGATCCCATTTGATCCGATTTTCTAGTGTTAATGATGACGGTGATGAGGAAAGCGTGTTGCAACAGCATCAGTTAAATCATCTATTAATATTATTGTTGGAGAGAGGAAGACGACAAAATTGAGACTCTCAATGACATAATGAGCTCCCAGAGAGGACTATCGTGTTCATTGTCAAGCCGTCATTTTAGCGGCTTCCGTCTTTCTAGTGTTAAATACAGCCTTGTCTAACACTATATTAACAGCATGGCGAAATCTCGTAAACATCGGATCTGCATAGTGTGCTGAGAGCTTAATTGCTGCAATGCGAACCTGCGCAGATCGTATCAAATTTTGCAATCTGCCCAAAGTGTTCCTTCAAAAATTGTTGGAAGAAATGATTGAAAACCACATCAAGTCCAAAATGCGAATTGGAGGCGTAACTTTCAATTGCCACATGACTGTGCTGCAATGTTAAAGTTGAGTTAATGGAGTGCGAGAACGAGGTGCCGGTTCAGCTTCCCGGGGAGAAGATCTGGCGTCCGGCGCCTTCATGATGGTCTACGGATGATAAGCTGGAGCAATTCAACGCGGCTAAGTCGCTGGACATAAAACACCTGCTTTTGCTTCAGCACCGACGTCACTTCCGAGATGATTCCGTTTCATAATGTCTCCGGGGGCGCGACAATAAGGTTCGGGGAGCCCGAAGCAGCTGACGCTGACCACCATCACCTCGAGTGGCCCAACGTGCATTCTTTAAAAATGTTTTTTTATGAATTTTTATAAGTTTTAAAGTCGTCATAAACTTTGCTTTTTATTTCGCTTTTTAACCTTCGCTTAATTAGTTGAACTTATCATTAAATAAACCCAAAATATGGCTCCAGAAGACAAAGATAAGAATTCAAGATATCGTTGAAAGGTATCAAAGAACAAAATCCACTGCAGGGTCAGAAGATCTAATGCAGCACAAAAACGCAGAAAGAATTTTCTCAACATTAGAATATTTTATATTTCTAAGCTCTCGCCTCAGATCTGAGCACTGAGAAATCACGCAATCCTTCACTGCAAATCAAAAGGCTCAAGAAAAAATTTTAAGAAGCAAACTGACTTTGAACTCAGCGCTTTTCAAGAAGTTTCTAATTGTAATTTTATTTAATTTGAATTTTTATAAGAAAATAGTTTTAATATTCAAACCATTTTCTCTGTTTTTTTTCTTACTATTCTTTAATTTTTAATTTATATTCCAGACAACAAATTTGGTTACGATTAATTCGTCGTAAAATCTAACTATCACTAAGTTTTGACAGAATAATAGTTTATTCTTACGTAATTTATATAATATATCATTTAACTAAAATGTTACAATTAAATTTCATTAATTTTCCAGTAATATTAACATCATAATAAAACAGCATGTGATGTCAAAGTGAAGTTTTAAAATTTATTTTCAGTTCAAAACAATACGGCGAGTATTCTGCAGTCATGCTAACAACAACAAAGATTCGATTCGAAAGCAGCGAAATGAAGTAGTGAATGAATTCGTAGCTGTCGACACGTGCTGAGTTGCTGCCGAAGTTCAAACAATGAATAGCAGAGGAATTATTTTTTCTTTCCTTTTCTTTTGCTATGCCGAACAAAACTGGTCAATGGCAGGAAGAAAAGGCAAGGCAAAAATGCAAATGAACGTGCAAATGAAATTAGTGACAAATTTAAAATAAAATAAGGATAAAAGCATTAGAAGAAAATAAAAGAACATTTAAAAAATTACGCTAATTAATATGCAATAAATTTTCTCTTTAATTATCCTTTAAATATTGCCGAAATTTGTTTCTCAAGGTGTTTTTTTTTCATTATAGTATTGCTTTAAATTTCACTACTGTTTGGTTGGCACTTTCAATACTTTGTGCGAAGTTTTAAAAATTGCTGACCGCTTTCATTTTTATAACTTGTTTTTGGTTTTTACCGTTTCTTCTTGTTTTTCTTGTTATTGTTGGTGCCATTTGAGTACTCTATGAAATTTTTGGTGAAGTCATGTCAGTCATGTCAATATTTGGCATTCGTTATGTGTTTTTGTTGCTCTTCATACTTTCACTTGTGTTTTTTTCGGTCTTCTGTTTTAAACTCTCGGTTTATGTTTTCATTTTCATTATTTTTAAAAATCATAAACTCTTATGGTATTCAGCAAACTATATAATTTCGATTAGATAATGAATGTTAAACACTGTGAGACTCTTACTGTTTAGTAGATATCATTACGAAACTGAGCGGACACCGACTACACTATCTCTAGTCCAAGTAGGATCTCCCGTAGTATGGGCGTCGAAGACCAGAAGCTACGACATCATTTCACTTAACGTTCATCGCCACCACTGGAGAAGCACGGATAACTCCTCCACCATTCAAGCCGTGGTGAACATCCGCCATCCAGAGGTCATAATCGTCCTTATGAGGAATCCTATCACACAAAACCATTAGAAAATCAAAATTATTTAGGAAAATCTAAATTAAACACACACACAGCATTACAACAAATTGGACCCATTTACAACAATAGTATATTTAAGTTAAAATTCTCCTTAATAATTAATTAACATTAGATCTTGAAACTTTTATAACTTATATGAATAAAAACCCCATCAGTGGAACAACGAATTATCGATGACTTTTAAATATAAAAGTCACAAAATAACTCTTATAAAAGATTTAAAAATTAGCGATGACTTTTTAAAAATAAAAGTCTCAAAATAACTCTTATAAAAGACTTAAAAACTATCGATGACTTTTGAAAATAAAAGTCTTTAAAGACTTTTAACTTTAATTTCTAAATGTAAAAGTTGAGCGAAATCTTTTGTTTAAAGAAATTAAAGAAATAAAAGTTAAAAGTTGACTTTTACTTAAAGATTCATTTGAGTAAGTTATTTTCAGGCTCAGAATTAAAACGAAGTAAGTTAAATAATATTATTGGAAATGACAATTTTGAATGCTGAGTGTCCTCATTGCTCTTCCTGTTTCTTAACTGCTTCGTAAATTATTAGTCTTCACCTTAACCTCGGCTACCATCAAATTGACAAAATTACAAGAAAGCAGGAAAAAACACAAGAAAACGAAAAACCTACGCAGCGCGGTGCACGTAAAGTAGTCTTGGGTGTTCAGGGCCAACTGCTGAGGTGATGGCAACCTTTCTTGTTGTTGTTGTTGCTGTTGTTGTTGTTGTTGTTGTTGCTGTTGTTGTTGTTGTTGCTGTTGTTGTTGCTGCTGTTGTTGTTATTATTATTGTGGTTGCTGGTAGCCAATGAATTATTTAGAGGCAGCTTCTTGATGCAATCGCTGCTGAGTGCAGCAGCTACCGCCAGCCACTGCATCAAATGCTGCCAATGCTGCCACAGCTACTTCTTCAGCGTCATCATTGCTGGTGTGGTCGTTGTTGTTGTTGCTGGTTTTATTATTGCTGTTGTAGTTGTTATTTGCTGGTAATCTTTTGTGTTGTTGCTTGTAATCAAGTGTGAACCTCAGTTGCCTATTTAATTTACAATATTTCTTTATTTTTACTATTGTATTCATTTTTTTGTGTTGTAGTTGCTGTGTTTGTGGTGAGATTAGTTTTTCCTTCGTTTTGCTTTGAAAATCCATCTTAAGGTTTCAGCTATTCAGCACAAGTTCAGCAACTACAAGTTCGTCTTTTGTTGCCATTAAAACGAATAACTGACGCTTAACTATATAATTAAATAATTTTTTAAGGTGCAGATTAATGAACTCAAGGCGCGTTCATTTTGTTTCACTCTTAATTTCAATTTAATTGAAGAAAATGTGAAGAAAATATAATAATTGTGCTTTTTTTTGGTTTTTATAGCCTTGTGACAGATGTAAGCTTTTCAAGTTTGTTGCTTAAGTCTTTTGCTTTTTTTTAATATTTGTAAAGAGAAAAAGTTTGAAGATTTTTTCGATATAAAAATTTTCGATATAAAAATTTTAATTAATTTTTTTTTAATTCTTGTTACACACGAATTTTTAATATATTTATTTTTAATATAAGAATTTTTCTCAAAAACACAATCCACTTTACAAAAACTCTTTAATATCGAATTGGATTTCCCATTCAGTAAACGTAAAATTATGCAACGCAAACATGTGAAATGTGATTCATTTTTTATAACAGAGTAAAAACGCTGGTAGTGAAAGAGGCACAAAAACCAAGAAACGAAAAGAGAGAAGTGTGAACAGTTGCAACAGCAACACAATCGCCACTGCTGTCGATCAACCATCACGAGACCGATCAACCGCAGCGGTGGTCAAAACTTTAAAGTCAAAGTAAAAGCGGAGGCAAAATAAGCGAACAACAAATGCAGGGTGGCAACAATTGGTTTCGCTTGTCGAAATAAGAAATAATAAGAATTAAAGTTAAAATAACTCCTAAAATAACTAAGTTAAATGAATTTTATAATTTCAGTTAAAGTTTAAAATTAAGATAAATCTATAGAAACAATACAACAAAAACGCAAATTTTCTTTTATTTTATGTAAAATTAAATTTAGAAAAATTAAAATTTTGCTCTTTCAAATTTCTGTTTTAGTTTCGATAAAAATCATAAAAACGTAAAATTCGATCAACAATCAATTCTCAGCGCTCAGTTGAACACACAGTTTGTACTCAACAACAAAGTCAAGCACTCAATTTTATAATTCTCTCTCTCTCTCACTAAATTATTCACTTCCTCAAGCAACTGCTAATTTTGTTTCTCTCTGGCTGATCGGCTTCAGTCCGCAGTCAAGATTTTCAGCTCCATGCAGACCAAACTACGGCGCGAACACTCAGTTGAGTTGAGCTGCTTACGTGTTGCGGTTATCAGAGGCGGATGTTGAATACGAATAAAATAAGGAAAAAATTCAAAAGCTAAAAGTAGAAATAGTTAAAAGTTGAAATCATTAATTTGTTGGAAAAGTGCAAACATAACTAAAATTAATTAACAGCAGAATTTCTCGTGTTCAAAAAGTGCTAAACGTGCGATTTCAGCGAGTTTAATATGTGACGCTCTGCAGCGAGGCGCCCGAAAACAACAACAACAACACGAGCTCTTGACAGCGAAAAGGGTTGGCGGTTTGTATATTTTATTCGCTAAATATGCAAAAAATCAATTAGCACTTTAATTGGTGAAAGTAAAAAAAGAAAAGTGAAATAGTATTGTATTTCGAAGGAAAGATTCCAACATACCAGAAGGATTATGTAAAGCGAGAAAAGTGCATAAAAATTCAAATAAGGAAATCAAAAAAAAAAAAAAATTGTTATAGTTTTTTCTTTACACGGCAAATTAAAAATATATAAAACGTAAGATTTCAACAACAAACTCGTCCAACATCTCTTTCCTCATCTCGCTGCAGTGCTCGAAATTCAAATAAGGAAATTAAATCAAAATTCAATCATTACTTTAATAGTGGAAAAATTTAAAGCGAAAGATTTGAGCAACGAACTCGTTATAAGTTTTAAAGTTACACAAACGTTCGCGTTTAAGTTGGCAAAATTTTACCAACTTGCTGTGTGATATATAATTTCTGTGCTGGTTTTGTAAAAGTAAACGCAACAACAAACGAGACAACAACTGTCGACGCAATCTCGTTCAGCAGCAGCTTCGCCGCGTTTGGCGTGTCTTTCTGCCAAGACAACATTCACTTCGGTGCCGCTGTCTGGAGATGGTCAGCGAGTTGATTTAATTCCTGCTCGGATTTCTTCCCGCTCGTCCAGCCAAGAATATCCATCCGCCCAGTCAGCCGTCCAGCCGATCAGCCATCCAGCCGTTCAGCCGTCCAGCCGTTCAGCCATCCAGCTTTACCGCCAAACAAGGAAATCCGCCGTCAATCACCATCACGAATTGCAACCGCACCGCAACCGCAGCACAGCCTCGTTGCTACACACCAACCCGTTGCTTCTGCGTAACCCGTTCCTGGTAATCGAAGATTGCCTGTCGCCGCTTTGATTCGTGGTAAGCCAGTCGCCAGCACACACCAACACACGACGCATTGTAGAAAAAAATCGAAACGCGCAAGACAATCCACTAAAAAGAAACGACAACATTACCGGCGACAATTAAATGTTGGCCAAACTTAGTCCGTTCAATTCAATAAAAGAATTGAAAGTCGGCTTTTGAAAATATGAGAAAGTAAAACATAACAAATTTCCAGCAAGGAAATACTCACGACGCGCTCTCGCTGTGAAGAGAAACCTACAATTTCATGCCGCAGCAGATTAACCGGCTGTGTTTTGAATTTCTTTTAATTTCTTCATTTTAATACGCATTTTATTAGCATTACCATTATTATATATTTCATATTAATATGTGCGAAATTGACCTTTTCCGCTATAACACGTTTAATGGCTTGCGAAAGAGTGTCACTAATGCAAGTCGAGGCGTCGACGAGCCTCAAGTCAAGACAGCAACGAAAGACTTAAGACACAAACCGGGCAGGAGTTCACATGCGAAAGCAAAGTTTAATTTTGTTTTCATCGACTTGACAGTAAAGAAAGCTGTCGCGACGAGAAATTAAAATGCTTTTAAAAAGTTAAGTAACAGCTTAATATCACCTGGGAAGTTTTTAATTATCTCAGTAAAATTTCCTCGATTAAAATCTGTGGGGAAATATCGAAAAAATTTCGTTTGGTTTAAAATTGAAACTAATCATATAAAATAAAATAAAGCCAACTGAAGTACCGCTAATTGAGATAAAATAAATTCAAATAAAATAAAAATAAATTTAAATAAAATAATGCAAAACTAAAATTAAATAAATATGAAATAAAATAAAATAAAACAGATAAAATAAACTACAATAAGGTGAAATTAAATAAAGTGAAATAAAATATAACCAAATAAATAAATAGATAAATAAATAACACTCAAGTAATATTAAATATAATAATATAGAATAGAAATAAAATATATTGAATTAAAATAAAATAGATTAAAATAAGCTTAAACAACACAAACAAATTATAGCAAAAGAAATAAAATGTAAGAAAGCAGAACAATTAAAACGAGTAAAATACACTTCAATAAAATAAATAAAATTAAAGAAAATCAAATTAAATCGATTTTACTAGTTAAATAGAATAATATTAAATAAAATAAATGTAAATAAAAACGTAAAATATAATCAAACATAATAAAATAAAATTAATTGTAACAAAATGTAATCATATAAAATATTATAGAAATAAATTAGACTATATTAATTTAAATTAAAGAAAATTCAATACTGTAATATAAGGTAAAATCAAATTAAATGAAGTGAAATGAAATTAAATTAAGTAAAATACAACTGAAATAAAATAAAGTAAAATGCAACTAAATAAAAAAAATTTAAAGTAATCTTACTTAATGTCATAGTAAAGCTGAGATAGATTAATTTCAATTAAATTTAATAATTAAAGACTAATTATATTAATTTAATAACTAATTAAATTAAATATAAATTTAAAATGAAACAAAATACATTTTAGTAGATTAAAGTAAGACTTCGCTGCAATTCTGCTGCCACTTTTAACATTCTATTTATGGTTATTTTATTCAACCTTGTCAAGGTTTTTAAATTTCAAACACACAAGCATTTAATTGAATGTTTCGTTAAATCTCTACTCGCGGTTCAAAGCAAACGAACTCCATTTAATTACCAATTACAAGGTTCTGTATTTTTCCAAAAAGTTTTTTAATCTCTCAACGGAAAAACAACAAAAATGCCCGATAAATGAAATAAAAAATTAGAAATTAAGTGCTGAGTTCCAAAATTGATTTGTTGCAAGTGTTGCAAATGATTGAGGGCTGTAAATGCGTGACTTAATAAAGTGAAAAGCAGAAGTTTCAATATATTTATACAAAAAGCAAGGTAATAAATGTGGCTAAACATTTAAAAATTTAAGAATCTAAGAAAATAAGTAAAAACACAAACACACGAAATAACTGCAGTTTTTAGATTATATTGAATTTTGTTGAAATTGAAATTTAAAGCAAAAATGTCTCAACTTATTTTCTACTATTAAAGTGAGCAAATTAAATAAGTGAAATTCTAAGTGAAATTCTAAATAACGAAAAGTCTATAGCAGTTCTTAAAAGTAAAGAAAATCTTTACTAAAAAAGTTTTTATCGTAGTAGAAATGACAAAATTGTACGATATTCCATGAAAAGTCGCTCACTCGCTGAGCACGCGCCGCCGCACTGAGCATGCAACATTTTGCCACGCTTCATGCACAGCAGCAGCCGTTGTTGGAGTTCAATTGTTGTTTTTGTGCTGCTGTTGTTGTTGTTGTTGTCACGTTGCTTGTTGGTGTTGCTGTGCCTTGTTGCTTTTGTTGTTATTGACTTGATTAAGCTTCTCTGATGGCTTAAGTTGTCGTTGCTGTTTTCCTTTTGCTGTTTTTGTAATCAATCACATAAGAAATTCATATGATTAAGCAAAAATTGCTTAATTGTCGTTGTTGCATCTTTTGTAATCTCTTCTCCTCGCTCATCTTTCGTCTTCCTTAGACATTTCCATTACCTAACGGTATTAAAATGCTACGTTATACGTTATATTTTCCTTGGAACTTTTTTATTAAACTTTTACGTGTTACGATTTTATTAGTTTCTCATACTTTTTCTGGCTTTACTGATTTTTCCACTTTTTACGGCCATCTTTTGTTTTCGCAAGCAATAGTTTTATCTCAAATAATAGTTAATCTTATTCTATATTATGATCTTTATAAACTTTTGTACTCGAGCTATAATTTTTCGGTTTTTTAGTTCTCCTTTTTTCTCAACCATTTAATAGCAATTACTTTTATAAAAGTTACAACGCTTCAGTGGTTTCGCGTTTTCCTCAGTCGATGGTGCATTCAATTTGATGTACTGGTTCATGAAAATCTACTTTAATATGATTCATTATTGGGGCGGGAAGCTCTCAGGGCTGACTTTTTGTCTTTCAAGCGAGAGAAAAGTAAAAACGGAGACAAGAGAAACGCTATTCCAAGTAATCTTCTTGTAAATTTCTATTGAAATATTAATACATATAGAAAAAGTTCAATCAAACTCTTCAACTCAAGGTGAAAAATGAGCCACCAATAAATTGGGAACTTTTTTAGCTTTTTATGTATTTCATATTTTTATTTTTTCTGTTTTTTTATATCTATGATTTCTACTAATTCATACTTAATTTCTTTTTCTTTTGGTAAATTTTACTTCTCATTTTTGTAATACTTATTATTTCATTTGCAATTTCTTGTTTTGATGTTGGCTTCATTTTCTTTTCCTGCAGCTACCTTTTCTTCTTACAGATTAAATTGAAAAATTGTAAAGTAGTGAAGAAAAGGCAGTGAAAAAACAGGGCTGCACACAACCAAATCGTGGTTATCTAATCGCTGCAACAACAGCACATAAATATTAAAAGCAGCCGCTTAATAATGCAGCTGAATTGAAAGAAGGTGCAGGAGAAAAAAAACTAGAACGGCACACATTTCGGCCAACAATATTTGAACCAACTTAGAGGTTGCAACATAAGCGACCGAAGCGTCCAAGCAAAACTTTATTTAAAATATATTCTTTCGTATAAAAGAGTTATAAATTTTATAGGGCTAAAAGAAAATTGCTAATTGCAATTGAAAAATAAGTAAAATTGCTGTAATTAAGTAAAAAACTATTAAGATTTGTACGAATTTGGGGAAAACGGTTTTAATTTTTATAATTTTGAAATTCATTTTGGTCAAATGAAAATGTATTTTGGTCAAAAATAGACGACGAAATTTCGTTACTAATGTACTTCGCTAATTTTGCTTTATTTTAGTTTAGAGATTTTCTCAATTTAAATACAAATTTTCACTTCTACAATTTTAACACTTCCAAGGACCTTCCAAACCCTCATCTCATCATTCATTGTAATAAAAGCGGGCAAGCGTCGGATTCGGTTCGTAGTCGCCCCTTTCTTTATTTCTCTTCATGTTCAAGGGTTTCTTGAGTGACATTCCGGGCTTGTAGACTAGCAGCTCGAAGCGCAGCAGCGGCTCCACACGCGTATCGAACATCCAACCCAGGTGTTCGTAGTTTTCGCGCAGCACGGCGAACGGGCTGCTGCCGTCGCGCTCCTTATATATCGCGAAGATGACGTGCATCAAGTGCGTGAAGCCGAACTCCTTCACTATCCGCTGGTCCGCCTTGCTGAGAGCAACAATGGTGAGGCGATCCATCTTCATGTGTTGCGCCTGCAAGTAGATGGCGTTGAAAAACTTCTCCATGAACAAGTCGTCACTGCGCAGCTTCTCGTCGATGCAGAACTCGAAGATGTGAAGGCTTTCGCCGGACTGCTGCGGATTCCTCATGTTGTATTTCCAGATCATGTTGAAGAAGAGCTGAAGCACCACCTTCCACTTGGACGCATGCACGCACAACAGAATCTCCAGCCTGAAAATAGGCTGCGTTTTAGCTTGCGATTAGTGAAGCTCACGTAAAGAGTCAACGTTGTCCTCTCGAATTTGAGATGGCGAAAGTTCGATATCGAAACGACTTTTCCAGCCGAGAAGTTAGTCGAGATCGAGAGGGCTTTTCAGGTTAACACGATAATCGAATACACGATAAACTAATAACACGATAATCTATAATACCGATATGAAAGTAATACACTAGCATTTGAAAAGATAGTCGAGGTCGAGACTGTTCGAGTCGAGACCTTAATTAGAGAGCTAAATCGTTTTTTCAGCGAAATAGTAAACAAGATCAGGAAAACCTTTTTCAGTTGAGATTATAACTAAGATCGAATCGACAATCGGCGCCGGAACGGCCTTTTTGTAGAGTCGAGATGCTAACCAAGGTCTATACAACCCTCTTCAATCCAAACGATAATCGATATCGAGACCGCAAGGCAAGACGTTAAACGGTCCAGCCTTTTCAGCGGATAAATTAATCGATATCGAGACAACCTTTCAGTCGGTGTTATAATTGAGATCAAGATGAATTCGATAATAATCGAGACAACCGGTATCTAGATCGTTCACGTCTCTCTTCAACTATCGCAGGTCGGCGGCAATGGCGGAGCAGGGAATGCGCCACCACGATTTCCTAGCTACTTTACCACGATTTCCACTCTTTCGTCATCCACTTGAGCAGCACCGCCGCGTAGATGGTTTTCGTCTCCTCGTCGACGGCTATGATGCTGCAATCGTATTGCACCACGTGTCTCACATAGGCGAGGTAATGGTGGTCGATGCCCTCCTCCTGCGGCATCTCCAAGATGTTGTACAAGCGGTTCAGCTTGAAGTGTTTCTCCAGCATAAATTTGCCCACGCGTTCGTACCATTTGTGGTCAACATCGCGTATGACGAGGTTCTCATGCACGTCCCACCTTATATGTGTGGAAACCATTACGCAGTGTTTCGGAGAGGGAGGGAGGTCAATAAAATTTAATTTTTCAAATTTTTAACACACGCAAATATTATGCGAAAATTTATTATAAACTATAAATTTTCTCCTTTGATGTTTTTACTTGATGGGAAAAATTTTTATGAATAAGACAGATTTTCTGACAGATTTTTTAACTGAAAAAAATTTATTTTATTTTATTTTTTTTAACCTGGTTAGAAAAAGGCAAATTTTGTTTTGTGAGGGAGTAAATCATCGGGTTGACAGGCTGTAGAAATTTTAGAAGTGTGACGTGTGAAATTTCTCTGAACATTTTATTATCGTTAATAAATTTGTTTTATAAAGACTTCTATTATGTTTTATAAACTATTAAATTGGATATATTCATGCAATTTATGGAAGTAGATTATTGTTAATTAGCTTATATAACACGCCTCGTCCCGGAATAACTTAATTTACAATTAAATAAAAGTAACAAACGATTCAGTCTCGGGTTTTTTTATGGAATAGAGCCACAAATCATCGGAAATGTGCTGCAAAATTGGGCTGACAAAATGGAAAATTTGGTTGGAATGTCCTTTCTTTTCAATAAAATAAACTACCTTAAAAATTACTCAACGTTTTTTGTTCAATAACAATTTTAAAAAGAAATCAACTGATGGCACAGAGTTTTACACATTTCAGAATTTGAAATTTAACATGTTAAAATTATTAAAAGTTTAGAATGTGAAGAATATTAAAAATTTTACTTCACATTTTTTATTAAATAAAACTTGAAATTTGCACTTTTTCTCTTTTAACTTTTTTAAACAACTCGTCATGCACTCATTGCAGAAATTTTAATTGCTTTTTTGTTGAATTTTTAATTAATGTTGCACATATACACACAATTATAAATTACTTGCCTTAAAGAGTTCAGAAACCACTGCAATCCATGCCGAGGACGTTCGGTTTTTCCCGCCGCGTATCTGCACGTAAGAACAGCTTAATTTCAGTTTTCAAAGGTCGTCCGGTTGGTAGCTGTCGCCGTGAACTTCTAATGTTCAGTTCAAATAAGTTGTGACATGAATTGGTGTTTTTTCCACTTGAAATTGGGATACAAGTCAGTTATTAATTAATTACGGTAGTGAATATACTTTATTTTATTTATTTTTATTTAGCTTCATTGTTTCATATGGTTTTCAAATCTAATTTTTACACTTCTAACTAATTTTTGGAATTAATATATTTACCATTTTTGAAAATTAATTTCTCGGCTTTTGTCTCTCCTTTTTAGACAAAATGCACCATCGTCCGAAATTAGAGTTCAGCATGCTATGGTGGCTGTCTTTGCTGCTGCTCCAGCTGCTGCTGCCGCAGCTCTCCGCCTTCCCCACCATAAATCAGCCGCATCCACAACACAACAGTTATGCGCACAGTTTGGAAAAGGATCACCTTCAGCATCCTCACATCGAGGAAACCATCGAAGAGGTGCAAAGGATACTCGCTCAAGATCCCACGCTACCTAGGCTGACGAGGTAATTAGAAGATTGGCCCGCATTTAGATTATTCGCAAACAACTTCCTAACTAATTTCGACAAACATTCCAGAGGCGAAATCGAGGAACTCTACGAGAAGGTCACCCACGAAGAGTACGCCAGAAGTGTTGAGGCCGGAGATGTGGGACGTGCCAACAACATGCGAGCCCTCATGTTGGTGCTGCCCTACAATACCGACAACAACACCGAGGAGAATCTGCAGGTAAGTTCCGGCCACCTCTAGTCGCGCCTCACCCTTTTCCTCCTTTCAGGAATTGTATACTCGCCCACCCGTCACCAGGGTTATCGACGCCTATACACCGCCCAATCCCATAAAATTCATTACACCAGACCCCAACGTTACCCCGAAGTCAGACAGCGTGCCGATCGGCAAAATCGCCGCAACCACCTACAAACCCTCCTCTCCCATACGGCCCCCTGAACCCAGTCCCACCACCTATCATCCTTCGCCACCGCCTCAGCTGAAAGCTCGGTACAAAACTTCACTGTCACCCGCCACCATGCAGCTGCTCCCAGTCACACAGCTGCCTCTCGTCTACGAATATGGAGCCCCTGCTGAACTTGAAGAAACACCAAAGCCGCTACACCGCTTTAGCAGTCATTACAGCGCTAAGAATGCCGAGTTCCTCAAGGTGGCGGCTGTGGCTCAGAGGCGCACCAAAACAACTTCCACCACTTCTACGGTGCGGCCGGTCGCCGATGTCCTGAAGGGCTTGGGCATCGTTTCGGAGGCGGAACATCGGAGACGTTATCCCGACGAGGATTACTACAGTGCGGAGAGTGCACCACGGCCGGTGGTACACAGCGATTATAACACTCAAAATTTGGCCCCTAGGATCGCGCCAGAAGCGTATGCGAATTTTAAGCCACTTAACATCGGAGAGGAAATACGCGTCAAGCCGGAGGTGGAGGACTATTTGACGCGTTTCGGCATTGTAGGTGGCAGAAAGCGCAAAGAGCTGAAGAAAAGTGCCGAGTTGGCAGTCGAGGGTACTGAGATAGCAACCGCCAAGGTGCCGAGCGGTACCAAGAAGACGAAAAAGAGCGCACCGGGTGGCGGTACCACTGAATTGGAGAAACTCTTGAGTAATCTACAGGAGTTGGAACGTTTAAATGTCAATTCGAAGGATGAGAAGGCACCAGTGCCGCAAAAGAAGTCCACCACTACCAATCCACCAACAACAACACCTCGTTCACTAACCACACAGGCCCTCGTCACGAACGGCCTGCCCATTTTAATCGAGCCGAAGAAACCACGACGCCGTGTTGATCCCAATTTGGATATTAATTTCGCTGCGAATGGTAATCAGCAATCACAGCAAAGAAGCGCGGATGAGTTGCAAAAGCTTCTAACGAATCTACAGGAGCTCGACAAGCTACGTAGCAACCCACCGGCGGCACCCACGGATACTGCGACACAGGCGGGCGCGTCAGTGCTAAGAACGCTCGGTTTAACAAACCGATTCAGTGGAATCGGCGGTACACTGCGACAGGCAGTACAAGCACAGCAACAAATACAACAGCTGCAACAGCAACAACGGAATCAACAAAAACTGCAGCTGCCACAACAGCAACCGCTGCCACAACAGCAACCGCTGCCACAACAGCAACCGCTGCCACAACAGCAACCGCTGCCACAACAGCAACCGCTGCCACAACGGCAACCGCTGCCGCCACATCAGGTGATAAAGAAATCTGGTCCGCAAACTGATGTCGCTCAATTTCAACAAGTTCTGAAACAGCTGGAAGCCATAGAGCAGCTTCGTGCTGGTGCAACTATCACTACAACTACCACTACCACCAGGCCAATACCGCTGGCACGTAATAACGAAGAATTGAATCAACTTCGGAAACTCCTTAATAACGACAGCGCTCTAGAGCGTTTTTATGAACAGGTAAGAGGAAAGCAGTTTACCACGACTACGACCACAACCACACAACCGCCTCCACCGCCTCCGCCGAAAACTACAACCACCATAAAGAAGCCAGCAGGACCGAGTTTGAAGGAACTGGAAGATCTGCAGCGGTATTTCTTCGAACTTGAGAGAGCACGAGCGCGTGATACCACTACTACTACGACAACCACCACAACAACCACTCCTAAACCGGTGCTGCCAAACATTCTGTCGATGCCTGTCATTTCCACCCAAGACTTGGCTCAGCGCATAACCGCCAATTTGGCGAAATCGCGCAAACAGAGTAACGAAAACGAACAACTGCAAGAGCTGATGAAGCGTGTACAACAGCTGGAACGTGCGAATAGCCAGAAAACGGTGGCGTTATTAGCTCAAACTACCGCTGCACAGACGTCCACTTCTTCTCTGCCCCCCTTCACGGGGTTTATCAGCCGCAACGTACAGCAGCCGGCGGTTGCTACCGCCACTGATTACCGCGTACCCACGAATGACTTTGCTCATCTGCAGCAACTCTATCGTCAAGTACAAAAGGCTGAGCAGGCCGCTTTGGGCCACCAAAGTACCACGATATTTCCATCATCGCCCACGAGCATCAAACGCACGCAAGAATTCGCTCAGCGGCTCATAGACATCACCAACGATACCGGCTACGATGACGGCAACCTACAAGATGTTGGACCCAACGAATTCGTACCGCTGCGAAAACTTCTCAGTAAAGTCAAGGAATTAGACCGAGTTAAAATCAACCCCGACGGCTTGGTGGTACCGCAACATCCGCGTCCCAAAATACAGGCGGCGGCTACGGTGGCACCACAACTCCTTACAGCCGCTTCCATACGTACACAAAGCGTGCAGAGTATGAATGGCGCCGAAGTGCCGCTAGAAAGCTACCAGCAAGAAGAGGAGGACGAGCTCCAGCTGCAGGAGCCGCGCCGGATTACACCAGACTACCGCGTCACCACTGCGCTACCCAACGTAGTGCTTTTGGGTGAACCACTCGGCAGTCGGTTGGAACCTTTATCCTCCACAGAAGGATGGCGGGATCTGAATTTTAACGATCATCCTAAGAAGCCCACTTCGAAAACAGATTTCGAGCAACAACTGAGTGATTCTTACCTGAATATGCAACCGCCATTGATACAGAAAACAGTTGGTCCCCATGAGCCACCTCGATTTGTGGCTACCCGAAAATCACACGAAACCTCGAAGCCGAAACCAATCGAAACTGCTGAGCGTTCGGAATTGGAACAGCTGCTCAACACTATGCCGGAATGGAAAAACCTGGGTCTCAGTTTGCCGAAAGAGCTTAAACCGGATTTGACAGAACCTAAAATGGTTTCGTCACTGAATTCGACCACAGCGACATTAGATTTCAAGGTGAAGCCCACAGCCTCAACGAACCAAGATCAGCTGCTCGAAGCTAAGCTTATGACAACCCCAGCCTCTTTTCAAAGCACCCCAGTCCCCTCTTCGACCATCTTAGTTCCGGTCTCAACAACATCAACCGCCGCATCGACAACAACAGTCCTTTCCTCAACACCTCATCCGTCAGCATCACCCACACCATCCCCAGTCACAGACTCTGTCCCACCGCCAAAACCAACACCCGAAATGGAACAGCCGATTAAGCAAACCGATCAACCGCTGGAGGAAGCGAAGGGTTCCACGAAGTTTCTCTCCAATGAAGTCAGCAGTGAGTTGTCGGTAGCTCAGGAATCAGCATACGAGAATCTCAGTTCAGAACAGGAATTGCCAATGGAGAAAACGGCCGTCTTTTCGCTGACTACTAACAAGTCACTGCTACCAAAGGAACAGCGTACCACGACCACTACCACCGAAAGCAGCGTGCAGCTACCCATCTTTAGTGCAACGAAAATAATCGAGGCTGCTATACTACGAGCGGCCAATAAGATTGGCGTCTCTACCGAAAATGCCTTGGACGGTCTACTAAGTCGCCGGAACGATGAAGATATCGATCAGCTAGACCTGGAATCGGAAGCGGATGCCTTCGATCTTATGTCCCAGGGTAGTGAAATTAGCTATCAGTTGGCTATGCCGGAATCAAGTGTACGACGATTGGATACTAATGTGGATATGGAAGCGGTAGCATCTTCGCTAAACGAAACTGAAGGTAAGGAAAAGGTGTCGTCTAAAGAAACTCAGGAGTATCTGCAGGATTTGGCGGAGTTGCAACGTTTGATAAGTAACCTTCAGGAACTGCAAAGGCTCAATCTGAGCACTTCACCCGCTTTGCTGCGGCAAGCTGACGCCATGTACTTGGACAGCTTCAAAAGGATGCCTAGCGGCAATAACAGCAGCACGGAAGAGACTCACAAAACGAGGCGACAAAGTGATTCGTCAACATCAGTCACGCTAAGGGAGGAAGCAGTTGAAGCCGTAGTCACGGTGACACCAATTACAACGATCACGACAACAGTACCTACAACCACGACAGCAGCGCCGACTATCACCACCACATCATCGACCACAACCCCATCACCACCAACGACCACAACAACTACAGAGTCACCAACACGGATTTATTTGGGTCTGAAGTTGGGTGAAGCAAACATGGCCGATATTGAAGGAGGAACCGCCGCTGATGGTGATTTGAATGCTGTTGCGAATACTAAGAGTAGCAGTACCACAACCTCGCCAGCAACCGCTACTGAAGAATCGCGAAATGGCTCGCTGGCCGATCTAGAGGATTCCTTCGGTCCCGATCCAAATAAAGAGAGTGAGAGTGCGACACTACCCCCGAAGAAGAAAAATGGATTCTATTTCTTAGCTGATTGGAACTCTTTCCTTGAAGTGGGCGATGGTGATGAGCAAGTTGTAGTACGATTCAATCCAAAAATAGGCGATCCAAGACTTTTTCTACCCGTAACTGTACCCTGAAGCAGAAAAAAAACTGAAGAGGGAAGAGGGAGAATTATTTATATATCATTGTAAATAGTAAAGTGTAAGCTTAAAAATTTAATTAACTTTGTGTCTTACTTTCGGTTTTCACGAACCTAAGGAAATCGCAACGGAGTTCATATATTCCTGAGTTTGGCGGAGTCTATTTTAAATTTAGTTAGAGCTACAAAATGAAGAGTCACATTTATAGTTATAAGTAACAAAATTTTATTTAGCGATGTTAAATACACATAAACTATTTACACGAAAAAATTTGAATAAAGAAATGACAACTTAAATACTTATTCACACAAGATCACTTCATTGACCAGGGAGCTTCTATCACCGGCCAATATAACTTCATAGAAGCGTACGCGTTTTCCCGTATTTATGGCTATGAAATATCGTAGCTGCTCTGCTTCGGTAACTTGAACACTGATACCAATCATGTTAAGAATCCTTTCGGGAACATTGAAATTTACCAACTCAATAAAACCCTGCACACCGCGATAAATCAACACACGCACTCTGCAGCAATTCTCTACGAAAATCAAAAGTGTCTCATCACGTATGCGAAGTGAAATCAGTGAACGTGGCTTTTGCGCGGAAACGGTCTGGAGCAGCTTACGACTCGTGCCGCCGAGAGTATAAAGTCTAATAGAAACACTTTGACCGGCCGCAGATTTTTCTCGACATGCTGAAAATGCTTTTAGAAGATGTGGTTTTGCTGCCGGACCAACTTCTAACACAATACTTTCATCCTCTGGCTCGTCCAACAAATCGGAATGGTCAACCCATCTAACATCCTTTAGAGATTTTGAGTTTTCTTTCAAATATGCGTTTGACACACCTTCAAATCCTTTTGCAGACACTTCCTCCTTCTCTATCACTTCTTCATTCACATCTTCGCGCTCCAACCGCAGCAATTCTTCTTTAAGATCGGCATTCATCTCCTCTATAAACTCCCTGAGTTTCTTTTGCAACGTATGTATGCGTTCTACAACCGCCAACATAGTTTCCGTAGAGTCCGTAAGGCTTTCGGTTTTATTTATTGGAGAATCCACAGTCTGATTTTTCCCTTCTTTAGAGTCCAAGCTTCCGATCTTTACAGTTTTGTATGCCAACCGTAAGACATCTTTGATCGTCATACCCAATTCCAGACTGATAGCTTCACATAACAAATGATTGTGTGTTTCATTCGGTTTTAGATAGTTGTGCACCTCCTTCACCTCGATGACGGTTGGCCAAATAATTAGCACAGCGCGTGCTGCTAAAGCTTGTGGCGGATTTCCTGGCAACTCTAGCGTTTCCGAGCTAATTTCAGTGTCTGTAGTGTTGCCGCTCAACATTTTTTGATTTTCCAGTTCCTGGATAATATCAATGAAAGCTTCCAACAGGTGAACATCATAGAGGTCCGATTCCGGTATGCTAAGCTGAGTGACATTTATTTCCACGCTTAAGCTCTTTGTCAGATCCTCCAATATGCCTTGCATAACCTCTTCAAAGTCAGCCATATCAAGGGAGTGGCGACAAGTTGCGATGAAAGTGTTCTTGGATTTGGCCTCAGAGTTGGAGCCAGGTTTTGACTTTAAAAACGGATTGACGCTAGTTGGCAGCAAAGACGAATTTGAAAGGTAGAAGAATGAACTCTTTGATTTTAATTGGTTCCTAACTGGTTCGTGTTCACTTTCAGTTAGACTAATTGGATTATTGCTACTTATAAGTTCTCGTTTATCTGTTTTACTTTCCTTTTGTGAAACTACGTATCGTGAAACTTCCTGACCATCACTGACTTTATTGAAATGGTCATTTCTTAGTTTATCTGTTTGCTTATTGTCTGCTTGTTGCTTGATTGTTCGTCTGATTCTTTGACGTTTTTCCCTCTTTGGCCTGCCTTCCTTAAATTGTTCAATTCTCTGATTCCAAAGTTTAATTTCTTTATCTAATCCTGTAATTTCCTCAACACATGTCCGATTGGTCTTTAATTTAATGTTCCGATTATTAAAACTCTTAGTTGCCACCTCATCATGAATTTCATCCCTTCCTTCAAATGTTCTTTTCTTAAACAACACATTCTTCAGTTCATCGCTTCCGTTGCTTGAACCCTGATATCTCATCATCTCCTCTGGAAGTTCGTTCAAGCGTTCAGATATTCCTGCATCATGGCGTTCATTTGAAATTTCTTCATGGTTAGTGAGATTCGAATGCCGTATCTCTGTCACGTTTTCACCAAAAGATGAATATACATGTATTACATTATTTTGCTTAACTTTCGCGAAAAAGCTAGGCGCGTAGGGATGTCTCTGATATATCCTGGTGTAGTTATAACCAAGGAAATTAAAATGCTTCACTGTCGAGTCATCTAGGATCCAACTGTTCAGACCCGCTCGAGTGCACCTACTAACATTCATAGTTTCTTTTCCGTTAGTAATGAACTTCAGAATTGGACAGGAGTTATTATGTACGGTATTGGCGACCATGATAAGCTGGTCAATAAAACCACTTTCAAATTTGGTAAAGGGTTCAAATATATTCCAGCTACTGTTCCATTTGTAAAGGTGAGAATAGCAATCGACATTGATGAGTAGATAATCGAATTTCGTAGAGTGCAGTGAAAAGATTTGACGCATGCTTTCATTAGAGGGCAACTTTAACTCAAATGCGTCTTCTAGATATTTGACGAAACTAACCCGATTAGCGACTCTGTCCACCAATCTGGCAACGCGCTGACACACTTCTCCAAGATCTTTGTCATGTATTGATCTGACGGAACGCTGATGGAGCTTAGGTACACCACCTAACTGCTCATTCCCTGAAAGACCACGAACGCTTAAAGTGTGTGCACTCCAATTTCCGGTGATCCATTGCTGTGGACGTTTTTGTAGCCATAAAGAGTTTCGGTGCCAGTCATCTAGATTGATGCCTGACACCAGATCGTTGGTGTAGACACGGCGAGCACTTATATTTTGAAGAAAGAGTGGGGAACGCAATTCCAAACTTTCTTGTAGAGTTGCCACGTTCCTTAGATCTTTATCATGATTAACAAAAGCGTTGGTTTTTAAGGTCTTAAGTACACGACATCCCTGCATGGTGAGTGGTGTGGAAATGTGTTGATCGCCGTGAGTCTGAGGCGTAATTAAAATTATAAGCACATATTCGACCCCGTTGTTACTCATTTATAATTACTCACCAGCAAAGTATTTCCGTACTCAGCTTGCAGATCCACACCATTGATCAGACCCCGCACGTTAAGAGTTCCATCCAGATAAAGTTCGGAGAATGACAAGCTGTGGTTGAGGATTTGTGAGGTATGCAGCGTTATTACTTGGGATAATTCAAGTTCGTTGATGAAATTCACTGAGAAGGAGTTGCCATCTAAAGCGCCTGCTCCAAACCTAAGAACTTCTAGAGCGAAATCATATATGTAATCATTAGTTTAGTTCCAATATCTTATAAAAGCCTATCCTTACTAGTAATATTTTCATCTCTATCCACTCTTAAAGTATCTTCTAACCAAGCTTGTAGCTCACATCCATTTAGATTGCTACTTATTAAATCGCCATGGACGGAAACAGAAGTTGCACGCACGGGTGCCTTAAAAGTAACTGGTGCTCTTACTGCCACCGGGCCACTCCTCTCATTAATCAGCACTATGTTACTCAATAAATTAAGTAGATTGTATCCATTTAGGCTTCGTACATACAAGCCGCCATCAATAGAAACCCTACCAGTGAAGGTTTTCTTGCTTCTCAACAAACAAACTCGGTCTTTGTAAACCAAACTTTTAAAGAATTTGCTTATGTTGTGGAACTCATTAAAATCACCCTGCACTGTAAGATCCTGCACTCGAATAGGATGTCTAAACGGTATCTCATCTTGCAAAACGAAAGCTTTTAAATGATGATCATATTTTACCATCTCGGTTAAGTTCTTCAAAGTATTCTCTTCATTCAAATAGCCAGAGATTGTCAGAGCTTGAACGTATACATTGCCCAAGACGCGAATGGAGCCCTCGAAAGTCTGAACATGACGTCTGAAGGCTATCCGTTCAAAGGGGAGCCCGTTTATAGCATTCACTACCGTGTTGCCACTGACAACTACATCTCCTACGAACTGTTTGGTTGCCTGTATCACCAGAGGTGTGGTAACATTAGATACGCGGAAAATCATATCATCTATGAGATCAGGCAAGTTTTGCCCATTCAGAGAACCCTCACAGTAGACATCTGAGTGGAGATGTGGTGGATCAGCAAACTTAAGGTCTGTACTCAAGTAGTTGGTACGATTCAACCAAATAACCGTCAGTTGAATATCTTCATCAAAGTTGTCCCCATTCAGCTTGTTGACCTGCACATCACCAGTGACCACTGCGTTGACTTCTATCTTTCCGGTAAGTATCATTTCGGGAATATCCTCCATGCCATCGAGAAAATCAAGCAGAACTTGGGTCTCAATCCCCTGCAAAGCATCCGTTGTTAGTCCTGCAGGTAAAGCGAGCTCATTCAGGAATATATTTCCTTCAAGTTCAAATGGCTCTACGGTTCTCATCGTTTCAGCACTAGGTAAGGAAGTGATGTTTGACAAGGTGACATCATTGACGAAGTTCAAAGTGAGCAGTTCGTCTAACTGGTGACCATTCAAACGTGCTGTACCGCCTATATTTCCGGGAATGTCAGCAAGTTTAGTATGCAGCTCATCGGCGGTGAGTGCTTTAACAATAAGGTCTTCATGAATAGTTTGGTAACCGGTATCTATAACGATACCGTTGAGACTGTGTTTTACAGCAAACTCGTTTTCGACGGTAGGATTTTGAAACATATTCAGCTGAGTGTCGGGTGCCATTACTGGTTCATCTATTTTGATCGCATTCTGCTGTAGTTCAGTAATGTTAACACCATCATAGAGGCCATGTTCACTGCCCATGGTGAGATTATTAAAGTAAACGTAACCATGAAGTGTGGAAATGTTCAATTCCTGTTTGGTGTGCAATGTCACAAACTGATCCAGCGGTATGTCATTCACAGCATTTGCGTGTAAACGAAAGTCTATTGGAAACTCGATGGATGCAAATTTCTTGGGTGATTCTACTTGTATTTGCTCCTCAGGTGAGGCCGGATATTGAATCACATTTTCTAACAGTTCGGACAATTCGTTGTTGTCATATAGACCGGACAGAAAGAGAGGACCTTGTATCTCCAAATGCTCGAAGGTACAGTCAGATAGAATTAGCTTACTTTCAGCAAGTGTCGGACTACTTTCAATATCATCTGGCTCTTCCTCTTCCTCACTACGTTCCTGTGCTGAGACATTTAACCGAAGTAGGTTTGAGACTTCCAAGTTAGAGAACGTGGGTACTCCAGTCCAGTTTTGGGCATCCGAAAGTGTAATAGCATCGAAGGGATTCACGCCATTAATGAGGCCATCGGTGTCAACGTTATTCGCCGCTAGAGGAAGAGAAAACTAGTAAGAGAGCTATCTTTGGCCAGACCAAAGTCCAATACCCTACACCGGCAAAGTTAGAAAATACGCGAAAGTACTTAGAGGCTATGAAATAACCGTTAAAGTGGGCGAGCCACTCTCATTTATGGGATACTACTAGTAATAATTTTTTATTTTTTTTATGGCAGATGAAACCAAGCTCAGGGGATGCCCCGTATCCATGAAAAGCATTTGTTGGTTCCAATGAGATGACAGGTTAGTGGGAAGGGGGAAAGAAGGAGTAGGGAATCAGGCTGGCTACTTCAGATGAACATTTACCATGAAAGTAACGGTAGAATAATGATACACACCCTACATCACGACGACACTCCAAGGTTTCAATTGCGCTGGATACTATTGCATCTATAAATTTTAACGCACGACATTGGACACGGTCTAGAAGCTGAAGATATGTTCGCGAAGCTCCCGACCATATATGCGAATTGTACTCCATTTTCGGACGGATATAGGTGGTGTAGATACAACGAAGATCGGTTGGAGTAAAGTATTTCTTACACCGCTTAAGAAAGCCTAATCACTTCACTGCTTCTTTTGACACGTCAAAAATGTGATCGTTCCAACGAAGATCGCATTGGATTGTCATGCCCAAAACATCAAGTGCCTCAGACTCATTAACTTTGAAGAGCATCACATCACAACTGAATGCTCTATTGCTAGATACTACTACTATTATAGATACTATTTTAATCACCAATAGGTCTACCAAACAAGTAATACTTGTGGCAAATTTTAGACCTACTCAGTATTATTTAAACAGACAGATAGACGCTGCAATGCGTAAATTTAATAAAATAGTCTTAATAACCCATACAATTTATGAAATATTCACTTTTGAACGCTTTAGAAGAAAATGTGCCTTTATAATTTTTATAAAAAGTAAGCGTTATTATTAACGATTTTTCGAAACCCAACCAAGTTATACTGCTAAATAACGCAGAACATTTGTTAATTTTCCGGTGTTCATGATTTTAGCTGACAGACAGACGGACGGAACGAACTAAATCGACTCAAGAGATGGCGCTGAGCAATATATTTATAAAATTTATATCTGTCTACTGTGCCATATATAAACTTACCCAAGGTACCGAGGAAGGTTTTTTCCGCTTGTACAACATTTATTGTTGGTCCACTGGACCAGAGAAAATCATCGGGAAAGTTTAGGTCATTCAATTTATTTATAAGCAAATCATCCTCGATAATAACCTCCTATAAATAAAATGGAACGAATTTAAAAAATTTAATATATGGCCGAATGATTGGAATTTACTAATAATTAAATAAATGAATGAACAAATGATTTAAATAATGGATAAATAAGTTAAGATTGCATTAATTAAGAAGGAGTACAAATTTAATGAGTGAATGGATGAGCCAATGTTTGAATGAATGAACTAATGGATGAGTTAATAAATAAGTTATTGAATTAGCAGTTATAAGAGTGAATAAAAAATTCATCAATAAATTCATATAACAATACAATTTGAAAGAGTATTCGAAGTGGAATTAATGAATAAACTAACAAATGAATATCAAATAACTAACAAATAAAAGAATGAGTGAATAGACAAATAGATAAATTTTTAAGCAAAAGACAACTAAATGAATGAAGGAACGGACGAGTGTGTGCTTCGTATTTCCTTTGTATCTCTTATCAAGTGATGACTGGTTTGAGCAATTCATTATCTTGATAGACAATAACTGAATTTCAGTGAATAACAATGAATGAATTAACGTATAAATAAATGCTTGAACAGCTGGTTAAGTCAATAAATTAATTGCTTAATGAATGAGTGAGTCAGTAAATGCATAAAAAAGTAAATGATTGAATGATTGAGTAACAGAACAGAATTAGACGGATAAATAATGAATAGCAAGAATTGAACGATGGATAAATTAATGAATACACCAATAAATTTGTAAATTAGTTAATTAATAATTAATTGTGCCAATAAATGAATACATTTTCACTTGGCAAACGTTAATTGATTTAAGCTATCGACTCATATTCTTGATAAAGATTTAATTTAAATAGTTTGTTGTAATTACGTATAAAATTCATCATATGGACTAAACTCACCCCCTGGACCGTTAAGTCACTCAATGTAAGCGGCTGGTCGCGAAACACCAAACCCTCTTGAATTTCTTTCCAGTCCACTCCGTTGATTTGGTCAAAATCAAGATTCAGGAAAGTCTGTTGTGATTCCTGAATTGGCTCTGATGATGGCTGGGTTACTTCTAAATTTTGTACATTAAGAATTCCGGGAAAGTTTAAGCTACCATCCCGTATGTAGAACTTTTCGCCGTTTAATGTGTCGAGTAACAATTCATCCACTTGCACTTCATCAACCTCCAGTGAATCGAGTTTCAGTTCAAGTTCTCCTCCATCGTGATCCGACTGATCTGCCGTCGTGGCTCGCTTTTGTCTCCCACGAACTAACAACTCATGACCTAGTTGATCAATTTGTAGCAGCAAGTTGTCCATATCGACCGCCAAATCTTCGGTAGTCCAACGATAATCGTTAATGTAAACCTGACCTACTTCAGCGCCCGTCAGGAGCTCAGGTGTCTCCAGCAGCGTAAGATCATCGAAATTCGGCCCAGTTGCAGGATCAGCAGCGAGGAATGCTTGCGCCTGCGCAATCAGCTCATCGTGCTCTTGAACCCACTCCTTGAGAAAGCTATAGATTTCCTGTAGATCTTGGTACTTCGAGTTCCTCACCAAGATTTTAGTGTGCAGATTGAAGAGACCCGAACTGGCTTTACGACGTGGTACCAAAATGGCCAACTGATCTTCACGTTTCAACACAGTGGCACCCTTGAGGCCCTCGTCACGCTCTATATCCAGCATACAGCTGACACCATACACCGTATGCTGGCCCTGATGGCAGGGCACCGGCAGGCTGGCCTCAAAGGTTTCCCCATTCCATATCAGGGCTTCCACCACGGTGACGAAATGAGTGCTGAAATCAACACGCCGTTGCACCAGCAAAATCAAATCATCCCGATACGTCCGCACTGGGACGGGGAAGAAAAGCTCCACCAGGCCGAAGGTGTCGCCAAAGATGGTTCTAGGTCGGAATATTCCCTGGCGATAGAGCAAAATTTGCGGCTGCATGCCGCTCAGAGCTAAATAGCTGCGGCCGCCCATTTTAAACAATGTGATGGATGTAATATTCTCCGAGTTGAAAGTACGTAACAACTTAAAATTTATTTGCTGCGGAGCATCGGTGGAGGCATGCGGATTGTAGGTGTAAATGGCAGCCTTATCTGGCTGCGGCACGGCCAATACTATATCGCGGCCTGTATCGAGTATGGAGGCCACCGAGCAGGGGTGCCTCAGCTGTACACGCTGCGCTATCCAGAACTCTTGTGTATGCAGGACAAACTGATAGATGTACAGAGTAAAGTAACCGGTACGCGGTGACAACTCAGTCGTCGTGATCGCAAGGTACTCGTGGGAGTCAATTCTAAAATAGGTGAGACCGCCAATACGTCGCCCCATTTTCCACTCCCAATTGAGCTCGATCAACTCGGTTTGTGGATTATAGCGATACCAGAAGATATTCTCGCCAGCTGCTACAAGCAATACACCCTCCTGCTGCTGCTGTTCTACGTTCCAGAAACTATAGAGGGTCATGTACGTGATGGGCTGGCCCACATCTACGGTGTAGAGGACATCGTAGACCATTTTGTCCAGTCGAACGATCTGCAGATCTCGCTCTCGGCGGCCCACAAAGTATTCCTTGCCATTGTGCCAGACATGAGCCCATTCAACAACATCCTCGCCCGAAGTGAAGCTGTAGTCTTCGACGATATAGTCCAACACAAGGGTTTCCGTAGAGCGTCTCTTTGCCAGTTCTAAGCGTTGCAGCTTGCGAACATCAATACTGGGATCGTCTGGATCAATGGCTTCTACTAGATTTGGCTCCTCGGAAGGAGGTGGACTCGTGGAGCCAATTGGAGCTGGAGGTCTTAAGCCGAGCAGATTAGATTCACTAATCGAAATGCCTGGTTGCATCCATTCCGGCTGAACCGCGTGACGTCTGTGGACCTCTTTTAGTAGGTCGGGTGTTGATTCTTTAAGTTCGACCTGCATTGCAATACATTTCGTTATCTTTCTTTTCTTTTCTAATGGATTCTTAGTTTTTCGTTTTATTTACCTGTTCCGCAAAAGCACACGTGAAAAGTCCGAATACTATAATAATTAATCGGTAAGGTTCACAACAGGACATTTCAAATCGGCTTCGTATCGCTATCAGGAATTCGGATTAATCAAATTTAATGTTTAGTTATTTAATTTTATTAGTAATACTCAACTTAGTATTAGTTTCTTTCTTGTTGAGGTTTTGAGGTAATTATTTATTTTTATGCAAATATTGTTTTAATTTATTATATTTCTGCGTACTTTTATTTACTTTGAATTTTATATTTAATTTTAATTTAAGTTTATTTTTTAGTATTTAACTTTATTAAAAATTGTTTCAATATACTTTACCGATAACGGATAACGTAAAACTGACAATAACCTTGAGTTTCAAGAAAAAATTGCTCAGCCACTCGTCAACATGTGAAACAGAACTTTAACTAGGAAACAGTTAAGTGTTGTGTTTTTGTGAGAAGTTTGGTGATAAAGCGTAAAAGAGAAAGAAAAATATATTGTAGCAACTGTTTGAAATAGCAAAATATACCTCTCGACATTTATTGTTATAATAAATTTCTGATATTATTGAAATGTATTTCATATATTATTATATACTTTGTTATTAAATTATATTGAATTATTATTTAACAAAAGGTTTTACAACAGAAGTTTAAATATTTAATAAAATTATTATTAAATTAATTAAAAATTATTAATTATTTAACAAAAGTGTAAGTATTTTTTTAATTTAATAATACAGTCATTACAGTCATTAATTTAATAATAAGTATTTTACTTACTGTTGCACTTTTCAACTTCGCTAACATTTTTTAATTCATATTTTATGAATTCATAATAAAATTTTTTTCATTTATAAAAGTTCTGTTTTTCAGTTGTTTTCTAAATCTCACCTTCGTCTAACTGTAACTGAATGCCTCTTCAAGTGGAGCTCTCGCTCCAAATGCTTTCGAAAGCCCTCTCTTTTCTAAGCGCTGCTCCCCAACACAGGGTGTGTCCGCGGTTTTTAAGCATTAATTTTTCTGATACTGTAAACAATTTTTTGCAAATTCTTATCAGACTGGATGCACCGATTTATCAGCAGTTATTGAAAAGTACGTAAAAATCGTTGAGCCGTTTTAATTTTACAATTTTAATGCATTAATACAAAAACTTTGAATTCTTTTATATCATATATTTCTAATAGTGGAAATTTTACCAAATTTTAGCATGTGTCTAATTTCAGAATGTATTCACCTTCCAAATAGTAAAGTTGGCAACTCCTGCGGGAGCCCATCTGCTGTGGAGAGCGCCACAGAGCACCCATCACTGAGCTCCCCACAGATGCCGGTCTCAGCAGCTAGCTTCCACTGCTTATTTCCCCAAACAGCGGCGACAACTGTCATTGCCTTGCGTTGGCGTAGAATTTCCTCTTTTTGTTCTTCTGCTGTTGTTGTGTGTGTGCTCTATCTGCACAGCCAGTGTGCTTTTCTCCGACTGCAGTGTTGCTGCTGATTTTGTTTTGGTGGTTGAATTGCATGAAATACACATACCTATTTGTTGCTGCTTCTGCTGCTGCTATCGGTCGCCGCTCTGTTGCTGCTGACGGACGTCGCCGCTCTGTTGCTGCTGACGGACGTCGACGCTGCCGTCCGTCCGTCCGTTACTGTTGCCTGCATAAATCCTGCGCGCTTTGCAGACGATATTCAGTTCTTTTGATACCGTGCTCGGGAGTTGGTCGTGCGTATTCGCATTTACAGTTAGTTTATCATCTGGTGTACGTTTGCGGGAGTCGGCCGCCGTTATTATTGTTGTGCTGTGAGTATTGGCGGTGGTGGGGTTATTGTTGTTGCCATTGTGCAGAATCCCTTATTTGTACAAAGAAGGAAGGGGAAAAGCGAAAAAAGCTGGCCACTGATTTTATTCCGTTCTTTTGGTTTATCTTGGGATTCACCGTTGTTTTGTTGTTGTTGTTGGGCGTGCTGGATGCCCATTTTAATGCCTCTAGAATTGTGAAAATGTTTCATGTCAAATAAAAGCAGCTGTTTTTGGAAGAATTTCCCCAAATGATAGTGATAATTTTCTCAAAAATCCTAAAGGATACAGTGGTGCTCGTGAAAACGGCGAGAGGAAAGTTCGAAGAGTTCCGAAGTTCTGGGTGTGTTCTGCCTCTTTCAGAGAAAGGCTTTCGTGTCACAA
The DNA here is from genome assembly GCA_922984085.1 of Sicus ferrugineus. Lineage (NCBI taxonomy): Eukaryota > Metazoa > Arthropoda > Insecta > Diptera > Conopidae > Sicus > Sicus ferrugineus. Next base: position 17,149,961 of record OV277351.1, read on the forward strand.
AAATCTGTGCAAAGAATTTGTTTATCAAACGTTTTTATTGAAGCTAAAGTTTTTATGATCAAATTGAATAAATAAAAAAAGAAGGTAAAATTGAATAAATAAAAATCAAAAAGAGACAGAAAACAAGAATTGAAATTTTTATATTAAACAGGAAGCTGCAGTTGGTGCATCAGGTGAGTCTCGGAGTGGTTTTCAATATCTTCTCCATAGAATTGCACGTTATAAACAGTTTTTAACCTTTTGTTGCTGTTGAAATTAAGTAACGGATTTTTAGTAATTTATTTAGATGTTTTTTATTTGCAAATTCAAATCTCGTTCGGCAACCTTAACCCATTCTCGCCCAATAAGGCGAAACAGAGCCAGCTGAGCTTTCTACTGCGGCGTGACACATCTAACTATCCGAGCTTGAGTCGGTCAATTTTCAATCATCTTAACTCAGGCACAAAAATCCTTTCATGGTTGAAAATTCAAGTCTAAACTAACTACGGAATGGAATTTAAGGAATTTCTAGAATTGAATGAAATTAACCCAGATTCCCATCGCGATGCAACTCAGGATTGAATATCAATCTCGAGATTGAGTATCGATTATGTGTCGCACGATTTTTAAATCTGCTGTTGATTTAAATCGCACTGAAGACTCTTTAAGCCTCCATTAAAGTCAACCTCTAGTTTTTCTACTCTCCAACTGCGGATCGAACTTTAAGTTTTTCGCTCCTTGAGTGTCCTTCAGACAGACACGTACTGGGAACCTTAAGTTATGAAAACTGACTCTTCCCACCTCGACAAAGTCAAATGGCCGCTCTTAAGTGCAAAGTTTTCATAGCCTGTTTAGCACAGCAGTACTTTGACCTCACATGCAGCACTAGTAAAACCATCTGGTAGCGCACCCCGACCCCCGTACTCGAGACCCGCTCAAGTTCATTGCATTTATTTACCAGCTACCACGGAAATCTACAACATAATTAAAGTAGAAAGAAAACGCGACAGATATATTTTAATGACGCTCCTGTTGACATGATGCCTGCCCAACAACCCACCACCACAAGGGAAAATCAAAATTAAGGGTTGCTACAGGTTAAAGTGAAGAAACTGAGTTACTTTAGTTTTGCGAGAAAAGAAAAATAACGAGGGAAAAATCAATACAATTTAAGAGACTCCCGTGGCTGGAAAATATGCTTCAGCAGGATTTTTTTACAGTTAGGGAGAGGGAGAGAGAGAGAGAGAGAGAGAGAGAGAAGAGAGAATCGCGGGAGTAAACATATTAGAGTGAAGTATAAGAGAGTGAAATTGAGAGAATTCAAGTAACTGGTGGTTTTAAAAGCATTTCAATATCCTTAAAATTTCGGGATATCCTGTCATCGCAAATTGAAAATATTTAACTTTCAAATATTTTTGTAATAATCTGTTTCCGTTTTACTCTCTTTTGAAACCCCTTGGAAGTTGGCTCTCCACTAACCCACAAAACAAATTGGTTCTCGCAGCCGACCGATTCTCTCACGCAGAGTTTCAAGCATTTCATCCGCCACGCGCAGTTTCCACCCTTAATTTGACAGCTCGTGCTTTTGGCAGCACATGTGGCGTCTGTTGTCATTGTAGTGCTGTTTTTGTTTATAGGGTTTTTTTTTGTTCTCTAGCTCAGTTCCCAGCTGCAGTTTGACATCAATTAACCTCTTGCCACCGTGTTTTCTCTTTACTCCTTCAAACCCAAAATTCGGTGCGTTAACACCTGCTTACCTCACGTTTTTGCAAACTTTTGTTTTCTAAAATTGCAGAACTTCCTTCATTATAGCTAATTTAGGGTGGCTTTTGTTTAGTTTGAAGGACTCGAACCACGTGAGTGACTCACTGTGACGCACGTTTGAATGTGGGTTAAAATGTCCTTGAAATGCTATTTTTCCTTTTTCTCTCCATTGCGAGTAGCATGTGACGAAAATACATTCGGTATCCCAACAACCTTGATGAGTCATCCGACTTTTTTCTATCAGAAGATACACTTTTTACACTTCTTAAGTAGCCAGAATTGGTGAAGGTATTCGTTTTCTATTACCTTCCGTTGCTAAACCAAAATAGCACTCATATAAAATCTCTGCTCGTGCATTCTTCATCTCACAATCCAATCAGCTGTTCAAAGGTCAACTCGTATTCGCTGTACTCTAAAAAGTACTCGTTGTATTCGTTATCTCACAATCCAATCAGCTGTTCAAAGGTCAACTCGTATTCGCTGTACTCTAAATTGTAAATACTCGTTGTATTCGTTATAATCGGAATGCGATACCATATTTTTCCGGTATTCATTATAGTCCTACTCTAGTATTGTATTCGTTGTATTCGAACTTCAATACTTTATTCATTGCAATCTAATTTCAATCTCTGTCGTACTCAAAGATCGATGATTTATTCGCTGGAATCGATCTTGATCTTCATAGTGTTTTCAGTGTTTTCAGTGTCTTCAGTGTCTTCAGTGCATTCTAATGTCAGAACTATATCCAGTATATTTGGATACTGCAGCTGTCATCATTATGTTCGAGTACTGTATTCATTACACTCGAATGTGGATACTGCATTCATTGTACTCAAACTGCATTAAATTATCTTTGTTTTTATGTTCGCAAAATTTCTCCAAGTATTCGAATTGTAAACCAGCTCAATTTATATTCTAGTTATTGCCATAGATGATGTGATTAATGATATTTTTTCTTCGTTCTCATTGGTTTTTCTTACAATTCTCAGTAATCTAATTAAGATTGCTATTATACAATATTCTCCCGATCATTTCTTTTTGCGACTCATACTGGTTTACCTTGCTCAAGATCACTCTTTCCCTTTCCTTTTCCTTTCTTCGTTCCCAGTGCGTTCTTTTTCTATTGTTTAGTTCTTTTTTCCTCACCTCAACGCCGATTGAGACCAGACCAGTCAAACCTGCTCCTCTCTGGCGCGTGCGCAGCCGTACGATGAGCGATTTTGCCAGCTGATCTGTTAAAGCAGATGAGCGCACATGTCAAGCTCCTGTCAGCCTGCGTAAAAAAAAACCCTTTCTGTGGTTAACTACAAGACGGACCGACAGACAGACAGACAGTTGTGGGAGGGATTTTATTTAATTCAATTTCTCTACAAATCCAATTTGAAAGAAATAACTAAATGAATATAAAACAAAGCTAAGATAAAATAAAATAAAACAGAAAATAAAAAAATTCGTTGAAACAGAATACTAATTGTTATCAAAAAGTTATTAATACGGACATTTTATTGTTCACAATTCACATTTCGATCGCTTTTCACTGCATTTTTTGTGCTACTTGAGTGCTGGGTTTTCTTTTCACTTTTTTGATAAAAGTAATAAAAATTCGCACGCGCGGGAGATTCTCATGCATTCGCTACAAGTCGACGGCTACTCTTATTTCTCAAGTTAGATTGTAAGAAAATTTAATGGTAACTCTTGCATAATTTGAGCGCGAATGAAAACCATCGAACCTGAAAAAAAAATCCAAATAAACACAAAGCAAAGATAAAAGAAACAACCAAAGAAATAAAAGTTTAAAAAGTAAAAACGAAAATCAGAAAATTTGAAATGAAATAAAAACAAAGACTAATAAAGGTAAAAAAGAAGAAGTTCGACTTTGCGAGGAACGCAAAGTAACGAGGTACTCAATTAAAATGATTTCAAGCAAAAAATTTGTCAACTGGCGTGAACTTCTTTCACACAACTCGTTATTAACTCATCGTTTCAACAACTTTTATTAGCTCATAACCATTACTTAGTGAGGTTTTTGCTCTTCTGCTTGCTGCTGCTACTGCTGCTGCTGCAATTCATTTGCATTCACATCGTTGCACTTCACGAATGCAGCAGATGACATTCACTCATTCATTCAAACGTACTCGCAAGCATTCAAAACAGGGAGCGAGCCGGTTGAAGGGGTTTAAATCTGCCCTGAAATGGTAGGTCAAGGGGTTTTCAGCTATATTTGGGGGAAAGGGCAGCTTTAGCAACTTCAGGAAAAGCTATTTAATTTCTTCCTTTGAAAACATTTTCTGGCCCCGCCATTGATTCGCGTTTGTTTATTTTTGATTTCCTTTTTTTTACCTCACTGACAATTCGTTGACGCATTTCCTGACTAATTTCCACTGATCTTTTTCCTCTTCTGCGGAGTTCAAAAGTTTGTTGCTCTACTTGAACAGAAAAAAAAATAAGGAAAAACATGAATTTGCTGCAAAATGTTGCAGAAATGTAAACACACTTTTGCCTTTTTAATTGCCTTCTTTTCAAGAACCTTACAAAATCCTTTGAAGTCTTAAGAAAATCTCACAATCTCTTTCTCTAGCAAGAAAGATTCAAAACAACAACAACAACAACAACACCCAGAGTCAAACAAGTGCAATTTTAAGTGATTTCAAGTGCGGAAGTTTACGCTACAAACTCACGTCTCAGTTCAATTGAATGGAAATTTTTTATTTCCCCTAGAAAATTCCTGCTTAATTTGAAACATTTAAAATCATGGTAATTTAGTACGACTTCTGCGGCAATTCTCTGTTAATGCTATTAATAATTACTATAATTATATATTATATTTATAATGCTTATTTTGATTTAAATTTTTTCTTAAAACAAAACTAGAAAAATAAGTTTGTTAAATTTAATTAGACTTGGAATGAAAAGATGTTTTACATTCCATTTCATTCATATTTCAATTTCAAGTATTTTTACTTGCCGCTTAGAAGTTTCTAAAGTGGAGAACAATTGAAATTTTTGCTTTAAATTTTCCTCTTTTCTAGCATTCGACAGCCTATCAGAAGAACGAAAAACAAAAAGCAATTAAGTCGTGTGTTAATTGAAAGCGCATAAATAACCTAATTGAGGACGGAACAAAGCTAAAATTGATTGCTTTACAGTTCTCAGTAATTTTGTGCAGTAATAATTAAGATTTAAACTCTCAAAGAACGTTTAGAACGTTTAGGGAATTAAAAAGGGGTTAAAAACGTCCTGAACTGAAGCAAGAAGAAATTGAAGGAGGAAAAAGCAAAAAATAACATGTAAAAAAGCTGAAAAAGAAAAGGAGAAAAATAAAAGGTTAAAAGACATCAATAAAAACAGAAGAAAATTAAAAGAAGAATTAATAACTAAAGAGAAATAAAACTAAAAATTGAAGTACTTCAGAAGTTGGATGTTTAAAAACGTAGATAGTGATAAAAATTTTAATTTTAAATGTTCAAAATATAAATACTTAAAACACAAAAAATAAGGCCAAATTTAGGTGTCTTCTTTGCATTTAAAAGAATTCTTTTTCATTAAAGTAAAGAAAAAATTTGCTGCTTACAATTGAATTCATTTTCTCTCCACGCTGCTGAGAACGCATAACTCAGGACTTCTCTGGAATTCAAATTCAGGACTCAGGATTAAGAGACTCAGAAACTCAGGACTCAGAACTCCGTGGTGAGTCAGAGTCAGTATGATGACAAACCTACAGACCAAGAACGCCACCAGACTGACAGTCAGACGTGCTCTATCTACGTAAGTCTGGCCCTAGAAAATACCGCAACTCAACCACATCTGGAACTGTAAATCTTCAGCTTATAAAAAAGAAATAATAAAAAACTAAGGAAAAGAAAAACATCAACCAGAAAATCAGGAGAAAAACAAGGAAGAAATAAACAGTGCTTGACTTTAGTTACGTTTTCGCTATAATTTCTGCGAAGTCAGCCCTTTCGACAGTTCAGAATGAACAGCTAATGAAGCTGAACCTACATGGCTTCGCTTCGTTTAAGAAAAGCATTGAAAAATAGGAAGAAAAAGTAAAAGCAAAAAGGATAAAATTGCAAGCAAAATTTAAACTAAAAACTGAAAAACACGAATTCTAAAACAAATTTATATGAGAATATAGATTTAAATTAATGCTAAAACCAGAATTCATTGCAAAATTTACAATTAAAAAACAAGGTAATAAAATTGTGACAATCGTCACGACAGTAGAATATAAGAATAGTTGAGTTTCTTATCGATTTTGTTTTTTATAACAGCATTTTTGCATGGAATACTAGAGAAAAACATTCCTATGGAACAAACATATAGTTTCGAAGAACACGATCGAGTTTCCTATTAGCAAAAAAGGCTTTACGGGTTGAAACAAGCGTCATGACAGTAGAATACAAGAATTGTCTTACCGACTTTGTTTTGTTTTAACAGCATTTTTGTATGGAATACTAGATAAAAACACCTCTATGGAACAAACATATGGTTTCGAAGAAGACGATCGAGTTTCCTATTAACGAAGAACTCTACGGATTGAAACAAAGGTCATATAGGAACTGTTGAATTTCTTATCGACTTTGTTTTGTTATAACAGCATTTTTGCAGAGAAAAACACCTGTATGCAACAAACATATGGTTTTGGGGATGTCTATCGATTTGCCCTCAACAGAAAAGTCTTCACGGATTGAAACAAGCGTCACGACAGTAGAATATAAGAATTGTTGAGCTTCTTATCACCTTTGTTTTGTTATAAGAGCATTTTTGCAGGGAATACTAGAGAAAAACACCTGTATTGGACAAACATATGGTTTCGAAGAAAACGATCGAACTTGTCATTAGCAAAAAAGTCTACGGATTGAAACAAGCGTCATGACAGTAGAATATGAGAACTGTTGAGCTTCATATCGACTTTGTTTTGATTTAGCAGCATTTTTGTATGGAATACTAGAGAAAAACATTTCTATAGAACAAACTTATGGTTTCGAAGAAGACGATCAAGTTTGCCATTAGCAAAAAAGTCGAAAGTTCGAAACAAGCGTCATGACAGTAGAATAGAAGAATTGTTGAATTTCTTATCGACTTAGTTTTGTTATAACAACATTTCTGTATGGAATACTGATAAAAACACCTGTATGGAACAAACATATGGTTTTGAAGAAGACGATCGAGTTTCCTATTAACGAAGAACTGTACGGATTGAAACAAAGGTCATATAGGAACTGTTGAATTTCTTATCGACTTTGTTTTGTTATAACAGCATTTTTGCAGACAAAAACACCTGTATGCAACAAACATATGGTTTCGGGGATGTCTATCGATTTGCCCTCAACAGAAAAGTCTTCACGGATTGAAACAAGCGTCACGACAGTAGAATATAAGAATTGTTGAGCTTCTTATCACCTTTGTTTTGTTATAAGAGCATTTTTGCAGGGAATACTAGAGAAAAACACCTGTATTGGACAAACATATGGTTTCGAAGAAAAAGATCGAACTTGTCATTAGCAAAAAAGTCTACGGATTGAAACAAGCGTCATGACAGTAGAATATGAGAACTGTTGAGCTTCATATCGACTTTGTTTTGATTTAGCAGCATTTTTGTATGGAATACTAGAGAAAAACATTTCTATAGAACAAACTTATGGTTTCGAAGAAGACGATCAAGTTTGCCATTAGCAAAAAAGTCGAAGGTTCGAAACAAGCGTCATGACAGTAGAATACAAGAATTGTTGAGTTTCTTACCGACTTTGTGTTGTTTTAACAGCATTTTTGTATGGAATACTAGATAAAAACACCTCTATGGAACAAACATATGGTTTCGAAGAAGGCGATCGAGTTTCCTATTAACGAAGAGCTCTACGGATTGAAACAAAGGTCACATAGGAACTGTTGAATATCTTATCGACTTTGTTTTGTTATAACAGCATTTTTGCAGAGAAAAACATCTGTATGGGTCAAACATATGGTTTCGAAGAAGACGATCGAGTTTGCCGTTAACGGAAAAGTCTGTACGGGTTACAATAAGGGGTTACGTCATGACTTTCGTTAATGGTTAGTCATGACTTTGTAATATAAGAATTGTTGAGTTTTATATCGATTATATTGTTATAACAACATTTTTGCATAGAATACTAGAGGAAAACACATTTGTAAATTCCAAAATTGAAGATTTCAGATTATCAGATACCCAAAAGGGGGAAGGCAGGGCATCCGCTACATCATTTCCGCATGGCAGACGGTTCTGCCACAAAGCGGACACCGAAATTCCAGCTGCCAACAACAATATACACACCACAAGTGTAAATTCTGACAAGACAAAAACAACGCCTTAGTAACGACATCGGTTATCGGTTATAAGGTAAAAGTTTTGGCTGTCTTATACTAAAGGACCCTGGAAGCTACTGAGACTACCTCAGTCCAGACAACACATGTTCTATCAAATGGCGCCCGAGCAGGAACCTGATGCCGAAAAGAAAAAAATTACATCCAACGCGGACGTCAGGCCAATCATGGAATTTGGCAAGAGCGGCGGGGGCTCGCCACTAAAGTAAAACCATGCAACCGAAGGCCGCGACGGAAAGACAGCCAGCAAGGTAAAGCAACCGCTTCGAATCGGATTAAAATACCCTTGAAATTTGAAGGCAACGTCTTAGTAGCCACCGGAGCCACGTCTTCGAGAAAATTCCTAGGGCATGTACCATCTCGGAAAATACTATACGCCTAACACATCGGATCGGAGCCGATCAAACAGAGGTACCTCTTCCACAGATCCCGGCGATTCTCGATAAACTGAAGGAAGCAAAAGACATCACGACTCTGGACTTGAAACAAGGGCATTGGCAGATTCCCCTGGCAACAGAATCCAAATCATTGACTGCTTTCGTGGTACCGGGAAGAGCGCACTTTCAATGCGAGGTTAGTCCTTTTGGCTTCCACTCTGCGCTGGCCACCTTCCAACTCACCTTAGACCCGATTATCGGAGCTCAGATGGCCTTCGCATATCTAGAGGATATCATCGTCTTGGGGAAAACATTCAACGAGTATCCAAATAATTTAAACAACGTTTTTAGCAGGTTCTTCCATGCCGGCATGAAATTAAACTTGGAGAAATGTGAGTTTTGCAAGACAAAACTCTTCTACCTCGGACATGTAGTCGACGCGGGGGAATTCATATAGATCCAGAAAAAATCGCAGCCATTCGTCAGTTAAAAGCCTCGACTAACCTCAGAGAACTCCGCAGGATTTTGCGCATAGCAACCTGGTATCGCCGGTTCATCCCCGACTTCTCAAGCTTAGTAGCTCGCATGACTTAACTACTGAATGTTAATTGGCATTGAGCACCTCCGTGGCAAGACTCGCTCGATCATCTGAAGGAGAAGCTTTTCTCACGGCAGCCTGACACCGAAATCTTGACTAGCTCGCCAATGTGTTGAGTTTGATGATTTTTTACTAACACATGTACAACTTTTGACAACTGTCAGGCTAAGTTTCGTATCTCAGATATAAGCCCGAAACTCAGAAAAGATGTACACCACGGAAAGCCGAGTCACCTGGGAAGTAGTATATTAGGATTTCGTGGGACCCTTACCACGGTCCAGAAAAAGGAATTCCATATTTCTTGTCTTGGTAGAGAAATTTTCTAAATGGGTAGAGGTAATCGCGGTTCTTGAAGCTACGACTCAGGAAGTGTTTAGAGGATTACGAGAACGAATCATCTACCATTTCAGGTGCCCAAAGGTTTTAATAACGGACCATGGGGCCCGGTATAATAGTCTTACAAAAAATTTCTTGAGACTCATGGAAACTCACAACAGATAACCGCACCCTATAAACCAAAAGAAAATCCCACGGAAGGAAGTAAATCGAGCCATGATCGGATTAAACACTGATAACGATTATAAAAATTGGAACGAATCTCTCCCTGAAACCGGATTCGCTATTAATACAACTTGGCACTATTCTAGTAAATTTACTCTAGAAAAAAACCCTGTTTGAGGAAAACCCAGACCCTCCAGAAAGCCTAACAGCAGAAATATCAAGAAAGTCTACAAGTTCGTCCGAGAAAATTTTAAACGGCGGCAAAAATACAGCAACAACATTATAATTTAAGACGACGTAATTGGAAGCCTTCTGTTGGGAAATGGGTCTGTATGTACTATCGTCAGCCGTGAACGAGATTTCCAAAAAACTCGCACCTCGGTAAAAGGTACCGTACCAGATTCGAGGATATGTGTCTCCCTCCATCAGGTTAGTGAAGCCAAACACAGACACTAACACCCGCGGTGTTAAACCTTGTCATCACCTTTCAAACTGTCACAACCAATCGTAGTAGTCGATCGATTTACGTCTGATTTTAACTCAAAAAAGGGGGAAAAAATAAAACTTCTAAAGCATCAATAATAAATAATTGGGAAAGGAATTAAATTGTACTTGATTTTGAGCTAGCCGCACAGGTATAGAAAGAACGTCATCACACACCACGGTCATCAGTCTCGTGAAAACCTTGCACCCGACAAGATGAATACGGGACAGAAGATCGCCTGGAAAGACACACGAGGATCAAGAACTCGACAAAGACGGGTGATTCTTCCTTGGCAACCATATAATGTAGGACGAGAGGAGGCAATCCATCGATTCCACCTGGAACGAGCAGAGAGATTACTCACGTACGGTAAGCTGGTTACATGTATAGTAGTCAGACCAACTGATAAGATGCCAACAGCATTGGAAAACGCGAAGGTCAAGAGGGTTTCTCTGGCAGATGCCGCTAAGAACTTAGAGATGATAGAATCGTCAGAGGTAGTTCTCCCCTCTAACCACGACAAGTCGCCAAAAACCAAGCCCGACGGTGGACCGGCGAAGAAACCCCTCCCGGAACCGGAGCGTCTTTTCACCCTTACAGCCCTTCCGCAACAGCCAAAGGGTAAATCCACGAGCCTAAAACGTCCGAAGCAGGAGGATAGAGTCAACGAGGACCTTCTGGTTGGCGATCCGAAGAATAGGAGCAGTCCGAAGTCTCGCTATCTCTGCGGAAGTACGAATCCAGATTTCTTCATGGGATTCCGGGTAGCCCCACAAGGGAAAACGGGTAGGAAGAGCTGGAAGGTGATCTGGAAAGAGCGGGAAATAACCGTCACCGTTATGAATGAAGACATTGCGCAGTTAGCATGCGGATCGGATATGGCTTATATTTTTATTGACCGAGAAGAATAGCTTTGACAAGTGCCTTCGTCCCAGAACGGGAAATTTTTACTTGTAAAATATTGGATTTCGATACTGTTTCCTTAGTATGTTTTTCTAAAATATTTTGTGAGACTAGATTAAAAAAATAGAATTGTTTCTTTCATTTTAGGATCGATTTGGAAACCACATAAAATAATTATTTAAATAAAAATACAATACATTTTCAAATACCACGTTTTCAAGATGAACAAAATTTGTACTCGAATAGACAGACAAGAAAGTCACCTAATAAAAACGTTCTAATAAAACGTTCTAATTTGGGAGACTATCTCAGCCCAGACAAAGCCTGTATGGAACAAACATATGGTTTTGAAGAAGACGATCGAGTTTGCCATTAACAGAAAAGTTCTGACGGATTGAAGCAAGCGTCATGACAGTAGAATATAAGAATTGTTGAGTTTCTTATTACTATTGTTTTGTTATAACAGCAATTTTTGCATGGAATACGAGAGAAAAATGGAACAAACAAACATATGGTTTCGAAGAAGACGATCGATTAACTATTGGCAGAAAAGTCTTTACGGATTGAAACAAGCATCATGGCGGAATATAAGAATTGTTGAGTTCCTTATCAATTGTGTTTTGTTATTACAGTATTTTTTTTACGGAATATAAGAATTGTTGAGTTTTCAAAGAATCTTGATAGTGTTACTGTCAAATAACGCTCAAATAACGCAAGATTCTCCGACAAATGCTTCCATAGATATGGCGTTTATAAAATTTATTTTGTAAGGAAGATCCACGCCTTGTTCACCGATCCTGCCCGCAAGTTGACAGTATTGTTACTCAGTTTAGCTTTTAGCAATCAAATACAAAAATTGCTCTGTCACGAGACCCGAAAACAAAAAAGTGTCTTCTCCCGCAAAAACATGTGTTCGACATGCTAACAACACAAAAAGCCGATTAACATTGAAAACAAAAATATCATCAATTTAAATTTCATGTACGAAATCATGTACGAAGTATCCCGCCCCCTACCCCCGTCTCTCACTTAATAAGTAGCTGAAAGCAAAAGCAAAACATAGAAAACTAAAGAAAAAAATAAAACTGATTTAAGTCTTTAAAATGCACCATTTTAACAGAGACAAAAATTGAGTTGCTTAAAATAAAAATTATTGACTTCTATATAGGGGGAGACAAGACTAATTTCGACTTGAAAATGGGTATGAAAGGCATAAAATGCACCGTTTTTCGAGGGGAACAGGCAGGAAGAGATAAAGATTATTTGACAAGGAGAGGATTAATGCAGAGAAGAGAAAAGTAGAGAGGATCGGTTGAGAGAATTGGTTTACAAAGCGGTGGATTCGGGTGGAAAGGAGTGGAGTGGAATGGTGGGATAATGAAGAGGAGTGATGAGAAGAGAGAGCGGGAAATGCTTGAAATATCACCAGCTGTATGCTGGTAAATTGAAATGAATTCGCTGAGTTGTTGCTATTTTTGGGAATTTAATCCAGAAAATATTTAGCAGTTTATTAAGCTGAATGAACGGAAGTCGATTATAGACGAACTGCTTAGTGAGCTGGTGTTAAAAATTGCTTCTGAAGATATCTGGAACTAGAAAATAGAATTACAATGATTGATATAACAGTTTCATAAATTTAAAAGTTCCACAGAAATTCTTAGTATTAAATTTCTGAGCAAAAAAGAATGAAAAAAAAAAATTAAAAAAGAGATCATTTAAAATACAAGAAACAGCTCATTGCAATGTCAAGGTTGACATGCCAACCAAGAATGACAAGAACAAACAATAAATTTATTTGAAGTCATTTTCCAGCATGTCGATTTTGGCTTTCTCTGTTTTTTCTTTGTTTTTCAGTTACTTCCTTGGAATTTTTAACTTAAAAAGCTTTAAATATCATGAGGTTAAAAAAAATCGCTACTTTATCGGTCGTTCATGTCTTGACGTCAGCCAAACCTTCCTTTACGGGATCTTAAATTGGCGTAAAAGTCAATGCGTTCATAATTTGCTAAGTAATCATTAATTTGACTTTTTCAAAATTATTTTCATGAAGCTTCTTGAGATGTCATTAATGCTTTTTTGAAGCAATAAACTGTTCAAAGTATGAGTGGTGAAAAAATTTCATCTAATTAAATTTCATCTAATTATTTGTCATTAATCAAGCAAGAAGTTGTGCTTTGAATTTTAATGAAATGCATTTTTGAAAGCATGAATTTTTGAATTGCAAAAAATTATAAAAAAATACAGTTATAAATTATATTAATTTTAAAATTGAATAGTAAGACTTAAAACATTTTGACAGCTGTGAAGAGTCTCCCTCATGAATGTATCGACGAGAAATGCGCTTGATTCTTCTTTTTTCCTCTTCTTCCCTTTTTTCTTTTGCTAAATTTAGACTCTATTAATGCGCTATATTAAATCGTATTTTTCTCTCTTTTGTTCTCTTTTGTTCTCAGAACGAAGTCTGAGATCACATTTGCTCCATCACAGTTCTAAACTAATTTTAGAAATGCCATATTTTCTCCAGATATACGGATGGTCCAGATATGGTGTGGCACAAGCAGCACGTGCCACAAGCAATCGAGGGAGGCAAAGAAACAGAAATAGAGACAGAGAGAGAGAGAGAGAGAGAGAGAGAAAGTCATCTCGATTGAACAATTCATCTAATTGAAGAGCGGATGCATTCTAAAAAAGTGCAAATGACGTGTATGTCAAAACTTGTGGCAGATCAAAACTGTGGCACAGCCAATTTAGAAAATTATTGGCGTGTACTTCACTCTCTATCTCACGTTCTCTCTCTCTCTCTCTTTCTCTTTCTCTCTCTCCTTTTTCTCTTTATCTTTATTTCTCTGCCCCTCTCTCTACCTCTCTGTTTCCCTCTCTCTATTTCTCTATGTCTTTCCTTCTCTTTATCTGCCATTCTCTCTCTTTTTCTCTCTCTCTCTTTCCCTCTTTCTCTATTTACCACTCCCTTTTTATCTCTCCCTATTTTGCTTCCACTCTTACATAACCTACTAGTTACAGTTAATATTAACCGTATCTTTTTATATACATTTTTCTAATCCTTTCATGGTCAAAACTAGAAAATAGCTAATAATAATCATTCGTTTTTTTTGTTCTTATTTTGCTTACATCTCTCAATCACCACTTTACACCCCCATTATTCACACTCCGTGCTAAAGCAGCTGTCAGAATGACATTTTATTACACACCTCATCTAGTTATACTGGTTGTATCTGCTTAACTTGGCCCATAACTTATTCTTAGCCCATTTCATCTTCAAGCAGGCATAGAAATGCTGGATTCAATTGTCTGGTGCTGTGCGGCTTTTTTGTGTTTGTCTCCGTCGGTCGGTTGCTTGGTCATTAGCAACCTTTATAGAATCTCAGATTTTAGAATCTCAGATTTTGACGCATGGTGGTCTGTATGAAATTTTCTTTCTATTGTTAGGAAATTTTCTTCTATTGTTAGTTTTGTTTTCTACTCTCGAGGAAACCCCTGGGGTTTTCTTGGCCACCTTTTGAAGTCTGGACGTTTATGTGGGTTCGAGATATTCGTCAAGATTCACAACTGATTATAAGCCCTCATTTAAGTCAATCCGAACACCATTGTTGAATGTCCTCTGCCTCTTTTATGGAAACTTAGGGAATTTTGAAAAAAACAAGTTGTGAATTTCTTCTAATTTAAATTTTAATAGAATTTTTGTAATTTGAATCATAAAATATTCGTATAGTGCACATTTCCTGTGATGTACCATATTCAAGACCGATTCTCTACCATATGGTCGACCCAGGAAGAAATAATAGAAAGGAAATGATTACCCTTAATTTGGAGCCAGTGAGCCATTAGTTTGCCTTTTATTGTTGTTCGCGCAAATGTTTCCACTCGAATTAATGCCTTCGGAGAGCGGTCTCTGGTCCCGGCTTTGCATACATAGAACTCGGTACAGAGAAGACCCATTTTCATTGCTTAGTCTGAGTACAGGAGCGGCACTGAATAGCAAGGGATGGCCAAGACTCTTCCGAGGCCTATGAAGATCGAATAAATTATATTTCATCACTGTTCTCTTTAAAAAAATGATAAATTTTCGAAACTAGCGAATAACAACTCAAATTACTTACAAAAATTAAAGGTCAGTACCATGCAGTAGCGCCCCTGTTTGCCGGCGACCGATTTCTTCCGATTCCAGTAATAAACTCGCACTTTGCTCTCGCTACCCATCAGACAACGGCGGCAGAACACACGTGCTTCCCGCTGTATGTTCAATATACGATACTCTACTTCGAAGTAGGTAATTATTTTGATAGCTCCGACTGTGAGCTGATGAATGGTGGGCGACGCCACCAATGGTTCCAGTGATGACTGCTCGATAATATTATTATTTTTCTCTTCTGTTTTCCTCGCTCCTTGGGAACTCCGTGGCAAAGGACTTGAAATTAAAAATAAACATGGATCAATGAATACTCGACACGCTGTCAAAGTATGACGTTCCCAACATGTGGTTGAATGCGTCCATAATGATTTTTCAATGCAATAAATGTCTGAAATGAATTTCGGATTGTTTGTATGGCTCGGAATATGATTATCTGTTTATTTATCTGCCTCCCTTCTTTGTTTATTTCTGTGTTTCTCTGACATGGTTGCGCATTAGAATTCTCGCGAACTATTCCCACTTCGCCACAGCTGTAATTAAAATAATCTCACCTGGGGCTTTCCCCATAATATCGCAATATATCTCACTTAGCAATTTAAAAACCGCATATAACATCTCGAAATAATCACTATATCTCAAAAACATGTCTGCAAAAGGAGTTCCTAAAAAATATTACGGGAATTAGAAACCTCAGGTGAGAGTTTTACATTTAAATCTCGCAATAAAAAAATCCCTCACGAAAAATCTCACAGAAATCAAAAAATCTTACACAAAATCTTACAATAGTTAGAAAATCTCGAAAAAGTAAAATTCCCCAAAAAATTTCACACTGAACTATAAAATCTCATGATAAATCGCATTTTCCAAAGTCATTAAAAAACCGCATATATACGATTCTCTGATTGTCACATCGTTGAACCAGTTTTTAATCGGTTAAATAACGATTATTACGTCACTTTAAAGTAATCTAAATTGCAAAAGTCGTTACTGCCGTTTAATCTTTGTTATTTTTAAATTTCTAAGATTTGTCATTCGGTTGAGAAATGTTTGTGTTTTTATTGCATTGCATTTTCCCTTGAAACACCTCTAACTCCGCGTCCGTCAGCCTGAGATCTGGCGAGAATGCCGTCTCTGGCTGCGATGATGATTTTGATGACTGTATATATTTCGCTATGGCAAGCGATTCTTAGAAAATTGACATTATTTCTCTGGTTGTTGATGTTTTATAGTTTTTTTTATCATCTTTTCCTTACTTATTGTGACTTTTCGACTTATGCTAGCTTTTGACTTTATTAATCAATTTAATTGATGTCGGCGTCGAGGATGAAGTGGAAGTGTAATTTATGCAAAAAAAATTAATACGTGATTTTATTACAAGCACTTTAATTGATTTTAGTGTGGCTTCAGTATAAGGTTGCAATCCGATTTTGTTTCACCATTTCCTTGGTCTTTCTAATTTTAAATAAAGCTTAATTCTTCTTTTAAATGAAGATTCGCTTTTTCGAATCTGTTATTTAAATTTTCATCCGTTTTTCATCCGTTCTTCACGAAATTGTGATTGAAATTTAGTTCATTATTTCCTTTACTTTATTTTATTACGATTTTAAACCAAATTTTATGGTGCTATTTTGATAAATGCCACGAAAAACGCGAAATACGGACAAAATACGAACTAAAATCGGAACTAATTCGAAACAACTATAAAAAATTACTTGAATTTCTTGTAGAATAAATTATAATTATAAAAGATAAATTCTGTTAAAGCAGCCGCAAGCAAATTTAATGGATGGACGAAATTTAACAACCCCGTTGTATTCTTCCCTCTTAGATTACCATTTCGCACCCTTAAAAAGTGTTAAAATTGTACACGAAATTTCTTTTATGTGCGAGGGAAACAATAAATGAATGACCTTTGACTTTAGAATGCATTTTTATGCGTAGTCTGCACGATTTTCTCTCACCCTCTCTGCATTACTTTGAAATACGTAAGGGTAGGTCTAGCGGGAAAATAATCACCCTAAGCGTTTTAGAAATTTAAAGCTAATACATAATTAATTATACATAATTAATTATGTATTAATATTAATTAAATTACAGACACAAATTAATAAATTGCAGATACTATATGCGATTAAAATGAAGACGGAGAGATGAAAAACAATCTAAATGTAATAATTTCTTCTTTTCAGTTAAAAAAATTTCTGTAATCGAAATTCTGAAAAACGACATCACATCACATGAAGATAAGATTGCCTGGAAGAATAATGTAAAATTTTATATACTGAGCTGAGAGATAAGAGTGAGTTTTAATTACACTACAACATTTTTATAGCACTATTTTCACGCAAATTCTCTCCTCTGAGTTCGTTTTCAGTATAAGTTCTGTCACGGTATTGAAAGATGGTCTTTGTTGAGATATTTAATTCTAGTTATATTTAATATTCTACTGTATTTCTAGGTTAAACTAATTCTTTATTTTTAATTATTTCTTTTTTTGAAATGTTATTAGATTTTTTTACATCTTATCTTTAGTCGCTTTGATTACGTTTTAAGCACGTTTTCGATTCAATACATCGTACATTCGCCCCGAATTTACTTCTTTGTTTTCTTTGTGTTTAAGTTATTTGCTAAATTCTTTATCATTTTTTCCTCCGTTCTTCGTTTAACTTTCAAATTCATTTTACCCGTATTTTTAATTGTTCTACTTAGATGAAATATTCGTCTATTCTCCGACTTAAGCAAAGCCTCGTCATTGAGACAAAAACGTGCTCAACAACACCTACGCAGCATTTCGTGAAAGTCAATGGCTGGCTGTAAACATTCTTTCGCAATGTCAGACAATTTTGATAGCTATATAGAAAAAACAACAACGCAGTATTGTCTTCCACCCTTATTTTGTGGAAAAATCATGAGGACGGGGTAGGGATTCGAAAGACAATACGTAAGGACTCATTAACACCCCGTCACCATGGGTGCCACTCACTGTTGGTGGTGTTCACTGCCAAGTGTTGCAGACACATTGTTTTCGAGATGAGAGGCCGCCTTTCTGACTGAATTTTTGCAAATCCAAAAGGGGAATCTTCGTCTTTATCTCCGTTCGAAGTATTTCTTTCTGCCAGGTGAGAGCTATTTTGCTTTAAACAGAAAGCCATTTCTCCGCGTATGGTATAGAATATTTACTATAATTTTTATCAAGTAATCAAGATAATCTTGCACAGGTTCTTTGGTCAAATAAAAGATAAGTTCAGACCGAATTCAAGCAAGCAGTGCAGCTATCATCGCCAGTATAAACAGAACTTTTTCGTTTCTTTTTGATTTCGCACTTTTATCGTTTTGCAATCGCGCTTCTGATAAACAAAATATCCTCACATGATGATATCCAAGCGATGAACTCATCGTTCACAAGCTACACGTATGCAAAACTAAGGTTTGGTTTTCGTGGAATTGGTAAGGAAGGAAGTAAGGAAGGGAGAGAAAATAAATTTTCAAGCAAACATCATGTTGATTTTAAAATTGAGAGGCGACTGAAATGAGTAAACATTTAGATGAACTGTTGAATCTGTCAATGAAGCGTGTGTTTTTCTGTCTGATTTCAAATGAGCCAAACTGACATTTTCAGGCTCAATTACCTTAACTTTAATTGATTAGTTCAAATTAAAGAGATCTGGTTTTGGAATTGTTAAATCTCTTCTTGCTTTTCCACTAGATCGCATTTCAACCGGAGGATCCCTAAACCTGACAAAGATGCCCATTGTGCCCAATAGAATTTAGACCTTTCTTTGACCAGACTTCCTTTCCAATTTTAGACCGAACTAACCTTTCATTTAATTGTCCTTTATCTTCATCTAGACTGCTATAGTCTTCTGTCTAGATTATCTTTTTATTAGATGGTCTCTCTAACCTACAGCTTCCCTACTTGATTTCTCTCAGCCAAATAGATTTTTTATTTTGATAACTTCTTGACAAGATAACTGTCTAACTAATCCACCCAACTATCAGATGGTCTCTGGATCAGGTGGCCCTCGACCGTATGGCCATTTAACCAGATCGCGTTGTAACTATTGATCTCTATAACATAGTTTTTATGCGACGACATTGTGGAAGTGTAGCCTAAACCCAAAGACCAGATGGTCTTTAAGTTAATTTTGATTAGATGGATTTACGGTCAGTATAGTCTTTCGGCAGGATGGCCTATCAGTCTTTCGACCAAATAGTCTTTAGACCAGGAGATCCGACAATCAGATGATCTTTCAGTCAAATGAGCTTTTAGTCGGAGAACATTTTGACGAGATGGTATTTCGACCAGATGATCTTTCATCCAGATGATCTTTCAACCAGAAAATGACCAGATTTCCTTACGAGCAGTTGGTTTCTGTATCCTTTTCTATTACTAATTAATAATTTAATACCATAGTAGTTTTTACTACCTTCCTACTCTTGACGTATACAACAATTAAAATATTTACATAAATTTAACAGCTTATATTTATATACATTGTATTTATTCTCTGGAAGAACTTAACATGACCTCATTTTCAAACTACGAGTACAAAAACTACTTTCTGAAATCAAGTGGACTACATTCTCAAAAGAAAAAAGAACAGAAAGAAAATAAAAAGTAAGAGGAAATGTTATTTCGTTTGGCGCCGCTTGAAATACAAAACTTTATTTCCCGATGAAGGCACGTAGCTGGATCTGAAATAATATGACGCAACTTTAGTTGAAAAGTTCGAAGTCATCTCGAAAGCAACGCGGCGTCATCGAAGCTTAATCGATACTTTTTCATAAAGAAAAACCGCTGCTAAGGAAATCCGATGCGAACGCATGAAAATGGAGAAACGTCCTGGAGTGAGGAGTATTAGAAGAAAAAAGAAAAGCGAAATTCAGTTTTTAGGTCAAGAATTATGATTTCAAGCAAGAAACGAAAAAAAAATAGTTGAAGAAAAAGTTATTCCGTTTCTTTCTTTGTAAGCATAAATCTTGGCTTCCATTCTCTGTGGCATAGAAATTTTAAATTTTCGCTTACAATGAAAAGTGGGTACGATTTTAAAAAGTAGTAGATTTTGAAAGAGTACAGGATTTTGAAAAAGGAGTAGGTTTTGAAAAAGTTGCAGAATAGCGTTAATATGACATTAATAATTATGTATTAATTTATATGGCAGAAATCTAAAGAAAATTAACAACTTTCTCTCTGTAGAAATAATGGATACAGTGGTCAGGTACAGTGGGCAGACAGATCCTGCAAAGTGGAAAAAGTATTCTAAAAAAGAAAACGAAAAAGGCGGTACCGAAGGTGGCACATCGCCGAAACCGGTTTGTCTCCAAATCAAAATTGACGAGAGGCGACGGAAATTCGCTTCCTTCCAAAAACCATAAAAAATAAAATTTTTTTTAGTTTTCTTAGATAATTTTCAACTTTTGTTAGATGTTCCCCACCTTTTTCAACGAAAAGTCCTTACTGTGTTTCCTTTAAAAGGTTTTATTGAAGAAAATTTCCGATTTCTATTGGTTTTTGTATCGTTCTCAAGTTGATTTCATGTCAGATACTTAAGTATTCCTCACCTTAATTCAGATTAAAAGGCCTCAGTACACAACCGCTCAAGCTGAATGGTTGTCTGTCTGAATTTGCTCTTCCTACAGACAAGTGGAAACACTTGAGGGGACAAAAGATTAAGAAATACAATCGCTTTTTTCTTGAAACGCATGTGATAACAACACCTATTTCGGCGTTTATGATGTGATATGAGGGTTTTCGAGAGATGTATATAATTTCCCCTATTTCTCAAGGTAGACTAGACCAAATTTTTAAATTTTGAGCCTTAAAGAATTACTATTAAAATATTAAACGATGTGATTTTTGTGGAAAATAATCTTATTAAGTCCGAAGAAGTAAAATTTGGTTTGATGACTAAGAAAATTCTACATTTAATTTTTGTAATTTTTTTTAATTCTCTTTCTTTTCTTTCACTTTCCTTTCTGTTTCTTTTACTTTTCTGTTCATTTTCCTTATTTACCAGTTTGAAATTATTATAGTTGTAAAAATTCGAAAGAAAATTTGAATTTATAAAAGTAAATTTTAAAAGTAAAAATTTTCCTAAATTTGTACTTTAGAAGTAGAGTAAACTTTGCGAGCCTGAATTGAATTTTAACCGTCGACTTCATTAACTCGTTATTGTTAAGCAGAAACTTATTTTCTTGGAAAAACAGAAATTGAAACTTCAGCAGAAGCAACCACAACTACTTCTGTTTACCTCTTTTTCATGCCTTTTTTCTCTTCCTTCCGACTGTATTTCCAAATATCATTTTACAGAAACCGGTAACTGCAATCTGGGCACCAAAACTTCTTTTCCTACCAAAACAGGAAACAACTAAAGCGGCAACACCGCTCCTGTCTCAAAATGACAGGAAATTATTGCTTGGGTTCATGCATGAGCTCACTTCACTCATCTCGGCGATTCGCAGCTCAGAGAAGCCCCGAACCTCTCTAATCTTTTAACCCTGCTCGTCCCACCGACCCAACGCGAACGCAACCCTATCTTTCTGAAGGACAGATGTGCGTGCGTGCTTCTAAAAAGCTTCAGTAAAGTGAGAACTGCTGAACTGCCAACGAAAATTGAGCTCCAAAAAGAACAAAAAACTTTTACTGTCTTTCTACTGTCTGTCGTCAGTTTGTCTGTCTCAAATTTCCAGTTGCGTGTCTCTTGTGTTTAGTTTGCTATTTGGCCAGCGTTTGTTTTTGTTTTTTGGTTCGAATGCCTTGTTATTGATTTTCGTTTAGCTTTTCTTCAAAATGTTGCCTGTTCCTTCAGAGTTGCATGTCAAGGTGGTCAAAATTTTCTTAAGGGCACGCAAAAGAAAAGCAAGTTCCTCAGTTATTTCGATCGGGACCCACCGAGTCCAAGGTAAATTAATATGCTTTCGACTTCAACTGTCGACTTCAAAACCTGTCAGACAGACAGTTGGTAGTCTTTTGCATCGAGTAGTCTTTTTGCATCGAGTTTCTTCCCCCCCCCAATAAAGAGTAAAAAAAGGGTGAAAACTCACTGTCTGCTTTGAAAAAATATCTAAGGTAAATCAAACCATTCGAAGAGAGAAAAAACCACTCGTATTACTGAGGGTGTTTCTGTTATTAATTTAAAAACAATAAATCTACAGAATGGAACTTTCCACGAAAATGAAAATAATGCCAATTTTGATGTAAAGTATTTCTAAAACTTCCAGTCGTTCCTTTGTTTGTCTTTAAGCTTCAGTTGAAGTGAGCCTTCTATACTGGAGTTTTAATCCAAATTTCAGCGTACTTTTAGGACTTCACCAGGAATAATAATCGTTATCCTGTCATGGGCTTCTATTTCTCTGTGAAATTCTGCGAACATTTCTATTTACACAAAAGATTTCTTAATATTTGCACATTTGCTCTTTATTGCTTTTTCGTGCACGAGTGTTGCAACATTCAATTGTGCAAAATAAGGGTGGAAAATTGGAACAATTTATTTCTCCCTTGACAAAAATTCTCCTTTCAACTACAAATTGCAACGAGAAATCAGACAAATGAATGTAAAAAGTACAGACACGGAGGAGAAATCTTGAACTTGTGGTTATTTTTCGATCGGCTTTTCTTTCGATTCGATTCAATACGCCCACATATTTTTTAAGCCACCCTTTCGTCTGGTTTTACGCGTTAGAACTTCACGGAAGGGTGATTTTAGTTGCCTTTGTCACTTCATTGAATTTCGCTTTTATTTTCTTTATTTAAAATTCTTGCTTCAACGTATTTTGCGGCACTGACACTTGAAAGTTTTTTCATTTTTCGTATTCTTTAGTTAGAATTAAGAAATAATTTTGTATTCTTTAGTTTAGAATTAATTGTGGAGTACAAATTATAGAGTATAAAAAAATAATTATTTTCAAATAATGTGTAAAACAATGAACGGCGGAAAGTATGCAGCATTTCTTCTTCGCCGGCTTAGAGTAATGAAATAAATCATTTGAATTGCATGCCTAAAAATATGCAATAGAATTTCTTTTTGTATGACGAACCCGAGCGAGGAACAATGTTGCCAAAGCAGTTTAACAACATTATTGCTAAAAACATTAACTTCGTTCTTCCGAATTTAGAACAACAGCTAACGGCAGTGCATACTTTTAGGCACTCTTTAAAAATGCGAAAATTTTGATCGTTTTTTTAGATAATTTGCTACTAGCAACAAATAATGCTAGCAACAATGTTGATTGAAGACGGATGTTTGATTGAAGAATTACAATTTTGCTAGTTAAAGACCGACTGCAAGTTTACCTCTTCTTGCTTCCCCACACAAACAACACACACACATGTCGACGCTTGCTTTACTCCAGTTTTTGCCCAAATTGTTGCTAATTTTTGCTAATTTTTTCTTCCTTGCCTTGACTTTCGAGCTGATTTTTTATTACAAAAACTTCGAAATGAGATTTTTGCGTTTCATTATTAGTTGAAGTGAATGCATATCATTAAATCCTCATTTCCAGCTATTTATTTGGCTCAGTTATTTCGTTCGCGCGTTCGAAGCTGAACAGTAAAATAGAATTTCAAATTTCTGAATTGTTTTCTGTTTGTTTTTCTTTAATGCGTTTTAATTTATATATTTCTTTTTTTCTTCGCTATATTTTTTTATACATTGATGGACCTCCCATTTTATCACCAAAAACCTCGTAAGCGGCCACCTAATTTAAGCGAAGCAACATTTTTTTGTATAGGTTTTCGTCAAATCGCACATAAAAGCTGCGAATCATGATTTTGGCACACGCGTACTTTTTAGTTTTAGTTTATTTTTACTTGACTTTTATTTGCTTGCATTTCGTAATCTCGTGAGCACACCGAACGCGACGGACGATCAAATCCGAAAGCAGCAACAGCGAAAATCTTTGCGTAATTTAGTCGTTGTTTGCAGCGGATCCTAATTGCAGAGGAGTTATTTTTGCCAAACGCTGAAACAGGTTGTCCGGCTGCTGCTGGAAAGGCTAACTCGTTGGGAGATCGAAGCGAAGCGAAGTCCGCTGCTTAGTTTTCACAATTTAATGGGACACGCAATGCAAATGATGCGTCTTCAGACGTTGAGACGTCGAGACGTCGTCGTCACGCCAGAGATTGCCAACCACCGCCGCTTTCTGCTGGACTGTAAATCATTTTCTGTGTTTGCATTTTCTGTGTTTGCAGAAGTTAATGTGATTTCTAATTATTTGCGTTGACACTTTTTCCTCAACCCAGCGAGACGAGGTGGTGAAGGATTGCGTAGAACGCCAGGCAGGCAGGCAGGCAGGCAACATGATACGAGGCGCCCACATGATTCCGGAGGCTGTGAAATAACGTCCATGAAGCGATCAAAACGTAGCAATGAAATTCCAAAACCAAATTCATTATTTAAACTAAATTTTAATGAGCTCTTCCACGAACTCCAGTAGAAACAGAAAATCTAATAAAATTACGAGCAAGTAATCACAATGCAGCAAAAATTCTTCTTATTTTCGTCATTTTGCCGACTGTCATACAGATTCGCAGATATTTTTCCATAAATGGATTTCTTGCAATCAGCAGTTTAAAGCGGCAGAAAAGCTTTTCGTCGCCTCACTATTGTGTGTTAATTTTTTATACAAACAACAGCGGATTTTATTCTCTGTTCGTCTTGTTAGATTTACAAACTTTTGTGTGTGTTAAATAAAATAAAATAGAATTAAATCAAGTAAAATGAAAAACTAAAACCAAATAAAGTTTAATAATATAAAATAAAACAGTAAAATAAAATATAGTAAATTAAAACAAAGTAAAACAAAGTAAAGTCAAATTACATTAAATAAAATAAAAGCAAACCAAATCAAGTGAAATCCAAGCAAATCAAACAAATAAAAAAATAAAACAAAAATTAAAAAAAATAAAATCGAATCAAATAACATCTGATTAATAAAACCGAAATCAAATCAATTCAAATAAAAGCGAAATCAATCTAGAAAAATAATGAGAAATCGAATCTGATAAAATTAAGTAAATAAAATCAGATAAAATAAAATAAGGCAAAATAAAATAAAATAAAATTAAATTAAACAAAACGAAATTAAATGAAATAAAACGAAATTAAATTAAAATCCTTAAATGAAAGGAAATTAAATGAAAATAAATTAAATAAAATAAAATGAAATTAAATAAAATAAAATGAAATAAAATGAAATATAATAAAACAAAATGGAATGAAATAAAATTAAATAAAATAGAACATAATAAAATAAATAAATGAAGTACAGTAAAATAACCAAAAATAGAAATAAGTAAAATATTATTAATCTTTTATCGTTGGTCTGTTCATTTTATATTTTTATTTTTATATTGCAAGGAACGGAAAAAGTGAAAGTATAAAATATCAAAATTTTTGTTTGCAGTTCTTAAATCGCGTTGATTTATTTCTCGTTTCGTGTTTCATTTATAAGCACTGAATTAATTCAATTTTTTTGTTCTCTAATATTTACGAGATTTTTGTGGTTGCTAATTTTTGTCATGCTTTCTTGATGTTGACAACGCTCAGCGTTCAGCCAGTCGACGTTAATAGATGTAGAAAATGTGGGAATAAATTAAAACCGAACTCCTCTAAACACCCAATGAAAGTGAAAATTTTCTTTGAACAACCGAAATTTATTAGAAGCCAAGAGAAGAAATACATCGTGTAGAAACATGAAAAACAAACGAAAAAACTTTAGTTAAAGCGATAAAATTGTCTGTCTGTGTGTGTGTGTGTGTGTGTGTGTGTGATGACCAAAGCAGAAATAGTGCGAGAAGCAACAACAACACTGACTCCAGCACACGTCTATTAATGTATGCAACACAATCGCTGTCTACAACTTGTTAATAATGAATTTTTATGAATATTTTTTAACCTCATTAATGGGCGGCTAACTTTGTGCTGCTGTTGCTGTTGTTGTTGTTGTTGTTGTTGTTGTTGTTGTTGTTGCTATTGTTTTTGTTGCTATTGTTTTTGTTGTTGGCTATTGGAATTTCGACGAGTGATCTGCCGCTGCATTTCGTGACGATTTCTCACTTTTAATTTTTAATATTATTATTTTATAGTTCGAAGCGTTTAATTATGGTTATAAAATTATAAATTTCCAATTATAAAATTTCTTTAAAAAGCAGTAGGCCACCAAAAAAAAAAATAGAAATTAGTATAACGATGAAAATTAAAGTTCATTAACAACATTTTCTTCCAATGAAGCGTCAAATTTTAGGAACTCTTTTGAAGATTTCATTTCTTCGGCCACCACTGTAGCAACTCGATCAGCGACTGCGTTTCGTTGTTCAGCGATTTACAGGAGATTCAGATTAATCTTCCATTTTTTAATTATTTTTTTTTATTAGATAATACTTCGTGTTAATTGAATTCGTTCTAGAAATTACGAAAAAAATGTGTTTTTTTTTTTTGTGCTGATTTTGCCCTTACAAACGAAGCCGCGAAATCAATTAATTTTTGGCAGAGTTCAAGAAACTCTTTAAACGTTAATTATTTGAATTCAATGACTTCAGCACTCTTGTGTTTTGCGTTTCTTCACTTTATTTTTGCAACTTCTACGCATCATTTTTCCCCGAACTGCCATCGATTTTGAAGTAAATGCGGCGAACAATTTTCAAAATTTAAGCCAGCCAGATTTCTTTACTTTTGTTTATTTCAGTCTTCGTGAGCCGAATGTCCAGAATTTTAACACGCTTTCGCCTTCGCTCTGCGCACAAAATTAGAAGAAAGCGAAATCTGCAACACACACGAAATAACTGAAGCCGAAGAAGCACAATAAAATCCGCTCGAAGAACAAACAAAAAAAAAAGAAACGCATTGGAAAGAAATTAAAATTACTTGCACGAGCGTCAAACCTTAGAAACTTTTTAATGACGAGTTTCTTCGCAATAAATGCGAAGTGGGATGTGAGGTGATAAAAGCAGAAAAAGTGAAACCCCGCCGAAATTTCGTAGCCACGAATGTCGACCAAACACAGCCACAGCCACACCCACCACCACCCACCCTCGCCCATCGACGACCAGCGCTTGCTAGTGCTGACTGCCGCGCCGCCGCCGCCGCCGCCGCCGCGGATTTTCTTTTACGCGACGCTTTCATTTAGAATGCAAGTCAGCTGCGTTGCTGCGACTGAAGTGCGTTTGCGCGAACGGTTTGTGGTCTCGTGCGGATTTCACTCGGTTCAGAAACGCCCAGCCGGCCGGCCACCGTCGCGTCGCGCCGCGTCGCGCCGCACCGTCCAGCCGCCGTCGCATCGCACCGTCCAGCCATCGTCGCGCCGCACCGTCCAGCCATCGTCGCGCCGCACCGTCCAGCTGGAAGAAAGTTGAGCGCACTCTCATGACTCACTTGGGCGATTTATTTTGCTCACAAAAAATAAACAATCATGAAAATTAGCTACAACCACCGTTAACTAGGCGCTCACAATGACAGTTAGAGCCGGGCGGTTAAAAAATCTCGGCGCAATTAATATTCCGCTACTCGTCGCTTCTGCTACCTCGTCGCACGCAGCTAAAAAGCGGGAAAAAGAGGGAAAAATTGGGTGAAAAGCGGAAAGAAGCCTGCAAGTCATGCGTTTGAGCTCAGAATGCAGTCAACAAATCTGTGATTTTTATTCTTCTTGGCTAATTTTTACCATTTGAATCTTCAGTTCAAAGGGTGAATTGAAAAGCGTGGAGTTCCAGTCGTAGGCTTGACTTTTTATAATTATATTTGCTGATTAACTTTTTTCTCGAACGTTTTTGCTCAGATTTGTAGTTCAGAATTCAATGATTTCTCGAGCTTTTCCTCTCAGAAATATTTCTTCCCTCTTCTAATCTTGCTTTTCATATTTTTCTCTCCAGTTTCTTCTCTTTCTCTCCAGCCGTTCCTCTCCGATTTTTCCAATTTTTTCCTCTCAAACGTGGTTTTTCTCATAAATTAATTCCAGCTGTAATAGTTTTCTATTTGAAGAAATTTTTTTTTTAAATAAATTTTTCAATTTCCAGTCTGTCAGTATATAAATTAATCATTTTTACTCCAATTATCACTTAATCAATTTTTCAAATGCTTTCATTTATCATTCGTTGTCGACGTCGATTAAGAAAAATTCCGCGCGATATCCACTTCGGCTGACTTCGGCTTTCATTCGTGCAAACGTGACGAGCGCATCGCAGTGCGTTGAAGAAAAATGCGTCAAACGGAAGCCAGTGCAAAAAATGTCGTGTATCGCGGTCAAGGCTGGGATGGGCGGCGGAATCACCTGGCTCGCCAAGTGGGCTGGCTAAGTTGGCTGCTCCCTGCGATTGACTGACTGATCGACGTCGAGCTGACTCTGAAGTTGGCTGATTGACTTGACTCGTTGATTTTACTGATCAATATGACTGCTTAAAATGACTGTTCGAGTCCAGCGATCGAGCTTATTGATCAAATTGACCGATCAAAGTGGTCCGATCGGGTTGACTGGGTTTACTGGTCGAGTTTACCTCCAGTTGACCGAACGAGTTGATCGAGTTGACCGAACGAGTTGACTCGAGTTGACCGAACGAGTTGATCGAGTTGACCGAACGAGTTGACTTGAGTTGACCAAACGAGTTGACTTGAGTTGACCAAACGAGTTGACTTGAGTTGACCAAACGAGTTGATCGAGTTGACCGAACGAGTTGACTCGAGTTGACCGAACGAGTTGATCGAATTGACCGAACGAGTTGACTCGAGTTGACCGAACGAGTTGATCGAGTTGACCGAACGAGTTGACCGAACGAGTTGACTCGAGTTTACCGAACGAGTTGACCGAACGAGTTGACGCGAGTTGACCGAACGAGTTGAGTAGATCGAGTTGACTAGATTGAGTTGACCGAACGAGTTGATTGAGTTGACTGATCGATTGATTGAGGGGTTGACTTGATCAAGTTGACCGATTGAGTTTCCTAATTCAGTTGAATCTCTCCCTCTCCCTTTCCCTCTCTCTCTCCCTCTCTCGCTCTTTCACTCCCACCCCTGTTTGTCCGGAGTTTACTTAATGTTTTCCCTCTCGTTTGCTTTCTCACACTTTTTCTCGCACTAACGTGGTTTTTCTCACACCTCTCCCGCTCCGTCTGGCACCCTCACTCACTCTCCCTCTCTCTCTTCTCGACAAAACGTCAATCATCAGCTTTCGGTGCGTTTTCATCATGCAGCGCCGCCGCCGCCGCCACGAAGGTGTTCGCGCAGAGAAAGCTTTGATTTTCAATTAAAACGTGACGAGCACTCGATGCGGCCACTTTAACGCGATGCTAGATAAGGAGGAAATAAATGCAGTTATTATATTTCTCGGCCTTATTGACATTTTCGGGTCGGCCGGGCCAGAACGGGGACTTCATAATTTTTATTTACAAAAAGTCATAAAAAGCCACTTTATTGCTTTTTGTTTTCTTTCTGCTTACTTTTAATTTGTCTTCATGGTTATAACAATAAATTTTATTGCTCTTTCAATCTAAAAATTCTTAGGTCATCGCAACTGCTGCTTTCACACACACACATACACACACACACACACACACACACACACACACACACACACGCACACACACTCAGGCACACAGTAATTTCAGAGGATAAATAAATACGACTGAAAAATGAGGTTATGGTTGAAATTTATGGGATTCAAGTTAAGATTTTAAAATATTTTTTTTGATTTTATAATTTTAAAAAAGTTGTTTTATTTTTTATAGTTTTATAAAAGAAGTTTGAAACCTTTTATTTATTTAGTTTTTAGTTTTAGTTTTTATTTAGAAATCCTTTAAATTTTCTCCCTTTTTAGTTTTTATCTCATTTTTAGTTTTTAGTTTTTAATTAGAAAAATTGTGCTAAGTTTTGAAATAAAGAAATAAAAGCAAAGACATTTTAAATTATAACAAAAAATTATCCTTCTTTGCAGATTCTTTCGACTGGCTAATTTTTCAGAGAGAAAAATAAACCCGCGCCAGCCGCACCAACTCGTGAAACAGGTGGGTGACACTCAAGGTTAAATTCATTAATTTCGCTCGTGATGAATAATTGCAGCTGCGGCTTTTTCGCCCCAAAAAGAATTCAAAGACAAATTGTCATCTCGAGAGATTTTTCACAAAAATTAATATACACCAATTTATCAAAGTTCTGAAATTGCAGAAATCTTGTTGTCGAAAGAAATAAAAGAATAAAAGAAACTTAATTTCTGTACTCTTTTTTTTTTTTAATATAAATATAAAATTAATAGTTTTACTGTCGTCGATTGCGCTGAAAATTAAAAATCCTCTTAATTGCTTCATCTGATGATCCTCTTGGTTTGGTCGCCGCTGAACGCGTAAAATCCTAAATTACACTTCAATAGTAACTAACAATAAAAATAAATTTCATTTGAAGGCTTTGGCACTCCACGATGACCTCCACGCTCGATCCTCGGAATTGATCCTCGCCGCCGAAATAACGACGCCTCGCCTATTAAAATAACATCGTCCTGCGAAGCGACTGAAAGCCACTTAAATTCTAAGCTCACAAACTGCTTACAAATCGGCGAATAAAGGCGGCGGCGGCGGTTTAATATTGCCAATTTTTTACTGCTTACATTAGCAGTCGCCCGAGCAGTCGTTGGGGTTAAAAGAAGTCATTAAAACGAAGTCATTCTTTGAATTTTCAAAGCCTCGCGCGTAACTTATTAGCTGTTAATTAAATAGAATAAAAAAAGCAGCTTCATTCGAGCGATTCGAAGCACTGGCGCTGAATATCGCGTAAAAATCTGCTTGTTTTTTTATATGTTTTTAATGTAACCAAAAAAAAAAAAAAAAAAAAAAAAAAAAAAAAAAAGAATTCAAAGTAAATTTAAAGACAAATTAAATTGAAAAGCAAGTGAGGAGAATATTTTCTAAGTTTGTAAAATTTTAAATAGCATTTTAGTTCGCATTAATTTCATCCGAAAACATCGCCGGTCCCACCGACGACCGAAAAACCAGACGGAATCTTAATAATTTGATTTTTCGATTTAATCATTCATCATTTTCTGGGAATCTGAGAGAATCTAATAAATAACTTTGAAAAAAGTAATAGAAAGTTTTGGCAACACAACAACTACTACGACGACGATAACCTTAATAGTTCACAAAATAATTAAATAAATTCTTTCCAAGAAATCTCAGAAAAAAATTAGTAACGAAAGCTGCATTCATCAGATTCAAGGAATCTCGAATTGCATTGAATGCCTTCGTTGTCGACTTTGTTTCGACTCTCGGCATCAGATCGACTTAAATCGAGACACACTCAGCCACTCCCACTCCCACTCCCACTCACAAATCTAAAAGCACCGTTAATGCATAGAAACTCTTTTTAATCAACGATCTGCAATAATTTCTCGACAGCCGAGCAATACAAACTAAAACTGAAATTAGTTCACACAAACAGCAGCAAAAAGAAGAAGAAAACAACGACAGCAACGACAACAACAATAGCATCAGCAACAACAACTTCAACAGCAACAACAACTTCAACAAACAATTTTATTAGTTACACCTGAAATGTGAAGCACGTGATTTTCCGTTTTTATTGCTCGTGCTAGAAATTTATTGCTCTGCCATTGAGATTCTCTAGCAAAGCAAAAGACTTGGGCAACAAACTCTTGATGATGATGAAATATTTTAAATTAAATTGAAAGGTTATAATAAAACTGCGTGGATGCCATGCAAAATGCGAAATCTAAAAATGCCACCGCAAACGCAATGAGAAATGCGATTCTCATCAAAAGCTGCTGCAGCAGTGGAAAAAATCCTACAGAAAATTGCAATAAAAACAAAACTCAAAATGAGGAATAACAGGAGCACAGTAACAGTAACGGTACCTGCAAACACAACAACAACAACGCGGAACGCAGAGAGACGGAAACACTGAACTGTCGACTTGTGGACTTCTTGCAGGAATTTTCTCGCAATAAAATTTATATATTTGCAACATTTCTGAATTCTCAAAATTGCGAGGAAAAAAAAATCAACTCGAGCAGCTTCTGGAGTTCGATGCTGAGTTCGAGTTTGCTGAATTTTGACTTTTAGGTGGTCGCGATAGAAAACCTCGTGAATCGTCTGTGAAAACTCTGCACACATGAAATCAGCCGTGAAAAGTAAGAGAAAAGTAGGCCTGCTATTTCACACCTGAATTGCTGCTCTCAAAGCCGAATTGATTACTTGAAAAATTCATTCTCACACCAGCAACAAAATCGTTGCACTTTCCCGAAAATCCATTAAAGAATTGAATTCGTGTTTTACATGAAATTTAACGGTTTCTTCTCTTTCCTCTCCTCTTCGCCCAACCACACAATGATTAAAAAAAACAACAATTTTAAGACGAGCATAAGCTCTGCATTTCTTTTCCTCGCTCTCTTTCCTCTCTCTCTCTCTCTCTCTCTCTCTCTCTGCTTCTGTTTAAATATCGGTTGCTGTTGCTGCCGCTCCGAAATCTCTGATTGCTTTCTTGATCGAACTGTCGGTCATTCCGTTTGACGTCTGCCAGCCGTCGTGGATAGCAAAAGTCAACTACATCTTCTTTAAAGTTTCTTCTGCTGCTGCCGTCGCTCTTTTGCAAAGCGCGACTGAATTGTTTAACTGCAAGTTTGCTGCAAATTTGTAGCCCGCTTCAAATTCCAGCCAGCTGATGTCGGCCTTCAGTGCCGCAGAAGAGTTTCTTCTACTTGCTGACTTCAATGTTGCAATGCAATTGATACCTGCGAACACGGCAGCCAAAGGTTAGGAAGCGCGGGTAGCAGTGACGGGTAGATTGAGCAAAAGCACAAATAAAACTACCTTAAGGAAAAGTTTTTTATTTTTTTTTTTATTTTTATTTTTTTTTATTTTTATTTTTTTTTTATTTTTATTTTTTTTTTATTTTTTTTATAACAGGTTTTTACAGTAGCTCTCTCTTAGAATGAAGAATTCTAATACTGAATTGAAGAGATTTCACAATTATTTAAGCCAGAAATTATTTTCCTTTTCTTATTTTATTTTTTTAATTAGTGGCCCTGAGACAAAAGACTCAAGACACGAACTTGCAATGACTTGAAGAAAGTTTAATATTCGATTAATTATTGAAAATAATTTATTCCGTAGAGAAAATTCAATTATTCAGTTTTCTAAATTAATAATAATGTAAATTTTAATTTTATCTAATCTCATTCTCATGGCATTGCAAACACGCCGAAAATGTTTCCTCACACAAATTCAAGTTGAATGTTGTTCTCTCAACATTTATTAATCAAGCAAAAATATTTATTAAAATAGAAAAGTCTTAACCTTCAAATCGTCGCATTGAAAATGCCAGCGCAGCGCCAGCTAAAGAGCAAAAATACAACAACAACAACAAATTTAAAGGCGCTCCCTAAAAATTTGTTCTTCGCAAGAGACGAGCGAGAAATTTAACTCTTCCACTTCCACTTAAAATATCACTTCCGTAAAATATCACCGAGAAAACAAAAACAAAGAACAAAACTGGCATAGAATGCAACAATTTAAATAGGAAAATTTTCGGATAAATTTTAAAAAAAAAGATTTTTTAATTTTTAAAAATCAGTAGAAATAATAAATACTAAATTAAATATTTATATTATTTGAAGTGAAGAGTGTCGGTGAAAAAATTGCGTTTATGCATTCTTAAGTCTTCCCTAGCAAAAGACTTAAGCGAGAAACTTATCGCTGCTTAGATGTACGGGAAAACTCTCACTCACTCACTCACGAAAAACTCACTCAGTCATAAAAATTGGATCTTTCGCTCCCTCTCTCTCTCTCTCTTTGAATTTCGCACTCGTTTCCGTGAGGAAACTACACGAGTGAAGCTCAAGCAATCAAGTGAAGCTCAAGAAATCAAGTGAAGCTCAACAAATGCAAACAGTGGGCCACGCAGCACCTGCTGCCCTCAACTTGGCTGTCTACTGTTTTCTTCTTCGCTTCTTCTTTCTTCTTCTTCTGCTGCTGCTGCTGCTGCTTCCCCACCTTGTTGTAACTCGTCCTCCCTCTTGAGTTTGAGTTGCCAGTTACAAGTTGCGAGCGTCTGCATGCAGACGAAGCAATTCAATTGCTTTGCGAACGTTGAGCGAAACGCACGCGAACGCGGTCGTCGTTGAAGGAAAACAATTAAATGACCGAAGACAGTGTTGCAGCAAGAAAATAAAAGTTACAAATAAAAATTTATTAAGCAAGTCTTTTTAATAGAAATTTTTGTGAAATAAATGAAATGAAAAATTTAATTGTGACTTAGAAAACTGCAAAAAAATTCAACTGTTTACTGCAAAAAAAAAAAACACATTAAACGAAGTGAATTGTAAAAATTGCAGAAACGTGTTAAAATTGCAAAAGTTTTTTAACTAAAAACACCAAAAATAACATTCCGCAAAAATTTTAGCTTGTGTTAAAAAATAAAAACCCGAAATATTTGCAAACTCATTTCGCTGGCGAAAATTTTATTTTGTGTAAATTTTTTGAAATTTTTGCCAGCTAATTTTTGCTGTAGCATCCAGCGAATTATTTACGTCGGTGTGCTTCGGAGGCAAGCAAATAAAAAGGAACTGAAATAATTAAGCAAGCAAAAATTGTTTTTTTAGTTGCTGCTGTCTTAAATTGTTGAAATATACAAAATATCGGGCAGCAGCGGGCAGATGTTGCACTTTCCCCTTAAAATAAAAGCACGTCAGCGACCGAAATCAACGAAAGACTCAACGGGAAGAAAAAACTGTGGAAATGAAATAATGAAGAAATAAACAAAAAGCTTCAACTGCAAATCTTTGAGAATTTTTCGCTGCGCTGTTGTCTCGCTTCGAAGAATTTTCTCACCTAAGGATTTTAAAGAAAAGGAAAAGAATTAAATAAAATTTAAGCCTAAAACTTCAAACGCAAAATTCAGCTAAAATCAAAAAGATTTCCTTCGAATTATTCTCGTATTATTAAAAGAATCACAAAAGCATCAAAATGTGTTCCAAAAATCAAATGAGTGTCTTGATGGGAAAACTAAACACGGTGAGTTTCAATTGGTTAGCCATTAAAACAGACAGACGGACAGACAGACGGACAGACAGACGAACGGCCAAACAGACCGAAAGACAGACAGCCAGACAGACATAAAACCAAAACATCTTCCAGCAGAGAGACTTGGAATTTCGCTATCAAGCTGCAGAGCTGCGGATTCACGCATTTTTAATGTCTTGCGAAGAGTTGAAATTTTTTCCCAAATTTCACACTTTAACAGCCTTCAGTTTGTTTATTTTTACACAATTTCTACACCTGTTAACTGCAAGATTTTTGAGACGCGAACTCGCACTTCAAATTCGTACTAAAATTAAAACCTTTAAAAATTTAAATCCTTCTAATTTTCTTGTATTTTTTTATGTATTTGCGGAAAATGCAATGAAGATTTTTAAACGAATTCTTTCGGACGTTTTTAAAATTATTTATTATTCTAAAGTTCTTTGAAAAAAATGTTCAGACGCCCAGACATCAAAATTCTCAAAGGTTCAAACATCTCAATTTTCAAACGTTCTAACATTCGAACATCCAAATATTCAAACATTCGAACATCTAAACAATCAAACATCCAAATATTCAGACGCCCAAACATCAGATATTCAAACATTCAAACATCAAAATTCTCAAACATTCAAACATCCCAATCTTCAAGCTTTCAAACATCCAAACATTCAAACATTCGAACTTGTAAACATTCAAACATCCAAATATTCAGGCGCCCAAACATCAAATATTTCAGCATTCAAACATCAAAATTCTCAAACATTCAAGCATCCCAATCTTCAAGCTTTCAAACATCCAAACATCCAAACATCTTTTCTCGTTTATTATATCGTATTTACAGGATTTTTCTTATTTATTATTATTATTAGTGACCTACATACTGGTAAATAATTTTGTGCTTAATGTGAATACTTTTTTCTTCTTTTATATTCATTATTTCTACTCATTCAATAAATAATTTTTGATTTTCTATTGTGTCGTCCTTTGAGGTCTCTTCTTCTTTTTTTCATTTTAATTGCAACTTTCGATTTGTCGACTTTTATTTATTACAGATAATTAAGTTGGCATTCATCACTTTCATCACAGTGTATTTTTCATTTCAATTGAAACATTTATTTGGAATTCAAACATTTATTGTGAATTCAAACGTTTACTGTGAATTGAAATATTTATTTTGAATTTAAACGTTTATTTCTTCACTGCTAAAGTATTCAGTTATTGTGTAATTTTATTTTTATATCTTTTGTTTTATTGTAAAGAGAAAAAGTAAAAACCTGGAAATAAATCAGTCTAATAATTCAATTCTATTTGAAACACTTTTACCAAAGCGTTTCTGAGGATTTCTTCGATTTCTTCCATTTAAAGTTGTTTGTGAGTGCGTAAAAAAGGTTTTTTTAACAGCAATGAATTTCTTGCTGATAAATATCAACAAATAAAAGGAAAATTTATTAGGCTGCAATTAAATGGGGCGACGAGATCTGAAAAGTTATGTAAACTTTTATGTAAACTTTTATAGCAGAATATTTTCGAAACAATACAATGAAATTTGCAGCAGACAATAGATACGCGCGTCCATAAACTTCATTTTAACAGTTTTTAATGTCTGTTTTGTAACCCTAGTTAAACTTTAATTAATTCACTTGGCTGCAAAGAAAAACTCGAGAAAGCAAAAAAAGGCTACAAAGTAAATAAATAAATTTTAACCGGATGTTGTAATTTTTAAAAAAACTATTTAGAAATTAACTTCTATAATTTCTTCCTTTTTTTATTTATTTAGAAATAAACTTCTTCCTTCTTTTTTGAATTCTCTTCAGTTTGTAATTTTTTAGTTATGAATTTTATTCACACTGCAATTGATTTCATTTTTTAATCAAATTAAAACATGAATTGTTTTTCTTTTTTTTTACTCTAACTTTTGTTTTGCTTTCTTTCGTTTATTATAAATTGGAAAACAACAACAATTCTCACAACAATTCATCAAGTTCGTAGTGAACAAATAAATAATTGATTGCAATCTGTTGTTTTTTTGTTCGTTTACCGTCTTCAGTTTTATGACAATTTTTAAAGAAAGTCTTTTGTTTATTAATAACTGAATAATTAGTGAAAAGCGAAACATATAAAGATTCAATACACAGCCACACACACACACACTTACACGAGCGAACTGACGTGCATGAAATTTTCAATTTAAATTTCCGCCCAAGTTGACGGCGGTTTTTTCCAACGCGCTCGAAGTTCAGCAGCTCGTCGTTGGTGCTGTTTTTGGTGTCCGTTAGTAGGGCAGCGGCTACTGCAGCATACTGAATTTATATTTTTAGGGGGCTGAGGGAGGCGGGGAGGGCGTTGGGGGCAGAGAATTTGAGGGGAAGGAGCGGGGAAGTGAAGGAGTTCAGAAGGCGTTGACATAAATACAAAATATTAATTAAAAGAAAAATTTTACCAAGCCAAAAAAAAATATAAAAAAAAGAAATAAATAAATTTTTAAAATTTTTTTTACATTTTTACTTCACATTTATTATCAGATTTGCTGCTTAAATCTTTCGCTGACAAGTAGAGACTTTCTTTACTATTATTAATCTCTCTCGTAATTGAAAAGCTTTTATAGTAAATTCTAAAATAATCTCAAAATAATTCATAATTCTGTCAAATAAGCAAAAATTCTAGAACTCTATAGAAATTTAAATTAATTATATAATTATTTGAGATAAATTCTCAAAGTCTTTTTCATCCTTTCAGTCTTTTTCATTGCGCATTCAAATTGAAAACTTTCGAATAAAAAACTTTGCTTCAGCTCGTCATTTTTTTTTCTCAAATGACTTTTTACGCATTTTTAAATTTCCTCTACCAGTTTTTCATTGTTGCTGTCATTGTTGTCGCTGTTGTTGTTGTCGCTGTTGTTGTTGTCGCTGTTGTTGTCGTCCTAGAATTTAAGTGAGACAACAACATTTTATGCAACAACACAACGCATTTGACTTTGAAAGATAAAATTCAGTTATATAATCATCATATTAGCACAGATTTTGTTGTACCCGTGTGTGTGTGTGTGTGTGTGTGTGTGTCTGTGTTAAACGATTCAACATTTTAGAACAACAACAACAGCAGCAACAGCAACAACAGCGGTAATAATAAAAAAGCTCATAAATTCCCGTTGCTTTTTCCGGTAGAATAGAAAAGAAGGAAGCAAAAAAGAGAAAAAAACAAGAGGAAGAAAAGCAGCGGATTCCACAGGTCAATTCTATCTAGTCAAGTGGATAAAAAAGTAACCAACAACAACAACAACAGCATCACTGTTGCCAACAACCACAACAACGACATCATTGTTGCACCACAACAAAAGCCAAAATACAACAATAATGATAACATCAGCAGCAACAACGAGAGACTCAATTTTATAATTTTAAGAAGCTCTCTCAGTTCTACAACAGGAATCTACAACAAGAACAAGAACAAGCAACAACAAGCAACAGCAGCCGCAGTTTCTTCTGCATTTCTGTTGTTGTTATTCCACTCCATTCCATTCTATTCTATCGAATTTGATTTTATGGACGCCTGCATGAATAATCGCAGCTTTTAGTTAAAGCGAAGCATTAATTTAGGCGTGATTTTCAGCGTTTATCGCAGCAGCGATTTTGACGCTTAATTAAAACGTGCAAAGGCATTCAAAAGACAAGTAGCGGCGCAGGACTTTCGATGAACAGTTTCCGAGGCAGCTGAGAGAGTAAAATGAAGCGGAGAGAGAGAGAGAGTAAAATAGAATTGCTGCACTCAAGGTACACGAAGACCGTTATTTAGCTGCTTTCGAAGCACAGCTAACGGAGTTCATTTGCTGTTGAAGGTGTGCTGCAGCTTTGACCGAATGACCGAATTTATGGTTCAACCGTCGCAAATGACGGTGAGAGAAATTAATTCTACTTTTACTGCTGACAGATTACAAGTTTTTTAGCCGCGCGTTTAAGAAATCTCAAATCTTCTCACTTTAATTGGAAAATTTATTCAAAATATGTAATTAAAAATGATAAACTATATAAAAGCGAGTGTATTTTTTCTTAATTTTGAAACATAATTATAGCTCATCGAACGGCGAAGGAGGAGGAAAACCTGTGAAATAATTTGGTCGGAATTCAGAAAATATAAACTAAAATAAAAGATATTCAAAATTTCAATGTTTTATTCATGCCATTCGAAGCCACGAAAAAAATTTACACTAACTTACAAAGTTATCAACACGTCGGCGTCGAAGTCGAAAATCGAGCAATTTGTCAACCTGGCAGTTTAATAAATAAAACTTAATAAGGGCAGAAAATTTAATTTAATAGGCGGAGAATGTGTTGCTCAACTCGGTTGCAACATTTCGGAGAGCGAATTGTTTGTTAAAATCTGAAGTTTGACGTGAACTTGACGGATAAATTTCGTTATTACAATTTTTGTTTTTAGAATTTTGTGTCTTTCCTCTTTGCAAATAATACCCTCGTTTCGAGACCTAGAATTCCTTCTCAAGTTACGCAATCTCTTCACCTCCACGCAGCGACTCGCAGAACAGGGAATTCCTGTTACTCTCCAGATGCTGTCATCGTGACACGTTCTCTCTCTCTGCCACTCTGTCACTCTTTTGTCTCCAATGCGAACCGCATTCACAACCAACTCTAGCGATTGCAAAGAGAAGAGAAGAAGAGAGTGAAACGAAGGAGCAGCCAACAACTACTGAAATATAAGCCAGTAATGTAATGTAATTCGTCAATCTCGGCTGAACTTGTTACGTCACACAGTTCGTTTTTATTACAGCTGATGTTATTGTTGTTGCTGATGTTATTGTTGTTGCTGCTGCTGCTGTTGTTGCTGCTGCGGCTGGTGGCGCTGGTGATACTTGAAAGCCTTGCAACCGCCAATTAAACAGGAAGAGGAAGGCGCGCGCGCCAGCTTGCTCGAGTACCTACTTGTGGTTGCCGTGCAAGCAAGCAAACAAACAAACACACGCATTCACACACACTTGCATTCAGAGATGTACGCGCGCGCACACATTCCCTCAAAATTTATGCAAATCATCATCATCCCTCCCCTCCATCTCAAGTCCGGCCGTCCGTCCGTCCGTCCGTCCGGCCGTCCGTCCGTCCGACCGTCCGTCCGTCCGTCCGTGTGGCTGTCTTGTCAATCGCGCTGGCGAATTTATTGCGGTTGTTAGACAGAAAAATTCGAGCAGTGGAGCAAAATTTCAGGAAAAGCTTTTCCCGCACCACGTAACCGCACGAAAGTAGGTAAAGCGAGTCGAGTCGTCTATGCGAAGTCCAAATCTTTTCCTATTAATTGTGCAAAAAATCACTCTCACACACACACACACACACACACACACACACACACACACACACACACACACACACACACACACACACGCACGCACGCGCGAGACGAGCAAGTAAAGTTGTCACCAAGTAATTAAGTTTGCTGTTTTTTCCTATTTTGAAAACTTGTTGCTTGAATTAAGAAAATTAATTGATTTTGACGATGCACAAAAATATAAAAAGTTGTTGAAAAATGTAAAAAGTTGTTGAAAAATGTAAAAATTTACACTTTAAAATTTTCCTTTTCTTTGGGTACAGCATAAAAAATT
The DNA here is from genome assembly GCA_922984085.1 of Sicus ferrugineus. Lineage (NCBI taxonomy): Eukaryota > Metazoa > Arthropoda > Insecta > Diptera > Conopidae > Sicus > Sicus ferrugineus. The sequence goes on from OV277351.1 coordinate 17,190,678, forward strand.
TCAGTAAATTTTCGTAGTTATAATTTATTATAATTGAATTGTTGCGAGTATTCAACTTAAAAGTAACTTAATTTGTTTTCTTTTATTAACCTTAAAGTTTCTATTAATCGATTTTGTGAGTTGATCGTCACAACTCACGAAAACATGACAACTTCAAATCATTCGATAATCAAGCAGTAGGGAAAATTAATTAATTATTGCCAGCTAAATTAATTAATTTTAATTTTTAGAAACGCGTATTTAGACCAGCATGAAAAGCTTACAAAAAAGCCATCAGAAGTCACAACTTTTGAATGACAACACGCGAGACGAGCGTCGCTCACTTATTTGCTTCTTAAATTTTTCGTTTTACTTTTTAATTTAAGCTTAAGAAGGTGGAATTTGTTTGCATTGAAATGAAATTTTTATTTTATGCAGCAGTTAAGAAGTTCATTGACAACCATTAAAAATTCTCGCTGCTCAAGTGTTTCGTTTTACTTTTTTATTAACTTGCCGTGAAAAGGATCAACGAAACGATGAAATCGAAGTGAATTTTATCAGCTGTGAATTTTATCAGAAACTCAACATCAGCTGCTTGGTGCTCTACAGCAAGTTTGTTGCTTAAGTCTTTTTTAGTATTAAGAGAAAATAATGAGAACGAAATAATAAAGATTAATAATAACAAATAATAAGAGCGAAAGCCAATTGAAAGCGAATTAATATAAAATTTTATTTAATATTTTTGCGTATGTTGAATGCAGGTTTTTTCTTTCCTGCTTCCTGCGTCAGATTTCGTTTATTTTTAATCCCTGTCATTTCTTTCTAATTTTTGGTGTTGAAAGATTTCATTATTTCTTCTTCTTCTTCTTCTTCATTTAAATTAATACTTAATTCCAGCTTTAAGAAATTTTTATGAAAACGCTGCGGAGGAGCGGCAGCTGCCTCGCTTTACCGCAACCACACCTTCAACTTTCTCACAGGTTCAGCTCGATGTTGCAACTGCATTCTACTTGTCTTCGGTAATCACGAAATTATCAGGAAAACCTTTCGAGAAATTTCAAAATACCTTGATTTCCACATCTCTAGTCGTGCCTTAAAAATTGCACACGATTACTTGAGAATCCATCTCGAAAAGTAATTGTAATCTAAATTTTACTCTGCTCCGGTTTTGGCTTGAAAGTTCGCGTCGTCGAGGTTCCAGCAACAACTCAACGAGCCGCGCAACAACTCATTCACCGGAAGTTGATGGGATTTCAACGATTTGCCTCCAACACAAATCGTGTTTTACAGTAAATTCAGTTATTTAATAAACATGTCGGACTTTTTCGTGTCTTTTTTTTTTAAGTGCAATTTTCCGTAGCATTTTTCTTCCTTTTTCTGCTGCTTCCTTTTTCGCTTTCCTTTCACTGAAACTGTGGGCGACAAATTAATCGGAATAAAAATATTAAGGAAGCCGCCACGGTAGCCGCAGGAGCCAAAAATGCTGCTTCTGACGGTGATGCAGGTGATGGTGGTCGCAGCGGTAACGGTAGCGGTAGGAGTTGCTGTTAAAAATCAGCGAGTTGCTGTTAAAACTCAGCGAGTTGCTGTTAAAAATCAGCAAGTTGCTGTTAAAAATCAGCGAGTTTCTGTTAAAAATCAGCGAGTTGCTGTTAAAAATCAGCGAGTTGCTGTTAAAAATCAGCGAGTTGCTGTTAAAAATCAGCGAGTTTCTGTTAAAACTCAGCGAGTTGCTGTTAAAAATCAGCGAGTTGCTGTTCAAAATCAGCGAGTTGCTGTTAAAAATCAGTGAGTTGCTGTTAAAAATCAGCGAGTTGCTGTTAAAACTCAGCGAGTTGCTGTTAAAAATCAGCAAGTTGCTGTTAAAAGTCAGCGAGTTGCTGCTAAAACTCAGCGAGTTGCTGTTAAAAATCAGCGAGTTGCTGTTAAAACTCAGCGAGTTGCTGTTAAAAATCAGCAAGTTGCTGTTAAAAATCAGCGAGTTGCTGTTAAAACTCAGCGAGTTGCTCTTAAAAATCAGCGAGTTGCTGTTGAAAATCAGCGAGTTGTTGTTAAAAATACGAGGAAGTTGTGTGGTTTTGAAATGCGTTTCTGCAAAAATGCATATTTTGTATTTTTCTGGGTTTATTTTCTTAAATTTCATGTTTTTTCTAAAATTTTAATTTCAATTTCAATTTCAATTTCAAATATTCCAAAATTGGTTAAATAAATTAGTTTCTGGTGTTCTTTCGAAACGTCGCCTCCTCGTCCAGCCGACTGTTTAAGCCGCTCAGAACGAATTCAATTCGAGCAGCCGTTTGCAGCGGTAACGCTGACCAGTGTTGCCACTGTTGCGCCATCGAGTAACCTAAGTTAGCGAGAAGCGAAGAACGAGAAGCCAGCCAACAGCTACTTAACGCTCTAGATTTCTACGCTTGCGCAATTCGGCTGCAGTAACGGCGAGAACCACAAGCAACCTTCGTTTAGGTTTTCAGCACTGTAAATAAATCCAAAACTTCGCATGCAAACAGATTGCATTGAAGTAAAACGCGCTTCTAAAGCAGGAAAATCCGCTTGCTGTCTGCAAGTGCTAAATTGCGAAATTAAGTTAATGAATTCTCTAAAAGTGAGATTAAACTCAACAGAAAAACAAGAATGAGGAACTTGTAAAACCAGCCGAAAAATCTGTGTTGGCAAGTTGAAATTTGGCAATCAACACGGCGAGAAGAACACTGCAACGAAGTCTAAAAAGCAGCGAGAATTAGGCAGCGAGAATTGGCAGCGAGAATTAGGCAGCGAGAATTAGGCAGCGAGAATTAGGCAGCGAGAATTGGCAGCGAGAATTAGGCAGCGAGAATTAGGCAGCGAGAATTGGCGGCGAGAATTAGGCAGCGAGAATTAGGCAGCGAGAATTAGGCAGCGAAAGTTAGGCAGCGAGAATTAAGCAGCGAGAAATAGGCAGCGAGAATTAGGCAGCGAGAAATAGGCAGCGAGAGTTAGGCAGCGAGAGTTAGGCAGCGAGAGTTAGGTAGCGAGAATTTGGCAGCGAGAGTTAGGCAGCGAGAGTTAGGCAGCGAGAATTAAGCAGCTAGAAATAGGCAGCGAGAAATAGGCAGCGAGAGTTAGGCAGCGAGAGTTAGGCAGCGAGAATTAAGCAGCGAGAAATAGGCAGCGAGAATTAGGCAGCGAGAAATAGGCAGCGAGAGTTAGGCAGCGAGAGTTAGGCAGCGAGAGTTAGGTAGCGAGAATTTGGCAGCGAGAGTTAGGCAGCGAGAGTTAGGCAGCGAGAATTAGGCAGCGAGAATTTGGCAGCGAGAATTGGCAGCGAGAATTAGGCAGCGAAAATTTTGGAAGCAGAAGGAGCGACGATGGCAGAATATAAAAATGCGGCTGATTAATGACTTCAAGTGGCTGTTAAACTCAAGAACGCGTTAAATTCGCGTTATTAATTGCATTTTCAGCTATTTTCAGCTATGCAACTCTTGATCAATAAGGAGAAACTAATGCAAGTTAGTCTTCAGAGATTTGCTTTATTTTATATTAATTTTATTTTAAATTTCATATAACCCCTCCAAAATATTAACTAAATATTAATAATACAGCAAGTATTTGATATTTTTCTTATTTTAATAATTCTTTAAGTTACTGAATTCAATAACTGGAAACTACTGTTTTGAATTTCTTTTTTAAAACTCACTTTTCTACCTTCAATTTTGAACAACGCATTGAATGAAAACTTGCCGGCTAATTAGAAAACAGAAACTAATTTCACTTTCTTCGCCGTGGATTCCACGATCCACAAATCCGATGCACTTCATTAAAATAAATTAACAAGGAATTGAAATTGAAAAACATGATGTTGGTCTCAAAAAAATTGAGTAAATTAAAAATTTTTCTGGTATGATGGCTTTGGTTTTTAGTATTTTTTTTTTTTCTTCCTTTTCTTTGCCTGACTTAACCCTCATTTTAAAAAAAAATGAAAAAAAATGAAAAAAAAATTAAAAAGTAAAAAAAGTAAAGAAAAGTAAAGAAAAGAAAAAAAAGCAAAAAAAGCAAAAAAAAAGCAAAAAAAAGAAAAAAATAAAAGCAAAACAAGAAACGGAAAAACAGATGCCGACCGCGCTGTTGGTGGCGCCGCCGTCACCAGCAGCCTGATATTCATAACTCACGCGATAAGCTGTTGGTCAGCAGCAAGTTATTGTTGTTGTTGTTGTTGTTGTTGCTGTTGGTGATGGCGGTGGTGATGGCGGTGGTGGTGTGGCATGTGCTGCGTTTGCCATAAAAGCAACACCACCAGCATCAAACTCAACATCTCACCTCTCCTCGCCGCCTTATTCACGATTTACATATGAAATTTTATTTAATAAAAACTTAAAGAAACCAAAACACACACAGACGTCATCATTTTCATTTTCACTTTCGATTTCGATTTCCAGCGGACCATTCGATCGGCTTGTGCTTCTTCTTTCTCCCTCTTCTGCTTCTGCTTCAGCTTCTGCTTTTATTCGCACCACGGAATTCCTCTACCTGCAATACTGGATTTCGGTGGGTGTGCAAGAGAGACGAACGCACATCCGGTGCAGTTTGTCAGAGCGGAGAGCTCTGCCTGAAATTGAAAGTGAAAATTTATGAGGCTTTTAGGCGGGCGGCGGGCGCCTGCATGGAGGGGTCAATAAGGGTCAGTTGGCTGTTGAGTTTTGTGAGAAGAAGCATCTTGAAAAATGTTCACTTCATTTAAACGTCAATTTCATATAAATAAAAAGTTGTTAAAATTGAAAAGATCAATAAAAATCAATGAAAACTATGAATGATCTTCAGCGATCTTTCATCAGATTGCTGTTCAGCTTTCGCACGCCTCGTGAACCAGCATCCTGCGACGAACCGCTGTTTGTTTTTTAAGTTGTAATTTTTGCTGCTGCTGCTGCTGCTGCTGCTATTTTTTTAATGAATTATTATTTTATAGTTTAGTAGCGCCTCGGGCCAAACTTTTACTGAACGTGGCTGCTGCGCGCTTTGGCTTCGGCGTTCATCTCTCAGTCGCTCGCTGACGATCACCGCGTGTCACGCTGCGCTCGCTGCCACTGTGCAGTTTTTTGTGGAGGTTTTCTGCTGACAGCGATGGCAGTGGCGATTTATATGGTGTCAGTTTAGGTTTTAATTCATTCCATTAAATCTTTTGTCACTCTCATCTTATTTCATTTCGTTCCTTTCTCTCTCGCCGCTCATCTCTCATTACAGCCAGCCCAAGTTTTGCATGCACCGTTTCACGCTCTCGTCTTCGGCATGAAAGCGAAATTTAAATCTCTTAATAGATAACTTTTCTCCTCTCGCGCTCTCTCTCTCTCTCCCTCTTCTTTTTTGAACGGTTTGTAATTTAATTTCTTGTTTGTTTAGTGTGGCTGCGGGCAAACCGTGTTGAGTCTCTGATAAAACACGTGTTTTGTCTATTTTTTGCGAAGCGTAAAGTAAAAGTAAAAACTTTAGAAACCGAAAGTTGCAGCAAAAGAAATCTTTCTTTGCTGATAATCATCATCGGGCAACCGCGGGGAAAAATCAACGACGGATCAATTAAAATTGCAAATTTTAAAGAAATTTTCGCTAATTTCAATCGTGATGATAAACTGAAGTGAAATAAAGTTAAACAAGCAGAATTCAATAAAATTAAATAGACTATAAAAATAGAAGGCTAATTCTGCCTAAAAGTCTATTTTATCTTATCTAACTTTTCTGGATCACCTCGATTTTGGTCTCGTCGGTTTTTGGTAGACAAAGTCTACCAAACAATAGAACAAAAAATGCTTTTTCTTTCGTGCTCCGAACTGACTGAACTCTACAATTTGTTCAATCACAGCAACTTAACAATAAAAAACGATTGCAGCAGTAAATAACAGAATAGCAGCAGCGGCAATAACACTTGCAACCGTCACCGTCACCGTCACCAGAAAAACTTTGCTTCATTCTGTAACATTTAACAAGACCTGCAACGCAAACTTGTCGTGATCTTATAATTCAAGAAACGAGAGAGAGAGAGAGAAAGAACAAAATAAACTCAAAACAAAAAGTAGAAGGAACACAAAACGACTGCAAATGCCAGCCAAAATTGTTACTGGGTGACAAAAGAAGTGCAAACGTTTGAAGAAATTTCTGCAAGAGCAACAAATTACTGAGAAACAACTGCAAGCTGCTGGCAAAAAAAACAGCACAATAAATAATTAATTTGTAAGAGAATAAATATAAATTCTTTGATTTCTGTATTGTTGCTGTACCGTGATTATTTATTTATTTTTATTGCTGTGGAAAAACTGTTATGAAATCCATTTTAAAAGTCAAGAATGCGGAACAAATGTCAACTTTTGCGATTACCGCGACAGAAAGAGACAGAAAAAAGAGGAAAAAAACCAGAATTCTAAGCTCAGCTCAACTAGATCAGCTCAGCTCAGCTCAGCTCACCTCACCTCACCTCACCACACCTCACCGCGCCAGCCACACCATACCTCACCTCACCTCACCCAAACACAGCGTGCTTCAGAGTTAACACTAAACTTTAATTGCTGGCATTAAAAGTGTTCAAGAGCGGCCGCCGCCGCCACCGTCGTCGATCGTTGGCTCGACGAGCATCTAAATTATTGTTTGTTGGTGCTGCCTTAATTGCATGTTGGTTGGCTGCTCATAAACTGCACACGATTTTTGCTAGAATCCAGAATTCTAGCATTTTTCTAATCCAGCATTTTCACACTTATAAGCTCGGGCATTCTTTACTTTTCATTATTTTGGCGAACAGAGAAATTAGAAATCTTTTTTTTAAATTACAAAAGTTAAAATTTTTCACTTCTTTCCTTAAATTTGTTAGCACCAATAAATTGATTTTATTTATCACTTAGAATTTGACTTAATTCAATCACTGTTTCTCCGTAATTCTAATTTGCATAAATTTTAACATCTCAATTTTTTCTTTACAATATTAATTTTCACAAAAAAACGTTTGTATCGCGCTTCCTTACATTGTAAGGTGTGGGTAAGCTGTAAATTTAACCTGCTTGCGTACAACTAAAAATGGTATAGAAACTGAAATGTCAGAACCGTTTAAGTTGGCTGTGGAATGTTGCATGCAACGTGGCATTAAAACTGCCAGCCGCTGTCTCTGATTGCCTCTCGAGTCACATTTTTTGCTGTGTGTGCTGCTGGCAGTTAATACGACAGCCAAGTTTAAAAGTGAAGCTATTTTTCCCCTCTTTTTCTTTGATGATCTGCAGTGAAGTCATTAGATAATTAAACACTTTTTTCTGCTATTTCAATAATTTTCTTTCTACCATAAAAGCTCGTTGAATTTAAAGAATTGAAGTTGTGACAACAATAAAAACATTAAAAGTATTTTTATTTATTTCATATAATTGTTTTTCACCTCCTTATTTCAGTTATTGCTTGAATTTTTTGGTTATTTAATTTAATTGATTTAATTCAATTTTTAGTTGATTCGATTCGATTTCCTGTGATTGTATTTTGATTTTGTATTTGATTGTATTTGATTTTCTTTAAATGAATTTGATTTAATTCCACTTAATTTAATTTTATTTCATTTGATTCTTTAGTTTTATATTTTTATATTTTATGATTTATAATCAGATGAAATAAAATTAAATGCAATATTTTTATTTGATTTGATTTGATTTTATTTTAATTTAATTTATCTTGGCTCTATTTTAGTTTAATTTACTTAATTTAATTATATATTTTACCGTATTTTTCACTTCTGTCCTGTTTCTTCAAAAAGTAATTTTTGTAACTTTAGCCGAGCGGCTGCACCTTGACGCTCATTAAATTTGAAGTTCTTATCCAGATCTTGGTTTAGTTTTTTGCCCCTTACATTTATACAAAATCTTTGGCTTTTAATGCTGACAAAATGAAGAATGGCTAAAAAAACGACAAACAGCAAAAAAACAAAGAAAATCATTGTGTGTTCGGTTAGTTTATTCATGGAAAATAACTGTAATTGCAACCCGAGGCTAACTCGATCTTTGATCGAGTCTTGATTTTGAGTTTTTCTTTTTTCGGAATTTGTTCTCGATTTCTTCACCTTTCGCTAGCGTTCGGCACTCGGTGAATATAAAGCTGGCTAGAGTGTCCGAAAAACCAAAATGCAACTAATAAAGTGTACAGATGTTGAAGTACAAAGTCATTTAAGTTTTAAATACAAATTAAAAATGGAATTTTTTGCCCGGTTGAATAGCCAACCAACACTTATTCTCTGGAGACTGGACATGATTCGCGTAGGAGTCCCAGTCAGTTTCCCCTGGAAATCCTTGTCTTGATTTCAACTGATTCTACGGAAAATGAGGGTTCATATCATTCACTCCCCAGATTCAAATTAATCAATTAATTTTCTCATTCGTGATTGTAGCATCTAAACTTTCTGCCTAACTGTAGTTGGAAATGTCGGGGTATTTCCTACATTATAAATACGGACGTCGTTACTAATAAGAAGTTCTAAGATTGACTCACCTCTTGTGTTGGTATTGCTAGAAGTACCAGCGGTAGCGGCTTTTCCGGGCAGTACAGTTCGACAGTTTAAATGTCATCGCCGGACGAATGTCGCCTTCTCACTGGGGAAATAGCCAGATGCAACTACTGTCTCTCGTGTTAATCTTTCCATATTTGTCAGTACCTTCACCGCCACTAGATCGCTTGATAGAAACCCTGAAATCCATAGATAATTAATATTTCTCTTAATTAGTAGGCGTGCTTGTGGTGCGTCACAGCGTACATCTACAATTACCTCAGCATCACAACCTGAGAGCCCTCTTATTCGGCTCCGTGCCCTCTGACAGAAATTCTGAACTCCCTGCTATCATCAGAAGGGAGAGTCGAGGTCGTCCACACTACCTGACTCATGAGGGAATAGCTCTACCTACGTGATGGCCACCCCTTGCAATACCTTCTTCTCGACCAATTGTGCGACTTCTCGACCAATTGTGCGACTTCTCGACCAATTGTGCGACTTCTCGACCGATTGTGCGACTTCTCGACCGATTGTTCGACTTCTCGACCGATTGTGCGAACACAGTATAACCTGCTCGGAATCACACGAGTCGTTCGCCTCCCGTCCTGCTTCTGCTTCTCGCTTTTTGTGGAAGAACAGCAGGAACTTGCCAAATCCAGATCTCAGTTGGTATCCACTGCATCGTATTGCAGCTCATCTTGTTGGGCTGACTCATCATTGACCGATGGTAAAAACTTCCGAGGCCGTTGACCGGTGGTAAGTAACTTCCCAGGCCTATGATTGTCCTTTCCACTGAGTTCCCTCCACAAATTAGTGTGGATTTCCTCGTTCTGTGCCACCATGAGATGCAAGAGCTTCGCAGTAACCTTCACTGTCGCCGACCTTGGCAGGAAAACGGTCAGCTCTTGTACATCGGATATTTTGTCCCCAGTAAATGTTTTTAACGCAAATGCCGTCAAATGGAAGTTTACACTTCCAACCTTTTGACCTCCACTCCACCAGGGCCTCCTCCAAGTTTGTCCAACTTCTCCCTGGTCAACACTGTTTTCGAGTTAACCTTGCTAAACCTGGTTAAGGTAACCTAAATTCTATTAAAATTCGACACACAGAAAGAGGGAAAAGTAACTGCTAACCTAAATTTACTGCTACTTACTACCGGCCGTTAGCAACTCATTTTAGCCATAAAAAATGTGTCTTCTCAAGTTATTTGCATTCGAAGCCTACATGCAACATTTTTTCCTTTTTGAAAGAAGAAAATTGACGCCCTCCTAACCTAGAGTAAGTCAAGCAGAGAGAGAGAGAGAGAGAGAGGGAGAGAGGGAGAGACACACGGCAGGTAAACATAACGAGCCGCCACCATTCTAACCATTCATTCTAACCATTCATTCTAACCATTCATTCTAACCATTATGAACCAAATCTCGGTCTTGGTAGTCACTGCTAACCACACAGATGCACATGTCTGCATCGGTTAAATGCAAACTTTAGCATGCATTTTCAAGTGCACGCGTCACTTTTATTTAACCGAATAAATAAAAGTGACAAGTGCGACAAGTGTGACGACGGTGAAAAAATAACAATAACAATAACAACAGCAAACGCAACAACAACAAACACAGCACAGCAACAGTATAACAGCAACCTGCTAATTCTCAAAACTGTGCCTGGCATGCAGAATGACATGATTTGGATTGACGCAAAAAATTTAACATGCAACTTTTAAGTGAGTTAATTGTACGTGGTAAGTAGTGTGTTAACTAGTGTGGGTTTTTGTTGCTGGTGTTCACAAAAAAAAAAAAAGAAAAAACTTCACAAATTACCAGAGTTGACAACCTCTAAAAAAGGCGAATAAGAACGACAACTTAATTATCTGTTTTGAATATTATTATCATTGAAGTTATTATTGTTAAATTGACAGGTGTTGTTGTAGTAAGTGTAGTTGTTGTTGTAGTAGGTGTTGGGATTCATTTGTTCTCTCTTCCTCTTTTTGCTTCTTCTGGTTGTTGTTGTGTTGTGTTGTGTTGTGTTGTATTGTGTGTCAGTTTTGTGTTACAGAATTTATGTTTTCTTTTTTACTTCCGCCATAAGTAAACTTAAAATCTGCTAAGGAAAAACAGATTGTAATTTCATGCTTTTCAGTGTAGACAAGCTTCAGTATTCGATTTACAAAACGTTTTATGACTGACATGGAATGTAAAGACTTTTCTAAACTCAATAACGTGCATTTATGAATTTTAATATAAAGGTTTTCATTTCTGCACTGGGCGAAAATAGTTTTAGTGTGCTAAATAACTCTTTTCAATTAAAATGTAGCTCAGTGAGAACATTTTTCAATGGGTCTTGAATGACTTAAATTCAAAATGTTTCTTTATTTCTTCGTAAAAATTAAAATTTTTCCTTTTTTTATTTTCTTCTGCAGTTTATAATGAATATTTTCTCTTCATTTTGCCTTTTTTGTCCCTTTTTCTTAATGAAATAAGAATTCTGAATATATAATCACGGCAATAGTGGTATCATTGCATTGAGTTCATTTTTATTTATAGCTGTGGCAACTTCGTTCGCTCGCCTTGATCGACGAGTATTTAAATGCAACAAGAACAACAGCGGCAACAATGAGCAGCAGCCAGTACGCATTGGCCTACATATTCCACTATGCTTCGTTTTTTTTTTTGTTACTTCGTTTATTGATTAGTTTTGCTCGATGGTGCGATGGTATTTCAGCACCGAGCAAAATACTTCTGTATGCAGCACCAGTCCACCGGCCGTCAATGCGGACAACACTTTTCATTTTAGTATGCAAATAATTTTGCAAGAACTATTTAGAGAAAAATGTCATGTTGTTTGATCAAAATGTGAGATTGAATGTGAGATTGCACGATCTACGTGCATTTATATGAAGTGTTTTGTGAAAGGAAATCCTTTTACTCGATAGATCGATCAATTGCTTTATTAATTCCGCGATCTTTTGTCTTTTGAACTAATTGAATAATCAGCGAATAAATTCTTTCCTTTATTTGTTGATTCAATAAGGAATTTTTCTATTAATTAACCAAACTTTGACTTTGTTTGATCGATTAAATGACTAATTAATTGGTTAAATAGTTGTTAAGTGAACTAATTTGCTGAAAATCTGATAGGTTAACCAACTGACTGTTCGACTAATCGATTGTCCGACTGATCGATTGTCCGACTGATCGATTGTTCGACTGATCGATTGTTCGACTGATTGATTGAATGTCGCATTGAAATGTCCAATTAATTGATTGAATGTTCGATTGATTGACTATTCGATTCATTGATTAAATGTCGTTTAATTCATTGATGTATTGATAGATTTTCCGGCGGACTGAATGGATACTCGATTGACTGACCGTCCGATTGTCTGATTGTTTGACTGCTTGAATTTCCGATTATATCATTGATTAACTGGCTGATCCTCCGATTGATTAATTGATCTTCCACCATTTTTTTACTACTGATCTCTTCGTCATTGATCGTTATCAATTTTTATAAGAACTTATTGATTGATCAATTCACTGGGTTATTCAAGGACTGACTGATCGATTTATCGAATAACTCGCTAACTGCTACTGAATGCTTTTCACACTTTATCATCAAAATAATTAAGGTTTTCAGAAGATAACTCGGAAAAATTTAAGTAAATATTTTTCTTCGCAGAATTTTTCTACTAAAAATTCAAGTATTAATTTAAAGTATAATAAAAATTGTGCAAACGCATTAGCTCTGCAATAACTTCTCTCCCTCTGGGTAGCGCGAGCTTTTCCTGATGATACCAACTGACATATTAAGCATTATAACGGCCTGTGCGCCATAATTAAATAGCGTATCTGTCACTCATGTGCAACGGAGAGAGGAAAGAGAGTCTAACGGTTTGCAAGACGAACAAACAGAAAGACAAGACTGGCTTTTATAGAGTGGATAGAGTGACAGTTGATCAAACAGAACACCGGCGAGTAGAGGGCAAAGAGAGTCAAGCGGAGAGTGAGACGGGCAGACAGAGAGACAAAGTCACTCTTAGAGAGAGGGAGAGAGAGAGAGTGAGACTGGAAATTGATCCTACTACGGCCAAATAGTCAGTCTGAGAGGAAAATAGCGGCGACATTGATTACAATTCACTGGCACGGGAAGACGGGATTTTTCTTTTTCCTTTGAGGAAACCATGAGGAGGAAAACAACAGGAGAATGAAAAATGAATAGGCAACAAAAACTTATATAAAACTTCATACGAGGAGAATGTCGTTGTCACGTATCTAAATTTCCTATTTCGATAACTATAATGATTTTAATAAGGAAAAACCGTTGTCTGATATAAGATTTGAAAAAAATAATTCAAACATTCTCATGTGTAACAGTAAAAAAGCTTTAAAAACTAAAAGAAAATTACTAAAACACTTATTAAAATTAAATACTAGAACTTTTAAGGTAAAATATTAAACATAAAAAAAAATATGTCATAAAATATGGTAAAAATTGAAAAACACAAGTAAGAAAAAATATGACAGTATTAAAGAAATAAAAATAAGAAATTAATAAACATGCAAAAAATCAAACGAAAGAATATCAGCAATTAAATGGAAATAAAACTTTCACTTGAAATTTACTACTAAAAATCCAAATAAAACAGTTATAACATTTCAAAAAGTCACACAATTTCAAACATTAAATGGAAAAAGATGGCAACTCTGAGGCAGTGATAAATTTAATAAGTTTTCAATCATCAGTGAAACGAGAGCTTTAAACTTTTGCTCGTTCCTTTGTTGCAAAGTTCTCCTTCCTGCTTCCTCTCCCTTTCTATCCAGCAAAGACCAACTTCATTCCTCCTCCCCCGCAGCCTTCTTTCCCCTCCACCTCCCCTCCACCGCCTTTTGTACAGCATAATTTTTAGTTAAAAAATGTTCGTTACAATTCGCTGCACTTTTATCAATCAGTTCAGCTTGGAGTTGAAACTTTACTGATTTTCTTCCCTTTTCTAATTTTAATTGAAGCTCTTTGTTGGAAAGCTTTGTATTCGGTGCGGAATTTTTTTTTCCTTTTTTTGGTGTAGCAATGAGTTTTTCAGCACTCGTGCAACCCCACGCGTGCAACCTCACTCGTGCAGCAATCGTGCTGCTGCAACCACAAGCCACTCCAAGTTATCGTTATTTTCTTGAAATAAAAGCAACATTTCATCGAGCGCCTTTTTATCGCTTAAGCTGTTTTTAAACTACAGCAAATGCAGCTAATAAAGCTACCGACCGACTGCAGGCCGTTTGTAGCGCAACTGAAATGTTGAGAGATTCAAATAATCCAATCAAAATTGAAATTAAAGCAATGAGAATTGAAACAATTTATGCTGATTAGAAAAATTTAAGCAACGAAATTCAATTTGTTAGCATAAACTTTCGAGAGTTCGATTTTAATTTTAAAAAAAAATATACTTCGTTTATTTTAGTTTAAATGTAAAAAGTTATATTAATGTAAATCAAATGGCTTCATCAAAAAATACCTTCAATTTGTAATTCTGGTTAGTTTTGATTGCCATCGATACGGTTGGCTGTTGTTTGCATATTTTAGCCAACCCCTTGGCGTCCAAACAAATTAAATGCAAAGCAAACACAGGCAGGCAGGAGTTTTACACCTCGCAAAACCAACAGCAACCAAAACCAACAGCAACCAAAACCAACAGCAACAGTTGCAACATGTGGCAACTGCATGATTTATAAGCAAAACAAGTCTAATTAGACTGCTAAATAGAGCAATAAATTTCTGTTATTAAAGATTATTAGAGAAACAAAGTGAAATACTTGCTAAACATTTTTAAAAAACTTTGTTAAAATTAAGAATAAACAAATTTTTCACACGAAAAAAGTGTGTAAATCGAAAACTGAAAACTAAATAGAAAAACCATCAAAATAAAATACCATAAAATAGTTTCAAAAAACTGGAATTGCAGAGAAAAATCAAGTTTTGCAATAAGCAAAAGAAATGAAAAGGAAATTATTATTAATTTCAAAGCATTCTATAATTATTTATTTTATCTTTCTCTCCCTCTCTCCCTCACTCTCTCTCTCCCTCTCTCTCTCTCTCTCTCTCACACACACACTCAACGAACGTCATCGATCATCGTGGATCGAGATCGTGTTTGGAGATAAATGAAGTGATCATCACTCTCGTGCCGCATGTAGAAAACGTTGTAGAGCCATGTTGCATTTTTAACGCATGACTGAAAACTACACACTAAAAACCTGCAATCGCCGCATGTCACTGCCTGGCGCGTACAACACGAGTAATTTTTCTTTTCAAATCAATTACAGTGATCACGGCCAATCAGTGACAGTGATTATGATGTCCGGTTTCAGATTCACTTTACGCTCGCTACGCTGCCGCAAGCAGGCAGTCTTACACTTCCACCACAAATTTTACTTCCCTCTTCAGCGGCACTCAAATTTCGCAGGCTTTTGCATTTCTGCAGCTGAGCTTTGAAACTTTTCCACTTTTCACTTTCATCAGCGATTCGCACCGCGCACAGTGCAGCAGCATTGGCGCCGCCGCTGCCGCCGCCGCCGCCGCCGCTGTATCTGGGTAAAGATGAGCTTAAACTCAATTCGTACGTTGAAAATCTGTCGTTGTTTTTCATTTTCACAAGCATTTCTCTACCAAGCCATAAGCGAATTATGAGCAGCAGCAACAACGCACTTGCAACTAACAATGTTTATAATTTTAATATTTAATGAAGGCAAAAAATAAAGAGACAAGTGCGCGCTGTTCAAATGGGAGGAAAAAGAAAAAGTTTGTGTCTAATTTTTTCCTCACTTTTCTTTTTCTGATCTTAAGGCGACGTGCGAAGAAACTAGTTTTTCTCTAAGTTGTGTGTAAATTCTTTCACAGCTTTAAAGTGAAGTGGAATTTGAATTTAAATATCCAGCGGGCAGAATTCAGGAAGGGGGTTTGCGAAGATCTTATAAAATTGTAGAAATAGAAAAATAACTTCCAGCTATAATAAATGGAAAAAGTAAAGTAATAAATGGAAAGCATAAACTATTAAATAAATTTAACTAAATGCAATCTGTAGATAGAAAAAAAAAATCTCTTTTTATCTGATCGCTGCTTTACAAATTCGTCATTTTTTATGCCTCAAAAATTATTTCACCCGCATGAGAAATAAAGAAAAACCAATGAAACCAGAATTTCCTTTCTCACTGTCGTTTCAACCTGTTCGTTGACACATTTTCACTGCCCACACATCGACTAAATGCCAGCCAACTCTTTATGGACCCGCTGAAGTGCATTCAATCCCTACGATGCCGACGAATTTTGCGATTCAGACTCGCATAAATTTGGATGCACTTCGCAGTTTATTTCCAGCCAATCCAAGCTAATTGCATGCAATTTCCGCCCACATACGCTTTCAACATAAATTCAAATATTGCAGAGATTTTCCACAGCGAGCAGGAGAATCATAGTGAAAAATTGTCCACAAAAATAATCAAAATCAAATTCGAAATAAGTTCATTTAATTTCGATATAAGCCACAGTAGCGACTTCAAGGGAATTTGGCATTCGTTTTTTACTTACTAACCATGAAGAGAACACTGAGAAGGTTAGGTCGGGCATTGGTTAAGAGGGCGTGGCGTATCTCACGTGCAAACGAAATTATAATGGCCTCACAGCTGAGGAACCACGAGTCGTAGAGACCTTCATATTTGGTACGACTCCTTCCTCAACCTATCCATGTGCGCCCTAATAACTTTGGGAAATTCCTCTCTATTAGGAATAATTATAAAATCTTTGTCATCTAGGTCTACTGCAACTAGGACTTTGCTCCACAAAGTGGGAGCGGGATTGATCAAGACCTTGGGCGTGGCATCTGCGTTGAGAAGTAAATTTATATCAGTAGTTTCTAATAGCGCCATATCGAGGGAACCATGTGTCGTAGAGACTTGTTTTTGGTACGACTGCTTCCTTTGAATATGGACGCTTGTGTTTGTAGGGATTATCCGCAGCAATCCTCGAACATTGAATCCCTTTCCGTCCCCTGCTAGGCAGAACCTTGTTATTTGACAGGCTAGACCGAAACCCTCAGCCTGTTACTTCACCATCAGATCCCGCGTCAAAACAAGTATATGTGACATCATCTAGCTCGTTTTTTGCCAATAAATGGCCTCCTATGATGGCAGATATGATATAGAATATCTTATGATAAAACTAACAAGAACAATCATGAAGTTTTGTCCAGATTACTAATAGAATTTTTCTCACAAGGTGTGGGCGGTTTCTCACTTGGTCAAGAGGACGTGGCATCCCCCACGACAAACGAAAAGAACCATTTTTAAACTAATTAAAGAATTCCCTCGCGGTATCGCGGTATATAAGCTAGTTTTTAATAATAAGAAAACAAAATTAGTCCGTTCTTATATCTTCCCTCTTCCCATTTCAGACTCTACAGTCGTGTCCCATCGGCTGTACCAACGAGCCCGACACTCTCAGTGCCAACACCGATAGCCTACAAACCACACCCGACAGCACACTACAAAAGTCTACAGCGAAATCAGTGCTCACCCTAACGACCACAGGGCACACCATCAGCCATCGCATCGCCGACAACATCGGCAACAGCAGCACCAACAGCAACAGCAGCTCGAACCACCATCATCATCATCACACTAACAGCGCCACCAGTGATACTTCATCGACAACATTTCATCAGCGTTTCGATTTTACACAACTAAAAGCGCGACTGCCCGAACTCAATTGTCTACACAGTCTACAACGCTACTGGAGCTCCACGGACGAGTCGCAGGGGGCGGACAAAAGAAAGGATGAAAGCAGCGCTGGTTCTTACTACGCTAACAATATACTAGGCTACACATTCGGCTATAATTTTGGCAAGCATTCCAAAGAGGACGCAGTCAAGGAAACTCCACTACAGAAATTCTATCGGCATCAGCAACAGAAGAAGATGCCAGCCTTCAGAGGACGACGTGGTTGGTGCGGCTGCTTTCAGGCAAGAATTTTTCTTTTTTTAGAAGTTAGTTAAGTTTATCCATCATTTTTACATTGTTTAGTTTATTTTTATTTTTCTCCATTTTTAGGGATTTATTTGGGATTTTATGTAGGTGTGACTTGATTTGATTTGTTTTGACTTCACTTCGTGTATTCGTATTATTTTTATTAGGATTTGATTTGACTTGAATTGATTTGGCTGCCTTCTGAGGCTAATTTTCCTTACCTTGACCTTATTTTCCTTATTTGACTTAAATATATTGATTTAAAACAGACTGACTTGATTTTGTCCGACTTGAATTATTCGTAGTTAACTAATATCGTAGAATACTAATATTGACTTGAACTGAGTTCATTTCACTAGCTTTGATTTGAATTCGCCTTGCGTGAACTAAGTTGATTTTACGTTTGCATAGTCAGACTTTATTTGATTTGATTTTACTTCAATTATTTTATTTTATTAGTATTTAAATAGGCTTGACTTCATTTCGATCTAATTTGCCGTGACTGAAATTCACTCAATATTTAGTTAATTAATTGAACTGACTTGACTGACTTGAGTAAGTTGACTGGGATTTACCTGGGTCGACTGGGTTCATGTTTTGTGTTTTAATAAATTTATTTAAATTAACTTAATTTGATTTTATTTTTTCGCTTTCCGTTTTACATTATTTTCTTTTAATTTTTCCCCCTTACATTTCGTTTTCTCTTTCTTTTTGATCAGTGAAGCGTGTGATAATAATTCCGTACCAAATTTTTGTTTATGTTGCCATAAAAACCTTTGGCTCGTAAAATTTGACTGTAGTAGCAAACAATTCAGGAACCGAGACACCACAATGTTGGCACTTCTTAGCTGTTTAAGCCAAAAGCAACCATAACGGTTTCGACATGAAAAATTGACTCATCTCTACTTTTCGAAAGTCATTCCACAAGTTTTCTTCAACTTGAAGCTGATTGCAAATTAATTGGTTTTACTTTATGTGCAAAAATCTATTAATCAACACTTTACCATCTGCTAAAATCTGCCAAAGAACCACTGAAGCTTGGTGACCATGAAAACTCCGTAAAATTGAATTTTTTTAACATTTCAACGATCGTCAAAATGGTGACTGACACTTGCATTCCTAGTTTCAGCTAACCTTGCAACTGCTTGGAGGTTCTTTCGGTTGCGATGCCTTGCATGGCTTCAACTTTTAAACAGGTTAAGCGCTCAATAAAATTAGTTGCTAAAAAGATGCTGCTAAAAAACCGCTTTGAATGCAAGACTTTCCTGCCGTTTAAAGATAATTGAATAAATAAATTTAGATTCTTGTAAATACTTGTGTTCTTTATTTTAAAATTTATGTTTTAATTAACTTTAAATCATATTTAAATTTTCAGCTGCATTTCAAAGTAGACATTCAAAGTGGAAAGAAATTTAGTTAAATTCAAATTAAAGCAACTTTTCATTTTTGTGAATATAAACTTTTCTCTTCAAAAATTTCTCCTCATTTCCACCTTAGAGTAAAAAAAACAATTATTCTTTTAAATATTTTATCACCTCTTTTCAAAGCATCGCACTGAATAGTTGAGCACTTCAGAGGCGACGTCGACTGATAGTTTTTGCAAACACGAAGGTACGAATGCACAAACCGAAAGAAATTAGAAATCAATGTTGTTACAGCAGCAACAACAACTACTAGCAAATCAGCAGTGATTTTTTTTCAATAAAGCATTTCGAGCCAAACAAACACTCCAAACAAACACATCCAAGAAAGTGGAGAAGCAAAAACAAAACCCACTTTTAGCCCATTATTAGCAGATCTTAACCGCTTGTTGCTGTCAGTCTTTGACCGCATCGAGATGATGATGATGATGATGATGATGATGATGATGATGATGATAACGATGCTGCTGCTGTCGTTGAATGAGGTGGCTACAAGTTCAGCAGCAACAACAACTGCAATAAAAGTGCAAGTGCGGGCCACAAATTACAACTTTCCACGCTTGCGTTTAAATTATATTTTTTTTTTGCAACCTGAAGTGATCATGCGTGTGAAAGTGCGTGCCACGCCTTTATTTCAAAGGCTTGCGGAGTAGCGTGTTATTTCAAGGTTGAGGTTCACGGTGAAGAACGTAATTTATTTTATTTTAATACTTTTATTTTAATTTATTTGATTTTTTTATTCAATTTTTTTGATTTAATTCAATTTGTTTTTTTAATTTGTTTGATTTTACTAGATTTGATTTGATTTTATTTAATGTGATATGATCGAAGTCGATTTTATTACATTCGACTTGAATTCATTTGATTTAATTTGATTTGATCCGCATTGAATTAATACAAATCGACTTGAGTTTATTTATTATCAATTTATTTGGGATTTATAAAAAATAAAAATTCGGTAAAGTTGAATAATTTGTATTCTTCTTCAGGATGACGAGCCTCCCGAAATCTGTGTCGTCGAGGGTGCTTTCACTCTTCAAACTCTGACACCCACTCAACCGATGCCTTCCGTAGATGAACTGGATACCAAGTTCGCCGAACTAGTCGAGGAACTCGATCTGACGGCTCCCAACAAGGAGGCGATGCTCAGTTTGCCTCCACAGAAGAAATGGCAAATCTACTGTTCCCGAAAATCACCGCTGGACACTATCGATGGCAGTCCTGCGACGATAACCCAGCCACCCACAGCTGATTATTATATTGAGCGTCTGAAAGATTTGGCTCAACACGTTGCTGTCAGTCCTGAAGATTCGCCGTGCCATGAATACACCGCGCGTACTGAGGGCCACACTGCGTTCCTGGATGCCCTGAAGACAGCGCTGCGTACCTCCGCTCATAGTTTTGTATTGCGATTCGTTGAACTGGATGGGTTGCCAGTATTACTGAACCTACTCTCGGAGCTGGATATACGAGAGGCCAACAGCTCCTTGCACACCAGCCTGATAGGTTGCATCAAAGCGTTGATGAATAATTCGGTAGGTTCTGGGGAAGACGAGGAAATTATATACAATTATAGAATGGCACTCAAATTGCACTGTTTCCTGTTTTCCTCCAACAGACTGGTCGCGCTCATGTTTTGGCTCATCCTACATCGATCGACATCATTGCACGATCACTGGCCGCAGATAATATTAAAACCAAGGTTGCGGCTTTGGAGATACTTGGTGCCGTCTGTCTGGTGCCGGGCGGTCACAGAAAAGTATTGGAAGCCATGCTCAACTTTCAAGAGTTCGCTGCGGAACGGGCTCGTTTTCAGGTGAGTGATTTTCATGTCTTTACTCTTTCTCTCTCTGGTCCTTTTATTTTCATTGTTCTCCCTTCCCATTATTTCGTTATTCTTTTTCTTCATCTCTCTCTCTCTCGTGCCTTTTTTACTCCTTTTCTTTACTCTCCGCTTCTTTACCTCTTGTTTCCGTCCACTTCATTATTTTCTTCTTCGTCTTTTCCCTTCTTTCTAACGTCTCTGTCATTCTTATGTTTTAATCTCCCTCGCTGTCACCTTATCTTTCTCTCATTTTATCTTGCTCCCTCTCGATCTTCTTCCCCTCTCCGTTTCATAATCTTTGCTTCCCTCTCTACCTCTCTCACTCTCTCTCTCTCACCTTCTCTCTCTCTCTCTCTCTCTCACCTTCTCTCTCGCCCTCTCACTCCCTCTCTCCCAACCCTTCCTCTCACTCCCTCTCCTCCTTTCTCCCTCTCTCTCCCTCCATCTCTCTCTTTTTGGTATGTCTCTAACTCTTTCGTTTCTTCATAATTTCAGAGTATTGTAAACGACCTCGATCGCTCTACGGGCGCTTATCGTGACGATGTCAGCCTCAAAACGGCCATCATGTCTTTCGTAAATGCTGTCCTCAACTATGGACCCGGTCAAGAGAATCTAGATTTCCGCTTACATTTGCGTTATGAATTCCTAATGCTGGGCATTCAACCGGTGATCGACAAGCTAAGAAAGCATGAGAACGAAACACTTGATCGACATTTGGTAAGCTTCGGATCACGTCACTTCAAACCTTTTTTCTTATGAAAGCTTTAAACTCCACTCTTCCGCAGGATTTCTTTGAGATGGTACGAGCTGAGGATGAGAAAGAGCTTGCACGCAAATTTGATCACGAACATGTAGATACGAAGAGTGCCAGTGCCATGTTCGATCTTTTACGGCGTAAATTAAGTCATTCACCCGCGTATCCACATTTGTTATCGCTTCTGAAGCATATGCTGCTGTTGCCATGTGAGATAAATACGATCGTAATGTAGCTGATCCTTACTGACGTCTTTTCTCTCTGACACAGATACCGGTCACTGTACTCAGCACTGGTTGATGTTCGATCGTATCGTACAACAGATCGTCTTACAGACCGATGGTCGTCCCCGCAGTGATGTTGATCCTGATGATCCCAACAAAGCATCCCTGACACCAACGCATGATGGTCAAGATCTCGATGTAGCTCCTCTTCAAATAAACGTCAGCGAAATCGTTCAGTTACTGGTGAAGGAAGAAGAACTGACGCAGGCTCGCAAACGGGCCGATGAATTAGATCGTGAAAACTTTGAAATACAGTCACGCTTAGCCAAAAAGGAACAGGAACTCGATTTACGCATGCAAGAAAAAGAAGATCTTGAGACGAGTTTGACACGTATGCGCGAACGTCTTGAGAAAGAGAGCACCAATCACTCACAAGCGATACAACGAGCTCAGACCGCTGAGATGCGAGCTGAGGATTTGCAACATCGTCTAATGACTGAGCAACAAGAGCGCAACCGTCTCGAACGTCTCGTTACAGAGGGCAGCTTCCCAGATGATCAAAAAGTAGCCGGTCTGACAGGTTGTAACGGTGCCGTTTCGCCACCACCGTCTGTGAGAGTCATACCGCCTCCACCGCCGCCAATGGCTAAAGTAGTGCCGCCACCACCACCTCCATGTCCGGGTGGACCACCGGCTCCACCTATGGCTGCAGCTATGGGTAAATTAAACGCTTTCCTCCACCATAATTCAATCCTCATCTCTTCTCTCTCTCTCTCTTTCTCTCTCTCTCTCCCTTTTTTTTATCTCGCCAACCTTCAGCACCACCTCCTCCAAAGCCCGAGGTTGCTAAAAAGAACGTGCCTCAACCTACCAATCCTCTAAAGAGCTTCAACTGGTCTAAACTACCCGATGCCAAAGTTACAGGTACCGTCTGGAGTGAGCTAGACGAATCCAAGTGGTACACCAACATAGAGTTGGAGGCGATCGACAAGCTATTCTCCGCCTATCAGAAGAATGGCGTATCGGTAAGTATTCATAAAACTTCCAGCAACTTTCTCTCTCATGTATTCTTCTCCCTTCTCTTAGCAGAATGATGGCTCCATCGAGGATCTTCGTATGATGGGGTCCAAGCATAGGACTAAAATTTTATCCGTGATCGATGGTAGACGTGCTCAGAATTGTACGATTCTTTTGAGTAAACTGAAAATGTCGGATGAGGAAATTTCCAAGTAAGTTCACGGTTTCCGTCTATGCTTCAATGTTCTAAATTAGATTTTCCTATACTCTTTCATTTTAACCAGAGCTATACTTTCAATGGACTGCAATGAGCAGCTAGCATTGGATATGGTGGAGCAATTGCTAAAATTTACTCCATCGGCTGAAGAGAGAGCCTTGCTAGATGAGCATAGTGAGGATATTGAATCGTTAGCCAGAGCGGATCGTTTCCTATATGAAATTTCAAAGTAAGTCACATAAATTTCGAATACCTAAGCGAAGATAGGATTTAATCGAATAAATTCTTAATTTTCTTCGGCCGTTTCTCTCGGAAACCTTTCATTTCAATAACATCTCCCTTTTCTTATCTTATTTTATCTCATCTTATGCGTTTCACCTCTGCATAATGTTCCGCTTTTCCCTTATTTCTTTTTGCTTTGTTCTTTTCTCCATTTTCCCGGTTCATTCTCTCCTTTGTTCTATTTTTATATCCTCTTATATTCTTTTGCACTTCTTTTCTATGATGTTTTTTATCTCCCACCTGCTTCTGTCCCTCCTGATGTCTTTTTCTCATAATTTCTCTTTTCTTTTTCTCTCATAATGCCCTCTTTTTCACTTCCTCTATTCCTTCTTTTTCCTTTCACTTCCCTGTCTGTACTTCCCTCCCCTCACACCTCTTGACTATTCTTCGCTAATGATCTCATCTCTTTCTTGCTCTTTTTTCTGTCCCTCTGTCTCGGACAGAATTCCACATTACGAACAGCGTCTAAAGAGTCTTCACTACAAGAAGCGTTTCATGATTACCGTTAACGATCTGATACCACGAATTACAAGTATCATGGAAGCTTCGCGCGAGGTGGCCAGATCACGTCGCTTGCGTAAGCTGCTAGAGTTGGTGTTGGCACTGGGTAAGAATTACTTTTATAACAGATGGATTCTTCAAACCTTCACAACTAACTTCTCTCTCTCTCTCTCTCCCTTCCGTCTTTTTTCTCTCTTTTCTTGGGTTACATATAGGCAACTATATGAATCGCGGTGCTCGAGGTAACGCTTCCGGCTTCCGTTTGGCTTCACTCAATCGTCTAGCTGATACCAAATCCAGTGCCTCCAAAGGCACAACCCTGCTGCACTACTTAGTGCAGATAATCGACAAAAAGTTCAAAGATCTGCTCAAGCTTGAGGACGATATTCCTCATGTACGCGATGCGTCTAAAGTCTCGTTAGGCGAAATGGACAAAGACATTCAAATGCTTCGTACTGGTCTGGCCGATGTGGCGCGCGAGATCGAATTCCATCGTTCCTCAGGACCCGCTCAGCAGGGCGATCGTTTTCTGCCCGTAATGCGCGAATTTCATGCTCAGGCGTCGGTTCGCTTTGCCGAGCTTGAGGATAAATTCCAGGATATGAAGACGCGTTTCGATCGTGCTGTGCGTCTCTTCGGCGAAGATGGCTCGGTGCTGCAGCCCGATGAATTTTTCGGTATTTTCGACACCTTTTTGACAGCTTTCGCTGAGGCGCGTCAGGATAATGAAAACCTACGCAAACGTCAAGAGGAGGAAGAGAAACGTGCCAAACAGGAGGCGGAGTTGAAGAAACGTACTATTGAACGGAAGAATAAAGAAGGATTAATGTCATCGGTGGCTCGCAATTTGGGTTTTAGAGCGGCGACAGTTACAAATGGTGCCGATTCTTCGACACGAGGAGATAATAAAGGCGAATTCGATGATTTGATTTCTGCTTTAAGGACCGGCGATGTCTTCGGGGAGGATATGGCGAAGTTTAAGCGATCACGAAAAACACGACTGAGTAATGGTAGCACCTCACCGCCTCGTCATACGCTACACAAAGAGGAG
Organism: Sicus ferrugineus; assembly: GCA_922984085.1. Classification (NCBI taxonomy): domain Eukaryota; kingdom Metazoa; phylum Arthropoda; class Insecta; order Diptera; family Conopidae; genus Sicus; species Sicus ferrugineus. Next base: position 17,215,433 of record OV277351.1, read on the forward strand.
AGTCGGGAGCGTACAGGTAGAAGACAGTAAGTGGCAGCGGGGGCGGGTGAAGAGGAAAATCAGGACTGAAATCTTTTCCATAGAGAGAGATAACAAGGACCATTTTTTAGATAGGGTAGGCAGAGCTTTGGTAGTGGTAAGGGGACTGCCATTTTTTTCTAACATTTAAATATACGAATGTGGAAATCCTGTGGATAATGACGATTTTAGTCTGGGTTGGGTTAAAAAAATTTGTTGATTCATTTTACTTTAATTAGGCCAATGAATTGTAATTTTTTATACAGAGAGAAAAACAATCAATTATGAAATATGCAAGAAACCAAATTAAAATGAAATATACATAAAAATTTAAATTAATTAAATATAAATATTAAAATGAAGCATTAAAAACAAATATGTAAAGAGTACGAATATTAAATAAGATGAAAACGAAAATCGTATTAAAACAAAAATTAATTGTGTGAAATATATAAGGAAGTTTTTAAAAATAAAAAAAGTGAAGTATTGTGAACGTCTATGGTAAACAAGTAGAAAGGAATAAAATATTATATGTAATCATATTTATTCGAAATAACCTGTTTTTTATATATCGTATTTAAATGTTACTTCATATATTGTCAATTTATTTAAAATCTCAAAAAGTATGTAAAATTTGGAAATAAGTTGGAGTTGTAGTCCTTTTAATTAACAAAAAAAAATATATACGAGTACCTTCATATATGAAATATTGTCATTGAATGCATTGAAAATACTTGTTAAATTTGAAAAATGTATTTCCTGCCCAGTATCCCCAAAATGTGATCAACTCAAATGCTCACGTTCGTCATCTGATGCGCTAATATATCTTTACAAAATGTATATCACTTGAAAATTTATATGTAAAAGAATATTAGAAAAATCTGTGAATTAATAACTAAATGACATTTATAATGAACTAACATTCTTTATGCTGCTGAAAAATGGTGACAAGGCCTTGAGCATTACCATAAAAAAACCCCTGAAGATTACTATATAAACATTACAACTGTATTATTTGATAATCTCATTATTTATTATTATTATTATTATTATTGAAAAATGCTTTATAATAAAAACGTATCCTGAAAAACAAAATTGGAATTACAGTATTTGTGTGTTCGGACAGACTGAATTTTATTAACTACTGGGTAATAAGGGTTAATTTTATTAACCACTGGGTAATAAGGGTCGTACGCAATATAAGAGGAATAGAAGGTCAGGGCGTGTAGGTTGTAGGTTAAAAAAAATTATGAAAAAACAACGGGAACACCTACAACATGTCTGCTTACTGTTTAAGCTAGAGACCAACTTTTCATCTCCCTTTCAAGTTAGTTTCAAGTCAAACAGTTTTTGAGAAAGGAATTGCAAAGAACTTTGCTTTTATACACAAGCCGTACCATTTTGAGGAGTGCGATTTCTACATCACTAAATCGAACATCTGACGGTTCTGTTAATTTTTTGTTAAATATAACGTACAATTTTCAATTTGTTTATAGTATGGACAGTTGCTGACTTTTCATTTTCTTCTGTAATTATTTTGAATTGCTTTTAAGTATCTAATTTCTTTTACATAATTAACTTGTACTTTATTCATTTATTTATTACTCATTAAATTGCAATCTAAGGTAAGTTGGATATCTTAAGGAATGTGGAAACCTCGAGTACAATTCAGTTGTAAACTTATATGCAAAGTTAAAAAAATACAATTAGCCAGAGCGGAAAAGTAAATACATTTTTTAATTAAAATTATTGATATAAATAATTATTTAAATAAAAATAAATTTTTAAATACCACATTTTTAAGATGGACTAAAAAGTTTAAAATCATTTTCATCATCATCAACAGATACAGATATTCATGCATCAATTCATGCGTCTGTTGCATGCGCCCCAAGTTTTTCGTTGAACTATCGCAAAAACTTAACTATAGTCATTTTAAGCTTTCAGTATTTAAAATCCGGAAGAATTTTAAATTAGTTGCAGGGATCATAATTGCTTATTAAATCGCGATATAATTCAGTCACCTTTGAGTTTTTCTGGCAAACCGTGCCACCACCGCGCTCCAACTGATGACTCTATGGGATTTTGCAATAAAAATGAATTTTTAAATGCAAAGCATTTTCAACAATTCTGTTTTTCTAAAACACCAACAATTATTAAACTCACCTGTCTGTTGAGATCACCAACGCATATCCAGTCCTCGCCGCCAATACGCCAACGCCATAATTTGAATCCTGTTGCCTGACTAACCGCCCATTTGGAGTGGTCGGTGGTAGTTTTGAATGAAAGCTGCAACTCTCGCTGACGTAACGAAGCAATATTGTAGACTCTACAATTGAATTAGAAAAATTCAGTTAAATCAAATCGAATTCAACTGAATACAAGTGTTATGCATGCTATTTACTTATCGTCTCTCGAGCAATTGGAGCCGAGGTTGCCCCCACCATTACGCCAGCTTTCTACTAATAAATTCACATCCAATGCAGTAGCCAGCCAGTCGGAATATAGATCGCGACCGTATTTACTGCTTTTGGCAAAGGTACGGAACTGCTTTCCCCCCAGAGTCTGTATATCCAACTCGTTATTGTACGGAGCCATTTTGTGCCAACGCCTCTCTACAGCTGCCTCCAGTTGTGGATATCTGCCCTTCAAATTCTTCGGAAACCGTGAATAATAAGTGTTGGGCTCATTGAAAACCATCTGCTCGCCCACTTTATGCAACTCGTCTGCTGTCAGCGTTAAGCAGAGGAAACTCTGACCGTAACGTGTACCACTGGCGGGATACTGATAGCCGGGTATAGTAGGAAATTTCGGTACAGAGTGTATCAACCAAAGAGCAGTACTGCCGTCGGTGGCCACAACACCCTTCGTATGGCCATCGGTTAAAAAGAAGGTGCCATTCGGGAACTCGTCATTGTAGCCGATCAAAAGAACAGCGGGATCGTCGAAAAGTGGCTCAAGTGTACGAGCTGGGATGGAGTCACTTGCGTTAATAAGCTTACGCGAAAGCGACCACTGCTCGTGCTGGCGACTAGTGATGTAAAGATACTGGAGACCATTGCTTTCACTTTTGTGAGCATTATTATAATGTTTCGGTAGTTTGTATAAATAAAACCTGGAAGCAAGACAAAAAGGAATTGAAGAAAATATATTTAATTAGAAGATCACAAACCAATCCACGTCCTGCCCTTCTTCGTCTCTACAAGTCACTTTGGTCTCTAGCGCTAGCACACTGCGGAAGCTCAGATATACCAAGCCAGCAAGACACAACTCCCTCAGCATAATTCTCATTACAAGAACCTGACAATTTGAATCAAAGACTACGATTTGATGTTGAGCGCAAACTGAAGCAGTGTGGAAATTATGACCGGCTTAAATGCTTTAAAACAGCTGAGCTGCACTTGCTCAGCCTTTCTATAAACTTCCTACAGCTGATAAGAATTAACAAAAAATATCAAATAGATACAAAGCGCATCACTCAAAATGTGTTCTTGTTTTACATGCTTTATTTTGACGAAAAACAATTGATATTTAAACTGCAACTAAATGCTGTTTGAACTGATAGTCTTTCCTTCTCAGAATTTTCTTATCATTCGAATGCAGAGATAAGCACGTCGAGGGACTTCAATTACCAAATTCATCATGACAATTACTTTTCAAGTTTTTTTCATGGTATCCCTGCAGAAAACATTTCTGGCTCGAAACTACACAGCAAAAATCTCATTTCGAAACAAAAACTGATTCGAAACTGATGAAAATACCTATTTTTACATGGCGATGTCCTAAGAGGTGAACGAGAATTATCTCTCGTTTTAGATTAAATTTTTACTAACTTCAGTTGGTCCATCAACTAACTTCAGTAGTTGCGAACGATATCCTTGACTTGAAAAGTTCAACCTTCAAATCACAAAATCGTTATTATCCTTTAAAGGCTTGTGATAATAAATTCAGTTCCAAAGATAGATTTTGCAAGATAGGATTATATGTATTACTTGACTAAATCTATGCACACACATTTCAATTCACAGTGTTTACTTCAATTAATAAATGTCCATGATTGCATTTTTACAGCTTACTTGGAAGGGAGAAATTATCATCTACAACAAAAAAACTAAAAGCATAATTTGAGTTTAATTAAGAACTAAAAACATTCAATTTTGTTTCATTTGAATCTTGCGTTTTAAACTCTGGACCAGCAATTTGTTTTCCAGTTGTTTCTTGGGATTTTTCTCCTCCGTAGAATTCACTTCAGTTTCATTCTGCGTCTTTGCATTTTTAACAGCTATGATTTCATCAGCTGCATCACCATGGCGACGCTTTAGTTTCTCATGTATTATTTGCTCCATGCCTTTGGTTTTCTTGTAGTGTGGATCGGTGGGATCGATGTTGAAGAGATGCGAAGAGTAGATGGCGCCGAATCGATTATCGTTAAGATTAACTTGAAAGTTGTCTTCGAGTTCTTTTCGTTCTGCTTCAATGGTGCTTTTGGATTTCTTAAGTAGCTTTTTTCGTTTTCGTTTTGACTTGGTTTCATTTTCTGCTGCCAAGATCTTGCTTAAACTAAAGTGTTGCTTGCCCTGATCTTGCACATCATCGTCATCTAACAGTAGCTGAAGTTCCTGCTCTCTTTGCTTCTCCTCCTGATCGGATTCCACGGATTTGTGCTTTTGTTTTTTGGATTTATCTGATTTTTTCGACTTTGGTTCGATGAAATCACCGTTGGCGAATTCTTCAGCGAAGTAGGGGTCGTTCATATCTACACCATCGGGTATTGATTCAGAGTCGGAGTCCTTTTTATCTGGATCCAGGCCAAGAGCTTCTCTTCGTTTCTTCTTGCGTTCTTCTTTTCGCTTTTTATTTTTTTCGCTGCGTTTCTGTAATACTTTCTCAATAGGTGTCAACTGAGGTGTCTTCTTCGATTTTGTGTTTGAATCTTCTGTTTCTGATTCTGAAGCACCATCCGAACCTTTTCCTGGTTCGAGTTCCCAGGTGACTTCAATATCACATTTTCGCGCTTTTTCTTTTTCTTCCTTTTCATTGATTTCGGCCAAGAGAGCTTTGTATTTGGCGATGGCTTCATCTTTTTTTTGTTTCTTCTCTGATTTCTTCTCTGGCTGCACTCCTGAGTCTGCTCCTGCCTCCTGTGCTTTTAATTCTTCATTATTTTCTGGCGTATTTTCACCTTTATCGCCTGTCCCATAACTATGCTCGTCACCATCCTCATTCTCCTCCTCATCCTCCTCACTACTGTAGGCTACAATTTTCCGTAGATCTCCATCATCCACTTCATCCATCTTCCCAGCCAAAATTTTATCGCTTAGTTCGCGCCTTTCTACCGCTGTTTCATCCCACGTTAAGTCCACCTTCGCTTGCTGCAGTGCTGTCGTCGTGAATTGTCGTGGCTTGTAACCACTGCTGTCGGGCAACTCGGTACACACATCTGTTGGTTCATCGTCATCGAATGTCGTATCGTCGGGTATAAATCGCAAATCAAGTTTTGTCGCCGAGCTCTCATATTCATGACCATCACATTCCTGATAAATTTTATCCGCCGTCCTGACGCTGTCGAACTCCACAACTGCGTAATAATAACGTAGACGATTCAACTGGTACTGGCGCAACTTCTCCATATGGTACTCATCGCCTTCCTCAGCATCGCTATCCTGCTCTTGCACCAACTCCTCCTCATCTTCCGAATCAGTGACAATGGATTTTCCTTTATTTTTGCGGTTTTTATTGGCATCTTTTTTATTTACGTCAAACTTCCTGTTGTTGTCATCTTCGTCGAGTCCTACCAGTTCAGGCGGTCCATGCTTCTCCTCTTCCTTCATACGTTGCTTGCCGTACTCAGAACGGTAGATCTTCACACTCAACACACTGCCTCCAGGCGGGAGAAATGAGCTGAAGAGCATCATTAGATCTATCGCTCGAATACGATCCCAGTCCATGTTGCAAACAGCCACTCGACGCGTTGACTCCTCCGTCATCTCTGCATCATTATCGAGTTCACCCCAAACATGTTCAATTAGCAGCTCTGGATCTTCCTCTTCCTCCGTTGAAGACTCGTCATCTGATGAGTCGGTTACCAGCCGACCTTGTCCGCGTGCATAATCCATGTCAGGATCCAGCAGACGCTCACGCAGAGTCTTGGGTCCATCCTCCTCAGCGTCAGTGGCATCATTTTCACCTACTTCTCCTGCCTCATCACCACTGCTTACACCCGACTCATCACTCTGCCGATAGATGGCCTTCTCTTCCTTACGTTGTTCATCTGCTTCTTTTTCGGTCTCGTCGCTATCGGAGGCCGAACTGTCCAGTTCGTAGTACTTACGTAGATCATCCGCTGCACTTGTGTTCACACGCCGGCCGTATTTGTCCACCGTGTACTTAACGTTGAATTTCTTGTCCGTAAACATGGCCTGGAAGCGTTTGTCGATCTTCACTTTTCGTTGGGACTTCGGCAGCTGCTTAAAGCGTGGATCGCTGACCAGGTGCTGGAAGCGAGGGTCTTGCCAAATATCGTTTTGGTGGCCATCGCCGAGACTTGCCTTGCTCCCCTTTTCAACTGCGGAATCCTTCGCGCGCTGCTTCTTCTCCTTTTCTTTAACCATTTTTATTAAATATTTAGGTAATAAATTTACTTAATAAAAGAATCCCTAATGCAGTAAAACGAAATTTTTGGATCAACAGAGAAAATAAAACACGTGCTAAGTTGCCAGCTTTATATGATATTGACTTGGTGGTTGTGAAAAGAAATTTACTGGAATTCTTTAGTCTAGATTACTTTTTAAAGTTGTAACGTAAAATCATTTATTTGATTTTTGTGTTATTTCCTAATAGTTAGCGTTTGTCAACTATCTTGAAACTTATAATAATTATAATTAATTTACTTGAAACAAGGCTTTAATCCGAAATACAGTAGGGCAAGGTTTTTGAATGAACAGTTACGTGATAAGTTGCCAACTTTCTTGGAAAAATTTCAAACAATTTCTCATTATGTCATTGAAAGTATTCCTATGTAGTTTTTTAACCAGAGATTTTGTCTTCGATTCACTCACTACAAATAATTAATTTCTCTTTTATTTCTATTTATTAATAATTTACGTGATAGCACTAATTACGAGCAAAAGCCAGAAAAGCACCATTTTTAGATGAACAATGAAAATAATTAGCATCTTTATCAGAAATTTTAATTAATTTGTCGTCAGAAAACCTATAGTAGTTTTCTTTCCGAAGATTTTTTTTTAAAGGACCCTTGGAGCGATTACAAAAAAAATTTAATGACTTGAGTTTTACAAATTTATGATTATAATATTTTTACCCTTTACTGGCTTAAATTAAAAAAAAAACCATGGTAGTTATATAAATATTAACATTCTGTATAAATTTTATAATTTAGCCATTCGGAAAGTTAAACAAAACTAAGTTTAAATAAATTTAAGTAAATTATCTCTTCTTCTGAAATTTTTGAAAGGAAATTTTTTAATTGAAATAAAATAACACAATTAATGAAATGTTTTATGGTTTTCATGAGGTTTTTTAATTTAATGTCTTAATATTTTACAATTCTCGTGAAATTTAAATACTTATTGGTGTAGGATTTTTTTCAAATAAAATCCGTTTGTATTAATAGATGATTTTACATGCATTGAACGTTCACGAAATACTAGAAGTGAAAACTTAAGATTTTAATGAATTACTAAAATAATACTATTATATTATAATTACAAGAATTAAAAGGAGTAATTTATCCAATAACTTTTTAATTTTATGACACTTTCAGTTTCACTTAAACAGCAAATTTCTCATCGTCTTCTCAATAATTTTAAATAAACTCTTTAATTGCAGTTATTTACATAATATAAAGCTAGATCTACCTAACTTGTAGACTTCCTTTAATTTGCAGATCGATGTTAAAATATCACATTTCAATTGCCTATTATGATATTTGCAATACAATTATAGAATTATTATAATTAATACTTAAAAAATGAAAACGATAATTGAAAGAAATGTTAAAATTAATATTTTTCAAGGTTCTTGGAAGCTCTTACGCTTTTAATCATCTTAGAACTTCTTTTAAAACCAACATAAATTAATCAGACACTAAACCGCATTCTTTGGTAATTTTGAAAATATGGATTTTAGAATATTTTCTCTGTATTTTTGTTATCACATTCCCCATCAATGAACAGCTGTTTACATACATAATACTGTCATAGTTACACCAAATCTAACCTCAAACCAAATTGCAGCAATTTTGGGAAATTTTGTTGGTGGAAAAAGAATTAATGAAATAAATTAAAGTAAATAAATGCAATAATATTGAATGCAGTAAACCCCTACTAACAAAGACACACTAGGAGGATGAATGGTTTAATAAGAAGATTCCAACAACATCTGTTCATGCGCTCCAACAGATTGCTGGTCAGGAGCTGCTCCACATCCACTTCAGCAGGGAACAACAAAGGTTTTAATGATTAGATGAAATCGATCTAAAAAATTGAAACCAATTATTTTTTAGAAAAATTCTTGTATGACGATTTGATACGCAGTCGTCAGGCAGAGGCCGTGCGAAGTATTGTGGTTCAAGTCAACTCTGAGAATTCGTTCCCTGAACTCTACGATTACTGCAGTGACTTTGGAACTATTATCAAAGCGCAGCACTATCGCATCTTCCACGATGATGACGCGCACTACATACTACTGGAGTTCTCGAGCGCAGACGAAGCGGCAGCCGCCATCAACTCTTCAAGTTACAATGAGGAGCAGCAATCAACGCCTGTGCGCTCACCTTTTTTGTGGTTCAAGGCAGCGCGACGTAAATCAAAAAAGGAATTAAAAGCGAACGAAAAACGTTTGCCTCCTAGCACTGTGCTGAGTGTAGTAGATGGAACGCGTTCCTTAGATAACAACGGTCTCAATAAACTGCTTAGCTCTGCATCCTGTATCGAAGAGCAGATAAAGTTGCTCTACGAGGGAACACAACTTAATGATCTCGGTGTTCGCTTGCGCTTCTTGGCTGCTCTGCAGGTACAGTCAGCTGTTTCCGGAATGTTTCCTGAGGCGAACGCTCAACCATTTGGTTCTTCAGTAAATGGCTTCGGCAAAATGGGGTGTGATTTGGATCTGATACTGCGATTCGATCGCGAACAAGTGGGTGAGGCATCACTACGTCGACAGGAATCGCGCTTAATATTTCATGGTAAGGAAAATTTGGCCAACGGGCGATCGCAAATACAACGACAGATGGAAAGCCTCGGCGATATATTGCAACTCTTTCTGCCCGGTGCTTGTCATGTGAGGCGCATACTGCAAGCGCGAGTACCCATCATTAAATATCACCATGAACACCTCAATCTGGAAGTGGATCTCTCGATGAGCAATTTGTGAGTTTAAAAGTTTACAATAATTCCACACGAAGCATTCTTTTTAATTTCTTAATTTATGAGAATTCAGAAAAGATGCATTATTAAGGAAAATTTAGAAACAATATATTCCCCGAGAACTCTCAGCGAATTAAAATTAAGTTATTTAAATGAATTCCTTTATTAATTTTCTTTCCTGTGATAAATTTAAGTAGAGTAAATTTAAGAGAAGAGTAAATTTAAAAATTTAAGTAAATTTTTTTTTAATAATAATTGATTAGAAATTCATAAAGGTGGAGCTTTTATCTCTTTTCTTTTTATTTATTTACTGGAATTCTTAAAAAGCTTTCCTTAAAGAATGCTTTTCTTTTCAATTTTCAGAAGAAGAATTTAAAAGAAATGCATTAATTTAAAAGTACGTGTTATTTTTTTGATTTTTAAGCAATGAGTATTAAAACCACAATCCTTTGAAAATTTAATTTCTTGTGTAATTCTTAAAAGCTGGGAGTTTTAAGAGTGCGTTCCCTACAAAAAATTTTGAAAAGATCATAATTTAATGAAGCAACTCAATAGATAGATAGGATAAATTTTTCCTGCAAGTGTAATGATAGGACTCTCCAAAAGAGAAAATCAGCAGTAAATTATGCCCGTTACCTCCAGTTTTTTGGCTCATTATAAATCGAAATTGACATCGTAAAAATAAGATTTTCAGTGGAACTAGATGTCAATTATTTTTTTAAAGGGAGCGCGAGTGAGGAACAGAATTCCACGGAAATTTTATTTATCAACAGGACAGTGTCAGTTGTCAGTCCAGCAGTTTACCTTAATTTCACTTCTTTCGTCGTATTGCATTCCTTTCTGGTGTCCTAAATATATAAAATTTGTTTCCTGAAGTCCGTTTACTCTCACGTGGAACGTCTTTTTATTTTAGGCATTATTATTACAATCTCTACATTTTTGTCGAATTAAATATACAAAATTATTTATTTAAAACTTGAAAATTCCTTTTTATTCATAAAAAGAAAAACCCCTTCTATACAGTGAAATTTTACTTAAAACCAGCAACACTTTGATTAAATGAGGGGAAAAGACTTCGCTTTTTCCTCCTCTTCTTTATTTAAATTCAATTCAATAGAGCGTCTTATTTTTTATTTGATCTTATTTATTTAAATAAAGAATATTTTTACCATAGCATTCAAAAGACTTGGCAAACTTAAACTTAAATTATCCATATTAATGTACTTTTATTCGGCGTTTATAAATGTGTAGTTTTGTAATTTGGTGGCATTGAAGAGTTAATTTTTAGGAACTTAAAAAATTCACTCTTCTCGCTCTTATCGTCTGTAAGCTCGAGCTTCGTCCTCCTCCTTTTTAACCGCCTGCACCAGAATCAAACTCGTTACTGCACAGATTACATTCAGCAAAGCTAAACATAATGCGAGTGCAACAATCCAAGCTGATTTGCCTTCGAAAAACCATGTCAGCTCATCGACGCAACCGTTGAAGAAAGCGTTGCCCGTCACGGTGTCACGACATGACGATGGCAGTGGTTGATGCAAATCCCAATAATCCCAGGGTCCCGTAGCGCCACAGCAGCCGATGTTCTCTTGTATCATATTCAGCGCATACGATGAGTACGAGTACTCAGAAGTGCTGACAAGACGTTTCAGTGTAACGCTGAGCAGAGGCTGCAAGCTGGAATGCATGGTCGAGTAATCGAGTAGAACGGCAGAGCCAGCTACGGCACCACAGAAACCGAAAATTTGTGTTCCAATGAAAACGAAGAGAGCGAGCGTATTCTCCATCAGAGCGCTGAGGCAACCCAAGAATGAAACCGCCATCATTATAATGCTCATGGCAATCAGAACGTAGACTCCTATGTAGAAATTTTGAGCCTCAAGAATGCGCAACCAGTCACTGAAGCCCGATTCGGCGCGCAGCCAAACTGTGAGCGCGAAAAGCGCAGTAGCGATCATCCAACTGGTGATGTTGAAACAGAAAAGCGTGTATTTCACACAGCCAATCTGTTTTTCCAGAGCATTCTCTTGACGGCCGAATCCCATTTTTAGTATAAATTTGTACTTTAGGGCAGCGACTGCAAAAAAATAACAATTTTAAATAGCTTTCGTATCCATATTTTTATTGTACACAGAGAAACGTTTTGGTTTAAACAAAATTGAACCTGTTTTTAGAAAAATCTAAAAACGATTTATAAAAAATATTGCGTGTCTCAATATTTTATAGAAAATATACACTTGTATACTTTGTAGACATATTTTTGGAAATCCCAATGCTTTTAAGATATATTTATTTATTTTAAAGTTTTCGAATTGTAAAAAATTTAAAAGAGTTTCACAGAGTTTGTTTTGATTCGAAGGAAATGCTTCCTTGTTTCTTTAGCGGGACAAAAATTACAAAACAAAAAGATTGTTTTTAAAAAGGTAAATAATAATTTTGTTATTGAGATTATCATTTTTCTTAAGAAAAAACTCATCTATGAAACACTGTGTGTGATGATGTCATATCAGTTATCATTTTAACTATTTAATTCCGCGTGCAATCCTCCTTTTATTTTTTATCAAAAATAAATACGATTTTATATTCTTTTTTCTATAATTTGTATTTTTAACGAATCTGAGAAATTGATTTTAGAATGATTTTTACACAAATTCTTAATAAAAACAATTAAATGATTCAATTTAAAAAATTTAAGAAATAAAAATTTTGTTGAAAATTCCACTTTTTCATAAAATTTTCCGTTTTTTAATCATATAATATATATTTTTTTCTATGCTTTTTTATCTGAAATTTTCACTTCCTCACCAGTCACTTAATATGTGTTCTTGACCTAATTTTTTAAAAAGTATCACTTATTAACAACTTCTTAGCCACACCTATTTTTAAATTTTTTTCGTTCTCTACTTTTGCAAAACCTGAATTTGTGTTTTAAAACTACATTTAGTTTTTTAACTTTTTAAATAAATTAAAAAAAACTCGCGTTTTCGACGGCGTCGTCCTCGTTGTCGCTTTACAATTTTTTACAATGTTTTCTGGTCCTCATTAATGAACTGTTGGTGGCAGTACTCAAAGCATAGAAATTCTCAAGCGTTAGCCAAGTTGGTGGTGATAAGATAACGAAAGCAAAAGCTTCCAGATAAGATAAGAATGGTGGTAAACTGCTTCGATCGGTGGTGAGAGTAGCACAGCATTACGCTTTGACTTCATGCACGCCTTGGCACCCTCGCGTAGATATTGAGCAACATTTCAGGTTTATTTTAGTAAATTTTCTGTTATCAGGTTTTTTCTTTAGTTTTTTTTTTTGTCAGAAAAGTACACCACATACAGGTGCAATATAGTGACTTTTCGGTGTTATTTACCAACGTTGATTAAGTCCAACCTAATGATTCATAATGGAATTCGACGTAATGCTGATGAGTGATGAGTTACATTGGAAAAAATTTTAATTCATGACCTGTAGTTATTGTTGAGAATTACTACAAAAATCTGCAATGAAATCATGAAATATCATACAATTTTCATTAGTGTTAAAGTTAATTTTATAAATAGATGCATGATATTGAAATAAAATCGTTATAAACTTATTATTTTTCATTACAAAATCTTTCTTAAAAATGTAAAATTAAAAATGGTTAATAACCACATCATCCCTTAAAAATTTTCGCATATCTCTGGAATGCGCGAAAATTCTTTTTTCTACTTTCTTTGATTGTAAAGCTTTAAATATTATGTAATTTAGAATAATTTAAAAGTGATTTCTTTGGATTTTGATGCTCTAATATAGTTTCCTAACAAATTTTATATTGCCTCAAGTTCCTTCAAAATTAAACTACTTATTTAAATTTTTGATAATTTAAATTTACAGAACTGGCTTCTACATGTCCGAGCTGCTATACATGTTTGGACAGCTGGATGATCGTGTGCGACCTCTTACGTTCACCATCCGTCGCTGGGCTCAAACTTGCGGTCTCACAAATCCTTCGCCTGGTCGTTGGATTACAAACTTTTCTCTTACCTGCCTAGTTATATTCTTCCTGCAGCAACTGAAACAGCCAATACTGCCACCGATCAATGCACTCATGAAGTCAGCGCAGCGAGACGATATACGAATCACCGAGGATGGTGTTAATTGCACATTTGGTCGCAGCTTCGAGCGCATTGGATTCCAAAGTACCAACAACAGCGACATCAGTGAGCTGCTGCTGCAGTTCTTCGAATTCTGCTCGCAGTTCGATTTTCACAATCGCGCCATATCGCTGAATGAAGGACGAGCGGTTACGAAACCTGATCATTCGGCGTTGTACATAATAAATCCATTGGAACAGGTGAAATTACATGGAGAGAAAACAATGGTTTAGCACTGACTTCGACTTCACTTTGCAGGTTTTGAATGTAAGCAAGAATGTCAGTCCTGAGGAATGCGAACGGCTGCGTATAGAAGTACGCAATGCTGCTTGGGTGCTGGAGTCAGAGGTAGAGAACTCCACTCTGCCGGAGACTGCAGACAAGCAGGAGACACCTTGGGGCATCTTGAACATCTTCAAGACACCCGAACAAGCAGTGATCAAGCCAAATCTGTTCTTCAGACCTCGCATGGTAGAAATCAATGAATTGTTTGATGATGCAAAGAACACGGCGGCGGATTCATTGCCGGCAAGAGGTGGTGGCGAAAAAACACAGAGTACTAAAAGCAACACAATGCCGGCTGTTCAAAGTTCTGGAACTTCACCAACAAACACGCCCACAGAGGCATCCACACCCACCACATTCAAAAACGATAGTGTACGGCAAGCTGTGAAGAACATAAAATCTCGGGCTAGTATGGATCTGAAGCAAATGCGCGCGAATGCGCAAAGTTCAGCTAGGATGGAGGGATCCAAAAGTAGGAATAGATGAGTTGTAAAATTACAGTTGACTAAACTGACAGAGTTAAAATATTTTCACAAATTTTTAAGTGTAAAAATTGACAAATACAGCAATTTGTGGCATTTTATTTGTTAAACTTTTAGCTAGCAATTAAATAATTTAAGGATTCAGAGAAAATACACACAAAATTCTGTTACATGAATTCTATGTCTGCGAGTTTCTTTTAGTAGAAAAGACACTTCAGCAGACAAAATCTTTAGTGTAAATAAAAACTCTGATTAGTAATTATACTAAATAACCTGTTTTAAGACGTTTTTCTTTTATTTTTGCTGTAGAGTTAAATCAGAGAAGAAAACGTGCAAGTCACAAAAAAATGTAATTTTACGACGGATTTTAGGGCTGTTCACAGGATTCAATTAACTACGAATTGCAGCCACCAATAAGTCGTCTAAATCTGCCTTTCCACCGAAACAATAATGCGAATTTATTTAACTTTCACAAAATACTTACCTGTGAGATATTGAGAAAATTAGTATTATTAATTTTCTATTAAATATAAAAATTAGTATACAATATTAATTTTTCATGCATATAATTTAGTTTTTATTTTTCCAATGATGACGTGCTTAAAGCTAAATTTAAATTTAGTTTTTCTTTTTCCAATGATGACGTGCTTAAGGCTAAATTTCATTACAGCTTTTATTAAATTTGTTAATGACTAACTCCTTAAATTCAACGCGTAAACTAAATACATTTAATATGCATTAAGTTTATGTTACTGTAAAAATAGTTATTGATGCCACTTTTTTCTAAGAACAACCTGAACTGAAAATATTACAAGTTCTTATTTAAACTGAAAATCTACATTTTTTATCTGGTTAATTTAAACTCAATATTCACAAAATTAATTTAACACAAATTTACTTAATATAAATAACTAATTTAATTGATTTTCACTTAAAATACTATAATAAAAAAACTAAAACAAATCATATATCAAATATAATTTTTTCAATTTTTAAAAATTTAAAAGTTGAGATTATATGTAGTTATTTAACTTAAAAATCATAAGCCAACTTTAAGCGCATACAAACAGAGGACGAAAACTGGCTGCTCCCTTTTTAGTGCAAGAATACATACATGTAAACTTCAACAATTTTGTGTACATTTAATATAAAAACTAGAATAATAAACTTACTGGCCTGCCTGTAATCGCGGATTATAAATTGATTTATTTATGCCAAACTCTTAATCTTTTGGTATGAATGCAAACAGTCATCACACATTTAATTTGATTAATATTTCATATATCTTTGTTTCTTTATTTGTGGCTTACAGTCTACTAACAATATATACTTCTATTCGTATATATTTTGTGCTCCCTGCAAAAAGTGAGGGATTTCCTCGTATTTCAGGTTTATTGCAATCTTCTTACATGTTATTATATTTATAAAGTATTGTTAAGTTTTATAGAAACATAAAGAAGGCCAGGCTTGCTCAAACAAACTTAGCAACGAAACCTCATCTGAACCAGAGTTTTAAGCGCAGAGCATCAACGCCATTCAGATAGTAACGAAAGAGTCGTTTATCGCGTACGAAACCAAGATTTTCGTAAAGGCGCAATGCGGGCACGTTACGCATTTCAGTTTCCAGAACAACTTCATCAGCTTGATCAGCGATCATGGCCTGAAATTATCGCACGCAAAACTAATCCCAGCTCGAAAATATAACGAAGAAGAAAAACTCAGTACCTCAATGGCCTTTTCCACCAGCGTAGTGCCGATTCTCAGCTTTCGGTATTCCTTGCGGACCGCCAACATTGCTATATAGCCACGCTTTACGTTCATATGTCGGTCCAGTTTGCAAACGATGGCCCCAACATATTCATTACCATGCGCAGCTAGAAAGCACAACTTGGGCCAGTTGTAGATGAAGTAGCGATACGTGTAGATCGAGTAAGGTTCGGAGAGCTCGGCCTGTATCAGTCGCATTATATCCTAAAGATATGATTCGAAAAATTATGGATGAGGTTTTGAAGTGCAAATATCACGATCTGTAATATTCCCTCGCCCCGGCTACAAGTCCTGTACAGGCAAGAGAATGAAGCCCCGAGCACACCAACGCGATATCGGTAGCGGCAACACGCAATATTAAATCACGCGCACAATATTAAATAGCGGCGTAGCTTATGTAGCGCACTTGGTGAGGAAACTCGAAATATACGCTATATAATTTAGAGTTTATCGGGGGATTCTCGCACAAGTTTATTTTATGCACCCATTTTCTTCTACTTGAAATAAATTTATTAAAATTTTATTTAAAAAAAAGGAAATAAGAATTCGCTTTTTCGTTATATTGCAATGCAATTGTAAAAATAATCCATTTGCGTACCTCTTTTCATTTTTACTTAATGCAAGAAGAAACAACGCTTCCTTTAAATTGCTTGAGCACATGTTTTCACGTTGCCATAAGAAAACCATAAAAACTCCAAACTGAATGCACGCCAGGTTAAAAGCGACCCAGTGACCGCGGCCGGTACCACACCACGTTGGTAACACTAATGCTGCCGTGTTTCGAATCATGCCATCGTATGTAGCTAAAAATCTGGACGCTTTAACCGCAATATGAACTTTTAAACGATTTGTTGGTTCGACCCTCACCCACTTTAGGACGACTTGCATTGAGGTTTTCCCTCCAGTTCTTGCTAGAATTTCTGCACTAAGTTTGACTAAATAAATGTTTTGATAAGAGGATAGCACGAGATCATCATACACGGCAGTCAATCTTGCCTTTCACTGGACTACACAGGCGGGATTGTTTCAGAAAATCATCAGTTGAGTCCGATTTCATTCATATGAATTGTACATCGGTTCTCATCCGATTATGAATCAATTGTTGAACTCTTTCGAAAAAGAAAGAAAGTAATGAGGATGTTGGATATCTAAAACTTACATGCATTTGTAGCTCCGACTCGTATTCTTTATATTCAATGTGAACATTTGATAAATCTAAAATAGGCGCCTCAGACGTCTCCTGTTTTGCACCACCGACATCAGCGACAGCCGGATGCGTTGTAATGCTGGCAGTTGTGGCGGAGGCGTCTAAAATAGGTTTTTGTTGTTCCAGAATTTTCTGATCCACATGTGTTGATCCATTCAATGTGTTTGTCGTTAGTTCCTGCTTTTCCACGCTTTCGTCTTTTGATTTCAAAGTATGCACAGTTTCCTCCATTGCTTGCTCCACAAAAACTTCTTCGTGGAAACCATTATGTAACAACGACCTCTCCTGTTGATTCGAAGACGCCGCCAACAGTACTTTTTCTGGTATCTTTTGTTCAATCAGTCGTATTTCATGGCAGTTTTCATCTCTACCATCGTTTACAAGATTCAATATGGTTTTGCTTTTCGATTCCTTTGCAGGCTGCTCTTGCTTCTCCGCAGCTTGGCTGCTGAACTTAAGGTTTGCGATGTCCACTGAACTTACGCTGCTCTCATATCCGTTGACTTGATGACCGCATGCTGAAGTTGATGTCTGCTTCAAAGCGGTTCCGTTCGTCAGTTTATTGCCTCCCTTCCGACCCTTGCCAAGGATCATGTGATTGACGTTTTTAACGCTCTTGCCCGTGCTTTGGTTCCGTCCAAGGTGATTAGCCAGCTGTTCGGAGAGGCCGTTTGTGTTAACGACTTTCTGCTTTATGACATTGCTTACTTCTGTCGTTGCTTGCAGCACTTCGCCAGAAGCGTTCTTGGCGCTCTTTCTATTTTTTGACTTCTTCTGCAGCGGAGAATGCTGTTGCTGGGACGGAGCCATTGTCACTCCTGCAGCCATTATACTCTGCATGACGCTGAAAGGTGGAAAGTTATCAGTTCATGAAAAATTCTCCCCCACCACACATATTCAGGCAAACCCATCTAACCCACACGTAGCGACCATCCACCTTACTTTTCTTTTGCGCACGTTGTTCTTGCTACTGCTACTTTTATCAAAGTCGTTTCTTAATCTTCTATTCTTGCAGATTTTAGCCACCAGAATTGAAAATTTCCTCTCGTTTTCTAGAAATAAAATTTGTTTGTAGACTGGTCTGCTTTTTTCGCCGTTCTTCCTGCTCGCAGTTACTATTAGATGATCTACATGTCTTCTGTTACGCGTTGCATTTGTATTATATAATTTTTTTTTTTAAATATAACTCGAAATTTTGAACCTTACTAATAAATTTTGACCACTTCAATCCAGCGAAGTCTGGCCTGACTGCCAAAAGAAAAGTGATGAGAAATGTGCGTGAACTTAGCAACGATTTTTAGCAACTTCTCAAGCAGGCTATGTAAACCCACCTGAATACGAACATAATTGATTGCATTCGCTCTAATATTTAAATAATTTCTAATATTAAACGAAGATATATAAAAAACCAAGTTATAGGAAACATTTTTGTCTTCTTTTGAAATTTAAAAGAAATTTTATAATTTAATTACGGGGCATGATACAATAAGGAAACTTTTAATTGAAAGTCGGATTCAAATGGATTATGCAGTTTTCATAAACATTTTCACGACCAACGAACCCATTTTAGCTAAAAAGAGGGTATGACGAACATTTTTTCACCAAAACCTTTTATCTAACCGCTACAGTTTAGTAGCTTTTTTCTAATCTTTCCAGGTAGAAAAGAACAATAAAGCTCCAGTAGTTTTCGAGATATTTACAAAAATCATGAGAAGTCATAAAACGTGCTCTACAGATATTAAATATTATTTTATTGGGAAGACGGTTGCACCGTTAGAAGCATTTACGAAAATGTTGATACCTCAACCAAGTCTGTACATTAAACGGTTACAAAAATAATAAAGAAAAACTATAAAAACATCGCTGTGTTTTGGTTTATTTAACAACGATTTCTGACCTTGAGCACATAATGGAGCTCGTTATGGCAGGAAAACTTTAATGAATCGAGTTGTGAAAGACTTGGTTAATGTCTTGGCGGGCGCTATGGTAATTAGCACCGATTTCTCTTCTAAAATAATTTTAATTGCTAACTGTTTCTTCGCATCACGCAAATATTTTAGGGGAAATTTTATGATTCGTTTGCTTCTGACAATTTCTTCGATGTTTTTGGCCTTCTTTTGTAAACGAAAAGCAAGGAAACGCAATAAACGATATATTTTAAGAAGAACAACGTGAAATGTGTTTTTACTCTGGAGTTCTCTGGCGACTCCAGAAATTCAGCGAGTCAACGTTTTCGAAGTTTTTCATTGTCGCTCTATGTAAAATAGCAGTAACGTAGTAGAAATAGGCCTAACAGATTATTCTTTTAAGTACGAGTATCCTTTTACTCATAGTTGTTTTTAACAATGATAGGGCATAATGTAACAAAGTAGAATAACAAAACTGACGAGAACATTTTTATTTTGTATCTTGTATAATGAAGTAGCGGAGAAAGTACTAATTTGTAGTCAATTGAAAAACTTTTGTTATTGATGGGTAAATTTTTAATAACTTTCCTCTTCAAATAAATATTAAAATTTGATAATTGTGGAATTACTTCGAGCAGTCGACTTAAGGAAACCATTTGTAAAGCTCTCTCTGCGGATGAATACTTAAAATTTCGAGGGATGACCCTTCTAAACTTCCGTGCGCACATCTTTGTGATTGCCACCTCAAAACTCTGCAACTTGACCGGTTGCAGCTGGAGTGATGTGGACTATATGGAGTTTTTGTAAAAGGCGGTACTGTTCCATTTGTATGGATTCAGTGTGTCCTGTGAGAATACTATAACCCACTATTCCGATTATTATATTAATAAATTAAAAATGTATAATACCTGTAAATAACTATCCAGTGTAAAAATAAGATTGTAGCTGGTCTTCAGAACACAAAAAACTTCAAGCACATTCATTAATTCATGTAGTCCTGCAATATGTCGTCCCCAATGAAGACGCACACCTCTGTGAAATAAAATAAAGTAGGATGTACTCGTAATTGTAAAATCAAATTTAAATATGAAATACAGGATGCAGGCTTCTTTAGTTAGTCTTTTAATTGATTTCCGCATTTTTTTTTTAATTTGCTCTCGCCGTTTAATTTTTCAGGTGCAAAATGCTAATATTTAGTTTTATATCTAAGCATCTATTGCACTATTTTTGCAAAAAAGCTGGTACAGCTCGCCCATATTTACACTGTTCGTCAGTGTACAGGTGTCAGGAAAAGCAAAAGTATAAAAAAGGTCTACGCTCCTGTTAGCATTACAACTCCGTTTCCTTTAATGGAATAAACATAAAAATTTTATAGTTTTTATATATTATATCCTCTATATATACATATACTGTATATAAAATTTCATATTTAAATTGTACTGAGTATATCAACTGATATATTACTTGATTAATGGTTATTTATCTATCTCGACCATTTTTATACTGCTCTATATAACCAAGAATATTTGCGCCAAATTTCATCGTGATATCTCTCTTTGTTCTGTCGTAATCGCGATACCAACGGACAGGACAGACGGCTAAACCGAATCAGGAGGCCGAGCAGGAATATACATATACACTTCTCTATATCTATCTTATGTCCTCTATATCCTTCGGATGTAAGTTTTAATAAAATGATCACAATTTAAGCACAATTTAAGGGTGTAGGGTATTTAGACTTCGGCCAGGCCGAAGACAACGCTTTTACTCTTTTTAAATTGATTAATTATTTTGTCGCAAAGCATATCCCTTGACTTTAAGATTACTGAACACTTACGAATGCAAAAACTGTGTTTCTTCGAATATTTCTCCCACTTTCGTTGAAAATTCCAAACCGATTTCAGGGAAGTCTTTCGAACATTGTAGTCCATCTGTTTGTTGATTCCTTCATTTCGTTATAGAATCAGTAATCGGTACGGATTGTGGTAGCCACTATGCAATACAAAGTGCTTCTATGTTGTTGGGACTTTTATAGCTGGCTAAATTCCTGCTCATTGAAGGGAGGGGCTGATGGTGAATGATGTTTCTATATTAGACATGAGATAAGAAAGTCACTTTGTCACTGATTTAGGAAATACGGACTGTAAAGGAATTCATGTTACATTCATATGGATCGATTACAAGTGAGAGTTTATAAGCGATGTTGTGTTTCAATAATTTCCATGATATTGGAGTCATTAATCTATCTTAGAGTAGGTTATCTATATAGTAAATGTACCTGATCCCTTCAAATGGTCCAGGTACAAATAAATCTTCAGATTTTTCCAAATATAGCGCATATAAACGGCCAGCTGCGAAATTAGTCCTACTCGTCGTCTCTCCGAGACAACGTTTTGAAGAGTAATAACTTTCTAGGGACCCGTTATCCAATGTGGATAACGTGCACATGATAGTTTCCTCTTCAGTGATTGATATATGTATTTTCTAGTGGAATCACGTCGCGGGGCCTATTGAGAAAATAAAAAAGCAGTAAGGACTTGCAATAACCAAATATTTCATATGAATTTTAGTGCTGAAAATACAGCACTTTCACAGCTTGGTAGATCTTTTGTGATTTCTTATCGAAATTTAGATTTTCGGGGAAATTTCAAAACAATTTTATTCCATTGTATTAAAAAGATTTCGCAAAAGGAGAAATCTTCTTAAAAAAAAAAAAAAAAAAAAAAAAAAGAATAGCAAATATGCTTTGCCTTTAGGTGTACTAAAAACCAAAGAAAAAATTCATATCGTTAAAAACCATAGGTGCAGCTCAAAAAGGATCGCACAGGATCGCATGCATAGCTGTTTGATCCCTGCAAATATCCTTTCGTTTCTGAATACTTAATCTTCAACTCACCTGCTATTAAGTACAGTGACAAGATATAAATCCTCACAGGACAATGTAAACCGATGCCATACGAACTGAACAGTCACTCGTCTTTCGCAGAAATCCCATGACATCCACATCACTACAGTCGCAATCGATCAAGTTGCGGTAGTTTAAGATGGCAATCACGTCGATGTTCGCAATGAGCTCTAGGAGGCTGCACTTCGCCAAAATTTCATAATTTAGTAAAATAAGGCTTTTGTTTGTTGCGATAACCATTTTACAGGATGGCGTACACCAATCAAGAACCATCTTATTAAATGTAATTACATAGTTACATTGATCAGCAGGATTTATCGGTTCATCGCTCGAAATTTTAAATATTACACGCTCACAAAATGAATTACATATGGCTTCAACCTCTTACGTCAACTGCTTAAAATAATTCCACAAGCATTGTTTTAATATTTATTTTAATATTTATTTGAAGTAGAAAATTATGAGAAAATTCCCGCCTGATTTCTTGTTGATTGTAATAGATTACTAAATTGTATCGCGTTCAGGGCAAGCAGCAGTTAAAATTATTTATCGAATGAACACTGTCAATTTTTATCAGTTGTTGGAACAGACGTCACTATAGTTGCTACTTTAGTAGCCACTTGGGAGTTTGAAATTTTTTATGATGAAATTATTGAAAAGTAGTTATTTTGAGCTATAAAGATAAAACGAATAAAATACGATGGTGTGTAAAATGAACAGTTCCTTTTAACTGACTAAAATAATAACGACTCAACCGTTGCTTTCTTATGACAAACGATTCTGTTTTAAAGGAATTGCTTAAAACCTATTAAGAGTCTCATCTAAAACTGAATTATACTACTCTGATTTGGAGCTTTGAAGACCCGGATTGAGAGCTATAAAGATTTTAATGGTCAAAGCAAGGTTTTAAATATGATGTATTTTACTAGGACTTTAAATGCAAGATAACGCTTTGACCGAAATAAAGTTTCGATAGTTTTAAGCTATTGGTTTTTATAGTGCACTTGAATGTGAAGCAACTTTAACGGAATAGTTTCAGGAAACTTCGTTGTTTCTCGAACTTTTCAGCAAAATTAAAATAAAATTATGTGGATCTGAGCCTTGACCGAATTTAAATTTGCATTCATATTTGCATGTAAAATGTAAACATAAACTAAACTAAAAATGTTTTTTATTTAAACCCAATACACAGAGTTATTTTACGACCATTTTGCGAAATTTGTTCTGCAGAAGATTAAATACAAAAGAAACTTTAAAAGATTGATTGATTGAAACAAAATTAAAAAAATTTTAGGAAATTCGTTTTATAAATGAAGTGGATTTAGCACGTTTTCGCTCGTTGCTCGATAACTACTTGATGTTATTTTCTATCATTTGATTAACCAGTCTACACATAAGTTGACTTCACTTTATCTGACTTGTTGAAACGAAAAGCTAAGTGAATAAATAAATCTTAAATAAAATAAAATAAACATGAAATTAGAGGAGTTGTAAGTTCAATGAGCTGAGGCAGACACGCTGCTGTCAACGAGTAATCAGCTGAATTCAGCTTTAACCGCTTTACCGGTTTCCATCTACGCTTGATTTACTGATTTACTTGCTTGTGTTAATAAAATACTGAACGTTTTCGTCATCTTTCGAAGAAATGCATATATTATTTAACATCAATTAACTGCTTACTATCGATATTAATCGACATTAAATCACTTTTAATGGGGAAAAATAATTTTTTATTGTCTCTTTTTATGAAATGGCATGAAATACTTTCTCGTAAGCCTGGTTGCAGTAACCCATTAAAACGATCGCCGGGCGCATATTATGTAGAGCAGACCGGAGCCTCCTTGCAAACTGAGCCACTAGATAAGCTGGAAAATTGTTAGAGGGAAGAAGAAAAACATTTTATCTCCATTACTTTTCTTCTCTTTATTATTGATGTGGTGCGCGACGGCACGTTTCGTCACATGTAAAAGTTGGTCCTTCCTGAAACCGCGGACCAATTTACGTGTAATCATACATTTTAACGAATATGTAATTTTTTGCATAATGCGGGTATTGGTGGTATTTCATTGTGTTGGTGGATTTCTTTAGTGTAACAGCATTTCTTTTTGTTTCAGCAATTATAAAACAGCTGATCCAACAATTTTATGAGACATTTCAAGATTCTTCTTTATTAATTTTTTATTTCATTACTATTTTTGTTTAATTTTGAAGTTACTTTTAAGTTAATAAATAAACTTTGTTTAACACCCGACTTTTTGAAGAGTTCGTTTCCCGAACAGCTGTTTCGTCGAATATGTAGCAGCCGATTTACGGAAAAGCTAATTCTTCTCTGGTTACCTAATCAGCTCCCAGCTTAGTTTTTATTCAAATCGGTTCACTAGTGAGAAATTTAGGGAACAATTGGAGTAGAAAAGAAGAATAATAATGCTTGTTAACAATGACGGACGATATAAAACTGTTGCCACCAGACGCAGCAGACGAAAAATATTTATGCACAAACTCAACATATTTTAATATTTAGCAACATTTCTTTAACAAAGAGAAAAAAAATAAAACGGCAACAAAGAAATTGAAAAAATAGGCTATAAAATATTTGATTTTTATTGTCTATTCATGTGTGGAAGAATTTCGTAATATAGTTTTTATTGGTTTTTTCTTTTGTTTGCATTGAATGCACGAAGCTTGCATTCAATTTTATCTTCACTACGAATACATGCGTCGGTTGTTCTACCGAGAAATCGAGATAGGGAACCGTGTTGGAAAGCAAACCGAATGCAGATCGCTCGTCTGCGCAGGCAGCCATCTGATCAGCTATTTAGTTCGCATCTAAATGAATGACTTTTTGCCTCTAAGTTGCACAAGAAATGAAAACCTTTCACTTTTTCAGCGATTGATACTGCAACTGCAAAGTGATGGATGGATGAATCGCCTGCACTGTTGAAGCGTGATTCGGTGGAGTAGCGAAAATTCCATGAAATAAACGTTTCTTGGAATATATTGGGGAAATAAATTAATTAATTTGGTTTTAATTTTGTTTTAAGCGGACTCTTAGGGTTTGAAAATTTATTTTGCAGAGTTTATTATGATTTTTGAAGAAAGAAATATGTTATTTATGAAATGATTGCTTGACGCTGCGCCGGCATTTATTGCATGTCAACGCAGAAAGTTTAATACGGAAGAGTGTAATACTCGTGTGCGGTGAATTGAAGCACCGCACTCTGCAATTATTTTGACAATGCAAATTCAAAATTTTTCACAAACACACAGTGAAGAAAGCCATAGAATGCCGCCCGCCAAGAGGTGCCAACGTGAGACGTGACAGCTTGGTTGAGAAAATATTTCTTTTTATGCTGTCGTTGTTTTTTTATAGTGGATCATACATGCATATATCGCTTATTACAGTTGCCGAGAGTGCTTCAGCGACTTACATGTGTCAACAACTTGAACGAGTGACAACCAAGCCTCTTCTTCTTCATATTTCAAAAGTTATATTAAGATTATCCTCTGGATTTTTTTCTTCTTAACTAAATAAGTACTAAATATTAAATCAAATAAGGAATGTAAATACTTTCCGAAGCGCGCTCTCTAAATATCCTGCGCGGAATATTCCACAGGAAATTGTCTCGCCTGTAATTATGTCTTTCTTCTGTACATTTTTATGAAAGTTGTTTATCGGATAACAAATATCAGTGGCTAGTCTAACTGATGTGATATCCGAGCGATGTGATAACGCGAAAAAAAGTAAGTTTCTTCAACGCTTTTTCAGCTCGATGACAGTTGTCGACTTGTTTCTGCCTCACCAGGAACAAATAACGTCTGTCACTCGCCGACACACTTGTAAGTGAAAAGTTTGTAGTCAAATTGAAACTGAATGCGGCGATGCAGTTAAAATCCTCGTGTAATCAGAGATTGCATTTTCAGATCGTGTAATCAGAGGGTGCATTTTCATTTTGTTAGGTTGTGCATTTAGTTGAAAGTACGTGACACGTGATTTGACAACCAATTATATTGTATTTGTTTATATTCAAATAATAATTTAAGTTTTGAATGTTTTTGTTTATTAACATTTTGCAATAAATTTAAAAATATCAAGCACTCCCTAAAAAGCTGGAAAGTCTTTTAAATAGTTTTAATCATTGAGTTTATAAATACATTAAAATCCCAATAGTTATTTCATTCTTGAATTATACTCATACCCATTTTTATTATTAATTAATTATTAGAATTAATTAATCATTGTATTTAATTAATTTATATATCTAATTTACTTAACTAATACCTCTACTAAATTCAATTTTACACCGTATTAACTATTATTAACTAACTATAAATGATTAACTATAAATAAAATGAAACATGACATTGTTCTTAAGTAATTATTTTTTATTATACAATACTTCACTCATTAATTGTTATACTTAACTAAGTAATAACTTTACGATGCCGGGTACGTTTTCATCGCCCCAGTGATGCACGGACCAGCTGGTATCTTTTTTTTTAGGCCCCTTGCCCTTTCCACTGAGTACCCTCCGCAAATAAGTATGGAGCCCCTCATTCTGTGTTACACTGAGATCACAGTATCCCTCCCTGCCGACCTTGGAAGAAAAACGGTAAGCGCCTGTATAAAGGTTATTCTTTCCCCAGTACATGTTTCGACCGCGGCGTCGTTTCTTCCCGGTAATTTGGCAATTTTTTTTAATATTGTACTTTAACGTGGTGTGGACGCTGACAGACAGACAGACAGATTAGTTGATTATTTAGTTACTTATGGATAATTATTAGCTAATTATATAACGAGCTAATGGATAATTATTGCTAAGCATAATTTAGAATATCTTTATAATTATAATTAAGTACCATCCGGGTCAACAATTGAGAAATCTTTTAAATTGCTTTTTAGAATAACAAATTAGATCTTATTTAATTTATAAATGACTGGTTAACCAAAAAAACATATAGTGATACTTTTTTTTTTTTTTTTTTTTTTTTTTTTTTTTTTTTTTATGGCAGATAGAACCAAGCTCAGGGGATGCCCCCTATCCATGCAAAGCATTCGTTGGTTTAGAAGGGTAAAGGTTAGTGGGAAGGAGAAGAGTGGGAGTAGTGTCGATTTACACCTCTTTTAAAAGCATCGACGTTATAAGTGGGTGGGAAAACATGTCAATCAAACAATCAAACTTTTGATTTAATTAACCAATTAATTAGTTAATTAATTAAATACTTGATTATTTAATAGCTCGTTACTTATTTAATTGCGAATTAACCCTATTTATTTATTCGCTAGTTTTTTTACTTATTTATTTATTTGTTTATTTAGTTAATTTACTTAAATATTTGTTTATTTTTTAATATTTTTTTAAGATTTACGTATTTTTAAAATTATTTGTTTATTTATTTATTAATAAATTTAATCTTTTATTTAGTTTTAAAATATAAAAATGTTACTATTTTAAAATTTAAAAAAAACTAATTTATTTTGGAGTCTTCTTTGCGAAATTTGAAATGGGAATTTTCCTTCCCCCGCCTTCTCATATGCGGATCTGTTTTAATATTTCCATTATTATCTACTGATAAAATGCAAACTCTTTACCATGATTTTTAGAGAATTCATCGACACTCAGCTGGTGTTCAGCGCGCGTTTATTTCATCTCACGTCGGCGTCTGGTTTTCTCTCAACACCGACGACGATAACAGCGCTGAAAACTCGTTTCATCTGCAGCAGTCATGAGCGATTTGTTACCTTGCACTTGTTACACTTGCAGCAGCCTTTTAATTTTCATCAGCGTTTTCGATTTCAGCCCGACTTTGCTCTCGCTTCACCGGCGCAGCGGTGCGGTTGAGTGGATGTCACTGAATGGCTGCTGGACGAATGCGGTGAAAATTGCGGCGCCAAAGCGCCGACTAGATTAACAGCAACGGCAACAACGCTACAGCAATCGAGTGGCTGAAGACGTCGTCCGGTTGAGCTTCGTGTTGCCGGCGCTCATTCAACCACATTCAAGCGCAACTTGCGCTGTTACGGAGCGGTGTCGCGTATACGTAACGAACGGAGTGGCTGCTGTTGTTGCCGTCGTTGGTGTGGTTGTCGGTCGGTCTTCCTAACTGTTTTTGGGGAAAAGTGAAGTTCGTTAGCATAATGTTGCGGCTCGGAGCGCATGGATCGCCGTCGCCTGTGTATTTTGTAACAACAACTGCTTCGTCTTCGTCTGTGCAGGCATCTTGCGACGGTTACGGGTTTTCGGAGCGGCTACAGTGGATGGTATAAATCGAATCTGGTACACAGGAGGCAACCACATTCGGTGCAGCAACGTCTTGCAGTGAGGCTGGATTGAGTTTTGAGCGATTGTGCAGCAGTAGAAGAAAAGAAAACCCAAGTTTACGAATAAAGGATTTCTTTTAACAAAAGTGAAAAATTTTAATTCTTTTGCTACTGAGTTGTGATCCAGTGTTGGGAAAAAAGCATTCCAAAACGCCATGCTGAAATTTACAGTAAGAAGACAATTTTGGTGATTTTGATTTTTCAAAATATAGAAAAGAGTTATAAACTCTTAAATAATAACTTAAAAAATGTGATTTTGTAAGCAAGAAAAAATGTGATTAAGAATAATTAATATTAAGAAAATTTTTCTAAATTCTTGAAGCTAAAAAATTCAACTAAATTGAATTTTAAACTCGTAATTCAGTTATTAATCAGTTTTGTGTGGAAAATTTCGTAGTTTTTATTTATCTAAAAAACTGAAGAAATGCAAAAAAGGAGAGAAAATTTAAAAATTGTGAATACTCATGGAAGCCTTTTAAATTAAAGAATTAAAAATTAAAACTTATTTTAAAAATGTAAAGAAATCCAGTTAAATGTGCAAAATTTTAAAATATTTATTTAACTTAAATTTTTTTACAAGGACAATTCAGGAAAATTAAATTAAAATAAATGAGAAAATAAATGGAATGATTTTCTAAAATTACAATTTTTAGAAAGCTTCCCAAGTCTTTTTTAAGAAAAATGTATGAAATCTTTTCTCGCAGAAATATTTCAATTGAAATTAATTAAATTTTCTTCCGCAAAATGTTCCCCCCCTTCAGCTTATTTGCACCCTGCTGCTGGCCGCCAGCACGACTGCCTTAAAGTTACATCACGAAGAGTATGCGGGACATATGGAGGAGCATGCGGAGCCACACGAAATAACCGAGCATCATGATGAAGTGGAGCACAAGCACGCCACCTCGCATCAGAGCGTGAAACTTCATCATTTCCACGCGGTGCCGGTCTACATCAAGAAAGAGGACCAGCATTTGGTGAAGAAGCCCATCGACATCGGCTGGGCAAAGCTGAAATTGAAGCAGGTCCATCCGAAGAGTGAGCACAAAAGTGGTCACGGATTGGTGATCGAGCAAGAGAGCGAGTCGCATCGACATGAACACGGACATCACCACGATCACGAAGAGACACAACAACACGAGTACTACCAACATTACTCTCACGAATGAAGGGCATTAGAAGATAAGAGTTTGCGGCAAGGGAGAGTAGGAAGGAGGGAGAGTGAGATATACGTATGAGAGTAGTTATGAAAGAGAAGAGTGAGAAGAGATAAGTAGAAGAATAGATAGTGGAACAATAGTTGGCTGGAGAAAGAATGTGCGAGGTAGATCAAGGTAGGTCGAGGAAGGTAAAGAAGAAGAAGAGGTGAGCAGACGGAGTAGAAAGTGAGCAAAGTGAAAGGACTTAAGGGAATAGAGAGAAGGGGAAAAAGAAAGAAAAATATAAGAAGAGAACCAAAATTATAGAAAGGGGAAGATAATAATTTTAAAAAAATTAAAGTCGTTTGAGAGTAAAGGTTGAAAGGGATTAAAATCGCTATGGAGAGAGATCTCCTTTTGGCAGAGCAACAAAGAGCAAGAGAGAGAGAGAGGGAGAGGGATACTTGCTAATAGAGATGGAGGAAGAAAAAGAATAAAAATATATATATATATATAGAGACAGAGAGAGAAAGAAAGGGAGAGCGCACCCTGAAAGGTAAAAAAAGGTCATGATGGGGTTAAGCTCCATTTACTAATGAGTATATTTGCCAAATTTTCAGAGATTCCATCATCCAATTATATATTTATATAGGAAAATATATATCCATAAAAATGAACTCATTTTCCATAATGTAAATATTCGTGTAAAGATAGGAGAAAATAAAAAAAATTTAATAAAACAAATTATGCTGTCGTTCCTTTACTATCGGGTAATTTATATACAAAAGGGTTAAGAAAAACCTAATTAAGACTCTTAGTTTGGAATATTTTTCTAAAGTTAGGCAAAAACGCACTGAAAACGCGCATTTTTAGATAGCCTACACTGGCATGATAAAGTGGCCTCTGCCCACTCCATGGTCCGAGTGCGTCGATGAAACTTACCATTTTGGAAAGCTAATGGCAGCGCCTTTCCAGCGATATATGCCACTTGGCCTGAATATTTTTCTAAAGTTACGCAAAAAGGCACCGAAAACGCGCATTTTTAGTTAGCCCACACTGGCATGATGAAGTGGCCACTGCCCACTCCATGGTCCGAGTGCGTTGATGAAACTTACCATTTTGGAAAGCTAATGGCAGCACCTTTCCAGCGATATATGCCACTTGGCCAGAATATTTTTCTAAAGTTACGCAAAAAGGCACCGAAAACGCGCATTTTTAGTTAGCCTACACTGGCATGATGAAGTGGCCACTGCCCACTCCATGGTCCGAGTGCGTTGATGAAACTTACCATTTTGGAAAGCTAATTGCAGCACCTTTCCAGCGATATATGCTACTTGGCCAGAATATTTTTCTAAAGTTACGCAAAAACGCACTGCGAGCATTTTCAGTTAGCCTACACTGGCGTGATGAAGTGGCCACTGCCCACTCCATGGTACGAGTGCGTTGATGAAACTTACCATTTGGAAAGCTAATGGCAGCATCTTTCCAGCGATATATGCCACTTGGCCAGAATATTTTTCTAAAGTTACGCAAAAAGGCACCGAAAACGCGCATTTTTAGTTAGCCTACACTGGCATGATGAAGTGGCCTCTGCCCACTTCATGGTCCGAGCGCGTCGATGAAACTTACCTTTTTGGAAAGCTAATGGCAGCACCTTTCCAGCAAAATATGCCACTTGGCCAGAATATTTTTCTAAAGTTACGCAAAAAGGCACCGAAAACGCGCATTTTTAGTTAGCCTACACTGGCATGATGAAGTGGCCACTGCCCACTCCATGGTCCGAGTGCGTTGATGAAACTTACCATTTTGGAAAGCTAAGGGCAGCACCTTTCCAGCGATATATGCCACTTGGCCACAATATTTTTCTAAAGTTACGAAAAAAGGCACTGAAAACGCGCATTTTGAGTTAGCCTACACTGATGAAGTGGCCACTGCCCACTGCATGATGAAGTGGCCACTGCCCACTCCATGGTCCGAGTGCGTTGATGAAACTTACCATTTTGGAAAGCTAATGGCAGCACCTTTCCAGCGATATATGCCACTTGGCCAG
Source organism: Sicus ferrugineus (assembly GCA_922984085.1). Lineage (NCBI taxonomy): Eukaryota > Metazoa > Arthropoda > Insecta > Diptera > Conopidae > Sicus > Sicus ferrugineus. Next base: position 17,247,020 of record OV277351.1, read on the forward strand.
AATATTTTTCTAAAGTTACGCAAAAACGCACTGACAACGCGCAATTTTAGTTAGCCTACACTGGCATGATGAAGTGGCCACTGCCCACTCCATGGTCCGAGTGCGTTGATGAAACTTACCATTTTGGAAAGCTAATGGCAGCACCTTTCTCAGCGATATATGCCACTTGGCCAGAATATTTTTCTAAAGTTACGCAAAAACGCACTGACAACGCGCATTTTGAGTTAGCCTACACTGGCCACTGCCCACTGAATGATGAAGTGGCCACTGCCCACTTCATGGTCCGAGTGCGTTGATGAAACTTACCATTTTGGAAAGCTAATGGCAGCACATTTCCAGCGATATATGCCACTTGACCAGAATATTTTTCTAAAGTTACGAAAAAAGGCACTGAAAACGCGCATTTTGAGTTAGCCTACACTGGCCACTGCCCACTGAATGATGAAGTGGCCACTGCCCACTTCATGGTCCGAGTGCGTTGATGAAACTTACCATTTTGGAAAGCTAATGGCAGCACATTTCCAGCGATATATGTCACTTGGCCAGAATATTTTTCTAAAGTTACGAAAAAAGGCACTAAAAACGCGCATTTTGAGTTAGCCTACACTGATGAAGTGGCCACTGCCCACTGCATGATGAAGTGGCCACTGCCCACTCCATGGTCCGAGTGCGTTGATGAAACTTACCATTTTGGAAAGCTAATGGCAGCACCTTTCCAGCGATATATGCCACTTGGCCAGAATATTTTTCTAAAGTTACGAAAAAAGGCACTGAAAACGCGTATTTTGAGTTAGCCTACACTGGCATGATGAAGTGGCCACTGCCCACTCCATGGTCCTAAAGTTACGAAAAAAGGCACTGAAAACGCGCATTTTGAGTTAGCCTACACTGGCATGATGAAGTGGCTACTGCCCACTCCATGGTCCGAGTGCGTTGATGAAACTTACCATTTTGGAAAGCTAATGGCAGCACCTTTCCAGCGATATATGCCACTTGACCAGAATATTTTTCTAAAGTTACGAAAAAAGGCACTGAAAACGCGCATTTTGAGTTAGCCTACACTGGAATGATGAAGTGGCTACTGCCCACTCCATGGTCCGAGTGCGTTGCTGAAGCTTACCATTTTGGAAAGCCAATGGTAGCACCTTTCCATCGATATATGCCACTTGGCCAGAGTATTTTTCTAAAGTTACGAAAAAAGGCACTGAAAACGCGCATTTTGAGTTAGCCTACACTGGCATGATGAAGTGGCCACTGCCCACTGCATGATGAAGTGGCCACTGCCCACTCCATGGTCAGAGTGCGTTGATGAAACTTACCATTTTGGAAAGCTAATGGCAGCACCTTTCCACCGATATATGCCACTTGGCCAGAATATTTTTCTAAAGTTACGAAAAAAGGCACTGAAAACGCGCATTTTGAGTTAACCTACACTGATGAAGTGGCCACTGCCCACTGCATGATGAAATGGCCACTGCCCACTCCATGGTCCGAGTGCGTTGATGAAACTTACCATTTTGGAAAGCTAATGGCAGCACCTTTCCAGCGATATATGCCACTTGGCCACAATATTTTTCTAAAGTTACGAAAAAAGGCACTGAAAACGCGTATTTTGAGTTAGCCTACACTGATGATGTGGCCACTGCCCACTGCATGATGAAGTGGCCACTGCCCACTCCATGGTCCGAGTGCGTTGATGAAACTTACCATTTTGGAAAGCTAATGGCAGCACCTTTCCAGCGATATATGCCACTTGGCCACAATATTTTTCTAAAGTTACGAAAAAAGGCACTGAAAACGCGCATTTTGAGTTAGCCTACACTGGCATGATGAAGTGGCTACTGCCCACTCCATGGTCCGAGTGCGTTGCTGAAACTTACCATTTTGGAAAGCTAATGGTAGCACCTTTCCAGCGATATATGCCACTTGGCCAGAGTATTTTTCTAAAGTTACGAAAAAAGGCACTGAAAACGCGCATTTTGAGTTAGCCTACACTGGCATGATGAAGTGGCCACTGCCCACTCCATGGCCCTAAAGTTACGAAAAAAGGCACTGAAAACGCGCATTTTGAGTTAGCCTACACTGGCATGATGAAGTGGCTACTGCCCACTCCATGGTCCGAGTGCGTTGCTGAAGCTTACCATTTTGGAAAGCCAATGGTAGCACCTTTCCATCGATATATGCCACTTGGCCAGAGTATTTTTCTAAAGTTACGAAAAAAGGCACTGAAAACGCGCATTTTGAGTTAGCCTACACTGGCATGATGAAGTGGCCACTGCCCACTCCATGGTCCGAGTGCGTTGATGAAACTTACCATTTTGGAAAGCTAATGGCAGCACCTTTCCAGCGATATATGCCACTTGGCCACAATATTTTTCTAAAGTTACGAAAAAAGGCACTGAAAACGCGCATTTTGAGTTAGCCTACACTGATGAAGTGGCCACTGCCCACTGCATGATGAAGTGGCCACTGCCCACTCCATGGTCCGAGTGCGTTGATGAAACTTACCATTTTGGAAAGCTAATGGCAGCACCTTTCCAGCGATATATGCCACTTGGCCAGAATATTTTTCTAAAGTTACGCAAAAACGCACTGACAACGCGCAATTTTAGTTAGCCTACACTGGCATGATGAAGTGGCCACTGCCCACTCCATGGTCCGAGTGCGTTGATGAAACTTACCATTTTGGAAAGCTAATGGCAGCACCTTTCTCAGCGATATATGCCACTTGGCCAGAATATTTTTCTAAAGTTACGCAAAAACGCACTGACAACGCGCATTTTGAGTTAGCCTACACTGGCCACTGCCCACTGAATGATGAAGTGGCCACTGCCCACTTCATGGTCCGAGTGCGTTGATGAAACTTACCATTTTGGAAAGCTAATGGCAGCACATTTCCAGCGATATATGCCACTTGACCAGAATATTTTTCTAAAGTTACGAAAAAAGGCACTGAAAACGCGCATTTTGAGTTAGCCTACACTGGCCACTGCCCACTGAATGATGAAGTGGCCACTGCCCACTTCATGGTCCGAGTGCGTTGATGAAACTTACCATTTTGGAAAGCTAATGGCAGCACATTTCCAGCGATATATGTCACTTGGCCAGAATATTTTTCTAAAGTTACGAAAAAAGGCACTAAAAACGCGCATTTTGAGTTAGCCTACACTGATGAAGTGGCCACTGCCCACTGCATGATGAAGTGGCCACTGCCCACTCCATGGTCCGAGTGCGTTGATGAAACTTACCATTTTGGAAAGCTAATGGCAGCACCTTTCCAGCGATATATGCCACTTGGCCAGAATATTTTTCTAAAGTTACGAAAAAAGGCACTGAAAACGCGTATTTTGAGTTAGCCTACACTGGCATGATGAAGTGGCCACTGCCCACTCCATGGTCCTAAAGTTACGAAAAAAGGCACTGAAAACGCGCATTTTGAGTTAGCCTACACTGGCATGATGAAGTGGCTACTGCCCACTCCATGGTCCGAGTGCGTTGATGAAACTTACCATTTTGGAAAGCTAATGGCAGCACCTTTCCAGCGATATATGCCACTTGACCAGAATATTTTTCTAAAGTTACGAAAAAAGGCACTGAAAACGCGCATTTTGAGTTAGCCTACACTGGAATGATGAAGTGGCTACTGCCCACTCCATGGTCCGAGTGCGTTGCTGAAGCTTACCATTTTGGAAAGCCAATGGTAGCACCTTTCCATCGATATATGCCACTTGGCCAGAGTATTTTTCTAAAGTTACGAAAAAAGGCACTGAAAACGCGCATTTTGAGTTAGCCTACACTGGCATGATGAAGTGGCCACTGCCCACTGCATGATGAAGTGGCCACTGCCCACTCCATGGTCAGAGTGCGTTGATGAAACTTACCATTTTGGAAAGCTAATGGCAGCACCTTTCCAGCGATATATGCCACTTGGCCAGAATATTTTTCTAAAGTTACGAAAAAAGGCACTGAAAACGCGCATTTTGAGTTAACCTACACTGATGAAGTGGCCACTGCCCACTGCATGATGAAATGGCCACTGCCCACTCCATGGTCCGAGTGCGTTGATGAAACTTACCATTTTGGAAAGCTAATGGCAGCACCTTTCCAGCGATATATGCCACTTGGCCACAATATTTAAAGTTACGAAAAAAGGCACTGAAAACGCGTATTTTGAGTTAGCCTACACTGATGATGTGGCCACTGCCCACTGCATGATGAAGTGGCCACTGCCCACTCCATGGTCCGAGTGCGTTGATGAAACTTACCATTTTGGAAAGCTAATGGCAGCACCTTTCCAGCGATATATGCCACTTGGCCACAATATTTTTCTAAAGTTACGAAAAAAGGCACTGAAAACGCGCATTTTGAGTTAGCCTACACTGGCATGATGAAGTGGCTACTGCCCACTCCATGGTCCGAGTGCGTTGCTGAAACTTACCATTTTGGAAAGCTAATGGTAGCACCTTTCCAGCGATATATGCCACTTGGCCAGAGTATTTTTCTAAAGTTACGAAAAAAGGCACTGAAAACGCGCATTTTGAGTTAGCCTACACTGGCATGATGAAGTGGCCACTGCCCACTCCATGGCCCTAAAGTTACGAAAAAAGGCACTGAAAACGCGCATTTTGAGTTAGCCTACACTGGCATGATGAAGTGGCTACTGCCCACTCCATGGTCCGAGTGCGTTGATGAAACTTACCATTTTGGAAAGCTAATGGCAGCACCTTTCCAGCGATATATGCCACTTGGCCAGAATATTTTTCTAAAGTTACGAAAAAAGGCACTGAAAACGCGCATTTTGAGTTAGCCTACACTGGCATGAAGAAGTGGCCACTGCCCACTGCATGATGAAGTGGCCACTGCCCACTGCATGATGAAGTGGCCACTGCCCACTGCATGATGAAGTGGCCACTGCCCACTCCATGGTCAGAGTGCGTTGATGAACCTTACCATTTTGGAAAGCTAATGGCAGCACCTTTCCAGCGATATATGCCACTTGGCCATAATATTTTTCTAAAGTTACGAAAAAAGGCACTGAAAACGCGCATTTTGAGTTAGCTTACACTGATGAAGTGGCCACTGCCCACTGCATGATGAAGTGGCCACTGCCCACTCCATGGTCAGAGTGCGTTGATGAACCTTACCATTTTGGAAAGCTAATGGCAGCACCTTTCCAGCGATATGTGCCACTTGGCCAGAATATTTTTCTAAAGTTACGAAAAAAGGCACTGAAAACGCGCATTTTGAGTTAACCTACACTGGCATGAAGAAGTGGCCACTGCCCACTGCAAGATGAAGTGGCCACTGCCCACTGCATGATGAAGTGGCCACTGCCCACTGCATGATGACGTGGCCACTGCCCACTCCATGGTCAGAGTGCGTTGATGAAACTTACCATTTTGGAAAGCTAATGGCAGCACCTTTCCAGCGATATATGCCACTTGGCCACAATATTTTTCTAAAGTTACGAAAAAAGGCACTGAAAACGCGTATTTTGAGTTAGCCTACACTGATGATGTGGCCACTGCCCACTGCATGATGAAGTGGCCACTGCCCACTCCATGGTCCGAGTGCGTTGATGAAGCTTACCATTTTGGAAAGCTAATGGCAGCACCTTTCCAGCGATATATGCCACTTGGCCACAATATTTTTCTAAAGTTACGAAAAAAGGCACTGAAAACGCGCATTTTGAGTTAGCCTACACTGATGAAGAGGCCACTGCCCACTGCATGATTAAGTGGCCACTGCCCACTCCATGGTCCGAGTGCGTTGATAAAACTTACCATTTTGGAAAGCTAATAACAGCACCTTTCCAGCGATATATGCCACTTGGCCAGAATATTTTTCTAAAGTTACGAAAAAAGGCACTGAAAACGCGCATTTTTAGTTGGCCTACACTGGCATGATGAAGTGGCTACTGCCCACTCCATGGTCCGAGTGTGTTGATGAAACTTACCATTTTGGAAAGCTAATAGCAGCACCTTTCCAGCGCTATATGCCACTTGGCCAGAATATTTTTCTAAAGTTACGAAAAAAGGCACTGAAAACGCGCATTTTGAGTTAGCCTACACTGATGAAGAGGCCACTGCCCACTGCATGATGAAGGGGCCACTGCCCACTCCATGGTCCGAGTGCATTGATGAAACTTACCATTTTGGAAAGCTAATAATAGCACCTTTCCAGCGATATATGCCACTTGGCCAGAATATTTTTCTAAAGTTACGAAAAAAGGCACTGCATGATGAAGGGGCCACTGCCCACTCCATGGTCCGAATGCGTTGATGAAACTTACCATTTTGGAAAGCTAATAATAGCACCTTTCCAGCGATATATGCCACTTGGTGAGAATATTTTTCAAAAGTTACGAAAAAAGGCACTGAAAACGCGCATTTTTAGTTGGCCTACACTGGCATGATGAAGTGGCTACTGCCCACTCCATGGTCCGAGTGCGTTGATGAAACTTACCATTTTGGAAAGCTAATTGCAGCACCTTTCCAGCGATATATGCTACTTGGCCAGAATATTTTTCTAAAGTTACGCAAAAACGCACTGCGAGCATTTTCAGTTAGCCTACACTGGCGTGATGAAGTGGCCACTGCCCACTCCATGGTACGAGTGCGTTGATGAAACTTACCATTTGGAAAGCTAATGGCAGCATCTTTCCAGCGATATATGCCACTTGGCCAGAATATTTTTCTAAAGTTACGCAAAAAGGCACCGAAAACGCTGGCATGATGAAGTGGCTACTGCCCACTCCATGGTCCGAGTGTGTTGATGAAACTTACCATTTTGGAAAGCTAATAGCAGCACCTTTCCAGCGCTATATGCCACTTGGCCAGAATATTTTTCTAAAGTTACGAAAAAAGGCACTGAAAACGCGCATTTTGAGTTAGCCTACACTGATGAAGAGGCCACTGCCCACTGCATGATGAAGGGGCCACTGCCCACTCCATGGTCCGAGTGCATTGATGAAACTTACCATTTTGGAAAGCTAATAATAGCACCTTTCCAGCGATATATGCCACTTGGCCAGAATATTTTTCTAAAGTTACGAAAAAAGGCACTGCATGATGAAGGGGCCACTGCCCACTCCATGGTCCGAATGCGTTGATGAAACTTACCATTTTGGAAAGCTAATAATAGCACCTTTCCAGCGATATATGCCACTTGGTGAGAATATTTTTCAAAAGTTACGAAAAAAGGCACTGAAAACGCGCATTTTTAGTTGGCCTACACTGGCATGATGAAGTGGCTACTGCCCACTCCATGGTCCGAGTGCGTTGATGAAACTTACCATTTTGGAAAGCTAATGGCAGCACCTTTCCAGCGATATATGCCACTTGGCCAGAATATTTTTCTAAAGTTACGAAAAAAGGCACTGAAAACGCGTATTTTGAGTTAGCCTACACTGGCATGATGAAGTGGCCACTGCCCACTCCATGGTCCTAAAGTTACGAAAAAAGGCACTGAAAACGCGCATTTTGAGTTAGCCTACACTGGAATGATGAAGTGGCTACTGCCCACTCCATGGTCCGAGTGCGTTGCTGAAACTTACCATTTTGGAAAGCCAATGGTAGCACCTTTCCAGCGATATATGCCACTTGGCCAGAGTATTTTTCTAAAGTTACGAAAAAAGGCACTGAAAACGCGCATTTTGAGTTAGCCTACACTGGCATGATGAAGTGGCCACTGCCCACTGCATGATGAAGTGGCCACTGCCCACTCCATGGTCAGAGTGCGTTGATGAAACTTACCATTTTGGAAAGCTAATGGCAGCACCTTTCCAGCGATATATGCCACTTGGCCAGAATATTTTTCTAAAGTTACGAAAAAAGGCACTGAAAACGCGCATTTTGAGTTAACCTACACTGATGAAGTGGCCACTGCCCACTGCATGATGAAATGGCCACTGCCCACTCCATGGTCCGAGTGCGTTGATGAAACTTACCATTTTGGAAAGCTAATGGCAGCACCTTTCCAGCGATATATGCCACTTGGCCACAATATTTTTCTAAAGTTACGAAAAAAGGCACTGAAAACGCGTATTTTGAGTTAGCCTACACTGATGATGTGGCCACTGCCCACTGCATGATGAAGTGGCCACTGCCCACTCCATGGTCCGAGTGCGTTGATGAAACTTACCATTTTGGAAAGCTAATGGCAGCACCTTTCCAGCGATATATGCCACTTGGCCACAATATTTTTCTAAAGTTACGAAAAAAGGCACTGAAAACGCGCATTTTGAGTTAGCCTACACTGGCATGATGAAGTGGCTACTGCCCACTCCATGGTCCGAGTGCGTTGCTGAAACTTACCATTTTGGAAAGCTAATGGTAGCACCTTTCCAGCGATATATGCCACTTGGCCAGAGTATTTTTCTAAAGTTACGAAAAAAGGCACTGAAAACGCGCATTTTGAGTTAGCCTACACTGGCATGATGAAGTGGCCACTGCCCACTCCATGGCCCTAAAGTTACGAAAAAAGGCACTGAAAACGCGCATTTTGAGTTAGCCTACACTGGCATGATGAAGTGGCTACTGCCCACTCCATGGTCCGAGTGCGTTGATGAAACTTACCATTTTGGAAAGCTAATGGCAGCACCTTTCCAGCGATATATGCCACTTGGCCAGAATATTTTTCTAAAGTTACGAAAAAAGGCACTGAAAACGCGCATTTTGAGTTAGCCTACACTGGCATGAAGGAGTGGCCACTGCCCACTGCATGATGAAGTGGCCACTGCCCACTGCATGATGAAGTGGCCACTGCCCACTGCATGATGAAGTGGCCACTGCCCACTCCATGGTCAGAGTGCGTTGATGAACCTTACCATTTTGGAAAGCTAATGGCAGCACCTTTCCAGCGATATATGCCACTTGGCCACAATATTTTTCTAAAGTTACGAAAAAAGGCACTGAAAACGCGTATTTTGAGTTAGCCTACACTGATGATGTGGCCACTGCCCACTGCATGATGAAGTGGCCACTGCCCACTCCATGGTCCGAGTGCGTTGATGAAACTTACCATTTTGGAAAGCTAATGGCAGCACCTTTCCAGCGATATATGCCACTTGGCCAGAATATTTTTCTAAAGTTACGAAAAAAGGCACTGAAAACGCGCATTTTTAGTTGGCCTACACTGGCATGATGAAGTGGCTACTGCCCACTCCATGGTCCGAGTGCGTTGATGAAACTTACCATTTTGGAAAGCTAATGGCAGCACCTTTCCAGCGCTATATGCCACTTGGCCAGAATATTTTTCTAAAGTTACGAAAAAAGGCACTGAAAACGCGCATTTTGAGTTAGCCTACACTGATGAAGAGGCCACTGCCCACTGCATGATGAAGGGGCCACTGCCCACTCCATGATCCGATTGCGTTGATGAAACTTACCATTTTGGAAAGCTAATAATAGCACCTTTCCAGCGATATATGCCACTTGGCCAGAATATTTTTCAAAAGTTACGAAAAAAGGCACTGAAATCGCGCATTTTTAGTTGGCCTACACTGGCATGATGAAGTGGCTACTGCCCACTCCATGGTCCGAGTGCGTTGATGAAACTTACCATTTTGGAAAGCTAATGGCAGCACCTTTCCAGCGATATATGCCACTTGGCCAGAATATTTTTCTAAAGTTACGAAAAAAGGCACTAAAAACGCGCATTTTGAGTTAGCCTACACTGATAAAGAGGCCACTGCCCACTGCATGATGAAGTGGCCACTGCCCACTCCATGGTCCGAGTGCGTTGATGAAACTTACCATTTTGGAAAGCTAATGGCAGCACCTTTTCAGCGATATATGCCAATTGTCCAGAATATTTTGCTAAAGTTACGAAAAAAGGCACTGAAAACGCGCATTTTGAGTTAGCCTACACTGGCATGATGAAGTGGCTACTGCCCACTCCATGGTCCGAGTGCGTTGATGAAACTTACTATTTTGGAAAGCTAATGGCAGCATCTTTTCAGCGATATATGCCACTTGGCCAGAGTGTTTTTCTAAAGTTACGAAAAAAGGCACTGAAAACGCGCATTTTTAGTTAGCCTACACTGGAATGATGAAGTGGCCACTGCCCACTTCATGGTCCGAGTGCGTTGATGAAACTTACCATTTTGGAAAGCTAATGGCAGCACCTTTCCAGCGATATATGCCACTTGGCCAGAATATTTTTCTAAAGTTACGAAAAAAGGCACTGCATGATGAAGTGGCCACTGCCCACTCCATGGTCCGAGTGCGTTGATGAAACTTACCATTTTAGAAAGCTAATGGCTGCACCTTTCCAGCGATATATGCCACTTGGCCAGAATATTTTTCTAAAGTTACGAAAAAAGGCACTAAAAACGCGCATTTTGAGTTAGCCTACACTGATGAAGAGGCCACTGCCCACTGCATGATGAAGTGGCCACTGCCCACTCCGTGGTCCGAGTGCGTTGATGAAACTTACCATTTTGGAAAGCTAATGGCAGCACCTTTCCAGCGATATATGCCACTTGGCCAGAATATTTTTCTAAAGTTACGAAAAAAGTCACTAAAAACGCGCATTTTGAGTTAGCCTACACTGATGAAGAGGCCACTGACCACTGCATGATGAAGTGGCCACTGCCCACTCCATGGTCCGAGTGCGTTGATGAAACTTACCATTTTGGAAAGCTAATAACAGCACCTTTCCAGCGATATATGCCACTTGGCCAGGATATTTTTCTAAAGTTACGAAAAAAGGCACTGAAAACGCGCATTTTTAGTTGGCCTACACTGGCATGATGAAGTGGCTACTGCCCACTCCATGGTCCGAGTGCGTTGATGAAACTTACCATTTTGGAAAGCTAATGGCAGCACCTTTGCAGCGATATATGCCACTTGGCCAGAATATTTTTCTAAAGTTACGAAAAAAGGCACTAAAAACGCGCATTTTGAGTTAGCCTACACTGATGAAGAGGCCACTGCCCACTGCATGATGAAGTGGCCACTGCCCACTTCGTGGTCCGAGTGCGTTGATGAAACTTACCATTTTGGAAAGCTAATGGCAGCACCTTTCCAGCGATATATGCCACTTGGCCAGAATATTTTTCTAAAGTTACGAAAAAAGTCACTAAAAACGCGCATTTTGAGTTAGCCTACACTGATGAAGAGGCCACTGCCCACTGCATGATGAAGTGGCCACTGCCCACTTCGTGGTCCGAGTGCGTTGATGAAACTTACCATTTTGGAAAGCTAATGGCAGCACCTTTCCAGCGATATATGCCACTTGGCCAGAATATTTTTCTAAAGTTACGAAAAAAGGCACTAAAAACGCGCATTTTGAGTTAGCCTACACTGATGAAGAGGCCACTGCCCACTGCATGATGAAGTGGCCACTGCCCACTCCATGGTCCGAGTGCGTTGATGAAACTTACCATTTTGGAAAGCTAATGGCAGCACCTTTCCAGCGATATATGCCACTTGGCCAGAATATTTTTCTAAAGTTACGAAAAAAGGGACTAAAAACGCGCATTTTGAGTTAGCCTACACTGATGAAGAGGCCACTGCCCACTGCATGATGAAGTGGCCACTGCCCACTTCGTGGTCCGAGTGCGTTGATGAAACTTACCATTTTGGAAAGCTAATGGCAGCACCTTTCCAGCGATATATGCCACTTGGCCAGAATATTTTTCTAAAGTTACGAAAAAAGGCACTAAAAACGCGCATTTTGAGTTAGCCTACACTGATGAAGAGGCCACTGCCCACTGCATGATGAAGTGGCCACTGCCCACTTCGTGGTCCGAGTGCGTTGATGAAACTTACCATTTTGGAAAGCTAATGGCAGCACCTTTCCAGCGATATATGCCACTTGGCCAGAATATTTTTCTAAAGTTACGAAAAAAGTCACTAAAAACGCGCATTTTGAGTTAGCCTACACTGATGAAGAGGCCACTGCCCACTGCATGATGAAGTGGCCACTGCCCACTCCATGGTCCGAGTGCGTTGATGAAACTTACCATTTTGGAAAGCTAATAACAGCACCTTTCCAGCGATATATGCCACTTGGCCAGGATATTTTTCTAAAGTTACGAAAAAAGGCACTGAAAACGCGCATTTTTAGTTGGCCTACACTGGCATGATGAAGTGGCTACTGCCCACTCCATGGTCCGAGTGCGTTGATGAAACTTACCATTTTGGAAAGCTAATGGCAGCACCTTTCCAGCGATATATGCCACTTGGCCAGAATATTTTTCTAAAGTTACGAAAAAAGGCACTAAAAACGCGCATTTTGAGTTAGCCTACACTGATGAAGAGGCCACTGCCCACTGCATGATGAAGTGGCCACTGCCCACTCCATGGTCCGAGTGCGTTGATGAAACTTACCATTTTGGAAAGCTAATGGCAGCACCTTTCCAGCGATATATGCCAATTAGCCAGAATATTTTTCTAAAGTTACGAAAAAAGGCACTAAAAACGCGCATTTTGAGTTAGCCTACACTGATGAAGAGGCCACTGCCCACTGCATGATGAAGTGGCCACTGCCCACTCCATGGTCCGAGTGCGTTGATGAAACTTACCATTTTGGAAAGCTAATGGCAGCACCTTTCCAGCGATATATGCCAATTGGCCAGAATATTTTTCTAAAGTTACGAAAAAAGGCACTAAAAACGCGCATTTTGAGTTAGCCTACACTGATGAAGAGGCCACTGCCCACTGCATGATGAAGGGGCCACTGCCCACTCCATGGTCCGAGTGCGTTGATGAAACTGACCGTTTTGGAAAGCTAATAATAGCACCTTTCCAGCGATATATGCCACTTGACCAGAATATTTTTCTAAAGTTACGAAAAAAGGCACTGAAAACGCGCATTTTTAGTTGGCCTACACTGGCATGATGAAGTGGCTACTGCCCACTCCATGGTCCGAGTGCGTTGATGAAACTTACCATTTTGGAAAGCTAATGGCAGCACCTTTGCAGCGATATATGCCACTTGGCCAGAATATTTTTCTAAAGTTACGAAAAAAGGCACTAAAAACGCGCATTTTGAGTTAGCCTACACTGATGAAGAGGCCACTGCCCACTGCATGATGAAGTGGCCACTGCCCACTCCATGGTCCGAGTGCGTTGATGAAACTTACCATTTTGGAAAGCTAATGGCAGCACCTTTCCAGGGATATATGCCAATTGGCCAGAATATTTTTCTAAAGTTACGAAAAAAGGCACTAAAAACGCGCATTTTGAGTTAGCCTACACTGATGAAGAGGCCACTGCCCACTGCATGATGAAGTGGCCACTGCCCACTCCATGGTCCGAGTGCGTTGATGAAACTTACCATTTTGGAAAGCTAATGGCAGCACCTTTCCAGCGATTAATGCCAATTGGCCAGAATATTTTTCTAAAGTTACGAAAAAAGGCACTAAAAACGCGCATTTTGAGTTAGCCTACACTGATGAAGAGGCCACTGCCCACTGCATGATGAAGTGGCCACTGCCCACTCCATGGTCCGAGTGCGTTGATGAAACTTACCATTTTGGAAAGCTAATGGCAGCACCTTTCCAGCGATATATGCCACTTGGCCAGAATATTTTTCTAAAGTTACGAAAAAAGGCACTGAAAACGCGCATTTTTAGTTGGCCTACACTGGCATGATGAAGTGGCTACTGCCCACTCCATGGTCCGAGTGCGTTGATGAAACTTACCATTTTGGAAAGCTAATGGCAGCACCTTTCCAGCGATATATGCCAATTGGCCAGAATATTTTTCTAAAGTTACGAAAAAAGGCACTAAAAACGCGCATTTTGAGTTAGCCTACACTGATGAAGAGGCCACTGTGCGTTGATCCAAGTCCAAGTGCGTTGATGAAACTTACCATTTTGGAAAGCTAATGGCAGCACCTTTCCAGCAATATATGCCACTTGGCCAGAATATTTTTCTAAAGTTACGAAAAAAGGCACTGAAAACGCGCATTTTTAGTTGGCCTACACTGGCATGATGAAGTGGCCACTGCCCACTCCATGGTCCAAGTGCGTTGATGAAACTTACCATTTTGGAAAGCTAATGGCAGCACCTTTCCAGCAATATATGCCAATTGGCCAGAATATTTTTCTAAAGTTACGAAAAAAGGCACTAAAAACGCGCATTTTGAGTTAGCCTACACTGATGAAGAGGCCACTGCCCACTGCATGATGAAGTGGCCACTGCCCACTCCATGGTCCGAGTGCGTTGATGAAACTTACCATTTTGGAAAGCTAATGGCAGCACCTTTCCAGCGATTGATGCCAATTGGCCAGAATATTTTTCTAAAGTTACGAAAAAAGGCACTAAAAACGCGCATTTTGAGTTAGCCTACACTGATGAAGAGGCCACTGCCCACTGCATGATGAAGTGGCCACTGCCCACTCCGTGGTCCGAGTGTGTTGATGAAACTTACCATTTTGGAAAGCTAATGGCAGCACCTTTCCAGCGATATATGCCACTTGGCCAGAATATTTTTCTAAAGTTACGAAAAAAGGCACTAAAAACGCGCATTTTGAGTTACCCTACACTGATGAAGAGGCCACTGCCCACTGCATGATGAAGTGGCCACTGCCCACTCCATGGTCCGAGTGCGTTGATGAAACTTACCATTTTGGAAAGCTAATGACAGCACCTTTCCAGCGATTAATGCCAATTGGCCAGAATATTTTTCTAAAGTTACGAAAAAAGGCACTAAAAACGCGCATTTTGAGTTAGCCTACACTGATGAAGAGGCCACTGCCCACTGCATGATGAAGTGGCCACTGCCCACTCCATGGTCCGAGTGCGTTGATGAAACTTACCATTTTGGAAAGCTAATAACAGCACCTTTCCAGCGATATATGCCACTTGGCCAGAATATTTTTCTAAAGTTACGAAAAAAGGCACTGAAAACGCGCATTTTTAGTTGGCCTACACTGGCATGATGAAGTGGCTACTGCCCACTCCATGGTCCGAGTGCGTTGATGAATCTTACCATTTTGGAAAGCTAATGGCAGCACCTTTCCAGCGATATATGCCAATTGGCCAGAATATTTTTCTAAAGTTACGAAAAAAGGCACTAAAAACGCGCATTTTGAGTTAGCCTACACTGATGAAGAGGCCACTGCCCACTGCATGATGAAGTGGCCACTGCCCACTCCATGGTCCGAGTGCGTTGATGAATCTTACCATTTTGGAAAGCTAATGGCAGCACCTTTCCAGCGATATATGCCACTTGGCCAGAATATTTTTCTAAAGTTACGAAAAAAGGCACTAAAAACGCGCATTTTGAGTTAGCCTACACTGATGAAGAGGCCACTGCCCACTGCATGATGAAGTGGCCACTGCCCACTCCATGGTCCGAGTGCGTTGATGAAACTTACCATTTTGGAAAGCTAATGGCAGCACCTTTCCAGCGATATATGCCACTTGGCCAGAATATTTTTCTAAAGTTACGAAAAAAGGCACTAAAAACGCGCATTTTGAGTTAGCCTACACTGATGAAGAGGCCACTGCCCACTGCATGATGAAGTGGCCACTGCCCACTCCATGGTCCGAGTGCGTTGATGAAACTTACCATTTTGGAAAGCTAATGGCAGCACCTTTCCAGCGATATATGCCACTTGGCTAAAGTTACGAAAAAAGGCACTGAAAACGCGCATTTTTAGTTGGCCTACACTGGCATGATGAAGTGGCTACTGCCCACTCCGTGGTCCGAGTGTGTTGATGAAACTTACCATTTTGGAAAGCTAATGGCAGCACCTTTCCAGCGATATATGCCACTTGGCCAGAATATTTTTCTAAAGTTACGAAAAAAGGCACTAAAAACGCGCATTTTGAGTTAGCCTACACTGATGAAGAGGCCACTGCCCACTGCATGATGAAGTGGCCACTGCCCACTCCATGGTCCGAGTGCGTTGATGAAACTTACCATTTTGGAAAGCTAATGGCAGCACCTTTCCAGCGATTAATGCCAATTGGCCAGAATATTTTTCTAAAGTTACGAAAAAAGGCACTAAAAACGCGCATTTTGAGTTAGCCTACACTGATGAAGAGGCCACTGCCCACTGCATGATGAAGTGGCCACTGCCCACTCCATGGTCCGAGTGCGTTGATGAAACTTACCATTTTGGAAAGCGAATGGCAGCACCTTTCCAGCGATATATGCCACTTGGCCAGAATATTTTTCTAAAGTTACGAAAAAAGGCACTGAAAACGCGCATTTTTAGTTGGCCTACACTGGCATGATGAAGTGGCTACTGCCCACTCCATGGTCCGAGTGCGTTGATGAAACTTACCATTTTGGAAAGCTAATGGCAGCACCTTTGCAGCGATATATGCCACTTGGCCAGAATATTTTTCTAAAGTTACGAAAAAAGGCACTAAAAACGCGCATTTTGAGTTAGCCTACACTGATGAAGAGGCCACTGCCCACTGCATGATGAAGTGGCCACTGCCCACTCCATGGTCCAAGTGCGTTGATGAAACTTACCATTTTGGAAAGCTAATGGCAGCACCTTTCCAGCAATATATGCCACTTGGCCAGAATATTTTTCTAAAGTTACGAAAAAAGGCACTGAAAACGCGCATTTTTAGTTGGCCTACACTGGCATGATGAAGTGGCCACTGCCCACTCCATGGTCCAAGTGCGTTGATGAAACTTACCATTTTGGAAAGCTAATGGCAGCACCTTTCCAGCAATATATGCCAATTGGCCAGAATATTTTTCTAAAGTTACGAAAAAAGGCACTAAAAACGCGCATTTTGAGTTAGCCTACACTGATGAAGAGGCCACTGCCCACTGCATGATGAAGTGGCCACTGCCCACTCCATGGTCCGAGTGCGTTGATGAAACTTACCATTTTGGAAAGCTAATGGCAGCACCTTTCCAGCGATTAATGCCAATTGGCCAGAATATTTTTCTAAAGTTACGAAAAAAGGCACTAAAAACGCGCATTTTGAGTTAGCCTACACTGATGAAGAGGCCACTGCCCACTGCATGATGAAGGGGCCACTGCCCACTCCATGGTCCGAGTGCGTTGATGAAACTTACCGTTTTGGAAAGCTAATAATAGCACCTTTCCAGCGATATATGCCACTTGACCAGAATATTTTTCTAAAGTTACGAAAAAAGGCACTGAAAACGCGCATTTTTAGTTGGCCTACACTGGCATGATGAAGTGGCTACTGCCCACTCCATGGTCCGAGTGCGTTGATGAAACTTACCATTTTGGAAAGCTAATGGCAGCACCTTTGCAGCGATATATGCCACTTGGCCAGAATATTTTTCTAAAGTTACGAAAAAAGGCACTAAAAACGCGCATTTTGAGTTAGCCTACACTGATGAAGAGGCCACTGCCCACTGCATGATGAAGTGGCCACTGCCCACTCCATGGTCCGAGTGCGTTGATGAAACTTACCATTTTGGAAAGCTAATGGCAGCACCTTTCCAGGGATATATGCCAATTGGCCAGAATATTTTTCTAAAGTTACGAAAAAAGGCACTAAAAACGCGCATTTTGAGTTAGCCTACACTGATGAAGAGGCCACTGCCCACTGCATGATGAAGTGGCCACTGCCCACTCCATGGTCCGAGTGCGTTGATGAAACTTACCATTTTGGAAAGCTAATGGCAGCACCTTTCCAGCGATTAATGCCAATTGGCCAGAATATTTTTCTAAAGTTACGAAAAAAGGCACTAAAAACGCGCATTTTGAGTTAGCCTACACTGATGAAGAGGCCACTGCCCACTGCATGATGAAGTGGCCACTGCCCACTCCATGGTCCGAGTGCGTTGATGAAACTTACCATTTTGGAAAGCTAATGGCAGCACCTTTCCAGCGATATATGCCACTTGGCCAGAATATTTTTCTAAAGTTACGAAAAAAGGCACTGAAAACGCGCATTTTTAGTTGGCCTACACTGGCATGATGAAGTGGCCACTGCCCACTCCATGGTCCAAGTGCGTTGATGAAACTTACCATTTTGGAAAGCTAATGGCAGCACCTTTCCAGCAATATATGCCACTTGGCCAGAATATTTTTCTAAAGTTACGAAAAAAGGCACTGAAAACGCGCATTTTTAGTTGGCCTACACTGGCATGATGAAGTGGCCACTGCCCACTCCATGGTCCAAGTGCGTTGATGAAACTTACCATTTTGGAAAGCTAATGGCAGCACCTTTCCAGCAATATATGCCAATTGGCCAGAATATTTTTCTAAAGTTACGAAAAAAGGCACTAAAAACGCGCATTTTGAGTTAGCCTACACTGATGAAGAGGCCACTGCCCACTGCATGATGAAGTGGCCACTGCCCACTCCATGGTCCGAGTGCGTTGATGAAACTTACCATTTTGGAAAGCTAATGGCAGCACCTTTCCAGCGATTAATGCCAATTGGCCAGAATATTTTTCTAAAGTTACGAAAAAAGGCACTAAAAACGCGCATTTTGAGTTAGCCTACACTGATGAAGAGGCCACTGCCCACTGCATGATGAAGGGGCCACTGCCCACTCCATGGTCCGAGTGCGTTGATGAAACTGACCGTTTTGGAAAGCTAATAATAGCACCTTTCCAGCGATATATGCCACTTGACCAGAATATTTTTCTAAAGTTACGAAAAAAGGCACTGAAAACGCGCATTTTTAGTTGGCCTACACTGGCATGATGAAGTGGCTACTGCCCACTCCATGGTCCGAGTGCGTTGATGAAACTTACCATTTTGGAAAGCTAATGGCAGCACCTTTGCAGCGATATATGCCACTTGGCCAGAATATTTTTCTAAAGTTACGAAAAAAGGCACTAAAAACGCGCATTTTGAGTTAGCCTACACTGATGAAGAGGCCACTGCCCACTGCATGATGAAGTGGCCACTGCCCACTCCATGGTCCGAGTGCGTTGATGAAACTTACCATTTTGGAAAGCTAATGGCAGCACCTTTCCAGCGATTAATGCCAATTGGCCAGAATATTTTTCTAAAGTTACGAAAAAAGGCACTAAAAACGCGCATTTTGAGTTAGCCTACACTGATGAAGAGGCCACTGCCCACTGCATGATGAAGGGGCCACTGCCCACTCCATGGTCCGAGTGCGTTGATGAAACTGACCGTTTTGGAAAGCTAATAATAGCACCTTTCCAGCGATATATGCCACTTGACCAGAATATTTTTCTAAAGTTACGAAAAAAGGCACTGAAAACGCGCATTTTTAGTTGGCCTACACTGGCATGATGAAGTGGCTACTGCCCACTCCATGGTCCGAGTGCGTTGATGAAACTTACCATTTTGGAAAGCTAATGGCAGCACCTTTGCAGCGATATATGCCACTTGGCCAGAATATTTTTCTAAAGTTACGAAAAAAGGCACTAAAAACGCGCATTTTGAGTTAGCCTACACTGATGAAGAGGCCACTGCCCACTGCATGATGAAGTGGCCACTGCCCACTCCATGGTCCGAGTGCGTTGATGAAACTTACCATTTTGGAAAGCTAATGACAGCACCTTTCCAGCGATTAATGCCAATTGGCCAGAATATTTTTCTAAAGTTACGAAAAAAGGCACTAAAAACGCGCATTTTGAGTTAGCCTACACTGATGAAGAGGCCACTGCCCACTGCATGATGAAGTGGCCACTGCCCACTCCATGGTCCGAGTGCGTTGATGAAACTTACCATTTTGGAAAGCTAATAACAGCACCTTTCCAGCGATATATGCCACTTGGCCAGAATATTTTTCTAAAGTTACGAAAAAAGGCACTGAAAACGCGCATTTTTAGTTGGCCTACACTGGCATGATGAAGTGGCTACTGCCCACTCCATGGTCCGAGTGCGTTGATGAAACTTACCATTTTGGAAAGCTAATGGCAGCACCTTTGCAGCGATATATGCCACTTGGCCAGAATATTTTTCTAAAGTTACGAAAAAAGGCACTAAAAACGCGCATTTTGAGTTAGCCTACACTGATGAAGAGGCCACTGCCCACTGCATGATGAAGTGGCCACTGCCCACTCCATGGTCCGAGTGCGTTGATGAATCTTACCACTTTGGAAAGCTAATGGCAGCACCTTTCCAGCGATATATGCCAATTGGCCAGAATATTTTTCTAAAGTTACGAAAAAAGGCACTAAAAACGCGCATTTTGAGTTAGCCTACACTGATGAAGAGGCCACTGCCCACTGCATGATGAAGTGGCCACTGCCCACTCCATGGTCCGAGTGCGTTGATGAAACTTACCATTTTGGAAAGCTAATGGCAGCACCTTTCCAGCGATATATGCCACTTGGCCAGAATATTTTTGTAAAGTTACGAAAAAAGGCACTAAAAACGCGCATTTTGAGTTAGCCTACACTGATGAAGAGGCCACTGCCCACTGCATGATGAAGTGGCCACTGCCCACTCCATGGTCCGAGTGCGTTGATGAAACTTACCATTTTGGAAAGCTAATGGCAGCACCTTTCCAGCGATATATGCCACTTGGCCAGAATATTTTTCTAAAGTTACGAAAAAAGGCACTGAAAACGCGCATTTTTAGTTGGCCTACACTGGCATGATGAAGTGGCTACTGCCCACTCCGTGGTCCGAGTGTGTTGATGAAACTTACCATTTTGGAAAGCTAATGGCAGCACCTTTCCAGCGATATATGCCACTTGGCCAGAATATTTTTCTAAAGTTACGAAAAAAGGCACTAAAAACGCGCATTTTGAGTTAGCCTACACTGATGAAGAGGCCACTGCCCACTGCATGATGAAGTGGCCACTGCCCACTCCATGGTCCGAGTGCGTTGATGAAACTTACCATTTTGGAAAGCTAATGGCAGCACCTTTCCAGCGATTAATGCCAATTGGCCAGAATATTTTTCTAAAGTTACGAAAAAAGGCACTAAAAACGCGCATTTTGAGTTAGCCTACACTGATGAAGAGGCCACTGCCCACTGCATGATGAAGTGGCCACTGCCCACTCCATGGTCCGAGTGCGGTGATGAAACTTACCATTTTGGAAAGCTAATGGCAGCACCTTTCCAGCGATATATGCCACTTGGCCAGAATATTTTTCTAAAGTTACGAAAAAAGGCACTGAAAACGCGCATTTTTAGTTGGCCTACACTGGCATGATGAAGTGGCTACTGCCCACTCCATGGTCCGAGTGCGTTGATGAAACTTACCATTTTGGAAAGCTAATAGCAGCACCTTTCCAGCGATATATGCCACTTGGCCGGAATATTTTTCTAAAGTTACGAAAAAAGGCACTAAAAACGCGCATTTTGAGTTAGCCTACACTGATGAAGAGGCCACTGCCCACTGCATGATGAAGTGGCCACTGCCCACTCCATGGTCCGAGTGCGTTGATGAAACTTACCATTTTGGAAAGCTAATGGCAGCACCTTTCCAGCGATATATGCCACTTGGCCAGAATATTTTTCTAAAGTTACGAAAAAAGGCACTGAAAACGCGCATTTTTAGTTGGCCTACACTGGCATGATGAAGTGGCTACTGCCCACTCCATGGTCCGAGTGCGTTGATGAAACTTACCATTTTGGAAAGCTAATAGCAGCACCTTTCCAGCGATATATGCCACTTGGCCAGAATATTTTTCTAAAGTTACGAAAAAAGGCACTAAAAACGCGCATTTTGAGTTAGCCTACACTGATGAAGAGGCCACTGCCCACTGCATGATGAAGTGGCCACTGCCCACTCCATGGTCCGAGTGCGTTGATGAAACTTACCATTTTGGAAAGCTAATGGCAGCACCTTTCCAGCGATATATGCCAATTGGCCAGAATATTTTTCTGAAGTTACGAAAAAAGGCACTAAAAACGCGCATTTTGAGTTAGCCTACACTGATGAAGAGGCCACTGCCCACTGCATGATGAAGTGGCCGCTGCCCACTCCATGGTCCGAGTGCGTTGATGAAACTTACCATTTTGGAAAGCTAATGGCAGCACCTTTCCAGCGATATATGCCAATTGGCCAGAATATTTTTCTAAAGTTACGAAAAAAGGCACTAAAAACGCGCATTTTGAGTTAGCCTACACTGATGAAGAGGCCACTGCCCACTGCATGATGAAGTGGCCACTGCCCACTCCATGGTCCGAGTGCGTTGATGAAACTTACCATTTTGGAAAGCTAATGGCAGCACCTTTCCAGCGATATATGCCACTTGACCAGAATATTTTTCTAAAGTTACGAAAAAAGGCACTAAAAACGCGCATTTTGAGTTAGCCTACACTGATGAAGAGGCCACTGCCCACTGCATGATGAAGTGGCCACTGCCCACTCCATGGTCCGAGTGCGTTGATGAAACTTACCATTTTGGAAAGCTAATGGCAGCACCTTTCCAGCGATATATGCCAATTGGCCAGAATATTTTTCTAAAGTTACGAAAAAAGGCACTAAAAACGCGCATTTTGAGTTAGCCTACACTGATGAAGAGGCCACTGCCCACTGCATGATGAAGTGGCCACTGCCCACTCCATGGTCCGAGTGCGTTGATGAAACTTACCATTTTGGAAAGCTAATGGCAGCACCTTTCCAGTGATATATGCCAATTGGCCAGAATATTTTTCTAAAGTTACGAAAAAAGGCACTAAAAACGCGCATTTTGAGTTAGCCTACACTGATGAAGAGGCCACTGCCCACTGCATGATGAAGGGGCCACTGCCCACTCCATGGTCCGAGTGCGTTGATGAAACTGACCGTTTTGGAAAGCTAATAATAGCACCTTTCCAGCGATATATGCCACTTGACCAGAATATTTTTCTAAAGTTACGAAAAAAGGCACTGAAAACGCGCATTTTTAGTTGGTCTACACTGGCATGATGAAGTGGCTACTGCCCACTCCATGGTCCGAGTGCGTTGATGAAACTTACCATTTTGGAAAGCTAATGGCAGCACCTTTGCAGCGATATATGCCACTTGGCCAGAATATTTTTCTAAAGTTACGAAAAAAGGCACTAAAAACGCGCATTTTGAGTTGGGCTACACTGGCATGATGAAGTGGCTACTGCCCACTCCATGGTCCGAGTGCGTTGATGAAACTTACCATTTTGGAAAGCTAATGGCAGCACCTTTCCAGCGATATATGCCAATTGGCCAGAATATTTTTCAAAAGTTACGAAAAAAGGCACTAAAAACGCGCATTTTGAGTTAGCCTACACTGATGAAGAGGCCACTGCCCACTGCATGATGAAGTGGCCACTGCCCACTCCATGGTCCGAGTGCGTTGATGAAACTTACCATTTTGGAAAGCTAATGGCAGCACCTTTCCAGCGATATATGCCAATTGGCCAGAATATTTTTCTAAAGTTACGAAAAAGGCACTAAAAACGCGCATTTTGAGTTAGCCTACACTGATGAAGAGGCCACTGCCCACTGCATGATGAAGGGGCCACTGCCCACTCCATGGTCCGAGTGCGTTGATGAAACTTACCGTTTTGGAAAGCTAATAATAGCACCTTTCCAGCGATATATGCCACTTGACCAGAATATTTTTCTAAAGTTACGAAAAAAGGCACTGAAAACGCGCATTTTTAGTTGGCCTACACTGGCATGATGAAGTGGCTACTGCCCACTCCGTGGTCCGAGTGTGTTGATGAAACTTACCATTTTGGAAAGCTAATGGCAGCACCTTTCCAGCGATATATGCCACTTGGCCAGAATATTTTTCTAAAGTTACGAAAAAAGGCACTAAAAACGCGCATTTTGAGTTAGCCTACACTGATGAAGAGGCCACTGCCCACTGCATGATGAAGTGGCCACTGCCCACTCCATGGTCCGAGTGCGTTGATGAAACTTACCATTTTGGAAAGCTAATGGCAGCACCTTTCCAGCGATATATGCCAATTGGCCAGAATATTTTTCTGAAGTTACGAAAAAAGGCACTAAAAACGCGCATTTTGAGTTAGCCTACACTGATGAAGAGGCCACTGCCCACTGCATGATGAAGTGGCCGCTGCCCACTCCATGGTCCGAGTGCGTTGATGAAACTTACCATTTTGGAAAGCTAATGGCAGCACCTTTCCAGCGATATATGCCAATTGGCCAGAATATTTTTCTAAAGTTACGAAAAAAGGCACTAAAAACGCGCATTTTGAGTTAGCCTACACTGATGAAGAGGCCACTGCCCACTGCATGATGAAGTGGCCACTGCCCACTCCATGGTCCGAGTGCGTTGATGAAACTTACCATTTTGGAAAGCTAATGGCAGCACCTTTCCAGCGATATATGCCACTTGACCAGAATATTTTTCTAAAGTTACGAAAAAAGGCACTAAAAACGCGCATTTTGAGTTAGCCTACACTGATGAAGAGGCCACTGCCCACTGCATGATGAAGTGGCCACTGCCCACTCCATGGTCCGAGTGCGTTGATGAAACTTACCATTTTGGAAAGCTAATGGCAGCACCTTTCCAGCGATATATGCCAATTGGCCAGAATATTTTTCTAAAGTTACGAAAAAAGGCACTAAAAACGCGCATTTTGAGTTAGCCTACACTGATGAAGAGGCCACTGCCCACTGCATGATGAAGTGGCCACTGCCCACTCCATGGTCCGAGTGCGTTGATGAAACTTACCATTTTGGAAAGCTAATGGCAGCACCTTTCCAGCGATATATGCCAATTGGCCAGAATATTTTTCTAAAGTTACGAAAAAGGCACTAAAAACGCGCATTTTGAGTTAGCCTACACTGATGAAGAGGCCACTGCCCACTGCATGATGAAGGGGCCACTGCCCACTCCATGGTCCGAGTGCGTTGATGAAACTTACCGTTTTGGAAAGCTAATAATAGCACCTTTCCAGCGATATATGCCACTTGACCAGAATATTTTTCTAAAGTTACGAAAAAAGGCACTGAAAACGCGCATTTTTAGTTGGCCTACACTGGCATGATGAAGTGGCTACTGCCCACTCCGTGGTCCGAGTGTGTTGATGAAACTTACCATTTTGGAAAGCTAATGGCAGCACCTTTCCAGCGATATATGCCACTTGGCCAGAATATTTTTCTAAAGTTACGAAAAAAGGCACTAAAAACGCGCATTTTGAGTTAGCCTACACTGATGAAGAGGCCACTGCCCACTGCATGATGAAGTGGCCACTGCCCACTCCATGGTCCGAGTGCGTTGATGAAACTTACCATTTTGGAAAGCTAATGGCAGCACCTTTCCAGCGATATATGCCAATTGGCCAGAATATTTTTCTGAAGTTACGAAAAAAGGCACTAAAAACGCGCATTTTGAGTTAGCCTACACTGATGAAGAGGCCACTGCCCACTGCATGATGAAGTGGCCGCTGCCCACTCCATGGTCCGAGTGCGTTGATGAAACTTACCATTTTGGAAAGCTAATGGCAGCACCTTTCCAGCGATATATGCCAATTGGCCAGAATATTTTTCTAAAGTTACGAAAAAAGGCACTAAAAACGCGCATTTTGAGTTAGCCTACACTGATGAAGAGGCCACTGCCCACTGCATGATGAAGTGGCCACTGCCCACTCCATGGTCCGAGTGCGTTGATGAAACTTACCATTTTGGAAAGCTAATGGCAGCACCTTTCCAGCGATATATGCCACTTGACCAGAATATTTTTCTAAAGTTACGAAAAAAGGCACTAAAAACGCGCATTTTGAGTTAGCCTACACTGATGAAGAGGCCACTGCCCACTGCATGATGAAGTGGCCACTGCCCACTCCATGGTCCGAGTGCGTTGATGAAACTTACCATTTTGGAAAGCTAATGGCAGCACCTTTCCAGCGATATATGCCAATTGGCCAGAATATTTTTCTAAAGTTACGAAAAAAGGCACTAAAAACGCGCATTTTGAGTTAGCCTACACTGATGAAGAGGCCACTGCCCACTGCATGATGAAGTGGCCACTGCCCACTCCATGGTCCGAGTGCGTTGATGAAACTTACCATTTTGGAAAGCTAATGGCAGCACCTTTCCAGTGATATATGCCAATTGGCCAGAATATTTTTCTAAAGTTACGAAAAAAGGCACTAAAAACGCGCATTTTGAGTTAGCCTACACTGATGAAGAGGCCACTGCCCACTGCATGATGAAGGGGCCACTGCCCACTCCATGGTCCGAGTGCGTTGATGAAACTGACCGTTTTGGAAAGCTAATAATAGCACCTTTCCAGCGATATATGCCACTTGACCAGAATATTTTTCTAAAGTTACGAAAAAAGGCACTGAAAACGCGCATTTTTAGTTGGTCTACACTGGCATGATGAAGTGGCTACTGCCCACTCCATGGTCCGAGTGCGTTGATGAAACTTACCATTTTGGAAAGCTAATGGCAGCACCTTTGCAGCGATATATGCCACTTGGCCAGAATATTTTTCTAAAGTTACGAAAAAAGGCACTAAAAACGCGCATTTTGAGTTGGCCTACACTGGCATGATGAAGTGGCTACTGCCCACTCCATGGTCCGAGTGCGTTGATGAAACTTACCATTTTGGAAAGCTAATGGCAGCACCTTTCCAGCGATATATGCCAATTGGCCAGAATATTTTTCAAAAGTTACGAAAAAAGGCACTAAAAACGCGCATTTTGAGTTAGCCTACACTGATGAAGAGGCCACTGCCCACTGCATGATGAAGTGGCCACTGCCCACTCCATGGTCCGAGTGCGTTGATGAAACTTACCATTTTGGAAAGCTAATGGCAGCACCTTTCCAGCGATATATGCCAATTGGCCAGAATATTTTTCTAAAGTTACGAAAAAGGCACTAAAAACGCGCATTTTGAGTTAGCCTACACTGATGAAGAGGCCACTGCCCACTGCATGATGAAGGGGCCACTGCCCACTCCATGGTCCGAGTGCGTTGATGAAACTTACCGTTTTGGAAAGCTAATAATAGCACCTTTCCAGCGATATATGCCACTTGACCAGAATATTTTTCTAAAGTTACGAAAAAAGGCACTGAAAACGCGCATTTTTAGTTGGCCTACACTGGCATGATGAAGTGGCTACTGCCCACTCCATGGTCCGAGTGCGTTGATGAAACTGACCGTTTTGGAAAGCTAATAATAGCACCTTTCCAGCGATATATGCCACTTGACCAGAATATTTTTCTAAAGTTACGAAAAAAGGCACTGAAAACGCGCATTTTTAGTTGGTCTACACTGGCATGATGAAGTGGCTACTGCCCACTCCATGGTCCGAGTGCGTTGATGAAACTTACCATTTTGGAAAGCTAATGGCAGCACCTTTGCAGCGATATATGCCACTTGGCCAGAATATTTTTCTAAAGTTACGAAAAAAGGCACTAAAAACGCGCATTTTGAGTTGGTCTACACTGGCATGATGAAGTGGCTACTGCCCACTCCATGGTCCGAGTGCGTTGATGAAACTTACCATTTTGGAAAGCTAATGGCAGCACCTTTCCAGCGATATATGCCAATTGGCCAGAATATTTTTCAAAAGTTACGAAAAAAGGCACTAAAAACGCGCATTTTGAGTTAGCCTACACTGATGAAGAGGCCACTGCCCACTGCATGATGAAGTGGCCACTGCCCACTCCATGGTCCGAGTGCGTTGATGAAACTTACCATTTTGGAAAGCTAATGGCAGCACCTTTCCAGCGATATATGCCAATTGGCCAGAATATTTTTCTAAAGTTACGAAAAAGGCACTAAAAACGCGCAATTTGAGTTAGCCTACACTGATGAAGAGGCCACTGCCCACTGCATGATGAAGGGGCCACTGCCCACTCCATGGTCCGAGTGCGTTGATGAAACTTACCGTTTTGGAAAGCTAATAATAGCACCTTTCCAGCGATATATGCCACTTGACCAGAATATTTTTCTAAAGTTACGAAAAAAGGCACTGAAAACGCGCATTTTTAGTTGGCCTACACTGGCATGATGAAGTGGCTACTGCCCACTCCGTGGTCCGAGTGTGTTGATGAAACTTACCATTTTGGAAAGCTAATGGCAGCACCTTTCCAGCGATATATGCCACTTGGCCAGAATATTTTTCTAAAGTTACGAAAAAAGGCACTAAAAACGCGCATTTTGAGTTAGCCTACACTGATGAAGAGGCCACTGCCCACTGCATGATGAAGTGGCCACTGCCCACTCCATGGTCCGAGTGCGTTGATGAAACTTACCATTTTGGAAAGCTAATGGCAGCACCTTTCCAGCGATATATGCCAATTGGCCAGAATATTTTTCTGAAGTTACGAAAAAAGGCACTAAAAACGCGCATTTTGAGTTAGCCTACACTGATGAAGAGGCCACTG
Organism: Sicus ferrugineus; assembly: GCA_922984085.1. NCBI lineage: Eukaryota > Metazoa > Arthropoda > Insecta > Diptera > Conopidae > Sicus > Sicus ferrugineus. The sequence goes on from OV277351.1 coordinate 17,275,196, forward strand.
CCCACTGCATGATGAAGTGGCCGCTGCCCACTCCATGGTCCGAGTGCGTTGATGAAACTTACCATTTTGGAAAGCTAATGGCAGCACCTTTCCAGCGATATATGCCAATTGGCCAGAATATTTTTCTAAAGTTACGAAAAAAGGCACTAAAAACGCGCATTTTGAGTTAGCCTACACTGATGAAGAGGCCACTGCCCACTGCATGATGAAGTGGCCACTGCCCACTCCATGGTCCGAGTGCGTTGATGAAACTTACCATTTTGGAAAGCTAATGGCAGCACCTTTCCAGCGATATATGCCACTTGACCAGAATATTTTTCTAAAGTTACGAAAAAAGGCACTAAAAACGCGCATTTTGAGTTAGCCTACACTGATGAAGAGGCCACTGCCCACTGCATGATGAAGTGGCCACTGCCCACTCCATGGTCCGAGTGCGTTGATGAAACTTACCATTTTGGAAAGCTAATGGCAGCACCTTTCCAGCGATATATGCCAATTGGCCAGAATATTTTTCTAAAGTTACGAAAAAAGGCACTAAAAACGCGCATTTTGAGTTAGCCTACACTGATGAAGAGGCCACTGCCCACTGCATGATGAAGTGGCCACTGCCCACTCCATGGTCCGAGTGCGTTGATGAAACTTACCATTTTGGAAAGCTAATGGCAGCACCTTTCCAGTGATATATGCCAATTGGCCAGAATATTTTTCTAAAGTTACGAAAAAAGGCACTAAAAACGCGCATTTTGAGTTAGCCTACACTGATGAAGAGGCCACTGCCCACTGCATGATGAAGGGGCCACTGCCCACTCCATGGTCCGAGTGCGTTGATGAAACTGACCGTTTTGGAAAGCTAATAATAGCACCTTTCCAGCGATATATGCCACTTGACCAGAATATTTTTCTAAAGTTACGAAAAAAGGCACTGAAAACGCGCATTTTTAGTTGGTCTACACTGGCATGATGAAGTGGCTACTGCCCACTCCATGGTCCGAGTGCGTTGATGAAACTTACCATTTTGGAAAGCTAATGGCAGCACCTTTGCAGCGATATATGCCACTTGGCCAGAATATTTTTCTAAAGTTACGAAAAAAGGCACTAAAAACGCGCATTTTGAGTTGGCCTACACTGGCATGATGAAGTGGCTACTGCCCACTCCATGGTCCGAGTGCGTTGATGAAACTTACCATTTTGGAAAGCTAATGGCAGCACCTTTCCAGCGATATATGCCAATTGGCCAGAATATTTTTCAAAAGTTACGAAAAAAGGCACTAAAAACGCGCATTTTGAGTTAGCCTACACTGATGAAGAGGCCACTGCCCACTGCATGATGAAGTGGCCACTGCCCACTCCATGGTCCGAGTGCGTTGATGAAACTTACCATTTTGGAAAGCTAATGGCAGCACCTTTCCAGCGATATATGCCAATTGGCCAGAATATTTTTCTAAAGTTACGAAAAAGGCACTAAAAACGCGCATTTTGAGTTAGCCTACACTGATGAAGAGGCCACTGCCCACTGCATGATGAAGGGGCCACTGCCCACTCCATGGTCCGAGTGCGTTGATGAAACTTACCGTTTTGGAAAGCTAATAATAGCACCTTTCCAGCGATATATGCCACTTGACCAGAATATTTTTCTAAAGTTACGAAAAAAGGCACTGAAAACGCGCATTTTTAGTTGGCCTACACTGGCATGATGAAGTGGCTACTGCCCACTCCGTGGTCCGAGTGTGTTGATGAAACTTACCATTTTGGAAAGCTAATGGCAGCACCTTTCCAGCGATATATGCCACTTGGCCAGAATATTTTTCTAAAGTTACGAAAAAAGGCACTAAAAACGCGCATTTTGAGTTAGCCTACACTGATGAAGAGGCCACTGCCCACTGCATGATGAAGTGGCCACTGCCCACTCCATGGTCCGAGTGCGTTGATGAAACTTACCATTTTGGAAAGCTAATGGCAGCACCTTTCCAGCGATATATGCCACTTGGCCAGAATATTTTTCTAAAGTTACGAAAAAAGGCACTAAAAACGCGCATTTTGAGTTAGCCTACACTGATGAAGAGGCCACTGCCCACTGCATGATGAAGTGGCCACTGCCCACTCCATGGTCCGAGTGCGTTGATGAAACTTACCATTTTGGAAAGCTAATGGCAGCACCTTTCCAGCGATATATGCCAATTGGCCAGAATATTTTTCTGAAGTTACGAAAAAAGGCACTAAAAACGCGCATTTTGAGTTAGCCTACACTGATGAAGAGGCCACTGCCCACTGCATGATGAAGTGGCCGCTGCCCACTCCATGGTCCGAGTGCGTTGATGAAACTTACCATTTTGGAAAGCTAATGGCAGCACCTTTCCAGCGATATATGCCAATTGGCCAGAATATTTTTCTAAAGTTACGAAAAAAGGCACTAAAAACGCGCATTTTGAGTTAGCCTACACTGATGAAGAGGCCACTGCCCACTGCATGATGAAGTGGCCACTGCCCACTCCATGGTCCGAGTGCGTTGATGAAACTTACCATTTTGGAAAGCTAATGGCAGCACCTTTCCAGCGATATATGCCACTTGACCAGAATATTTTTCTAAAGTTACGAAAAAAGGCACTAAAAACGCGCATTTTGAGTTAGCCTACACTGATGAAGAGGCCACTGCCCACTGCATGATGAAGTGGCCACTGCCCACTCCATGGTCCGAGTGCGTTGATGAAACTTACCATTTTGGAAAGCTAATGGCAGCACCTTTCCAGCGATATATGCCAATTGGCCAGAATATTTTTCTAAAGTTACGAAAAAAGGCACTAAAAACGCGCATTTTGAGTTAGCCTACACTGATGAAGAGGCCACTGCCCACTGCATGATGAAGTGGCCACTGCCCACTCCATGGTCCGAGTGCGTTGATGAAACTTACCATTTTGGAAAGCTAATGGCAGCACCTTTCCAGCGATATATGCCAATTGGCCAGAATATTTTTCTAAAGTTACGAAAAAGGCACTAAAAACGCGCATTTTGAGTTAGCCTACACTGATGAAGAGGCCACTGCCCACTGCATGATGAAGTGGCCGCTGCCCACTCCATGGTCCGAGTGCGTTGATGAAACTTACCATTTTGGAAAGCTAATGGCAGCACCTTTCCAGCGATATATGCCACTTGGCCAGAATATTTTTCTAAAGTTACGAAAAAAGGCACTAAAAACGCGCATTTTGAGTTAGCCTACACTGATGAAGAGGCCACTGCCCACTGCATGATGAAGTGGCCGCTGCCCACTCCATGGTCCGAGTGCGTTGATGAAACTTACCATTTTGGAAAGCTAATGGCAGCACCTTTCCAGCGATATATGCCACTTGGCCAGAATATTTTTCTAAAGTTACGAAAAAAGGCACTGAAAACGCGCATTTTTAGTTGGCCTACACTGGCATGATGAAGTGGCTACTGCCCACTCCATGGTCCGAGTGCGTTGATGAAACTTACCATTTTGGAAAGCTAATGGCAGCACCTTTGCAGCGATATATGCCACTTGGCCAGAATATTTTTCTAAAGTTACGAAAAAAGGCACTAAAAACGCGCATTTTGAGTTAGCCTACACTGATGAAGAGGCCACTGCCCACTGCATGATGAAGTGGCCACTGCCCACTCCATGGTCCGAGTGCGTTGATGAATCTTACCATTTTGGAAAGCTAATGGCAGCACCTTTCCAGCGATATATGCCAATTGGCCAGAATATTTTTCTAAAGTTACGAAAAAAGGCACTAAAAACGCGCATTTTGAGTTAGCCTACACTGATGAAGAGGCCACTGCCCACTGCATGATGAAGTGGCCACTGCCCACTCCATGGTCCGAGTGCGTTGATGAAACTTACCATTTTGGAAAGCTAATGGCAGCACCTTTCCAGCGATATATGCCACTTGGCCAGAATATTTTTGTAAAGTTACGAAAAAAGGCACTAAAAACGCGCATTTTGAGTTAGCCTACACTGATGAAGAGGCCACTGCCCACTGCATGATGAAGTGGCCACTGCCCACTCCATGGTCCGAGTGCGTTGATGAAACTTACCATTTTGGAAAGCTAATGGCAGCACCTTTCCAGCGATATATGCCACTTGGCCAGAATATTTTTCTAAAGTTACGAAAAAAGGCACTGAAAACGCGCATTTTTAGTTGGCCTACACTGGCATGATGAAGTGGCTACTGCCCACTCCGTGGTCCGAGTGTGTTGATGAAACTTACCATTTTGGAAAGCTAATGGCAGCACCTTTCCAGCGATATATGCCACTTGGCCAGAATATTTTTCTAAAGTTACGAAAAAAGGCACTAAAAACGCGCATTTTGAGTTAGCCTACACTGATGAAGAGGCCACTGCCCACTGCATGATGAAGTGGCCACTGCCCACTCCATGGTCCGAGTGCGTTGATGAAACTTACCATTTTGGAAAGCTAATGGCAGCACCTTTCCAGCGATTAATGCCAATTGGCCAGAATATTTTTCTAAAGTTACGAAAAAAGGCACTAAAAACGCGCATTTTGAGTTAGCCTACACTGATGAAGAGGCCACTGCCCACTGCATGATGAAGTGGCCACTGCCCACTCCATGGTCCGAGTGCGTTGATGAAACTTACCATTTTGGAAAGCTAATGGCAGCACCTTTCCAGCGATATATGCCACTTGGCCAGAATATTTTTCTAAAGTTACGAAAAAAGGCACTGAAAACGCGCATTTTTAGTTGGCCTACACTGGCATGATGAAGTGGCTACTGCCCACTCCATGGTCCGAGTGCGTTGATGAAACTTACCATTTTGGAAAGCTAATAGCAGCACCTTTCCAGCGATATATGCCACTTGGCCGGAATATTTTTCTAAAGTTACGAAAAAAGGCACTAAAAACGCGCATTTTGAGTTAGCCTACACTGATGAAGAGGCCACTGCCCACTGCATGATGAAGTGGCCACTGCCCACTCCATGGTCCGAGTGCGTTGATGAAACTTACCATTTTGGAAAGCTAATGGCAGCACCTTTCCAGCGATATATGCCAATTGGCCAGAATATTTTTCTGAAGTTACGAAAAAAGGCACTAAAAACGCGCATTTTGAGTTAGCCTACACTGATGAAGAGGCCACTGCCCACTGCATGATGAAGTGGCCGCTGCCCACTCCATGGTCCGAGTGCGTTGATGAAACTTACCATTTTGGAAAGCTAATGGCAGCACCTTTCCAGCGATATATGCCAATTGGCCAGAATATTTTTCTAAAGTTACGAAAAAAGGCACTAAAAACGCGCATTTTGAGTTAGCCTACACTGATGAAGAGGCCACTGCCCACTGCATGATGAAGTGGCCACTGCCCACTCCATGGTCCGAGTGCGTTGATGAAACTTACCATTTTGGAAAGCTAATGGCAGCACCTTTCCAGCGATATATGCCACTTGACCAGAATATTTTTCTAAAGTTACGAAAAAAGGCACTAAAAACGCGCATTTTGAGTTAGCCTACACTGATGAAGAGGCCACTGCCCACTGCATGATGAAGTGGCCACTGCCCACTCCATGGTCCGAGTGCGTTGATGAAACTTACCATTTTGGAAAGCTAATGGCAGCACCTTTCCAGCGATATATGCCAATTGGCCAGAATATTTTTCTAAAGTTACGAAAAAAGGCACTAAAAACGCGCATTTTGAGTTAGCCTACACTGATGAAGAGGCCACTGCCCACTGCATGATGAAGTGGCCACTGCCCACTCCATGGTCCGAGTGCGTTGATGAAACTTACCATTTTGGAAAGCTAATGGCAGCACCTTTCCAGTGATATATGCCAATTGGCCAGAATATTTTTCTAAAGTTACGAAAAAAGGCACTAAAAACGCGCATTTTGAGTTAGCCTACACTGATGAAGAGGCCACTGCCCACTGCATGATGAAGGGGCCACTGCCCACTCCATGGTCCGAGTGCGTTGATGAAACTGACCGTTTTGGAAAGCTAATAATAGCACCTTTCCAGCGATATATGCCACTTGACCAGAATATTTTTCTAAAGTTACGAAAAAAGGCACTGAAAACGCGCATTTTTAGTTGGTCTACACTGGCATGATGAAGTGGCTACTGCCCACTCCATGGTCCGAGTGCGTTGATGAAACTTACCATTTTGGAAAGCTAATGGCAGCACCTTTGCAGCGATATATGCCACTTGGCCAGAATATTTTTCTAAAGTTACGAAAAAAGGCACTAAAAACGCGCATTTTGAGTTGGCCTACACTGGCATGATGAAGTGGCTACTGCCCACTCCATGGTCCGAGTGCGTTGATGAAACTTACCATTTTGGAAAGCTAATGGCAGCACCTTTCCAGCGATATATGCCAATTGGCCAGAATATTTTTCAAAAGTTACGAAAAAAGGCACTAAAAACGCGCATTTTGAGTTAGCCTACACTGATGAAGAGGCCACTGCCCACTGCATGATGAAGTGGCCACTGCCCACTCCATGGTCCGAGTGCGTTGATGAAACTTACCATTTTGGAAAGCTAATGGCAGCACCTTTCCAGCGATATATGCCAATTGGCCAGAATATTTTTCTAAAGTTACGAAAAAGGCACTAAAAACGCGCATTTTGAGTTAGCCTACACTGATGAAGAGGCCACTGCCCACTGCATGATGAAGGGGCCACTGCCCACTCCATGGTCCGAGTGCGTTGATGAAACTTACCGTTTTGGAAAGCTAATAATAGCACCTTTCCAGCGATATATGCCACTTGACCAGAATATTTTTCTAAAGTTACGAAAAAAGGCACTGAAAACGCGCATTTTTAGTTGGCCTACACTGGCATGATGAAGTGGCTACTGCCCACTCCGTGGTCCGAGTGTGTTGATGAAACTTACCATTTTGGAAAGCTAATGGCAGCACCTTTCCAGCGATATATGCCACTTGGCCAGAATATTTTTCTAAAGTTACGAAAAAAGGCACTAAAAACGCGCATTTTGAGTTAGCCTACACTGATGAAGAGGCCACTGCCCACTGCATGATGAAGTGGCCACTGCCCACTCCATGGTCCGAGTGCGTTGATGAAACTTACCATTTTGGAAAGCTAATGGCAGCACCTTTCCAGCGATATATGCCACTTGGCCAGAATATTTTTCTAAAGTTACGAAAAAAGGCACTAAAAACGCGCATTTTGAGTTAGCCTACACTGATGAAGAGGCCACTGCCCACTGCATGATGAAGTGGCCACTGCCCACTCCATGGTCCGAGTGCGTTGATGAAACTTACCATTTTGGAAAGCTAATGGCAGCACCTTTCCAGCGATATATGCCAATTGGCCAGAATATTTTTCTGAAGTTACGAAAAAAGGCACTAAAAACGCGCATTTTGAGTTAGCCTACACTGATGAAGAGGCCACTGCCCACTGCATGATGAAGTGGCCGCTGCCCACTCCATGGTCCGAGTGCGTTGATGAAACTTACCATTTTGGAAAGCTAATGGCAGCACCTTTCCAGCGATATATGCCAATTGGCCAGAATATTTTTCTAAAGTTACGAAAAAAGGCACTAAAAACGCGCATTTTGAGTTAGCCTACACTGATGAAGAGGCCACTGCCCACTGCATGATGAAGTGGCCACTGCCCACTCCATGGTCCGAGTGCGTTGATGAAACTTACCATTTTGGAAAGCTAATGGCAGCACCTTTCCAGCGATATATGCCACTTGACCAGAATATTTTTCTAAAGTTACGAAAAAAGGCACTAAAAACGCGCATTTTGAGTTAGCCTACACTGATGAAGAGGCCACTGCCCACTGCATGATGAAGTGGCCACTGCCCACTCCATGGTCCGAGTGCGTTGATGAAACTTACCATTTTGGAAAGCTAATGGCAGCACCTTTCCAGCGATATATGCCAATTGGCCAGAATATTTTTCTAAAGTTACGAAAAAAGGCACTAAAAACGCGCATTTTGAGTTAGCCTACACTGATGAAGAGGCCACTGCCCACTGCATGATGAAGTGGCCACTGCCCACTCCATGGTCCGAGTGCGTTGATGAAACTTACCATTTTGGAAAGCTAATGGCAGCACCTTTCCAGTGATATATGCCAATTGGCCAGAATATTTTTCTAAAGTTACGAAAAAAGGCACTAAAAACGCGCATTTTGAGTTAGCCTACACTGATGAAGAGGCCACTGCCCACTGCATGATGAAGGGGCCACTGCCCACTCCATGGTCCGAGTGCGTTGATGAAACTGACCGTTTTAGAAAGCTAATAATAGCACCTATCCAGCGATATATGCCACTTGACCAGAATATTTTTCTAAAGTTACGAAAAAAGGCACTGAAAACGCGCATTTTTAGTTGGTCTACACTGGCATGATGAAGTGGCTACTGCCCACTCTATGGTCCGAGTGCGTTGATGAAACTTACCATTTTGGAAAGCTAATGGCAGCACCTTTGCAGCGATATATGCCACTTGGCCAGAATATTTTTCTAAAGTTACGAAAAAAGGCACTAAAAACGCGCATTTTGAGTTGGCCTACACTGGCATGATGAAGTGGCTACTGCCCACTCCATGGTCCGAGTGCGTTGATGAAACTTACCATTTTGGAAAGCTAATGGCAGCACCTTTCCAGCGATATATGCCAATTGGCCAGAATATTTTTCAAAAGTTACGAAAAAAGGCACTAAAAACGCGCATTTTGAGTTAGCCTACACTGATGAAGAGGCCACTGCCCACTGCATGATGAAGTGGCCACTGCCCACTCCATGGTCCGAGTGCGTTGATGAAACTTACCATTTTGGAAAGCTAATGGCAGCACCTTTCCAGCGATATATGCCAATTGGCCAGAATATTTTTCTAAAGTTACGAAAAAGGCACTAAAAACGCGCATTTTGAGTTAGCCTACACTGATGAAGAGGCCACTGCCCACTGCATGATGAAGGGGCCACTGCCCACTCCATGGTCCGAGTGCGTTGATGAAACTTACCGTTTTGGAAAGCTAATAATAGCACCTTTCCAGCGATATATGCCACTTGACCAGAATATTTTTCTAAAGTTACGAAAAAAGGCACTGAAAACGCGCATTTTTAGTTGGCCTACACTGGCATGATGAAGTGGCTACTGCCCACTCCGTGGTCCGAGTGTGTTGATGAAACTTACCATTTTGGAAAGCTAATGGCAGCACCTTTCCAGCGATATATGCCACTTGGCCAGAATATTTTTCTAAAGTTACGAAAAAAGGCACTAAAAACGCGCATTTTGAGTTAGCCTACACTGATGAAGAGGCCACTGCCCACTGCATGATGAAGTGGCCACTGCCCACTCCATGGTCCGAGTGCGTTGATGAAACTTACCATTTTGGAAAGCTAATGGCAGCACCTTTCCAGCGATATATGCCACTTGGCCAGAATATTTTTCTAAAGTTACGAAAAAAGGCACTAAAAACGCGCATTTTGAGTTAGCCTACACTGATGAAGAGGCCACTGCCCACTGCATGATGAAGTGGCCACTGCCCACTCCATGGTCCGAGTGCGTTGATGAAACTTACCATTTTGGAAAGCTAATGGCAGCACCTTTCCAGCGATATATGCCACTTGGCCAGAATATTTTTCTAAAGTTACGAAAAAAGGCACTGAAAACGCGCATTTTTAGTTGGCCTACACTGGCATGATGAAGTGGCTACTGCCCACTCCATGGTCCGAGTGCGTTGATGAAACTTACCATTTTGGAAAGCTAATAGCAGCACCTTTCCAGCGATATATGCCACTTGGCCGGAATATTTTTCTAAAGTTACGAAAAAAGGCACTAAAAACGCGCATTTTGAGTTAGCCTACACTGATGAAGAGGCCACTGCCCACTGCATGATGAAGTGGCCACTGCCCACTCCATGGTCCGAGTGCGTTGATGAAACTTACCATTTTGGAAAGCTAATGGCAGCACCTTTCCAGCGATATATGCCAATTGGCCAGAATATTTTTCTGAAGTTACGAAAAAAGGCACTAAAAACGCGCATTTTGAGTTAGCCTACACTGATGAAGAGGCCACTGCCCACTGCATGATGAAGTGGCCGCTGCCCACTCCATGGTCCGAGTGCGTTGATGAAACTTACCATTTTGGAAAGCTAATGGCAGCACCTTTCCAGCGATATATGCCAATTGGCCAGAATATTTTTCTAAAGTAACGAAAAAAGGCACTAAAAACGCGCATTTTGAGTTAGCCTACACTGATGAAGAAGCCACTGCCCACTGCATGATGAAGTGGCCACTGCCCACTCCATGGTCCGAGTGCGTTGATGAAACTTACCATTTTGGAAAGCTAATGGCAGCACCTTTCCAGCGATATATGCCACTTGACCAGAATATTTTTCTAAAGTTACGAAAAAAGGCACTAAAAACGCGCATTTTGAGTTAGCCTACACTGATGAAGAGGCCACTGCCCACTGCATGATGAAGTGGCCACTGCCCACTCCATGGTCCGAGTGCGTTGATGAAACTTACCATTTTGGAAAGCTAATGGCAGCACCTTTCCAGCGATATATGCCAATTGGCCAGAATATTTTTCTAAAGTTACGAAAAAAGGCACTAAAAACGCGCATTTTGAGTTAGCCTACAATGATGAAGAGGCCACTGCCCACTGCATGATGAAGTGGCCACTGCCCACTCCATGGTCCGAGTGCGTTGATGAAACTTACCATTTTGGAAAGCTAATGGCAGCACCTTTCCAGTGATATATACCAATTGGCCAGAATATTTTTCTAAAGTTACGAAAAAAGGCACTAAAAACGCGCATTTTGAGTTAGCCTACACTGATGAAGAGGCCACTGCCCACTGCATGATGAAGGGGCCACTGCCCACTCCATGGTCCGAGTGCGTTGATGAAACTTACCATTTTGGAAAGCTAATGGCAGCACCTTTCCAGCGATATATGCCACTTGACCAGAATATTTTTCTAAAGTTACGAAAAAAGGCACTGAAAACGCGCATTTTTAGTTGGTCTACACTGGCATGATGAAGTGGCTACTGCCCACTCCATGGTCCGAGTGCGTTGATGAAACTTACCATTTTGGAAAGCTAATAGCAGCACCTTTCCAGCGATATATGCCACTTGGCCGGAATATTTTTCTAAAGTTACGAAAAAAGGCACTAAAAACGCGCATTTTGAGTTAGCCTACACTGATGAAGAGGCCACTGCCCACTGCATGATGAAGTGGCCACTGCCCACTCCATGGTCCGAGTGCGTTGATGAAACTTACCATTTTGGAAAGCTAATGGCAGCACCTTTCCAGCGATATATGCCACTTGGCCAGAATATTTTTCTAAAGTTACGAAAAAAGGCACTAAAAACGCGCATTTTGAGTTAGCCTACACTGATGAAGAGGCCACTGCCCACTGCATGATGAAGTGGCCACTGCCCACTCCATTGTCCGAGTGCGTTGATGAAACTTACCATTTTGGAAAGCTAATGGCAGCACCTTTCCAGTGATATATGCCAATTGGCCAGAATATTTTTCTAAAGTTACGAAAAAAGGCACTAAAAACGCGCATTTTGAGTTAGCCTACACTGATGAAGAGGCCACTGCCCACTGCATGATGAAGTGGCCACTGCCCACTCCATGGTCCGAGTGCGTTGATGAAACTTACCATTTTGGAAAGCTAATAGCAGCACCTTTCCAGCGATATATGCCACTTGGCCGGAATATTTTTCTAAAGTTACGAAAAAAGGCACTAAAAACGCGCATTTTGAGTTAGCCTACACTGATGAAGAGGCCACTGCCCACTGCATGATGAAGTGGCCACTGCCCACTCCATGGTCCGAGTGCGTTGATGAAACTTACCATTTTGGAAAGCTAATGGCAGCACCTTTCCAGCGATATATGCCACTTGGCCAGAATATTTTTCTAAAGTTACGAAAAAAGGCACTGAAAACGCGCATTTTGAGTTAGCCTACACTGATGAAGAGGCCACTGCCCACTGCATGATGAAGTGGCCGCTGCCCACTCCATGGTCCGAGTGCGTTGATGAAACTTACCATTTTGGAAAGCTAATAGCAGCACCTTTCCAGCGATATATGCCACTTGGCCGGAATATTTTTCTAAAGTTACGAAAAAAGGCACTAAAAACGCGCATTTTGAGTTAGCCTACACTGATGAAGAGGCCACTGCCCACTGCATGATGAAGTGGCCACTGCCCACTCCATGGTCCGAGTGCGTTGATGAAACTTACCATTTTGGAAAGCTAATGGCAGCACCTTTCCAGCGATATATGCCAATTGGCCAGAATATTTTTCTAAAGTTACGAAAAAAGGCACTAAAAACGCGCATTTTGAGTTAGCCTACACTGATGAAGAGGCCACTGCCCACTGCATGATGAAGTGGCCACTGCCCACTCCATGGTCCGAGTGCGTTGATGAAACTTACCATTTTGGAAAGCTAATAGCAGCACCTTTCCAGCGATATATGCCACTTGGCCGGAATATTTTTCTAAAGTTACGAAAAAAGGCACTAAAAACGCGCATTTTGAGTTAGCCTACACTGATGAAGAGGCCACTGCCCACTGCATGATGAAGTGGCCACTGCCCACTCCATGGTCCGAGTGCGTTGATGAAACTTACCATTTTGGAAAGCTAATGGCAGCACCTTTCCAGCGATATATGCCACTTGGCCAGAATATTTTTCTAAAGTTACGAAAAAAGGCACTAAAAACGCGCATTTTGAGTTAGCCTACACTGATGAAGAGGCCACTGCCCACTGCATGATGAAGTGGCCACTGCCCACTCCATTGTCCGAGTGCGTTGATGAAACTTACCATTTTGGAAAGCTAATGGCAGCACCTTTCCAGTGATATATGCCAATTGGCCAGAATATTTTTCTAAAGTTACGAAAAAAGGCACTAAAAACGCGCATTTTGAGTTAGCCTACACTGATGAAGAGGCCACTGCCCACTGCATGATGAAGTGGCCACTGCCCACTCCATGGTCCGAGTGCGTTGATGAAACTTACCATTTTGGAAAGCTAATAGCAGCACCTTTCCAGCGATATATGCCACTTGGCCGGAATATTTTTCTAAAGTTACGAAAAAAGGCACTAAAAACGCGCATTTTGAGTTAGCCTACACTGATGAAGAGGCCACTGCCCACTGCATGATGAAGTGGCCACTGCCCACTCCATGGTCCGAGTGCGTTGATGAAACTTACCATTTTGGAAAGCTAATGGCAGCACCTTTCCAGCGATATATGCCACTTGGCCAGAATATTTTTCTAAAGTTACGAAAAAAGGCACTAAAAACGCGCATTTTGAGTTAGCCTACACTGATGAAGAGGCCACTGCCCACTGCATGATGAAGTGGCCGCTGCCCACTCCATGGTCCGAGTGCGTTGATGAAACTTACCATTTTGGAAAGCTAATAGCAGCACCTTTCCAGCGATATATGCCACTTGGCCGGAATATTTTTCTAAAGTTACGAAAAAAGGCACTAAAAACGCGCATTTTGAGTTAGCCTACACTGATGAAGAGGCCACTGCCCACTGCATGATGAAGTGGCCACTGCCCACTCCATGGTCCGAGTGCGTTGATGAAACTTACCATTTTGGAAAGCTAATGGCAGCACCTTTCCAGCGATATATGCCAATTGGCCAGAATATTTTTCTAAAGTTACGAAAAAAGGCACTAAAAACGCGCATTTTGAGTTAGCCTACACTGATGAAGAGGCCACTGCCCACTGCATGATGAAGTGGCCACTGCCCACTCCATGGTCCGAGTGCGTTGATGAAACTTACCATTTTGGAAAGCTAATAGCAGCACCTTTCCAGCGATATATGCCACTTGGCCGGAATATTTTTCTAAAGTTACGAAAAAAGGCACTAAAAACGCGCATTTTGAGTTAGCCTACACTGATGAAGAGGCCACTGCCCACTGCATGATGAAGTGGCCACTGCCCACTCCATGGTCCGAGTGCGTTGATGAAACTTACCATTTTGGAAAGCTAATGGCAGCACCTTTCCAGCGATATATGCCACTTGGCCAGAATATTTTTCTAAAGTTACGAAAAAAGGCACTAAAAACGCGCATTTTGAGTTAGCCTACACTGATGAAGAGGCCACTGCCCACTGCATGATGAAGTGGCCGCTGCCCACTCCATGGTCCGAGTGCGTTGATGAAACTTACCATTTTGGAAAGCTAATGGCAGCACCTTTCCAGCGATATATGCCAATTGGCCAGAATATTTTTCTAAAGTAACGAAAAAAGGCACTAAAAACGCGCATTTTGAGTTAGCCTACACTGATGAAGAAGCCACTGCCCACTGCATGATGAAGTGGCCACTGCCCACTCCATGGTCCGAGTGCGTTGATGAAACTTACCATTTTGGAAAGCTAATGGCAGCACCTTTCCAGCGATATATGCCACTTGACCAGAATATTTTTCTAAAGTTACGAAAAAAGGCACTAAAAACGCGCATTTTGAGTTAGCCTACACTGATGAAGAGGCCACTGCCCACTGCATGATGAAGTGGCCACTGCCCACTCCATGGTCCGAGTGCGTTGATGAAACTTACCATTTTGGAAAGCTAATGGCAGCACCTTTCCAGCGATATATGCCAATTGGCCAGAATATTTTTCTAAAGTTACGAAAAAAGGCACTAAAAACGCGCATTTTGAGTTAGCCTACAATGATGAAGAGGCCACTGCCCACTGCATGATGAAGTGGCCACTGCCCACTCCATGGTCCGAGTGCGTTGATGAAACTTACCATTTTGGAAAGCTAATGGCAGCACCTTTCCAGTGATATATGCCACTTGGCCAGAATATTTTTCTAAAGTTACGAAAAAAGGCACTAAAAACGCGCATTTTGAGTTAGCCTACACTGATGAAGAGGCCACTGCCCACTGCATGATGAAGTGGCCGCTGCCCACTCCATGGTCCGAGTGCGTTGATGAAACTTACCATTTTGGAAAGCTAATGGCAGCACCTTTCCAGCGATATATGCCACTTGGCCAGAATATTTTTCTAAAGTTACGAAAAAAGGCACTAAAAACGCGCATTTTGAGTTAGCCTACAATGATGAAGAGGCCACTGCCCACTGCATGATGAAGTGGCCACTGCCCACTCCATGGTCCGAGTGCGTTGATGAAACTTACCATTTTGGAAAGCTAATGGCAGCACCTTTCCAGTGATATATGCCAATTGGCCAGAATATTTTTCTAAAGTTACGAAAAAAGGCACTAAAAACGCGCATTTTGAGTTAGCCTACACTGATGAAGAGGCCACTGCCCACTGCATGATGAAGTGGCCACTGCCCACTCCATGGTCCGAGTGCGTTGATGAAACTTACCATTTTGGAAAGCTAATGGCAGCACCTTTCCAGCGATATATGCCAATTGGCCAGAATATTTTTCTAAAGTTACGAAAAAGGCACTAAAAACGCGCATTTTGAGTTAGCCTACACTGATGAAGAGGCCACTGCCCACTGCATGATGAAGTGGCCGCTGCCCACTCCATGGTCCGAGTGCGTTGATGAAACTTACCATTTTGGAAAGCTAATGGCAGCACCTTTCCAGCGATATATGCCACTTGGCCAGAATATTTTTCTAAAGTTACGAAAAAAGGCACTGAAAACGCGCATTTTTAGTTGGCCTACACTGGCATGATGAAGTGGCTACTGCCCACTCCATGGTCCGAGTGCGTTGATGAAACTTACCATTTTGGAAAGCTAATGGCAGCACCTTTGCAGCGATATATGCCACTTGGCCAGAATATTTTTCTAAAGTTACGAAAAAAGGCACTAAAAACGCGCATTTTGAGTTAGCCTACACTGATGAAGAGGCCACTGCCCACTGCATGATGAAGTGGCCACTGCCCACTCCATGGTCCGAGTGCGTTGATGAATCTTACCATTTTGGAAAGCTAATGGCAGCACCTTTCCAGCGATATATGCCAATTGGCCAGAATATTTTTCTAAAGTTACGAAAAAAGGCACTAAAAACGCGCATTTTGAGTTAGCCTACACTGATGAAGAGGCCACTGCCCACTGCATGATGAAGTGGCCACTGCCCACTCCATGGTCCGAGTGCGTTGATGAAACTTACCATTTTGGAAAGCTAATGGCAGCACCTTTCCAGCGATATATGCCACTTGGCCAGAATATTTTTGTAAAGTTACGAAAAAAGGCACTAAAAACGCGCATTTTGAGTTAGCCTACACTGATGAAGAGGCCACTGCCCACTGCATGATGAAGTGGCCACTGCCCACTCCATGGTCCGAGTGCGTTGATGAAACTTACCATTTTGGAAAGCTAATGGCAGCACCTTTCCAGCGATATATGCCACTTGGCCAGAATATTTTTCTAAAGTTACGAAAAAAGGCACTGAAAACGCGCATTTTTAGTTGGCCTACACTGGCATGATGAAGTGGCTACTGCCCACTCCGTGGTCCGAGTGTGTTGATGAAACTTACCATTTTGGAAAGCTAATGGCAGCACCTTTCCAGCGATATATGCCACTTGGCCAGAATATTTTTCTAAAGTTACGAAAAAAGGCACTAAAAACGCGCATTTTGAGTTAGCCTACACTGATGAAGAGGCCACTGCCCACTGCATGATGAAGTGGCCACTGCCCACTCCATGGTCCGAGTGCGTTGATGAAACTTACCATTTTGGAAAGCTAATGGCAGCACCTTTCCAGCGATTAATGCCAATTGGCCAGAATATTTTTCTAAAGTTACGAAAAAAGGCACTAAAAACGCGCATTTTGAGTTAGCCTACACTGATGAAGAGGCCACTGCCCACTGCATGATGAAGTGGCCACTGCCCACTCCATGGTCCGAGTGCGTTGATGAAACTTACCATTTTGGAAAGCTAATGGCAGCACCTTTCCAGCGATATATGCCACTTGGCCAGAATATTTTTCTAAAGTTACGAAAAAAGGCACTGAAAACGCGCATTTTTAGTTGGCCTACACTGGCATGATGAAGTGGCTACTGCCCACTCCATGGTCCGAGTGCGTTGATGAAACTTACCATTTTGGAAAGCTAATAGCAGCACCTTTCCAGCGATATATGCCACTTGGCCGGAATATTTTTCTAAAGTTACGAAAAAAGGCACTAAAAACGCGCATTTTGAGTTAGCCTACACTGATGAAGAGGCCACTGCCCACTGCATGATGAAGTGGCCACTGCCCACTCCATGGTCCGAGTGCGTTGATGAAACTTACCATTTTGGAAAGCTAATGGCAGCACCTTTCCAGCGATATATGCCAATTGGCCAGAATATTTTTCTGAAGTTACGAAAAAAGGCACTAAAAACGCGCATTTTGAGTTAGCCTACACTGATGAAGAGGCCACTGCCCACTGCATGATGAAGTGGCCGCTGCCCACTCCATGGTCCGAGTGCGTTGATGAAACTTACCATTTTGGAAAGCTAATGGCAGCACCTTTCCAGCGATATATGCCAATTGGCCAGAATATTTTTCTAAAGTTACGAAAAAAGGCACTAAAAACGCGCATTTTGAGTTAGCCTACACTGATGAAGAGGCCACTGCCCACTGCATGATGAAGTGGCCACTGCCCACTCCATGGTCCGAGTGCGTTGATGAAACTTACCATTTTGGAAAGCTAATGGCAGCACCTTTCCAGCGATATATGCCACTTGACCAGAATATTTTTCTAAAGTTACGAAAAAAGGCACTAAAAACGCGCATTTTGAGTTAGCCTACACTGATGAAGAGGCCACTGCCCACTGCATGATGAAGTGGCCACTGCCCACTCCATGGTCCGAGTGCGTTGATGAAACTTACCATTTTGGAAAGCTAATGGCAGCACCTTTCCAGCGATATATGCCAATTGGCCAGAATATTTTTCTAAAGTTACGAAAAAAGGCACTAAAAACGCGCATTTTGAGTTAGCCTACACTGATGAAGAGGCCACTGCCCACTGCATGATGAAGTGGCCACTGCCCACTCCATGGTCCGAGTGCGTTGATGAAACTTACCATTTTGGAAAGCTAATGGCAGCACCTTTCCAGTGATATATGCCAATTGGCCAGAATATTTTTCTAAAGTTACGAAAAAAGGCACTAAAAACGCGCATTTTGAGTTAGCCTACACTGATGAAGAGGCCACTGCCCACTGCATGATGAAGGGGCCACTGCCCACTCCATGGTCCGAGTGCGTTGATGAAACTGACCGTTTTGGAAAGCTAATAATAGCACCTTTCCAGCGATATATGCCACTTGACCAGAATATTTTTCTAAAGTTACGAAAAAAGGCACTGAAAACGCGCATTTTTAGTTGGTCTACACTGGCATGATGAAGTGGCTACTGCCCACTCCATGGTCCGAGTGCGTTGATGAAACTTACCATTTTGGAAAGCTAATGGCAGCACCTTTGCAGCGATATATGCCACTTGGCCAGAATATTTTTCTAAAGTTACGAAAAAAGGCACTAAAAACGCGCATTTTGAGTTGGCCTACACTGGCATGATGAAGTGGCTACTGCCCACTCCATGGTCCGAGTGCGTTGATGAAACTTACCATTTTGGAAAGCTAATGGCAGCACCTTTCCAGCGATATATGCCAATTGGCCAGAATATTTTTCAAAAGTTACGAAAAAAGGCACTAAAAACGCGCATTTTGAGTTAGCCTACACTGATGAAGAGGCCACTGCCCACTGCATGATGAAGTGGCCACTGCCCACTCCATGGTCCGAGTGCGTTGATGAAACTTACCATTTTGGAAAGCTAATGGCAGCACCTTTCCAGCGATATATGCCAATTGGCCAGAATATTTTTCTAAAGTTACGAAAAAGGCACTAAAAACGCGCATTTTGAGTTAGCCTACACTGATGAAGAGGCCACTGCCCACTGCATGATGAAGGGGCCACTGCCCACTCCATGGTCCGAGTGCGTTGATGAAACTTACCGTTTTGGAAAGCTAATAATAGCACCTTTCCAGCGATATATGCCACTTGACCAGAATATTTTTCTAAAGTTACGAAAAAAGGCACTGAAAACGCGCATTTTTAGTTGGCCTACACTGGCATGATGAAGTGGCTACTGCCCACTCCGTGGTCCGAGTGTGTTGATGAAACTTACCATTTTGGAAAGCTAATGGCAGCACCTTTCCAGCGATATATGCCACTTGGCCAGAATATTTTTCTAAAGTTACGAAAAAAGGCACTAAAAACGCGCATTTTGAGTTAGCCTACACTGATGAAGAGGCCACTGCCCACTGCATGATGAAGTGGCCACTGCCCACTCCATGGTCCGAGTGCGTTGATGAAACTTACCATTTTGGAAAGCTAATGGCAGCACCTTTCCAGCGATATATGCCACTTGGCCAGAATATTTTTCTAAAGTTACGAAAAAAGGCACTAAAAACGCGCATTTTGAGTTAGCCTACACTGATGAAGAGGCCACTGCCCACTGCATGATGAAGTGGCCACTGCCCACTCCATGGTCCGAGTGCGTTGATGAAACTTACCATTTTGGAAAGCTAATGGCAGCACCTTTCCAGCGATATATGCCAATTGGCCAGAATATTTTTCTGAAGTTACGAAAAAAGGCACTAAAAACGCGCATTTTGAGTTAGCCTACACTGATGAAGAGGCCACTGCCCACTGCATGATGAAGTGGCCGCTGCCCACTCCATGGTCCGAGTGCGTTGATGAAACTTACCATTTTGGAAAGCTAATGGCAGCACCTTTCCAGCGATATATGCCAATTGGCCAGAATATTTTTCTAAAGTTACGAAAAAAGGCACTAAAAACGCGCATTTTGAGTTAGCCTACACTGATGAAGAGGCCACTGCCCACTGCATGATGAAGTGGCCACTGCCCACTCCATGGTCCGAGTGCGTTGATGAAACTTACCATTTTGGAAAGCTAATGGCAGCACCTTTCCAGCGATATATGCCACTTGACCAGAATATTTTTCTAAAGTTACGAAAAAAGGCACTAAAAACGCGCATTTTGAGTTAGCCTACACTGATGAAGAGGCCACTGCCCACTGCATGATGAAGTGGCCACTGCCCACTCCATGGTCCGAGTGCGTTGATGAAACTTACCATTTTGGAAAGCTAATGGCAGCACCTTTCCAGCGATATATGCCAATTGGCCAGAATATTTTTCTAAAGTTACGAAAAAAGGCACTAAAAACGCGCATTTTGAGTTAGCCTACACTGATGAAGAGGCCACTGCCCACTGCATGATGAAGTGGCCACTGCCCACTCCATGGTCCGAGTGCGTTGATGAAACTTACCATTTTGGAAAGCTAATGGCAGCACCTTTCCAGTGATATATGCCAATTGGCCAGAATATTTTTCTAAAGTTACGAAAAAAGGCACTAAAAACGCGCATTTTGAGTTAGCCTACACTGATGAAGAGGCCACTGCCCACTGCATGATGAAGGGGCCACTGCCCACTCCATGGTCCGAGTGCGTTGATGAAACTGACCGTTTTAGAAAGCTAATAATAGCACCTATCCAGCGATATATGCCACTTGACCAGAATATTTTTCTAAAGTTACGAAAAAAGGCACTGAAAACGCGCATTTTTAGTTGGTCTACACTGGCATGATGAAGTGGCTACTGCCCACTCTATGGTCCGAGTGCGTTGATGAAACTTACCATTTTGGAAAGCTAATGGCAGCACCTTTGCAGCGATATATGCCACTTGGCCAGAATATTTTTCTAAAGTTACGAAAAAAGGCACTAAAAACGCGCATTTTGAGTTGGCCTACACTGGCATGATGAAGTGGCTACTGCCCACTCCATGGTCCGAGTGCGTTGATGAAACTTACCATTTTGGAAAGCTAATGGCAGCACCTTTCCAGCGATATATGCCAATTGGCCAGAATATTTTTCAAAAGTTACGAAAAAAGGCACTAAAAACGCGCATTTTGAGTTAGCCTACACTGATGAAGAGGCCACTGCCCACTGCATGATGAAGTGGCCACTGCCCACTCCATGGTCCGAGTGCGTTGATGAAACTTACCATTTTGGAAAGCTAATGGCAGCACCTTTCCAGCGATATATGCCAATTGGCCAGAATATTTTTCTAAAGTTACGAAAAAGGCACTAAAAACGCGCATTTTGAGTTAGCCTACACTGATGAAGAGGCCACTGCCCACTGCATGATGAAGGGGCCACTGCCCACTCCATGGTCCGAGTGCGTTGATGAAACTTACCGTTTTGGAAAGCTAATAATAGCACCTTTCCAGCGATATATGCCACTTGGCCAGAATATTTTTCTAAAGTTACGAAAAAAGGCACTGAAAACGCGCATTTTTAGTTGGCCTACACTGGCATGATGAAGTGGCTACTGCCCACTCCGTGGTCCGAGTGTGTTGATGAAACTTACCATTTTGGAAAGCTAATGGCAGCACCTTTCCAGCGATATATGCCACTTGGCCAGAATATTTTTCTAAAGTTACGAAAAAAGGCACTAAAAACGCGCATTTTGAGTTAGCCTACACTGATGAAGAGGCCACTGCCCACTGCATGATGAAGTGGCCACTGCCCACTCCATGGTCCGAGTGCGTTGATGAAACTTACCATTTTGGAAAGCTAATGGCAGCACCTTTCCAGCGATATATGCCACTTGGCCAGAATATTTTTCTAAAGTTACGAAAAAAGGCACTAAAAACGCGCATTTTGAGTTAGCCTACACTGATGAAGAGGCCACTGCCCACTGCATGATGAAGTGGCCACTGCCCACTCCATGGTCCGAGTGCGTTGATGAAACTTACCATTTTGGAAAGCTAATGGCAGCACCTTTCCAGCGATATATGCCACTTGGCCAGAATATTTTTCTAAAGTTACGAAAAAAGGCACTGAAAACGCGCATTTTTAGTTGGCCTACACTGGCATGATGAAGTGGCTACTGCCCACTCCATGGTCCGAGTGCGTTGATGAAACTTACCATTTTGGAAAGCTAATAGCAGCACCTTTCCAGCGATATATGCCACTTGGCCGGAATATTTTTCTAAAGTTACGAAAAAAGGCACTAAAAACGCGCATTTTGAGTTAGCCTACACTGATGAAGAGGCCACTGCCCACTGCATGATGAAGTGGCCACTGCCCACTCCATGGTCCGAGTGCGTTGATGAAACTTACCATTTTGGAAAGCTAATGGCAGCACCTTTCCAGCGATATATGCCAATTGGCCAGAATATTTTTCTGAAGTTACGAAAAAAGGCACTAAAAACGCGCATTTTGAGTTAGCCTACACTGATGAAGAAGCCACTGCCCACTGCATGATGAAGTGGCCGCTGCCCACTCCATGGTCCGAGTGCGTTGATGAAACTTACCATTTTGGAAAGCTAATGGCAGCACCTTTCCAGCGATATATGCCAATTGGCCAGAATATTTTTCTAAAGTAACGAAAAAAGGCACTAAAAACGCGCATTTTGAGTTAGCCTACACTGATGAAGAAGCCACTGCCCACTGCATGATGAAGTGGCCACTGCCCACTCCATGGTCCGAGTGCGTTGATGAAACTTACCATTTTGGAAAGCTAATGGCAGCACCTTTCCAGCGATATATGCCACTTGACCAGAATATTTTTCTAAAGTTACGAAAAAAGGCACTAAAAACGCGCATTTTGAGTTAGCCTACACTGATGAAGAGGCCACTGCCCACTGCATGATGAAGTGGCCACTGCCCACTCCATGGTCCGAGTGCGTTGATGAAACTTACCATTTTGGAAAGCTAATGGCAGCACCTTTCCAGCGATATATGCCAATTGGCCAGAATATTTTTCTAAAGTTACGAAAAAAGGCACTAAAAACGCGCATTTTGAGTTAGCCTACAATGATGAAGAGGCCACTGCCCACTGCATGATGAAGTGGCCACTGCCCACTCCATGGTCCGAGTGCGTTGATGAAACTTACCATTTTGGAAAGCTAATGGCAGCACCTTTCCAGTGATATATGCCAATTGGCCAGAATATTTTTCTAAAGTTACGAAAAAAGGCACTAAAAACGCGCATTTTGAGTTAGCCTACACTGATGAAGAGGCCACTGCCCACTGCATGATGAAGGGGCCACTGCCCACTCCATGGTCCGAGTGCGTTGATGAAACTGACCGTTTTGGAAAGCTAATAATAGCACCTTTCCAGCGATATATGCCACTTGACCAGAATATTTTTCTAAAGTTACGAAAAAAGGCACTGAAAACGCGCATTTTTAGTTGGTCTACACTGGCATGATGAAGTGGCTACTGCCCACTCCATGGTCCGAGTGCGTTGATGAAACTTACCATTTTGGAAAGCTAATAGCAGCACCTTTCCAGCGATATATGCCACTTGGCCGGAATATTTTTCTAAAGTTACGAAAAAAGGCACTAAAAACGCGCATTTTGAGTTAGCCTACACTGATGAAGAGGCCACTGCCCACTGCATGATGAAGTGGCCACTGCCCACTCCATGGTCCGAGTGCGTTGATGAAACTTACCATTTTGGAAAGCTAATGGCAGCACCTTTCCAGCGATATATGCCACTTGGCCAGAATATTTTTCTAAAGTTACGAAAAAAGGCACTAAAAACGCGCATTTTGAGTTAGCCTACACTGATGAAGAGGCCACTGCCCACTGCATGATGAAGTGGCCACTGCCCACTCCATTGTCCGAGTGCGTTGATGAAACTTACCATTTTGGAAAGCTAATGGCAGCACCTTTCCAGTGATATATGCCAATTGGCCAGAATATTTTTCTAAAGTTACGAAAAAAGGCACTAAAAACGCGCATTTTGAGTTAGCCTACACTGATGAAGAGGCCACTGCCCACTGCATGATGAAGTGGCCACTGCCCACTCCATGGTCCGAGTGCGTTGATGAAACTTACCATTTTGGAAAGCTAATGGCAGCACCTTTCCAGCGATATATGCCACTTGGCCAGAATATTTTTCTAAAGTTACGAAAAAAGGCACTAAAAACGCGCATTTTGAGTTAGCCTACACTGATGAAGAGGCCACTGCCCACTGCATGATGAAGTGGCCACTGCCCACTCCATGGTCCGAGTGCGTTGATGAAACTTACCATTTTGGAAAGCTAATGGCAGCACCTTTCCAGCGATATATGCCACTTGGCCAGAATATTTTTCTAAAGTTACGAAAAAAGGCACTGAAAACGCGCATTTTTAGTTGGCCTACACTGGCATGATGAAGTGGCTACTGCCCACTCCGTGGTCCGAGTGTGTTGATGAAACTTACCATTTTGGAAAGCTAATGGCAGCACCTTTCCAGCGATATATGCCACTTGGCCAGAATATTTTTCTAAAGTTACGAAAAAAGGCACTAAAAACGCGCATTTTGAGTTAGCCTACACTGATGAAGAGGCCACTGCCCACTGCATGATGAAGTGGCCACTGCCCACTCCATGGTCCGAGTGCGTTGATGAAACTTACCATTTTGGAAAGCTAATGGCAGCACCTTTCCAGCGATATATGCCACTTGGCCAGAATATTTTTCTAAAGTTACGAAAAAAGGCACTAAAAACGCGCATTTTGAGTTAGCCTACACTGATGAAGAGGCCACTGCCCACTGCATGATGAAGTGGCCACTGCCCACTCCATGGTCCGAGTGCGTTGATGAAACTTACCATTTTGGAAAGCTAATGGCAGCACCTTTCCAGCGATATATGCCAATTGGCCAGAATATTTTTCTGAAGTTACGAAAAAAGGCACTAAAAACGCGCATTTTGAGTTAGCCTACACTGATGAAGAGGCCACTGCCCACTGCATGATGAAGTGGCCACTGCCCACTCCATGGTCCGAGTGCGTTGATGAAACTTACCATTTTGGAAAGCTAATGGCAGCACCTTTCCAGCGATATATGCCACTTGGCCAGAATATTTTTCTAAAGTTACGAAAAAAGGCACTGAAAACGCGCATTTTTAGTTGGCCTACACTGGCATGATGAAGTGGCTACTGCCCACTCCATGGTCCGAGTGCGTTGATGAAACTTACCATTTTGGAAAGCTAATAGCAGCACCTTTCCAGCGATATATGCCACTTGGCCGGAATATTTTTCTAAAGTTACGAAAAAAGGCACTAAAAACGCGCATTTTGAGTTAGCCTACACTGATGAAGAGGCCACTGCCCACTGCATGATGAAGTGGCCACTGCCCACTCCATGGTCCGAGTGCGTTGATGAAACTTACCATTTTGGAAAGCTAATGGCAGCACCTTTCCAGCGATATATGCCAATTGGCCAGAATATTTTTCTGAAGTTACGAAAAAAGGCACTAAAAACGCGCATTTTGAGTTAGCCTACACTGATGAAGAGGCCACTGCCCACTGCATGATGAAGTGGCCACTGCCCACTCCATGGTCCGAGTGCGTTGATGAAACTTACCATTTTGGAAAGCTAATGGCAGCACCTTTCCAGCGATATATGCCAATTGGCCAGAATATTTTTCTGAAGTTACGAAAAAAGGCACTAAAAACGCGCATTTTGAGTTAGCCTACACTGATGAAGAGGCCACTGCCCACTGCATGATGAAGTGGCCACTGCCCACTCCATGGTCCGAGTGCGTTGATGAAACTTACCATTTTGGAAAGCTAATGGCAGCACCTTTCCAGCGATATATGCCACTTGGCCAGAATATTTTTCTAAAGTTACGAAAAAAGGCACTGAAAACGCGCATTTTTAGTTGGCCTACACTGGCATGATGAAGTGGCCACTGCCCACTCCATGGTCCGAGTGCGTTGATGAAACTTACCATTTTGGAAAGCTAATAGCAGCACCTTTCCAGCGATATATGCCACTTGGCCGGAATATTTTTCTAAAGTTACGAAAAAAGGCACTAAAAACGCGCATTTTGAGTTAGCCTACACTGATGAAGAGGCCACTGCCCACTGCATGATGAAGTGGCCACTGCCCACTCCATGGTCCGAGTGCGTTGATGAAACTTACCATTTTGGAAAGCTAATGGCAGCACCTTTCCAGCGATATATGCCAATTGGCCAGAATATTTTTCTGAAGTTACGAAAAAAGGCACTAAAAACGCGCATTTTGAGTTAGCCTACACTGATGAAGAGGCCACTGCCCACTGCATGATGAAGTGGCCGCTGCCCACTCCATGGTCCGAGTGCGTTGATGAAACTTACCATTTTGGAAAGCTAATGGCAGCACCTTTCCAGCGATATATGCCAATTGGCCAGAATATTTTTCTAAAGTTACGAAAAAAGGCACTAAAAACGCGCATTTTGAGTTAGCCTACACTGATGAAGAGGCCACTGCCCACTGCATGATGAAGTGGCCACTGCCCACTCCATGGTCCGAGTGCGTTGATGAAACTTACCATTTTGGAAAGCTAATGGCAGCACCTTTCCAGCGATATATGCCACTTGACCAGAATATTTTTCTAAAGTTACGAAAAAAGGCACTAAAAACGCGCATTTTGAGTTAGCCTACACTGATGAAGAGGCCACTGCCCACTGCATGATGAAGTGGCCACTGCCCACTCCATGGTCCGAGTGCGTTGATGAAACTTACCATTTTGGAAAGCTAATGGCAGCACCTTTCCAGCGATATATGCCACTTGGCCAGAATATTTTTCTAAAGTTACGAAAAAAGGCACTGAAAACGCGCATTTTTAGTTGGCCTACACTGGCATGATGAAGTGGCTACTGCCCACTCCATGGTCCGAGTGCGTTGATGAAACTTACCATTTTGGAAAGCTAATGGCAGCACCTTTCCAGCGATATATGCTACTTGGCCAGAATATTTTTGTAAAGTTACGAAAAAAGGCACTAAAAACGCGCATTTTGAGTTAGCCTACACTGATGAAGAGGCCACTGCCCACTGCATGATGAAGTGGCCACTGCCCACTCCATGGTCCGAGTGCGTTGATGAAACTTACCATTTTGGAAAGCTAATGGCAGCACCTTTCCAGCGATATATGCCAATTGGCCAGAATATTTTTCTGAAGTTACGAAAAAAGGCACTAAAAACGCGCATTTTGAGTTAGCCTACACTGATGAAGAGGCCACTGCCCACTGCATGATGAAGTGGCCACTGCCCACTCCATGGTCCGAGTGCGTTGATGAAACTTACCATTTTGGAAAGCTAATGGCAGCACCTTTCCAGCGATATATGCCACTTGGCCAGAATATTTTTCTAAAGTTACGAAAAAAGGCACTGAAAACGCGCATTTTTAGTTGGCCTACACTGGCATGATGAAGTGGCTACTGCCCACTCCATGGTCCGAGTGCGTTGATGAAACTTACCATTTTGGAAAGCTAATAGCAGCACCTTTCCAGCGATATATGCCACTTGGCCGGAATATTTTTCTAAAGTTACGAAAAAAGGCACTAAAAACGCGCATTTTGAGTTAGCCTACACTGATGAAGAGGCCACTGCCCACTGCATGATGAAGTGGCCACTGCCCACTCCATGGTCCGAGTGCGTTGATGAAACTTACCATTTTGGAAAGCTAATGGCAGCACCTTTCCAGCGATATATGCCACTTGGCCAGAATATTTTTCTGAAGTTACGAAAAAAGGCACTAAAAACGCGCATTTTGAGTTAGCCTACACTGATGAAGAGGCCACTGCCCACTGCATGATGAAGTGGCCACTGCCCACTCCATGGTCCGAGTGCGTTGATGAAACTTACCATTTTGGAAAGCTAATGGCAGCACCTTTCCAGCGATATATGCCACTTGACCAGAATATTTTTCTAAAGTTACGAAAAAAGGCACTAAAAACGCGCATTTTGAGTTAGCCTACACTGATGAAGAGGCCACTGCCCACTGCATGATGAAGTGGCCACTGCCCACTCCATGGTCCGAGTGCGTTGATGAAACTTACCATTTTGGAAAGCTAATGGCAGCACCTTTCCAGCGATATATGCCACTTGGCCGGAATATTTTTCTAAAGTTACGAAAAAAGGCACTAAAAACGCGCATTTTGAGTTAGCCTACACTGATGAAGAGGCCACTGCCCACTGCATGATGAAGTGGCCACTGCCCACTCCATGGTCCGAGTGCGTTGATGAAACTTACCATTTTGGAAAGCTAATGGCAGCACCTTTCCAGCGATATATGCCAATTGGCCAGAATATTTTTCTGAAGTTACGAAAAAAGGCACTAAAAACGCGCATTTTGAGTTAGCCTACACTGATGAAGAGGCCACTGCCCACTGCATGATGAAGTGGCCGCTGCCCACTCCATGGTCCGAGTGCGTTGATGAAACTTACCATTTTGGAAAGCTAATGGCAGCACCTTTCCAGCGATATATGCCAATTGGCCAGAATATTTTTCTAAAGTTACGAAAAAAGGCACTAAAAACGCGCATTTTGAGTTAGCCTACACTGATGAAGAGGCCACTGCCCACTGCATGATGAAGTGGCCACTGCCCACTCCATGGTCCGAGTGCGTTGATGAAACTTACCATTTTGGAAAGCTAATGGCAGCACCTTTCCAGCGATATATGCCAATTGGCCAGAATATTTTTCTAAAGTTACGAAAAAAGGCACTAAAAACGCGCATTTTGAGTTAGCCTACACTGATGAAGAGGCCACTGCCCACTGCATGATGAAGTGGCCACTGCCCACTCCATGGTCCGAGGGCGTTGATGAAACTTACCATTTTGGAAAGCTAATGGCAGCACCTTTCCAGCGATATATGCCACTTGACCAGAATATTTTTCTAAAGTTACGAAAAAAGGCACTAAAAACGCGCATTTTGAGTTAGCCTACACTGATGAAGAGGCCACTGCCCACTGCATGATGAAGTGGCCACTGCCCACTCCATGGTCCGAGTGCGTTGATGAAACTTACCATTTTGGAAAGCTAATGGCAGCACCTTTCCAGTGATATATGCCAATTGGCCAGAATATTTTTCTAAAGTTACGAAAAAAGGCACTAAAAACGCGCATTTTGAGTTAGCCTACACTGATGAAGAGGCCACTGCCCACTGCATGATGAAGTGGCCACTGCCCACTCCATGGTCCGAGTGCGTTGATGAAACTTACCATTTTGGAAAGCTAATGGCAGCACCTTTCCAGCGATATATGCCACTTGGCCAGAATATTTTTCTAAAGTTACGAAAAAAGGCACTAAAAACGCGCATTTTGAGTTAGCCTACACTGATGAAGAGGCCACTGCCCACTGCATGATGAAGTGGCCACTGCCCACTCCATGGTCCGAGTGCGTTGATGAAACTTACCATTTTGGAAAGCTAATGGCAGCACCTTTCCAGCGATATATGCCACTTGGCCAGAATATTTTTCTAAAGTTACGAAAAAAGGCACTGAAAACGCGCATTTTTAGTTGGCCTACACTGGCATGATGAAGTGGCTACTGCCCACTCCGTGGTCCGAGTGTGTTGATGAAACTTACCATTTTGGAAAGCTAATGGCAGCACCTTTCCAGCGATATATGCCACTTGGCCAGAATATTTTTCTAAAGTTACGAAAAAAGGCACTAAAAACGCGCATTTTGAGTTAGCCTACACTGATGAAGAGGCCACTGCCCACTGCATGATGAAGTGGCCACTGCCCACTCCATGGTCCGAGTGCGTTGATGAAACTTACCATTTTGGAAAGCTAATGGCAGCACCTTTCCAGCGATATATGCTACTTGGCCAGAATATTTTTGTAAAGTTACGAAAAAAGGCACTAAAAACGCGCATTTTGAGTTAGCCTACACTGATGAAGAGGCCACTGCCCACTGCATGATGAAGTGGCCACTGCCCACTCCATGGTCCGAGTGCGTTGATGAAACTTACCATTTTGGAAAGCTAATGGCAGCACCTTTCCAGCGATATATGCCAATTGGCCAGAATATTTTTCTGAAGTTACGAAAAAAGGCACTAAAAACGCGCATTTTGAGTTAGCCTACACTGATGAAGAGGCCACTGCCCACTGCATGATGAAGTGGCCACTGCCCACTCCATGGTCCGAGTGCGTTGATGAAACTTACCATTTTGGAAAGCTAATGGCAGCACCTTTCCAGCGATATATGCCACTTGGCCAGAATATTTTTCTAAAGTTACGAAAAAAGGCACTGAAAACGCGCATTTTTAGTTGGCCTACACTGGCATGATGAAGTGGCTACTGCCCACTCCATGGTCCGAGTGCGTTGATGAAACTTACCATTTTGGAAAGCTAATGGCAGCACCTTTCCAGCGATATATGCCACTTGGCCAGAATATTTTTCTAAAGTTACGAAAAAAGGCACTAAAAACGCGCATTTTGAGTTAGCCTACACTGATGAAGAGGCCACTGCCCACTGCATGATGAAGTGGCCACTGCCCACTCCATGGTCCGAGTGCGTTGATGAAACTTACCATTTTGGAAAGCTAATGGCAGCACCTTTCCAGCGATATATGCCAATTGGCCAGAATATTTTTCTAAAGTTACGAAAAAAGGCACTAAAAACGCGCATTTTGAGTTAGCCTACACTGATGAAGAGGCCACTGCCCACTGCATGATGAAGTGGCCACTGCCCACTCCATGGTCCGAGTGCGTTGATGAAACTTACCATTTTGGAAAGCTAATGGCAGCACCTTTCCAGCGATGTATGCCAATTGGCCAGAATATTTTTCTAAAGTTACGAAAAAAGGCACTAAAAACGCGCATTTTGAGTTAGCCTACACTGATGAAGAGGCCACTGCCCACTGCATGATGAAGGGGCCACTGCCCACTCCATGGTCCGAGTGCGTTGATGAAACTGACCGTTTTGGAAAGCTAATAATAGCACCTTTCCAGCGATATATGCCACTTGACCAGAATATTTTTCTAAAGTTACGAAAAAAGGCACTGAAAACGCGCATTTTTAGTTGGCCTACACTGGCATGATGAAGTGGCTACTGCCCACTCCATGGTCCGAGTGCGTTGATGAAACTTACCATTTTGGAAAGCTAATGGCAGCACCTTTGCAGCGATATATGCCACTTGGCCAGAATATTTTTCTAAAGTTACGAAAAAAGGCACTAAAAACGCGCATTTTGAGTTAGCCTACACTGATGAAGAGGCCACTGCCCACTGCATGATGAAGTGGCCACTGCCCACTCCATGGTCCGAGTGCGTTGATGAAACTTACCATTTTGGAAAGCTAATGGCAGCACCTTTCCAGCGATATATGCCACTTGGCCAGAATATTTTTCTAAAGTTACGAAAAAAGGCACTAAAAACGCGCATTTTGAGTTAGCCTACACTGATGAAGAGGCCACTGCCCACTGCATGATGAAGTGGCCACTGCCCACTCCATGGTCCGAGTGCGTTGATGAAACTTACCATTTTGGAAAGCTAATGGCAGCACCTTTCCAGCGATATATGCCAATTGGCCAGAATATTTTTCTGAAGTTACGAAAAAAGGCACTAAAAACGCGCATTTTGAGTTAGCCTACACTGATGAAGAGGCCACTGCCCACTGCATGATGAAGTGGCCGCTGCCCACTCCATGGTCCGAGTGCGTTGATGAAACTTACCATTTTGGAAAGCTAATGGCAGCACCTTTCCAGCGATATATGCCAATTGGCCAGAATATTTTTCTAAAGTTACGAAAAAAGGCACTAAAAACGCGCATTTTGAGTTAGCCTACACTGATGAAGAGGCCACTGCCCACTGCATGATGAAGTGGCCACTGCCCACTCCATGGTCCGAGTGCGTTGATGAAACTTACCATTTTGGAAAGCTAATGGCAGCACCTTTCCAGCGATATATGCCAATTGACCAGAATATTTTTCTAAAGTTACGAAAAAAGGCACTAAAAACGCGCATTTTGAGTTAGCCTACACTGATGAAGAGGCCACTGCCCACTGCATGATGAAGTGGCCACTGCCCACTCCATGGTCCGAGTGCGTTGATGAAACTTACCATTTTGGAAAGCTAATGGCAGCACCTTTCCAGCGATATATGCCAATTGGCCAGAATATTTTTCTAAAGTTACGAAAAAAGGCACTAAAAACGCGCATTTTGAGTTAGCCTACAATGATGAAGAGGCCACTGCCCACTGCATGATGAAGTGGCCACTGCCCACTCCATGGTCCGAGTGCGTTGATGAAACTTACCATTTTGGAAAGCTAATGGCAGCACCTTTCCAGTGATATATGCCAATTGGCCAGAATATTTTTCTAAAGTTACGAAAAAAGGCACTAAAAACGCGCATTTTGAGTTAGCCTACACTGATGAAGAGGCCACTGCCCACTGCATGATGAAGGGGCCACTGCCCACTCCATGGTCCGAGTGCGTTGATGAAACTGACCGTTTTGGAAAGCTAATAATAGCACCTTTCCAGCGATATATGCCACTTGACCAGAATATTTTTCTAAAGTTACGAAAAAAGGCACTGAAAACGCGCATTTTTAGTTGGTCTACACTGGCATGATGAAGTGGCTACTGCCCACTCCATGGTCCGAGTGCGTTGATGAAACTTACCATTTTGGAAAGCTAATAGCAGCACCTTTCCAGCGATATATGCCACTTGGCCGGAATATTTTTCTAAAGTTACGAAAAAAGGCACTAAAAACGCGCATTTTGAGTTAGCCTACACTGATGAAGAGGCCACTGCCCACTGCATGATGAAGTGGCCACTGCCCACTCCATGGTCCGAGTGCGTTGATGAAACTTACCATTTTGGAAAGCTAATGGCAGCACCTTTCCAGCGATATATGCCACTTGGCCAGAATATTTTTCTAAAGTTACGAAAAAAGGCACTAAAAACGCGCATTTTGAGTTAGCCTACACTGATGAAGAGGCCACTGCCCACTGCATGATGAAGTGGCCACTGCCCACTCCATGGTCCGAGTGCGTTGATGAAACTTACCATTTTGGAAAGCTAATGGCAGCACCTTTCCAGTGATATATCCCAATTTGCCAGAATATTTTTCTAAAGTTACGAAAAAAGGCACTAAAAACGCGCATTTTGAGTTAGCCTACACTGATGAAGAGGCCACTGCCCACTGCATGATGAAGTGGCCACTGCCCACTCCATGGTCCGAGTGCGTTGATGAAACTGACCATTTTGGAAAGCTAATGGCAGCACCTTTCCAGCGATATATGCCACTTGGCCAGAATATTTTTCTAAAGTTACGAAAAAAGGCACTAAAAACGCGCATTTTGAGTTAGCCTACACTGATGAAGAGGCCACTGCCCACTGCATGATGAAGTGGCCACTGCCCACTCCATGGTCCGAGTGCGTTGATGAAACTTACCATTTTGGAAAGCTAATGGCAGCACCTTTCCAGCGATATATGCCACTTGGCCAGAATATTTTTCTAAAGTTACGAAAAAAGGCACTGAAAACGCGCATTTTTAGTTGGCCTACACTGGCATGATGAAGTGGCTACTGCCCACTCCGTGGTCCGAGTGTGTTGATGAAACTTACCATTTTGGAAAGCTAATGGCAGCACCTTTCCAGCGATATATGCCACTTGGCCAGAATATTTTTCTAAAGTTACGAAAAAAGGCACTAAAAACGCGCATTTTGAGTTAGCCTACACTGATGAAGAGGCCACTGCCCACTGCATGATGAAGTGGCCACTGCCCACTCCATGGTCCGAGTGCGTTGATGAAACTTACCATTTTGGAAAGCTAATGGCAGCACCTTTCCAGCGATATATGCCACTTGGCCAGAATATTTTTCTAAAGTTACGAAAAAAGGCACTAAAAACGCGCATTTTGAGTTAGCCTACACTGATGAAGAGGCCACTGCCCACTGCATGATGAAGTGGCCACTGCCCACTCCATGGTCCGAGTGCGTTGATGAAACTTACCATTTTGGAAAGCTAATGGCAGCACCTTTCCAGCGATATATGCTACTTGGCCAGAATATTTTTGTAAAGTTACGAAAAAAGGCACTAAAAACGCGCATTTTGAGTTAGCCTACACTGATGAAGAGGCCACTGCCCACTGCATGATGAAGTGGCCACTGCCCACTCCATGGTCCGAGTGCGTTGATGAAACTTACCATTTTGGAAAGCTAATGGCAGCACCTTTCCAGCGATATATGCCAATTGGCCAGAATATTTTTCTGAAGTTACGAAAAAAGGCACTAAAAACGCGCATTTTGAGTTAGCCTACACTGATGAAGAGGCCACTGCCCACTGCATGATGAAGTGGCCACTGCCCACTCCATGGTCCGAGTGCGTTGATGAAACTTACCATTTTGGAAAGCTAATGGCAGCACCTTTCCAGCGATATATGCCACTTGGCCAGAATATTTTTCTAAAGTTACGAAAAAAGGCACTGAAAACGCGCATTTTTAGTTGGCCTACACTGGCATGATGAAGTGGCTACTGCCCACTCCATGGTCCGAGTGCGTTGATGAAACTTACCATTTTGGAAAGCTAATGGCAGCACCTTTCCAGCGATATATGCCACTTGGCCAGAATATTTTTCTAAAGTTACGAAAAAAGGCACTAAAAACGCGCATTTTGAGTTAGCCTACACTGATGAAGAGGCCACTGCCCACTGCATGATGAAGTGGCCACTGCCCACTCCATGGTCCGAGTGCGTTGATGAAACTTACCATTTTGGAAAGCTAATGGCAGCACCTTTCCAGCGATATATGCCAATTGGCCAGAATATTTTTCTAAAGTTACGAAAAAAGGCACTAAAAACGCGCATTTTGAGTTAGCCTACACTGATGAAGAGGCCACTGCCCACTGCATGATGAAGTGGCCACTGCCCACTCCATGGTCCGAGTGCGTTGATGAAACTTACCATTTTGGAAAGCTAATGGCAGCACCTTTCCAGCGATATATGCCAATTGGCCAGAATATTTTTCTAAAGTTACGAAAAAAGGCACTAAAAACGCGCATTTTGAGTTAGCCTACACTGATGAAGAGGCCACTGCCCACTGCATGATGAAGTGGCCGCTGCCCACTCCATGGTCCGAGTGCGTTGATGAAACTTACCATTTTGGAAAGCTAATGGCAGCACCTTTCCAGCGATATATGCCAATTGGCCAGAATATTTTTCTAAAGTTACGAAAAAAGGCACTAAAAACGCTCATTTTGAGTTAGCCTACACTGATGAAGAGGCCACTGCCCACTGCATGATGAAGTGGCCACTGCCCACTCCATGGTCCGAGTGCGTTGATGAAACTTACCATTTTGGAAAGCTAATGGCAGCACCTTTCCAGCGATATATGCCACTTGACCAGAATATTTTTCTAAAGTTACGAAAAAAGGCACTAAAAACGCGCATTTTGAGTTAGCCTACACTGATGAAGAGGCCACTGCCCACTGCATGATGAAGTGGCCACTGCCCACTCCATGGTCCGAGTGCGTTGATGAAACTTACCATTTTGGAAAGCTAATGGCAGCACCTTTCCAGCGATATATGCCAATTGGCCAGAATATTTTTCTAAAGTTACGAAAAAAGGCACTAAAAACGCGCATTTTGAGTTAGCCTACAATGATGAAGAGGCCACTGCCCACTGCATGATGAAGTGGCCACTGCCCACTCCATGGTCCGAGTGCGTTGATGAAACTTACCATTTTGGAAAGCTAATGGCAGCACCTTTCCAGTGATATATGCCAATTGGCCAGAATATTTTTCTAAAGTTACGAAAAAAGGCACTAAAAACGCGCATTTTGAGTTAGCCTACACTGATGAAGAGGCCACTGCCCACTGCATGATGAAGTGGCCACTGCCCACTCCATGGTCCGAGTGCGTTGATGAAACTGACCGTTTTGGAAAGCTAATAATAGCACCTTTCCAGCGATATATGCCACTTGACCAGAATATTTTTCTAAAGTTACGAAAAAAGGCACTGAAAACGCGCATTTTTAGTTGGTCTACACTGGCATGATGAAGTGGCTACTGCCCACTCCATGGTCCGAGTGCGTTGATGAAACTTACCATTTTGGAAAGCTAATAGCAGCACCTTTCCAGCGATATATGCCACTTGGCCGGAATATTTTTCTAAAGTTACGAAAAAAGGCACTAAAAACGCGCATTTTGAGTTAGCCTACACTGATGAAGAGGCCACTGCCCACTGCATGATGAAGTGGCCACTGCCCACTCCATGGTCCGAGTGCGTTGATGAAACTTACCATTTTGGAAAGCTAATGGCAGCACCTTTCCAGCGATATATGCCACTTGGCCAGAATATTTTTCTAAAGTTACGAAAAAAGGCACTAAAAACGCGCATTTTGAGTTAGCCTACACTGATGAAGAGGCCACTGCCCACTGCATGATGAAGTGGCCACTGCCCACTCCATGGTCCGAGTGCGTTGATGAAACTTACCATTTTGGAAAGCTAATGGCAGCACCTTTCCAGTGATATATCCCAATTTGCCAGAATATTTTTCTAAAGTTACGAAAAAAGGCACTAAAAACGCGCATTTTGAGTTAGCCTACACTGATGAAGAGGCCACTGCCCACTGCATGATGAAGTGGCCACTGCCCACTCCATGGTCCGAGTGCGTTGATGAAACTGACCATTTTGGAAAGCTAATGGCAGCACCTTTCCAGCGATATATGCCACTTGGCCAGAATATTTTTCTAAAGTTACGAAAAAAGGCACTAAAAACGCGCATTTTGAGTTAGCCTACACTGATGAAGAGGCCACTGCCCACTGCATGATGAAGTGGCCACTGCCCACTCCATGGTCCGAGTGCGTTGATGAAACTTACCATTTTGGAAAGCTAATGGCAGCACCTTTCCAGCGATATATGCCACTTGGCCAGAATATTTTTCTAAAGTTACGAAAAAAGGCACAGAAAACGCGCATTTTTAGTTGGCCTACACTGGCATGATGAAGTGGCTACTGCCCACTCCGTGGTCCGAGTGTGTTGATGAAACTTACCATTTTGGAAAGCTAATGGCAGCACCTTTCCAGCGATATATGCCACTTGGCCAGAATATTTTTCTAAAGTTACGAAAAAAGGCACTAAAAACGCGCATTTTGAGTTAGCCTACACTGATGAAGAGGCCACTGCCCACTGCATGATGAAGTGGCCACTGCCCACTCCATGGTCCGAGTGCGTTGATGAAACTTACCATTTTGGAAAGCTAATGGCAGCACCTTTCCAGCGATATATGCCACTTGGCCAGAATATTTTTCTAAAGTTACGAAAAAAGGCACTAAAAACGCGCATTTTGAGTTAGCCTACACTGATGAAGAGGCCACTGCCCACTGCATGATGAAGTGGCCACTGCCCACTCCATGGTCCGAGTGCGTTGATGAAACTTACCATTTTGGAAAGCTAATGGCAGCACCTTTCCAGCGATATATGCTACTTGGCCAGAATATTTTTGTAAAGTTACGAAAAAAGGCACTAAAAACGCGCATTTTGAGTTAGCCTACACTGATGAAGAGGCCACTGCCCACTGCATGATGAAGTGGCCACTGCCCACTCCATGGTCCGAGTGCGTTGATGAAACTTACCATTTTGGAAAGCTAATGGCAGCACCTTTCCAGCGATATATGCCACTTGGCCAGAATATTTTTCTAAAGTTACGAAAAAAGGCACTGAAAACGCGCATTTTTAGTTGGCCTACACTGGCATGATGAAGTGGCTACTGCCCACTCCATGGTCCGAGTGCGTTGATGAAACTTACCATTTTGGAAAGCTAATGGCAGCACCTTTCCAGCGATATATGCCACTTGGCCAGAATATTTTTCTAAAGTTACGAAAAAAGGCACTAAAAACGCGCATTTTGAGTTAGCCTACACTGATGAAGAGGCCACTGCCCACTGCATGATGAAGTGGCCACTGCCCACTCCATGGTCCGAGTGCGTTGATGAAACTTACCATTTTGGAAAGCTAATGGCAGCACCTTTCCAGCGATATATGCCAATTGGCCAGAATATTTTTCTAAAGTTACGAAAAAAGGCACTAAAAACGCGCATTTTGAGTTAGCCTACACTGATGAAGAGGCCACTGCCCACTGCATGATGAAGTGGCCACTGCCCACTCCATGGTCCGAGTGCGTTGATGAAACTTACCATTTTGGAAAGCTAATGGCAGCACCTTTCCAGCGATATATGCCAATTGGCCAGAATATTTTTCTAAAGTTACGAAAAAAGGCACTAAAAACGCGCATTTTGAGTTAGCCTACACTGATGAAGAGGCCACTGCCCACTGCATGATGAAGGGGCCACTGCCCACTCCATGGTCCGAGTGCGTTGATGAAACTGACCGTTTTGGAAAGCTAATAATAGCACCTTTCCAGCGATATATGCCACTTGACCAGAATATTTTTCTAAAGTTACGAAAAAAGGCACTGAAAACGCGCATTTTTAGTTGGCCTACACTGGCATGATGAAGTGGCTACTGCCCACTCCATGGTCCGAGTGCGTTGATGAAACTTACCATTTTGGAAAGCTAATGGCAGCACCTTTGCAGCGATATATGCCACTTGGCCAGAATATTTTTCTAAAGTTACGAAAAAAGGCACTAAAAACGCGCATTTTGAGTTAGCCTACACTGATGAAGAGGCCACTGCCCACTGCATGATGAAGTGGCCACTGCCCACTCCATGGTCCGAGTGCGTTGATGAAACTTACCATTTTGGAAAGCTAATGGCAGCACCTTTCCAGCGATATATGCCACTTGGCCAGAATATTTTTCTAAAGTTACGAAAAAAGGCACTAAAAACGCGCATTTTGAGTTAGCCTACACTGATGAAGAGGCCACTGCCCACTGCATGATGAAGTGGCCACTGCCCACTCCATGGTCCGAGTGCGTTGATGAAACTTACCATTTTGGAAAGCTAATGGCAGCACCTTTCCAGCGATATATGCCAATTGGCCAGAATATTTTTCTGAAGTTACGAAAAAAGGCACTAAAAACGCGCATTTTGAGTTAGCCTACACTGATGAAGAGGCCACTGCCCACTGCATGATGAAGTGGCCGCTGCCCACTCCATGGTCCGAGTGCGTTGATGAAACTTACCATTTTGGAAAGCTAATGGCAGCACCTTTCCAGCGATATATGCCACTTGGCCAGAATATTTTTCTAAAGTTACGAAAAAAGGCACTAAAAACGCGCATTTTGAGTTAGCCTACACTGATGAAGAGGCCACTGCCCACTGCATGATGAAGTGGCCACTGCCCACTCCATGGTCCGAGTGCGTTGATGAAACTTACCATTTTGGAAAGCTAATGGCAGCACCTTTCCAGCGATATATGCCACTTGGCCAGAATATTTTTCTAAAGTTACGAAAAAAGGCACTGAAAACGCGCATTTTTAGTTGGCCTACACTGGCATGATGAAGTGGCTACTGCCCACTCCGTGGTCCGAGTGTGTTGATGAAACTTACCATTTTGGAAAGCTAATGGCAGCACCTTTCCAGCGATATATGCCACTTGGCCAGAATATTTTTCTAAAGTTACGAAAAAAGGCACTAAAAACGCGCATTTTGAGTTAGCCTACACTGATGAAGAGGCCACTGCCCACTGCATGATGAAGTGGCCACTGCCCACTCCATGGTCCGAGTGCGTTGATGAAACTTACCATTTTGGAAAGCTAATGGCAGCACCTTTCCAGCGATATATGCCACTTGGCCAGAATATTTTTCTAAAGTTACGAAAAAAGGCACTAAAAACGCGCATTTTGAGTTAGCCTACACTGATGAAGAGGCCACTGCCCACTGCATGATGAAGTGGCCACTGCCCACTCCATGGTCCGAGTGCGTTGATGAAACTTACCATTTTGGAAAGCTAATGGCAGCACCTTTCCAGCGATATATGCTACTTGGCCAGAATATTTTTGTAAAGTTACGAAAAAAGGCACTAAAAACGCGCATTTTGAGTTAGCCTACACTGATGAAGAGGCCACTGCCCACTGCATGATGAAGTGGCCACTGCCCACTCCATGGTCCGAGTGCGTTGATGAAACTTACCATTTTGGAAAGCTAATGGCAGCACCTTTCCAGCGATATATGCCAATTGGCCAGAATATTTTTCTGAAGTTACGAAAAAAGGCACTAAAAACGCGCATTTTGAGTTAGCCTACACTGATGAAGAGGCCACTGCCCACTGCATGATGAAGTGGCCACTGCCCACTCCATGGTCCGAGTGCGTTGATGAAACTTACCATTTTGGAAAGCTAATGGCAGCACCTTTCCAGCGATATATGCCACTTGGCCAGAATATTTTTCTAAAGTTACGAAAAAAGGCACTGAAAACGCGCATTTTTAGTTGGCCTACACTGGCATGATGAAGTGGCTACTGCCCACTCCATGGTCCGAGTGCGTTGATGAAACTTACCATTTTGGAAAGCTAATAGCAGCACCTTTCCAGCGATATATGCCACTTGGCCGGAATATTTTTCTAAAGTTACGAAAAAAGGCACTAAAAACGCGCATTTTGAGTTAGCCTACACTGATGAAGAGGCCACTGCCCACTGCATGATGAAGTGGCCACTGCCCACTCCATGGTCCGAGTGCGTTGATGAAACTTACCATTTTGGAAAGCTAATGGCAGCACCTTTCCAGCGATATATGCCAATTGGCCAGAATATTTTTCTGAAGTTACGAAAAAAGGCACTAAAAACGCGCATTTTGAGTTAGCCTACACTGATGAAGAGGCCACTGCCCACTGCATGATGAAGTGGCCGCTGCCCACTCCATGGTCCGAGTGCGTTGATGAAACTTACCATTTTGGAAATATATGCCAATTGGCCAGAATATTTTTCTAAAGTTACGAAAAAAGGCACTAAAAACGCGCATTTTGAGTTAGCCTACACTGATGAAGAGGCCACTGCCCACTGCATGATGAAGTGGCCACTGCCCACTCCATGGTCCGAGTGCGTTGATGAAACTTACCATTTTGGAAAGCTAATGGCAGCACCTTTCCAGTGATATATGCCAATTGGCCAGAATATTTTTCTAAAGTTACGAAAAAAGGCACTAAAAACGCGCATTTTGAGTTAGCCTACACTGATGAAGAGGCCACTGCCCACTGCATGATGAAGGGGCCACTGCCCACTCCATGGTCCGAGTGCGTTGATGAAACTGACCGTTTTGGAAAGCTAATAATAGCACCTTTCCAGCGATATATGCCACTTGACCAGAATATTTTTCTAAAGTTACGAAAAAAGGCACTGAAAACGCGCATTTTTAGTTGGTCTACACTGGCATGATGAAGTGGCTACTGCCCACTCCATGGTCCGAGTGCGTTGATGAAACTTACCATTTTGGAAAGCTAATGGCAGCACCTTTCCAGCGATATATGCCACTTGGCCAGAATATTTTTCTAAAGTTACGAAAAAAGGCACTAAAAACGCGCATTTTGAGTTGGCCTACACTGGCATGATGAAGTGGCTACTGCCCACTCCATGGTCCGAGTGCGTTGATGAAACTTACCATTTTGGAAAGCTAATGGCAGCACCTTTCCAGCGATATATGCCAATTGGCCAGAATATTTTTCAAAAGTTACGAAAAAAGGCACTAAAAACGCGCATTTTGAGTTAGCCTACACTGATGAAGAGGCCACTGCCCACTGCATGATGAAGTGGCCACTGCCCACTCCATGGTCCGAGTGCGTTGATGAAACTTACCATTTTGGAAAGCTAATGGCAGCACCTTTCCAGCGATATATGCCAATTGGCCAGAATATTTTTCTAAAGTTACGAAAAAGGCACTAAAAACGCGCATTTTGAGTTAGCCTACACTGATGAAGAGGCCACTGCCCACTGCATGATGAAGGGGCCACTGCCCACTCCATGGTCCGAGTGCGTTGATGAAACTTACCGTTTTGGAAAGCTAATAATAGCACCTTTCCAGCGATATATGCCACTTGACCAGAATATTTTTCTAAAGTTACGAAAAAAGGCACTGAAAACGCGCATTTTTAGTTGGCCTACACTGGCATGATGAAGTCGCTACTGCCCACTCCGTGGTCCGAGTGTGTTGATGAAACTTACCATTTTGGAAAGCTAATGGCAGCACCTTTCCAGCGATATATGCCACTTGGCCAGAATATTTTTCTAAAGTTACGAAAAAAGGCACTAAAAACGCGCATTTTGAGTTAGCCTACACTGATGAAGAGGCCACTGCCCACTGCATGATGAAGTGGCCACTGCCCACTCCATGGTCCGAGTGCGTTGATGAAACTTACCATTTTGGAAAGCTAATGGCAGCACCTTTCCAGCGATTAATGCCAATTGGCCAGAATATTTTTCTAAAGTTACGAAAAAAGGCACTAAAAACGCGCATTTTGAGTTAGCCTACACTGATGAAGAGGCCACTGCCCACTGCATGATGAAGTGGCCACTGCCCACTCCATGGTCCGAGTGCGTTGATGAAACTTACCATTTTGGAAAGCTAATGGCAGCACCTTTCCAGCGATATATGCCACTTGGCCAGAATATTTTTCTAAAGTTACGAAAAAAGGCACTGAAAACGCGCATTTTTAGTTGGCCTACACTGGCATGATGAAGTGGCTACTGCCCACTCCATGGTCCGAGTGCGTTGATGAAACTTACCATTTTGGAAAGCTAATAGCAGCACCTTTCCAGCGATATATGCCACTTGGCCGGAATATTTTTCTAAAGTTACGAAAAAAGGCACTAAAAACGCGCATTTTGAGTTAGCCTACACTGATGAAGAGGCCACTGCCCACTGCATGATGAAGTGGCCACTGCCCACTCCATGGTCCGAGTGCGTTGATGAAACTTACCATTTTGGAAAGCTAATGGCAGCACCTTTCCAGCGATATATGCCAATTGGCCAGAATATTTTTCTGAAGTTACGAAAAAAGGCACTAAAAACGCGCATTTTGAGTTAGCCTACACTGATGAAGAGGCCACTGCCCACTGCATGATGAAGTGGCCGCTGCCCACTCCATGGTCCGAGTGCGTTGATGAAACTTACCATTTTGGAAAGCTAATGGCAGCACCTTTCCAGCGATATATGCCAATTGGCCAGAATATTTTTCTAAAGTTACGAAAAAAGGCACTAAAAACGCGCATTTTGAGTTAGCCTACACTGATGAAGAGGCCACTGCCCACTGCATGATGAAGTGGCCACTGCCCACTCCATGGTCCGAGTGCGTTGATGAAACTTACCATTTTGGAAAGCTAATGGCAGCACCTTTCCAGTGATATATGCCACTTGACCAGAATATTTTTCTAAAGTTACGAAAAAAGGCACTAAAAACGCGCATTTTGAGTTAGCCTACACTGATGAAGAGGCCACTGCCCACTGCATGATGAAGTGGCCACTGCCCACTCCATGGTCCGAGTGCGTTGATGAAACTTACCATTTTGGAAAGCTAATGGCAGCACCTTTCCAGCGATATATGCCAATTGGCCAGAATATTTTTCTAAAGTTACGAAAAAAGGCACTAAAAACGCGCATTTTGAGTTAGCCTACACTGATGAAGAGGCCACTGCCCACTGCATGATGAAGTGGCCACTGCCCACTCCATGGTCCGAGTGCGTTGATGAAACTTACCATTTTGGAAAGCTAATGGCAGCACCTTTCCAGTGATATATGCCAATTGGCCAGAATATTTTTCTAAAGTTACGAAAAAAGGCACTAAAAACGCGCATTTTGAGTTAGCCTACACTGATGAAGAGGCCACTGCCCACTGCATGATGAAGGGGCCACTGCCCACTCCATGGTCCGAGTGCGTTGATGAAACTGACCGTTTTGGAAAGCTAATAATAGCACCTTTCCAGCGATATATGCCACTTGACCAGAATATTTTTCTAAAGTTACGAAAAAAGGCACTGAAAACGCGCATTTTTAGTTGGTCTACACTGGCATGATGAAGTGGCTACTGCCCACTCCATGGTCCGAGTGCGTTGATGAAACTTACCCTTTTGGAAAGCTAATGGCAGCACCTTTGCAGCGATATATGCCACTTGGCCAGAATATTTTTCTAAAGTTACGAAAAAAGGCACTAAAAACGCGCATTTTGAGTTGGCCTACACTGGCATGATGAAGTGGCTACTGCCCACTCCATGGTCCGAGTGCGTTGATGAAACTTACCATTTTGGAAAGCTAATGGCAGCACCTTTCCAGCGATATATGCCAATTGGCCAGAATATTTTTCAAAAGTTACGAAAAAAGGCACTAAAAACGCGCATTTTGAGTTAGCCTACACTGATGAAGAGGCCACTGCCCACTGCATGATGAAGTGGCCACTGCCCACTCCATGGTCCGAGTGCGTTGATGAAACTTACCATTTTGGAAAGCTAATGGCAGCACCTTTCCAGCGATATATGCCAATTGGCCAGAATATTTTTCTAAAGTTACGAAAAAGGCACTAAAAACGCGCATTTTGAGTTAGCCTACACTGATGAAGAGGCCACTGCCCACTGCATGATGAAGGGGCCACTGCCCACTCCATGGTCCGAGTGCGTTGATGAAACTTACCGTTTTGGAAAGCTAATAATAGCACCTTTCCAGCGATATATGCCACTTGACCAGAGTATTTTTCTAAAGTTACGAAAAAAGGCACTGAAAACGCGCATTTTTAGTTGGCCTACACTGGCATGATGAAGTGGCCACTGCCCACTCCGTGGCTAAGTTACGAAAAAAGGCACTAAAAACGCGCATTTTGAGTTAGCCTACACTGATGAAGAGGCCACTGCCCACTGCATGATGAAGTGGCCACTGCCCACTCCATGGTCCGAGTGCGTTGATGAAACTTACCATTTTGGAAAGCTAATGACAGCACCTTTCCAGCGATTAATGCCAATTGGCCGGAATATTTTTCTAAAGTTACGAAAAAAG
The DNA here is from genome assembly GCA_922984085.1 of Sicus ferrugineus. Lineage (NCBI taxonomy): Eukaryota > Metazoa > Arthropoda > Insecta > Diptera > Conopidae > Sicus > Sicus ferrugineus. The sequence goes on from OV277351.1 coordinate 17,319,778, forward strand.
GCACTAAAAACGCGCATTTTGAGTTAGCCTACACTGATGAAGAGGCCACTGCCCACTGCATGATGAAGTGGCCACTGCCCACTCCATGGTCCGAGTGCGTTGATGAAACTTACCATTTTGGAAAGCTAATAACAGCACCTTTTCAGCGATATATGCCACTTGGCCAGAGTATTTTTCTAAAGTTACGAAAAAAGGCACTGAAAACGCGCATTTTTAGTTGGCCTACACTGGCATGATGAAGTGGCTACTGCCCACTCCGTGGTCCGAGTGTGTTGATGAAACTTACCATTTTGGAAAGCTAATGGCAGCACCTTTCCAGCGATATATGCCACTTGGCCAGAATATTTTTCTAAAGTTACGAAAAAAGGCACTAAAAACGCGCATTTTGAGTTAGCCTACACTGATGAAGAGGCCACTGCCCACTGCATGATGAAGTGGCCACTGCCCACTCCATGGTCCGAGTGCGTTGATGAAACTTACCATTTTGGAAAGCTAATGGCAGCACCTTTCCAGCGATATATGCCAATTGGCCAGAATATTTTTCTAAAGTTAAGAGTGCGTTGATGAAACTTACCATTTTGGAAAGCTAATGGCAGCACCTTTCCAGCGATATATGCCACTTGGCCAGAATATTTTTCTAAAGTTACGAAAAAAGGCACTAAAAACGCGCATTTTGAGTTAGCCTACACTGATGAAGAGGCCACTGCCCACTGCATGATGAAGGGGCCACTGCCCACTCCATGGTCCGAGTGCGTTGATGAAACTTACCATTTTGGAAAGCTAATGGCAGCACCTTTCCAGCGATATATGCCACTTGGCCAGAATATTTTTCTAAAGTTACGAAAAAAGGCACTAAAAACGCGCATTTTGAGTTAGCCTACACTGATGAAGAGGCCACTGCCCACTGCATGATGAAGTGGCCACTGCCCACTCCATGGTCCGAGTGCGTTGATGAAACTTACTATTTTGGAAAGCTAATGGCAGCACCTTTCCAGCGATATATGCCACTTGGCCAGAATATTTTTCTAAAGTTACGAAAAAAGGCACTGAAAACGCGCATTTTTAGTTGGCCTACACTGGCATGATGAAGTGGCTACTGCCCACTCCATGGTCCGAGTGCGTTGATGAAACTTACCATTTTGGAAAGCTAATGGCAGCACCTTTCCAGCGATATATGCCACTTGGCCAGAATATTTTTCTAAAGTTACGAAAAAAGGCCCTGAAACGCGCATTTTGAGTTAGCCTACACTGATGAAGAGGCCACTGCCCACTGCATGATGAAGTGGCCACTGCCCACTCCATGGTCCGAGTGCGTTGATGAAACTTACCATTCTGGAAAGCTAATAACAGCACCTTTCCAGCGATATATGCCACTTGGCCAGAATATTTTTTTAAAGTTACGAAAAAAGGCACTGAAAACGCGCATTTTTAGTTGGCCTACACTGGCATGATGAAGTGGCTACTGCCCACTCCATGGTCCGAGTGCGTTGATGAAACTTACCATTTTGGAAAGCTAATGGCAGCACCTTTCCAGCGATATATGCCACTTGGCCAGAATATTTTTCTAAAGTTACGAAAAAAGGCACTGAAAACGCGCATTTTTAGTTGGCCTACACTGGCATGATGAAGTGGCTACTGCCCACTCCATGGTCCGAGTGCGTTAATGAAACTTACCATTTTGGAAAGCTAATGGCAGCACCTTTCCAGCGATTAATGCCAATTGGCCAGAATATTTTTCTAAAGTTACGAAAAAAGGCACTAAAAACGCGCATTTTGAGTTAGCCTACACTGATGAAGAGGCCACTGCCCACTGCATGATGAAGTGGCCACTGCCCACTCCATGGTCCGAGTGCGTTGATGAAACTTACCGTTTTGGAAAGCTAATGGCAGCACCTTTCCAGCGATATATGCCACTTGGCCAGAATATTTTTCTAAAGTTACGAAAAAAGGCACTAAAAACGCGCATTTTGAGTTAGCCTACACTGATGAAGAGGCCACTGCCCACTGCATGATGAAGTGGCCACTGCCCACTCCATGGTCCGAGTGCGTTGATGAAACTTACCATTTTGGAAAGCTAATGGCAGCACCTTTCCAGCGATATATGCCACTTGGCCAGAATATTTTTCTAAAGTTACGAAAAAAGGCACTGAAAACACGCATTTTTAGTTGGCCTACACTGGCATGATGAAGTGGCTACTGCCCACTCCATGGTCCGAGTGCGTTGATGAAACTTACCATTTTGGAAAGCTAATGGCAGCACCTTTCCAGCGATATATGCCACTTGGCCAGAATATTTTTCTAAAGTTACGAAAAAAGGCACTAAAAACGCGCATTTTGAGTTAGCCTACACTGATGAAGAGGCCACTGCCCACTGCATGATGAAGTGGCCACTGCCCACTCCATGGTCCGAGTGCGTTGATGAAACTTACCACTTTGGAAAGCTAATGGCAGCACCTTTCCAGTGATATATGCCACTTGGCCAGAATATTTTTCTAAAGTTACGAAAAAAGGCACTAAAAACGCGCATTTTGAGTTAGCCTACACTGATGAAGAGGCCACTGCCCACTGCATGATGAAGTGGCCACTGCCCACTCCATGGTCCGAGTGCGTTGATGAAACTTACCATTTTGGAAAGCTAATGGCAGCACCTTTCCAGCGATATATGCCACTTGGCCAGAATATTTTTCTAAAGTTACGAAAAAAGGCACTAAAAACGCGCATTTTGAGTTAGCCTACTCTGATGAAGAGGCCACTGCCCACTGCATGATGAAGTGGCCACTGCCCACTCCATGGTCCGAGTGCGTTGATGAAACTTACCATTTTGGAAAGCTAATAACAGCACCTTTCCAGCGATATATGCCACTTGGCCAGAATATTTTTCTAAAGTTACGAAAAAAGGCCCTGAAGCGCGCATTTTGAGTTAGCCTACACTGATGAAGAGGCCACTGCCCACTGCATGATGAAGTGGCCACTGCCCACTCCATGGTCCGAGTGCGTTGATGAAACTTACCATTTTGGAAAGCGAATTGCAGTGCCTTTCTAGCGATATATGCCACTTGGCCAGAATATTTTTCTAAAATTACGAAAAAAGGCACTGAGAACGCGCATTTTCAGTTAGTCTGCACTGGCATGATGAAGTGGCTACTGCCCACTCCATGGTCCGAGTGCGTTGATGAAACTTACCATTTTGGAAAGCTAATGGCAGCACCTTTCCAGCGATATATGCCACTTGGCCAGAATATTTTTCTAAAGTTACGAAAAAAGGCACTAAAAACGCGCATTTTGAGTTAGCCTACTCTGATGAAGAGGCCACTGCCCACTGCATGATGAAGTGGCCACTGCCCACTCCATGGTCCGAGTGCGTTGATGAAACTTACCATTTTGGAAAGCTAATAACAGCACCTTTCCAGCGATATATGCCACTTGGCCAGAATATTTTTCTAAAGTTACGAAAAAAGGCCCTGAAGCGCGCATTTTGAGTTAGCCTACACTGATGAAGAGGCCACTGCCCACTGCATGATGAAGTGGCCACTGCCCACTCCATGGTCCGAGTGCGTTGATGAAACTTACCATTTTGGAAAGCGAATTGCAGTGCCTTTCTAGCGATATATGCCACTTGGCCAGAATATTTTTCTAAAATTACGAAAAAAGGCACTGAAAACGCGCATTTTTAGTTGGCCTACACTGGCATGATGAAGTGGCTACTGCCCACTCCATGGTCCGAGTGCGTTGATGAAACTTACCATTTTGGAAAGCTAATGGCGGCACCTTTCCAGCGATATATGCCACTTGGCCAGAATATTTTTCTAAAGTTACGAAAAAAGGCCCTGAAACGCGCATTTTGAGTTAGCCTACACTGATGAAGAGGCCACTGCCCACTGCATGATGAAGTGGCCACTGCCCACTCCATGGTCCGAGTGCGTTGATGAAACTTACCATTTTGGAAAGCTAATGGCAGCACCTTTCTAGCGATATATGCCACTTGGCCAGAATATTTTTCTAAAGTTACGAAAAAAGGCACTGAAAACGCGAATTTTTAGTTGGCCTACACTGGCATGATGAAGTGGCTACTGCCCACTCCATGGTCCGAGTGCGTTGATGAAACTTACCATTTTGGAAAGCTAATGGCGGCACCTTTCCAGCGATATATGCCACTTGGCCAGAATATTTTTCTAAAGTTACGAAAAAAGGCCCTGAAACGCGCATTTTGAGTTAGCCTACACTGATGAAGAGGCCACTGCCCACTGCATGATGAAGTGGCCACTGCCCACTCCATGGTCCGAGTGCGTTGATGAAACTTACCATTTTGGAAAGCTAATGGCAGCACCTTTCCAGCGATTAATGCCAATTGGCCAGAATATTTTTCTAAAGTTACGAAAAAAGGCACTAAAAACGCGCATTTTGAGTTAGCCTACACTGATGAAGAGGCCACTGCCCACTGCATGATGAAGTGGCCACTGCCCACTCCATGGTCCGAGTGCGTTGATGAAACTTACCATTTTGGAAAGCTAATGGCAGCACCTTTCCAGCGATATATGCCACTTGGCCAGAATATTTTTCTAAAGTTACGAAAAAAGGCACTGAAAACGCGCATTTTTAGTTGGCCTACACTGGCATGATGAAGTGGCTACTGCCCACTCCATGGTCCGAGTGCGTTGATGAAACTTACCATTTTGGAAAGCTAATAGCAGCACCTTTCCAGCGATATATGCCACTTGGCCGGAATATTTTTCTAAAGTTACGAAAAAAGGCACTAAAAACGCGCATTTTGAGTTAGCCTACACTGATGAAGAGGCCACTGCCCACTGCATGATGAAGTGGCCACTGCCCACTCCATGGTCCGAGTGCGTTGATGAAACTTACCATTTTGGAAAGCTAATGGCAGCACCTTTCCAGCGATATATGCCAATTGGCCAGAATATTTTTCTGAAGTTACGAAAAAAGGCACTAAAAACGCGCATTTTGAGTTAGCCTACACTGATGAAGAGGCCACTGCCCACTGCATGATGAAGTGGCTACTGCCCACTCCATGGTCCGAGTGCGTTGATGAAACTTACCCTTTTGGAAAGCTAATGGCAGCACCTTTGCAGCGATATATGCCACTTGGCCAGAATATTTTTCTAAAGTTACGAAAAAAGGCACTAAAAACGCGCATTTTGAGTTGGCCTACACTGGCATGATGAAGTGGCTACTGCCCACTCCATGGTCCGAGTGCGTTGATGAAACTTACCATTTTGGAAAGCTAATGGCAGCACCTTTCCAGCGATATATGCCAATTGGCCAGAATATTTTTCAAAAGTTACGAAAAAAGGCACTAAAAACGCGCATTTTGAGTTAGCCTACACTGATGAAGAGGCCACTGCCCACTGCATGATGAAGTGGCCACTGCCCACTCCATGGTCCGAGTGCGTTGATGAAACTTACCATTTTGGAAAGCTAATGGCAGCACCTTTCCAGCGATATATGCCAATTGGCCAGAATATTTTTCTAAAGTTACGAAAAAGGCACTAAAAACGCGCATTTTGAGTTAGCCTACACTGATGAAGAGGCCACTGCCCACTGCATGATGAAGGGGCCACTGCCCACTCCATGGTCCGAGTGCGTTGATGAAACTTACCGTTTTGGAAAGCTAATAATAGCACCTTTCCAGCGATATATGCCACTTGACCAGACTATTTTTCTAAAGTTACGAAAAAAGGCACTGAAAACGCGCATTTTTAGTTGGCCTACACTGGCATGATGAAGTGGCCACTGCCCACTCCGTGGCTAAGTTACGAAAAAAGGCACTAAAAACGCGCATTTTGAGTTAGCCTACACTGATGAAGAGGCCACTGCCCACTGCATGATGAAGTGGCCACTGCCCACTCCATGGTCCGAGTGCGTTGATGAAACTTACCATTTTGGAAAGCTAATGACAGCACCTTTCCAGCGATTAATGCCAATTGGCCGGAATATTTTTCTAAAGTTACGAAAAAAGGCACTAAAAACGCGCATTTTGAGTTAGCCTACACTGATGAAGAGGCCACTGCCCACTGCATGATGAAGTGGCCACTGCCCACTCCATGGTCCGAGTGCGTTGATGAAACTTACCATTTTGGAAAGCTAATAACAGCACCTTTTCAGCGATATATGCCACTTGGCCAGAGTATTTTTCTAAAGTTACGAAAAAAGGCACTGAAAACGCGCATTTTTAGTTGGCCTACACTGGCATGATGAAGTGGCTACTGCCCACTCCGTGGTCCGAGTGTGTTGATGAAACTTACCATTTTGGAAAGCTAATGGCAGCACCTTTCCAGCGATATATGCCACTTGGCCAGAATATTTTTCTAAAGTTACGAAAAAAGGCACTGAAAACGCGCATTTTTAGTTGGCCTACACTGGCATGATGAAGTGGCTACTGCCCACTCCATGGTCCGAGTGCGTTGATGAAACTTACCATTTTGGAAAGCTAATGGCAGCACCTTTCCAGCGATATATGCCACTTGGCCAGAATATTTTTCTAAAGTTACGAAAAAAGGCCCTGAAACGCGCATTTTGAGTTAGCCTACACTGATGAAGAGGCCACTGCCCACTGCATGATGAAGTGGCCACTGCCCACTCCATGGTCCGAGTGCGTTGATGAAACTTACCATTCTGGAAAGCTAATAACAGCACCTTTCCAGCGATATATGCCACTTGGCCAGAATATTTTTTTAAAGTTACGAAAAAAGGCACTGAAAACGCGCATTTTTAGTTGGCCTACACTGGCATGATGAAGTGGCTACTGCCCACTCCATGGTCCGAGTGCGTTGATGAAACTTACCATTTTGGAAAGCTAATGGCAGCACCTTTCCAGCGATATATGCCACTTGGCCAGAATATTTTTCTAAAGTTACGAAAAAAGGCACTGAAAACGCGCATTTTTAGTTGGCCTACACTGGCATGATGAAGTGGCTACTGCCCACTCCATGGTCCGAGTGCGTTAATGAAACTTACCATTTTGGAAAGCTAATGGCAGCACCTTTCCAGCGATTAATGCCAATTGGCCAGAATATTTTTCTAAAGTTACGAAAAAAGGCACTAAAAACGCGCATTTTGAGTTAGCCTACACTGATGAAGAGGCCACTGCCCACTGCATGATGAAGTGGCCACTGCCCACTCCATGGTCCGAGTGCGTTGATGAAACTTACCGTTTTGGAAAGCTAATGGCAGCACCTTTCCAGCGATATATGCCACTTGGCCAGAATATTTTTCTAAAGTTACGAAAAAAGGCACTAAAAACGCGCATTTTGAGTTAGCCTACACTGATGAAGAGGCCACTGCCCACTGCATGATGAAGTGGCCACTGCCCACTCCATGGTCCGAGTGCGTTGATGAAACTTACCATTTTGGAAAGCTAATGGCAGCGCCTTTCTAGCGATATATGCCACTTGGCCAGAATATTTTTCTAAAGTTACGAAAAAAGGCACTGAAAACGCGCATTTTTAGTTGGCCTACACTGGCATGATGAAGTGGCTACTGCCCACTCCATGGTCCGAGTGCGTTGATGAAACTTACCATTTTGGAAAGCTAATGGCAGCACCTTTCCAGCGATATATGCCACTTGGCCAGAATATTTTTCTAAAGTTACGAAAAAAGGCACTAAAAACGCGCATTTTGAGTTAGCCTACTCTGATGAAGAGGCCACTGCCCACTGCATGATGAAGTGGCCACTGCCCACTCCATGGTCCGAGTGCGTTGATGAAACTTACCATTTTGGAAAGCTAATAACAGCACCTTTCCAGCGATATATGCCACTTGGCCAGAATATTTTTCTAAAGTTACGAAAAAAGGCCCTGAAGCGCGCATTTTGAGTTAGCCTACACTGATGAAGAGGCCACTGCCCACTGCATGATGAAGTGGCCACTGCCCACTCCATGGTCCGAGTGCGTTGATGAAACTTACCATATTGGAAAGCGAATTGCAGTGCCTTTCTAGCGATATATGCCACTTGGCCAGAATATTTTTCTAAAATTACGAAAAAAGGCACTGAGAACGCGCATTTTCAGTTAGTCTGCACTGGCATGATGAAGTGGCTACTGCCCACTCCATGGTCCGAGTGCGTTGATGAAACTTACCATTTTGGAAAGCTAATGGCGGCACCTTTCCAGCGATATATGCCACTTGGCCAGAATATTTTTCTAAAGTTACGAAAAAAGGCCCTGAAACGCGCATTTTGAGTTAGCCTACACTGATGAAGAGGCCACTGCCCACTGCATGATGAAGTGGCCACTGCCCACTCCATGGTCCGAGTGCGTTGATGAAACTTACCATTTTGGAAAGCTAATGGCAGCACCTTTCTAGCGATATATGCCACTTGGCCAGAATATTTTTCTAAAGTTACGAAAAAAGGCACTGAAAACGCGAATTTTTAGTTGGCCTACACTGGCATGATGAAGTGGCTACTGCCCACTCCATGGTCCGAGTGCGTTGATGAAACTTACCATTTTGGAAAGCTAATGGCAGCACCTTTCCAGCGATATATGCCACTTGGCCAGAATATTTTTCTAAAGTTACGAAAAAAGGCCCTGAAACGCGCATTTTGAGTTAGCCTACACTGATGAAGAGGCCACTGCCCACTGCATGATGAAGTGGCCACTGCCCACTCCATGGTCCGAGTGCGTTGATGAAACTTACATTTTTTAAAGCTAATAACAGCACCTTTCCAGCGATATATGCCACTTGGCCAGAATATTTTTCTAAAGTTACGAAAAAAGGCACTGAATACGCGCATTCTTAGTTGGCCTACACTGGCATGATGAAGTGGCTACTGCCCACTCCATGGTCCGAGTGCGTTGATGAAACTTACCATTTTGGAAAGCTAATGGCGGCACCTTTCCAGCGATATATGCCACTTGGCCAGAATATTTTTCTAAAGTTACGAAAAAAGGCCCTGAAACGCGCATTTTGAGTTAGCCTACACTGATGAAGAGGCCACTGCCCACTGCATGATGAAGTGGCCACTGCCCACTCCATGGTCCGAGTGCGTTGATGAAACTTACCATTTTGGAAAGCTAATAACAGCACCTTTCCAGCGATATATGCCACTTGGCCAGAATATTTTTCTAAAGTTACGAAAAAAGGCACTGAAAACGCGCATTTTTAGTTGGCCTACACTGGCATGATGAAGTGGCTACTGCCCACTCCATGGTCCGAGTGCGTTGATGAAACTTACCATTTTGGAAAGCTAATGGCAGCACCTTTCCAGCGATATATGCCACTTGGCCAGAATATTTTTCTAAAGTTACGAAAAAAGGCACTAAAAACGCGCATTTTGAGTTAGCCTACACTGATGAAGAGGCCACTGCCCACTGCATGATGAAGTGGCCACTGCCCACTCCATGGTCCGAGTGCGTTGATGAAACTTACCATTTTGGAAAGCTAATGGCAGCACCTTTCCAGCGATATATGCCACTTGGCCAGAATATTTTTCTAAAGTTACGAAAAAAGGCACTAAAAACGCGCATTTTGAGTTAGCCTACACTGATGAAGAGGCCACTGCCCACTGCATGATGAAGTGGCCACTGCCCACTCCATGGTCCGAGTGCGTTGATGAAACTTACCATTTTGGAAAGCTAATGGCAGCGCCTTTCTAGCGATATATGCCACTTGGCCAGAATATTTTTCTAAAGTTACGAAAAAAGGCACTGAAAACGCGCATTTTTAGTTGGCCTACACTGGCATGATGAAGTGGCTACTGCCCACTCCATGGTCCGAGTGCGTTGATGAAACTTACCATTTTGGAAAGCTAATGGCAGCACCTTTCCAGCGATTAATGCCAATTGGCCAGAATATTTTTCTAAAGTTACGAAAAAAGGCACTAAAAACGCGCATTTTGAGTTAGCCTACACTGATGAAGAGGCCACTGCCCACTGCATGATGAAGTGGCCACTGCCCACTCCATGGTCCGAGTGCGTTGATGAAACTTACCATTTTGGAAAGCTAATGGCAGCACCTTTCCAGCGATATATGCCACTTGGCCAGAATATTTTTCTAAAGTTACGAAAAAAGGCACTAAAAACGCGCATTTTGAGTTAGCCTACACTGATGAAGAGGCCACTGCCCACTGCATGATGAAGTGGCCACTGCCCACTCCATGGTCCGAGTGCGTTGATGAAACTTACCATTTTGGAAAGCTAATGGCAGCACCTTTCTAGCGATATATGCCACTTGGCCAGAATATTTTTCTAAAGTTACGAAAAAAGGCACTGAAAACGCGCATTTTTAGTTGGCCTACACTGGCATGATGAAGTGGCTACTGCCCACTCCATGGTCCGAGTGCGTTGATGAAACTTACCATTTTGGAAAGCTAATGGCAGCACCTTTCCAGCGATATATGCCACTTGGCCAGAATATTTTTCTAAAGTTACGAAAAAAGGCACTAAAAACGCGCATTTTGAGTTAGCCTACTCTGATGAAGAGGCCACTGCCCACTGCATGATGAAGTGGCCACTGCCCACTCCATGGTCCGAGTGCGTTGATGAAACTTACCATTTTGGAAAGCTAATGGCAGCACCTTTCCAGTGATATATGCCACTTGGCCAGAATATTTTTCTAAAGTTACGAAAAAAGGCCCTGAAACGCGCATTTTGAGTTACCCTACACTGATGAAGAGGCCACTGCCCACTGCATGATGAAGTGGCCACTGCCCACTCCATGGTCCGAGTGCGTTGATGAAACTTACCATTTTGGAAAGCTAATAACAGCACCTTTCCAGCGATATATGCCACTTGGCCAGAATATTTTTCTAAAGTTACGAAAAAAGGCCCTGAAGCGCGCATTTTGAGTTAGCCTACACTGATGAAGAGGCCACTGCCCACTGCATGATGAAGTGGCCACTGCCCACTCCATGGTCCGAGTGCGTTGATGAAACTTACCATTTTGGAAAGCTAATGGCAGCACCTTTCCAGCGATATATGCCACTTGGCCAGAATATTTTTCTAAAGTTACGAAAAAAGGCACTAAAAACGCGCATTTTGAGTTAGCCTACACTGATGAAGAGGCCACTGCCCACTGCATGATGAAGTGGCCACTGCCCACTCCATGGTCCGAGTGCGTTGATGAAACTTACCATTTTGGAAAGCTAATGGCAGCACCTTTCCAGCGATATATGCCACTTGGCCAGAATATTTTTCTAAAGTTACGAAAAAAGGCCCTGAAGCGCGCATTTTGAGTTAGCCTACACTGATGAAGAGGCCACTGCCCACTGCATGATGAAGTGGCCACTGCCCACTCCATGGTCCGAGTGCGTTGATGAAACTTACCATTTTGGAAAGCTAATGGCAGCACCTTTCCAGCGATATATGCCACTTGGCCAGAATATTTTTCTAAAGTTACGAAAAAAGGCCCTGAAGCGCGCATTTTGAGTTAGCCTACACTGATGAAGAGGCCACTGCCCACTGCATGATGAAGTGGCCACTGCCCACTCCATGGTCCGAGTGCGTTGATGAAACTTACCATTTTGGAAAGCTAATGGCAGCACCTTTCCAGCGATATATGCCACTTGGCCAGAATATTTTTCTAAAGTTACGAAAAAAGGCACTAAAAACGCGCATTTTGAGTTAGCCTACACTGATGAAGAGGCCACTGCCCACTGCATGATGAAGTGGCCACTGCCCACTCCATGGTCCGAGTGCGTTGATGAAACTTACCATTTTGGAAAGCTAATGGCAGCACCTTTCCAGCGATATATGCCACTGGGCCAGAATATTTTTCTAAAGTTACGAAAAAAGGCACTAAAAACGCGCATTTTGAGTTAGCCTACTCTGATGAAGAGGCCACTGCCCACTGCATGATGAAGTGGCCACTGCCCACTCCATGGTCCGAGTGCGTTGATGAAACTTACCATTTTGGAAAGCTAATGGCAGCACCTTTCCAGCGATATATGCCACTTGGCCAGAATATTTTTCTAAAGTTACGAAAAAAGGCCCTGAAGCGCGCATTTTGAGTTAGCCTACACTGATGAAGAGGCCACTGCCCACTGCATGATGAAGTGGCCACTGCCCACTCCATGGTCCGAGTGCGTTGATGAAACTTACCATTTTGGAAAGCTAATCACAGCACCTTTCCAGCGATATATGCCACTTGGCCAGAATATTTTTCTAAAGTTACGAAAAAAGGCCCTGAAACGCGCATTTTGAGTTAGCCTACACTGATGAAGAGGCCACTGCCCACTGCATGATGAAGTGGCCACTGCCCACTCCATGGTCCGAGTGCGTTGATGAAACTTACCATTTTGGAAAGCTAATAACAGCACCTTTCCAGCGATATATGCCACTTGGCCAGAATATTTTTCTAAAGTTACGAAAAAAGGCCCTGAAACGCGCATTTTGAGTTAGCCTACACTGATGAAGAGGCCACTGCCCACTGCATGATGAAGTGGCCACTGCCCACTCCATGGTCCGAGTGCGTTGATGAAACTTACCATTTTGGAAAGCTAATAACAGCACCTTTCCAGCGATATATGCCACTTGGCCAGAATATTTTTCTAAAGTTACGAAAAAAGGCACTGAAAACGCGAATTTTTAGTTGGCCTACACTGGCATGATGAAGTGGCTACTGCCCACTCCATGGTCCGAGTGCGTTGATGAAACTTACCATTTTGGAAAGCTAATAACAGCACCTTTCCAGCGATATATGCCTCTTGGCCAGAATATTTTTCTAAAGTTACGAAAAAAGGCCCTGAAACGCGCATTTTGAGTTAGCCTACACTGATGAAGAGGCCACTGCCCACTGCATGATGAAGTGGCCACTGCCCACTCCATGGTCCGAGTGCGTTGATAAAACTTACCATTTTGGAAAGCTAATAACAGCACCTTTCCAGCGATTTATGCCACTTGGCCAGAATATTTTTCTAAAGTTACGAAAAAAGGCACTGAAAACGCGCATTTTTAGTTGGCCTACACTGGCATGATGAAGTGGCTACTGCCCACTCCATGGTCCGAGTGCGTTGATGAAACTTACCATTTTGGAAAGCTAATGGCAGCACCTTTCCAGCGATATATGCCACTTGGCCAGAATATTTTTCTAAAGTTACGAAAAAAGGCACTAAAAACGCGCATTTTGAGTTAGCCTACACTGATGAAGAGGCCACTGCCCACTGCATGATGAAGTGGCCACTGCCCACTCCATGGTCCGAGTGCGTTGATGAAACTTACCATTTTGGAAAGCTAATGGCAGCACCTTTCCAGCGATATATGCCACTTGGCCAGAATATTTTTCTAAAGTTACGAAAAAAGGCACTAAAAACACGCATTTTGAGTTAGCCTACACTGATGAAGAGGCCACTGCCCACTGCATGATGAAGTGGCCACTGCCCACTCCATGGTCCGAGTGCGTTGATGAAACTTACCATTTTGGAAAGCTAATGGCAGCAGCTTTCCAGCGATTAATGCCAATTGGCCAGAATATTTTTCTAAAGTTACGAAAAAAGGCACTAAAAACGCGCATTTTGAGTTAGCCTACTCTGATGAAGAGGCCACTGCCCACTGCATGATGAAGTGGCCACTGCCCACTCCATGGTCCGAGTGCGTTGATGAAACTTACCATTTTGGAAAGCTAATGGCAGCACCTTTCCAGCGATATATGCCACTTGGCCAGAATATTTTTCTAAAGTTACGAAAAAAGGCACTGAAAACGCGCATTTTTAGTTGGCCTACACTGGCATGATGAAGTGGCTACTGCCCACTCCATGGTCCGAGTGCGTTGATGAGACTTACCATTTTGGAAAGCTAATGGCAGCACCTTTCCAGCGATATATGCCACTTGGCCAGAATATTTTTCTAAAGTTACGAAAAAAGGCCCTGAAACGCGCATTTTGAGTTAGCCTACACTGATGAAGAGGCCACTGCCCACTGCATGATGAAGTGGCCACTTGGCCAGAATATTTTTCTAAAGTTACGAAAAAAGGCACTAAAAACGCGCATTTTGAGTTAGCCTACACTGATGAAGAGGCCACTGCCCACTGCATGATGAAGTGGCCACTGCCCACTCCATGGTCCGAGAGCGTTGATGAAACTTACCATTTTGGAAAGCTAATGGCAGCACCTTTCCAGCGATATATGCCACTTGGCCAGAATATTTTTCTAAAGTTACGAAAAAAGGCACTGAAAACGCGCATTTTTAGTTGGCCTACACTGGCATGATGAAGTGGCTACTGCCCACTCCATGGTCCGAGTGCGTTGATGAAACTTACCATTTTGGAAAGCTAATGGCAGCACCTTTCCAGCGATATATGCCACTTGGCCAGAATATTTTTCTAAAGTTACGAAAAAAGGCACTAAAAACGCGCATTTTGAGTTAGCCTACTCTGATGAAGAGGCCACTGCCCACTGCATGATGAAGTGGCCACTGCCCACTCCATGGTCCGAGTGCGTTGATGAAACTTACCATTTTGGAAAGCTAATGGCAGCACCTTTCCAGTGATATATGCCACTTGGCCAGAATATTTTTCTAAAGTTACGAAAAAAGGCCCTGAAACGCGCATTTTGAGTTAGCCTACACTGATGAAGAGGCCACTGCCCACTGCATGATGAAGTGGCCACTGCCCACTCCATGGTCCGAGTGCGTTGATGAAACTTACCATTTTGGAAAGCTAATAACAGCACCTTTCCAGCGATATATGCCACTTGGCCAGAATATTTTTCTAAAGTTACGAAAAAAGGCCCTGAAGCGCGCATTTTGAGTTAGCCTACACTGATGAAGAGGCCACTGCCCACTGCATGATGAAGTGGCCACTGCCCACTCCATGGTCCGAGTGCGTTGATGAAACTTACCATTTTGGAAAGCTAATGGCAGCACCTTTCCAGCGATATATGCCACTTGGCCAGAATATTTTTCTAAAGTTACGAAAAAAGGCACTAAAAACGCGCATTTTGAGTTAGCCTACACTGATGAAGAGGCCACTGCCCACTGCATGATGAAGTGGCCACTGCCCACTCCATGGTCCGAGTGCGTTGATGAAACTTACCATTTTGGAAAGCTAATGGCAGCACCTTTCCAGCGATATATGCCACTTGGCCAGAATATTTTTCTAAAGTTACGAAAAAAGGCCCTGAAGCGCGCATTTTGAGTTAGCCTACACTGATGAAGAGGCCACTGCCCACTGCATGATGAAGTGGCCACTGCCCACTCCATGGTCCGAGTGCGTTGATGAAACTTACCATTTTGGAAAGCTAATGGCAGCACCTTTCCAGCGATATATGCCACTTGGCCAGAATATTTTTCTAAAGTTACCAAAAGAGGCACTAAAAACGCGCATTTTGAGTTAGCCTACACTGATGAAGAGGCCACTGCCCACTGCATGATGAAGTGGCCACTGCCCACTCCATGGTCCGAGTGCGTTGATGAAACTTACCATTTTGGAAAGCTAATGGCAGCACCTTTCCAGCGATATATGCCACTTGACCAGAATATTTTTCTAAAGTTACGAAAATGCCAATTGGCCAGAATATTTTTCTAAAGTTACGAAAAAAGGCACTAAAAACGCGCATTTTGAGTTAGCCTACACTGATGAAGAGGCCACTGCCCACTGCATGATGAAGTTGCCACTGCCCACTCCATGGTCCGAGTGCGTTGATTAAACTTACCATTTTGGAAAGCTAATAACAGCACCTTTCCAGCGATATATGCCACTTGGCCACAATATTTTTCTAAAGTTACGAAAAAAGGCACTAAAAACGCGCATTTTGAGTTAGCCTACACTGATGAAGAGGCCATTGCCCACTGCATGATGAAGTGGC
Source organism: Sicus ferrugineus (assembly GCA_922984085.1). NCBI lineage: Eukaryota > Metazoa > Arthropoda > Insecta > Diptera > Conopidae > Sicus > Sicus ferrugineus. The sequence continues at coordinate 17,335,536 of OV277351.1, forward strand.
CACTGCCCACTCCATGGTCCGAGTGCGTTGATGAAACTTACCATTTTGGAAAGCTAATGGCAGCACCTTTCCAGCGATATATGCCACTTGGCCAGAATATTTTTCTGAAGTTACGAAAAAAGGCACTGAAAACGCGCATTTTTAGTTGGCCTACACTGGCATGATGAAGTGGCCACTGCCCACTCCATGGTCCGAGTGCGTTGATGAAACTTACCATTTTGGAAAGCTAATGGCAGCACCTTTCCAGCGATTAATGCCAATTGGCCAGAATATTTTTCTAAAGTTACGAAAAAAGGCACTAAAAACGCGCATTTTTAGTTGGCCTACACTGGCATGATGAAGTGGCTACTGCCCACTCCATGGTCCGAGTGCGTTGATGAAACTTACCATTTTGGAAAGCTAATAACAGCACCTTTCCAGCGATATATGCCACTTGGCCAGAATATTTTTCTAAAGTTACGAAAAAAGGCACTAAAAACGCGCATTTTGAGTTAGCCTACACTGATGAAGAGGCCACTGCCCACTGCATGATGAAGTGGCCACTGCCCACTCCATGGTCCGAGTGCGTTGATGAAACTTACCATTTTGGAAAGCTAATAACAGCACCTTTCCAGCGATATATGCCACTTGGCCAGAATATTTTTCTAAAGTTACGAAAAAAGGCACTAAAAACGCGCATTTTGAGTTAGCCTACACTGATGAAGAGGCCACTGCCCACTGCATGATGAAGTGGCCACTGCCCACTCCATGGTCCGAGTGCGTTGATGAAACTTACCATTTTGGAAAGCTAATAACAGCACCTTTCCAGCGATATATGCCAATTGGCCAGAATATTTTTCTAAAGTTACGAAAAAAGGCACTGAAAACGCGCATTTTTAGTTGGCCTACACTGGCATGATGAAGTGGCTACTGCCCACTCCATGGTCCGAGTGCGTTGATGAAACTTACCATTTTGGAAAGCTAATGGCAGCACCTTTCCAGCGATATATGCCACTTGGCCAGAATATTTTTCTAAAGTTACGAAAAAAGGCCCTGAAACGCGCATTTTGAGTTAGCCTACACTGATGAAGAGGCCACTGCCCACTGCATGATGAAGTGGCCACTGCCCACTCCATGGTCCGAGTGCGTTGATGAAACTTACCATTTTGGAAAGCTAATAACAGCACCTTTCCAGCGATATATGCCACTTGGCCAGAATATTTTTCTAAAGTTACGAAAAAAGGCCCTGAAACGCGCATTTTGAGTTAGCCTACACTGATGAAGAGGCCACTGCCCACTGCATGATGAAGTGGCCACTGCCCACTCCATGGTCCGAGTGCGTTGATGAAACTTACCATTTTGGAAAGCTAATAACAGCACCTTTCCAGCGATATATGCCACTTGGCCAGAATATTTTTCTAAAGTTACGAAAAAAGGCACTAAAAACGCGCATTTTGAGTTAGCCTACACTGATGAAGAGGCCACTGCCCACTGCATGATGAAGTGGCCACTGCCCACTCCATGGTCCGAGTGCGTTGATGAAACTTACCATTTTGGAAAGCTAATAATAGCACCTTTCCAGCGATATATGCCACTTGGCCAGAATATTTTTCTAAAGTTACGAAAAAAGGCACTGAAAACGCGCATTTTGAGTTAGCCTACACTGATGATGTGGCCACTGCCCACTGCATCATGAAGTGGCCACTGCCCACTCCATGGTCCGAGTGCGTTGATGAAACTTACCATTTTGGAAAGCTAATGGCAGCACCTTTCCAGCGATATATGCCACTTGGCCAGAATATTTTTCTAAAGTTACGAAAAAAGGCACTGAAAACGCGCATTTTTAGTTGACCTACACTGGCATGATGAAGTGGCTACTGCCCACTCCATGGTCCGAGTGCGTTGATGAAACTTACCATTTTGGAAAGCTAATGGCAGCACCTTTCCAGCGATATATGCCACTTGGCCAGAATATTTTTCTAAAGTTACGAAAAAAGGCCCTGAAACGCGCATTTTGAGTTAGCCTACACTGATGAAGAGGCCACTGCCCACTGCATGATGAAGTGGCCACTGCCCACTCCATGGTCCGAGTGCGTTGATGAAACTTACCATTTTGGAAAGCTAATAACAGCACCTTTCCAGCGATATATGCCACTTGGCCAGAATATTTTTCTAAAGTTACGAAAAAAGGCACTAAATACGCGCATTTTGAGTTAGCCTACACTGATGAAGAGGCCACTGCCCACTGCATGATGAAGTGGCCACTGCCCACTCCATGGTCCGAGTGCGTTGATGAAACTTACCATTTTGGAAAGCTAATAATAGCACTCCATGGTCCGAGTGCGTTGATGAAACTTACCATTTTGGAAAGCTAATGGCAGCACCTTTCCAGCGATATATGCCACTTGGCCAGAATATTTTTCTAAAGTTACGAAAAAAGGCCCTGAAACGCGCATTTTGAGTTAGCCTACACTGATGAAGAGGCCACTGCCCACTGCATGATGAAGTGGCCACTGCCCACTCCATGGTCCGAGTGCGTTGATGAAACTTACCATTTTGGAAAGCTAATAACAGCACCTTTCCAGCGATATATGCCACTTGGCCAGAATATTTTTCTAAAGTTACGAAAAAAGGCACTAAATACGCGCATTTTGAGTTAGCCTACACTGATGAAGAGGCCACTGCCCACTGCATGATGAAGTGGCCACTGCCCACTCCATGGTCCGAGTGCGTTGATGAAACTTACCATTTTGGAAAGCTAATAATAGCACCTTTCCAGCGATATATGCCACTTGGCCAGAATATTTTTCTAAAGTTACGAAAAAAGGCACTGAAAACGCGCATTTTGAGTTAGCCTACACTGATGATGTGGCCACTGCCCACTGCATCATGAAGTGGCCACTGCCCACTCCATGGTCCGAGTGCGTTGATGAAACTTACCATTTTTGAAAGCTAATGGCAGCACCTTTCCAGCGATATATGCCACTTGGCCAGAATATTTTTCTAAAGTTACGAAAAAAGGCACTGAAAACGCGCATTTTTAGTTGACCTACACTGGCATGATGAAGTGGCTACTGCCCACTCCATGGTCCGAGTGCGTTGATGAAACTTACCATTTTGGAAAGCTAATGGCAGCACCTTTCCAGCGATATATGCCACTTGGCCAGAATATTTTTCTAAAGTTACGAAAAAAGGCCCTGAAACGCGCATTTTGAGTTAGCCTACACTGATGAAGAGGCCACTGCCCACTGCATGATGAAGTGGCCACTGCCCACTCCATGGTCCGAGTGCGTTGATGAAACTTACCATTTTGGAAAGCTAATAGCAGCACCATTTTGGTAACAGCATAACCATCTTGGAAAGCTAATGGCAGCACCTTTCCAGCGATATATGCCACTTGGCCAGAATATTTTTCTAAAGTTACGAAAAAAGGCACTGAAAACGCGCATTTTTAGTTGGCCTACACTGGCATGATGAAGTGGCTACTGCCCACTCCATGGTCCGAGTGCGTTGATGAAACTTACCATTTTGGAAAGCTAATGGCAGCACCTTTCCAGCGATATATGCCAATTGGCCAGAATATTTTTCTAAAGTTACGAAAAAAGGCACTGAAAACGCGCATTTTTAGTTGGCCTACACTGGCATGATGAAGTGGCTACTGCCCACTCCATGGTCCGAGTGCGTTGATGAAACTTACCATTTTGGAAAGCTAATGGCAGCACCTTTCCAGCGATATATGCCACTTGGCCAGAATATTTTTCTAAAGTTACGAAAAAAGGCCCTGAAACGCGCATTTTGAGTTAGCCTACACTGATGAAGAGGCCACTGCCCACTGCATGATGAAGTGGCCACTGCCCACTCCATGGTCCGAGTGCGTTGATGAAACTTACCATTTTGGAAAGCTAATAACAGCACCTTTCCAGCGATATATACCACTTGGCCAGAATATTTTTCTAAAGTTACGAAAAAAGGCCCTGAAACGCGCATTTTGAGTTAGCCTACACTGATGAAGAGGCCACTGCCCACTGCATGATGAAGTGGCCACTGCCCACTCCATGGTCCGAGTGCGTTGATGAAACTTACCATTTTGGAAAGCTAATAACAGCACCTTTCCAGCGATATATGCCACTTGGCCAGAATATTTTTCTAAAGTTACGAAAAAAGGCACTAAAAACGCGCATTTTGAGTTAGCCTACACTGATGAAGAGGCCACTGCCCACTGCATGATGAAGTGGCCACTGCCCACTCCATGGTCCGAGTGCGTTGATGAAACTTACCATTTTGGAAAGCTAATAATAGCACCTTTCCAGCGATATATGCCACTTGGCCAGAATATTTTTCTAAAGTTACGAAAAAAGGCACTGAAAACGCGCATTTTGAGTTAGCCTACACTGATGATGTGGCCACTGCCCACTGCATCATGAAGTGGCCACTGCCCACTCCATGGTCCGAGTGCGTTGATGAAACTTACCATTTTGGAAAGCTAATGGCAGCACCTTTCCAGCGATATATGCCACTTGGCCAGAATATTTTTCTAAAGTTACGAAAAAAGGCACTGAAAACGCGCATTTTTAGTTGACCTACACTGGCATGATGAAGTGGCTACTGCCCACTCCATGGTCCGAGTGCGTTGATGAAACTTACCATTTTGGAAAGCTAATGGCAGCACCTTTCCAGCGATATATGCCACTTGGCCAGAATATTTTTCTAAAGTTACGAAAAAAGGCCCTGAAACGCGCATTTTGAGTTAGCCTACACTGATGAAGAGGCCACTGCCCACTGCATGATGAAGTGGCCACTGCCCACTCCATGGTCCGAGTGCGTTGATGAAACTTACCATTTTGGAAAGCTAATAACAGCACCTTTCCAGCGATATATGCCACTTGGCCAGAATATTTTTCTAAAGTTACGAAAAAAGGCACTAAATACGCGCATTTTGAGTTAGCCTACACTGATGAAGAGGCCACTGCCCACTGCATGATGAAGTGGCCACTGCCCACTCCATGGTCCGAGTGCGTTGATGAAACTTACCATTTTGGAAAGCTAATAATAGCACCTTTCCAGCGATATATGCCACTTGGCCAGAATATTTTTCTAAAGTTACGAAAAAAGGCACTGAAAACGCGCATTTTGAGTTAGCCTACACTGATGATGTGGCCACTGCCCACTGCATCATGAAGTGGCCACTGCCCACTCCATGGTCCGAGTGCGTTGATGAAACTTACCATTTTTGAAAGCTAATGGCAGCACCTTTCCAGCGATATATGCCACTTGGCCAGAATATTTTTCTAAAGTTACGAAAAAAGGCACTGAAAACGCGCATTTTTAGTTGACCTACACTGGCATGATGAAGTGGCTACTGCCCACTCCATGGTCCGAGTGCGTTGATGAAACTTACCATTTTGGAAAGCTAATGGCAGCACCTTTCCAGCGATATATGCCACTTGGCCAGAATATTTTTCTAAAGTTACGAAAAAAGGCCCTGAAACGCGCATTTTGAGTTAGCCTACACTGATGAAGAGGCCACTGCCCACTGCATGATGAAGTGGCCACTGCCCACTCCATGGTCCGAGTGCGTTGATGAAACTTACCATTTTGGAAAGCTAATAACAGCACCATTTTGGTAACAGCATAACCATCTTGGAAAGCTAATGGCAGCACCTTTCCAGCGATATATGCCACTTGGCCAGAATATTTTTCTAAAGTTACGAAAAAAGGCACTGAAAACGCGCATTTTTAGTTGGCCTACACTGGCATGATGAAGTGGCTACTGCCCACTCCATGGTCCGAGTGCGTTGATGAAACTTACCATTTTGGAAAGCTAATGGCAGCACCTTTCCAGCGATATATGCCACTTGGCCAGAATATTTTTCTAAAGTTACGAAAAAAGGCCCTGAAACGCGCATTTTGAGTTAGCCTACACTGATGAAGAGGCCACTGCCCACTGCATGATGAAGTGGCCACTGCCCACTCCATGGTCCGAGTGCGTTGATGAAACTTACCATTTTGGAAAGCTAATAACAGCACCTTTCCAGCGATATATGCCACTTGGCCAGAATATTTTTCTAAAGTTACGAAAAAAGGCCCTGAAACGCGCATTTTGAGTTAGCCTACACTGATGAAGAGGCCACTGCCCACTGCATGATGAAGTGGCCACTGCCCACTCCATGGTCCGAGTGCGTTGATGAAACTTACCATTTTGGAAAGCTAATAACAGCACCTTTCCAGCGATATATGCTACTTGGCCAGAATATTTTTCTAAAGTTACGAAAAAAGGCACTAAAAACGCGCATTTTGAGTTAGCCTACACTGATGAAGAGGCCACTGCCCACTGCATGATGAAGTGGCCACTGCCCACTCCATGGTCCGAGTGCGTTGATGAAACTTACCATTTTGGAAAGCTAATAACAGCACCTTTCCAGCGATATATGCCAATTGGCCAGAATATTTTTCTAAAGTTACGAAAAAAGGCACTGAAAACGCGCATTTTTAGTTGGCCTACACTGGCATGATGAAGTGGCTACTGCCCACTCCATGGTCCGAGTGCGTTGATGAAACTTACCATTTTGGAAAGCTAATAACAGCACCTTTCCAGCGATATATGCCACTTGGCCAGAATATTTTTCTAAAGTTACGAAAAAAGGCACTAAAAACGCGCATTTTGAGTTAGCCTACACTGATGAAGAGGCCACTGCCCACTGCATGATGAAGTGGCCACTGCCCACTCCATGGTCCGAGTGCGTTGATGAAACTTACCATTTTGGAAAGCTAATAACAGCACCTTTCCAGCGATATATGCCACTTGGCCAGAATATTTTTCTAAAGTTACGAAAAAAGGCACTAAAAACGCGCATTTTGAGTTAGCCTACACTGATGAAGAGGCCACTGCCCACTGCATGATGAAGTGGCCACTGCCCACTCCATGGTCCGAATGCGTTGATGAAACTTACCATTTTGGAAAGCTAATAACAGCACCTTTCCAGCGATATATGCCACTTGGCCAGAATATTTTTCTAAAGTTACGAAAAAAGGCACTGAAAACGCGCATTTTTAGTTGGCCTACACTGGCATGATGAAGTGGCTACTGCCCACTCCATGGTCCGAGTGCGTTGATGAAACTTACCATTTTGGAAAGCTAATGGCAGCACCTTTCCAGCGATATATGCCACTTGGCCAGAATATTTTTCTAAAGTTACGAAAAAAGGCACTGAAAACGCGCATTTTGAGTTAGCCTACACTGATGATGTGGCCACTGCCCACTGCATCATGAAGTGGCCACTGCCCACTCCATGGTCCGAGTGCGTTGATGAAACTTACCATTTTTGAAAGCTAATGGCAGCACTTGGACAGAATATTTTTCTGAAGTTACGAAAAAAGGCACTGAAAACGCGCATTTTTAGTTGGCCTACACTGGCATGATGAAGTGGCCACTGCCCACTCCATGGTCCGAGTGCGTTGATGAAACTTACCATTTTGGAAAGCTAATGGCAGCACCTTTCCAGCGATTAATGCCAATTGGCCACAATATTTTTCTAAAGTTACGAAAAAAGGCACTAAAAACGCGCATTCTGAGTTAGCCTACTCTGATGAAGAGGCCACTGCCCACTGCATGATGAAGTGGCCACTGCCCACTCCATGGTCCGAGTGCGTTGATGAAGCTTACCATTTTGGAAAGCTAATGGCAGCACCTTTCCAGCGATATATGCCACTTGGCCAGAATGTTTTTCTGAAGTTACGAAAAAAGGCACTGAAAACGCGCATTTTTAGTTGGCCTACACTGGCATGATGAAGTGGCTACTGCCCACTCCATGGTCCGAGTGCGTTGATGAAACTTACCATTTTGGAAAGCTAATGGCAGCACCTTTCCAGCGATATATGCCACTTGGCCAGAATATTTTTCTAAAGTTACGAAAAAAGGCCCTGAAACGCGCATTTTGAGTTAGCCTACACTGATGAAGAGGCCACTGCCCACTGCATGATGAAGTGGCCACTGCCCACTCCATGGTCCGAGTGCGTTGATGAAACTTACCATTTTGGAAAGCTAATAAGAGCACCTTTCCAGCGATATATGCCACTTGGCCAGAATATTTTTCTAAAGTTACGAAAAAAGGCACTGAAAACGCGCATTTTTAGTTGGCCTACACTGGCATGATGAAGTGGCTACTGCCCACTCCATGGTCCGAGTGCGTTGATGAAACTTACCATTTTGGAAAGCTAATGGCAGCACCTTTCCAGCGATATATGCCACTTGGCCAGAATATTTTTCTAAAGTTACGAAAAAAGGCCCTGAAACGCGCATTTTGAGTTAGCCTACACTGATGAAGAGGCCACTGCCCACTGCATGATGAAGTGGCCACTGCCCACTCCATGGTCCGAGTGCGTTGATGAAACTTACCATTTTGGAAAGCTAATAACAGCACCTTTCCAGCGATATATGCCACTTGGCCAGAATATTTTTCTAAAGTTACGAAAAAAGGCACTGAAACGCGCATTTTGAGTTAGCCTACACTGATGAAGAGGCCACTGCCCACTGCATGATGAAGTGGCCACTGCCCACTCCATGGTCCGAGTGCGTTGATGAAACTTACCATTTTGGAAAGCTAATAACAGCACCTTTCCAGCGATATATGCCACTTGGCCAGAATATTTTTCTAAAGTTACGAAAAAAGGCACTAAAAACGCGCATTTTGAGTTAGCCTACACTGATGAAGAGGCCACTGCCCACTGCATGATGAAGTGGCCACTGCCCACTCCATGGTCCGAGTGCGTTGATGAAACTTACCATTTTGGAAAGCTAATAAGAGCACCTTTCCAGCGATATATGCCACTTGGCCAGAATATTTTTCTAAAGTTACGAAAAAAGGCACTGAAAACGCGCATTTTTAGTTGGCCTACACTGGCATGATGAAGTGGCTACTGCCCACTCCATGGTCCGAGTGCGTTGATGAAACTTACCATTTTGGAAAGCTAATGGCAGCACCTTTCCAGCGATATATGCCACTTGGCCAGAATATTTTTCTAAAGTTACGAAAAAAGGCCCTGAAACGCGCATTTTGAGTTAGCCTACACTGATGAAGAGGCCACTGCCCACTGCATGATGAAGTGGCCACTGCCCACTCCATGGTCCGAGTGCGTTGATGAAACTTACCATTTTGGAAAGCTAATAACAGCACCTTTCCAGCGATATATGCCACTTGGCCAGAATATTTTTCTAAAGTTACGAAAAAAGGCCCTGAAACGCGCATTTTGAGTTAGCCTACACTGATGAAGAGGCCACTGCCCACTGCATGATGAAGTGGCCACTGCCCACTCCATGGTCCGAGTGCGTTGATGAAACTTACCATTTTGGAAAGCTAATAACAGCACCTTTCCAGCGATATATGCCACTTGGCCAGAATATTTTTCTAAAGTTACGAAAAAAGGCACTAAAAACGCGCATTTTGAGTTAGCCTACACTGATGAAGAGGCCACTGCCCACTGCATGATGAAGTGGCCACTGCCCACTCCATGGTCCGAGTGCGTTGATGAAACTTACCATTTTGGAAAGCTAATAACAGCACCTTTCCAGCGATATATGCCAATTGGCCAGAATATTTTTCTAAAGTTACGAAAAAAGGCACTGAAAACGCGCATTTTTAGTTGGCCTACACTGGCATGATGAAGTGGCTACTGCCCACTCCATGGTCCGAGTGCGTTGATGAAACTTACCATTTTGGAAAGCTAATAACAGCACCTTTCCAGCGATATATGCCACTTGGCCAGAATATTTTTCTAAAGTTACGAAAAAAGGCACTAAAAACGCGCATTTTGAGTTAGCCTACACTGATGAAGAGGCCACTGCCCACTGCATGATGAAGTGGCCACTGCCCACTCCATGGTCCGAGTGCGTTGATGAAACTTACCATTTTGGAAAGCTAATAACAGCACCTTTCCAGCGATATATGCCACTTGGCCAGAATATTTTTCTAAAGTTACGAAAAAAGGCACTAAAAACGCGCATTTTGAGTTATCCTACACTGATGAAGAGGCCACTGCCCACTGCATGATGAAGTGGCCACTGCCCACTCCATGGTCCGAGTGCGTTGATAAAACTTACCATTTTGGAAAGCTAATAACAGCACCTTTCCAGCGATATATGCCAATTGGCCAGAATATTTTTCTAAAGTTACGAAAAAAGGCACTGAAAACGCGCATTTTTAGTTGGCCTACACTGGCATGATGAAGTGGCTACTGCCCACTCCATGGTCCGAGTGCGTTGATGAAACTTACCATTTTGGAAAGCTAATGGCAGCACCTTTCCAGCGATATATGCCACTTGGCCAGAATATTTTTCTAAAGTTACGAAAAAAGGCCCTGAAACACGCATTTTGAGTTAGCCTACACTGATGAAGAGGCCACTGCCCACTGCATGATGAAGTGGCCACTGCCCACTCCATGGTCCGAGTGCGTTGATGAAACTTACCATTTTGGAAAGCTAATAACAGCACCTTTCCAGCGATATATGCCACTTGGCCAGAATATTTTTCTAAAGTTACGAAAAAAGGCACTAAAAACGCGCATTTTGAGTTAGCCTACACTGATGAAGAGGCCACTGCCCACTGCATGATGAAGTGGCCACTGCCCACTCCATGGTCCGAGTGCGTTGATGAAACTTACCATTTTGGAAAGCTAATAATAGCACCTTTCCAGCGATATATGCCACTTGGCCAGAATATTTTTCTAAAGTTACGAAAAAAGGCACTGAAAACGCGCATTTTGAGTTAGCCTACACTGATGATGTGGCCACTGCCCACTGCATGATGAAGTGGCCACTGCCCACTCCATGGTCCGAGTGCGTTGATGAAACTTACCATTTTGGAAAGCTAATGGCAGCACCTTTCCAGCGATATATGCCACTTGGCCAGAATATTTTTCTAAAGTTACGAAAAAAGGCACTGAAAACGCGCATTTTTAGTTGGCCTACACTGGCATGATGAAGTGGCTACTGCCCACTCCATGGTCCGAGTGCGTTGATGAAACTTACCATTTTGGAAAGCTAATAACAGCACCTTTCCAGCGATATATGCCACTTGGCCAGAATATTTTTCTAAAGTTACGAAAAAAGGCACTAAAAACGCGCATTTTGAGTTAGCCTACACTGATGAAGAGGCCACTGCCCACTGCATGATGAAGTGGCCACTGCCCACTCCATGGTCCGAGTGCGTTGATGAAACTTACCATTTTGGAAAGCTAATAACAGCACCTTTCCAGCGATATATGCCACTTGGCCAGAATATTTTTCTAAAGTTACGAAAAAAGGCACTAAAAACGCGCATTTTGAGTTAGCCTACACTGATGAAGAGGCCACTGCCCACTGCATGATGAAGTGGCCACTGCCCACTCCATGGTCCGAGTGCGTTGATGAAACTTACCATTTTGGAAAGCTAATAACAGCACCTTTCCAGCGATATATGCCAATTGGCCAGAATATTTTTCTAAAGTTACGAAAAAAGGCACTGAAAACGCGCATTTTTAGTTGGCCTACACTGGCATGATGAAGTGGCTACTGCCCACTCCATGGTCCGAGTGCGTTGATGAAACTTACCATTTTGGAAAGCTAATGGCAGCACCTTTCCAGCGATATATGCCACTTGGCCAGAATATTTTTCTAAAGTTACGAAAAAAGGCCCTGAAACGCGCATTTTGAGTTAGCCTACACTGATGAAGAGGCCACTGCCCACTGCATGATGAAGTGGCCACTGCCCACTCCATGGTCCGAGTGCGTTGATGAAACTTACCATTTTGGAAAGCTAATAACAGCACCTTTCCAGCGATATATGCCACTTGGCCAGGATATTTTTCTAAAGTTACGAAAAAAGGCACTGAAAACGCGCATTTTGAGTTAGCCTACACTGATGATGTGGCCACTGCCCACTGCATCATGAAGTGGCCACTGCCCACTCCATGGTCCGAGTGCGTTGATGGAACTTACCATTTTGGAAAGCTAATGGCAGCACCTTTCCAGCGATATATGCCACTTGGCCACAATATTTTTCTAAAGTTACGAAAAAAGGCCCTGAAACGCGCATTTTGAGTTAGCCTACACTGATGAAGAGGCCACTGCCCACTGCATGATGAAGTGGCCACTGCCCACTCCATGGTCCGAGTGCGTTGATGAAACTTACCATTTTGGAAAGCTAATAACAGCACCTTTCCAGCGATATATGCCACTTGGCCAGGATATTTTTCTAAAGTTACGAAAAAAGGCACTGAAAACGCGCATTTTGAGTTAGCCTACACTGATGATGTGGCCACTGCCCACTGCATCATGAAGTGGCCACTGCCCACTCCATGGTCCGAGTGCGTTGATGGAACTTACCATTTTGGAAAGCTAATGGCAGCACCTTTCCAGCGATATATGCCACTTGGCCAGAATATTTTTCTAAAGTTACGAAAAAAGGCACTGAAAACGCGCATTTTTAGTTGGCCTACACTGGCATGATGAAGTGGCTACTGCCCACTCCATGGTCAGAGTGCGTTGATGAAACTTACCATTTTGGAAAGCTAATGGCAGCACCTTTCCAGCGATATATGCCACTTGGCCACAATATTTTTCTAAAGTTACGAAAAAAGGCCCTGAAACGCGCATTTTGAGTTAGCCTACACTGATGAAGAGGCCACTGCCCACTGCATGATGAAGTGGCCACTGCCCACTCCATGGTCCGAGTGCGTTGATGAAACTTACCATTTTGGAAAGCTAATAACAGCACCTTTCCAGCGATATATGCCACTTGGCCAGAATATTTTTCTAAAGTTACGAAAAAAGGCCCTGAAACGCGCATTTTGAGTTAGCCTACACTGATGAAGAGGCCACTGCCCACTGCATGATGAAGTGGCCACTGCCCACTCCATGGTCCGAGTGCGTTGATGAAACTTACCATTTTGGAAAGCTAATAACAGCACCTTTCCAGCGATATATGCCAATTGGCCAGAATATTTTTCTAAAGTTACGAAAAAAGGCACTGAAAACGCGCATTTTTAGTTGGCCTACACTGGCATGATGAAGTGGCTACTGCCCACTCCATGGTCCGAGTGCGTTGATGAAACTTACCATTTTGGAAAGCTAATAACAGCACCTTTCCAGCGATATATGCCACTTGGCCAGAATATTTTTCTAAAGTTACGAAAAAAGGCACTAAAAACGCGCATTTTGAGTTAGCCTACACTGATGAAGAGGCCACTGCCCACTGCATGATGAAGTGGCCACTGCCCACTCCATGGTCCGAGTGCGTTGATGAAACTTACCATTTTGGAAAGCTAATAACAGCACCTTTCCAGCGATATATGCCACTTGGCCAGAATATTTTTCTAAAGTTACGAAAAAAGGCCCTGAAACGCGCATTTTGAGTTAGCCTACACTGATGAAGAGGCCACTGCCCACTGCATGATGAAGTGGCCACTGCCCACTCCATGGTCCGAGTGCGTTGATGAAACTTACCATTTTGGAAAGCTAATAACAGCACCTTTCCAGCGATATATGCCACTTGGCCAGAATATTTTTCTAAAGTTACGAAAAAAGGCACTGAAAACGCGCATTTTGAGTTAGCCTACACTGATGATGTGGCCACTGCCCACTGCATCATGAAGTGGCCACTGCCCACTCCATGGTCCGAGTGCGTTGATGAAACTTACCATTTTGGAAAGCTAATGGCAGCACCTTTCCAGCGATATATGCCACTTGGCCAGAATATTTTTCTAAAGTTACGAAAAAAGGCCCTGAAACGCGCATTTTGAGTTAGCCTACACTGATGAAGAGGCCACTGCCCACTGCATGATGAAGTGGCCACTGCCCACTCCATGGTCCGAGTGCGTTGATGAAACTTACCATTTTGGAAAGCTAATAACAGCACCTTTCCAGCGATATATGCCACTTGGCCAGAATATTTTTCTAAAGTTACGAAAAAAGGCACTGAAAACGCGCATTTTTAGTTGGCCTACACTGGCATGATGAAGTGGCTACTGCCCACTCCATGGTCCGAGTGCGTTGATGAAACTTACCATTTTGGAAAGCTAATGGCAGCACCTTTCCAGCGATATATGCCACTTGGCCAGAATATTTTTCTAAAGTTACGAAAAAAGGCCCTGAAACGCGCATTTTGAGTTAGCCTACACTGATGAAGAGGCCACTGCCCACTGCATGATGAAGTGGCCACTGCCCACTCCATGGTCCGAGTGCGTTGATGAAACTTACCATTTTGGAAAGCTAATAACAGCACCTTTCCAGCGATATATGCCACTTGGCCAGAATATTTTTCTAAAGTTACGAAAAAAGGCCCTGAAACGCGCATTTTGAGTTAGCCTACACTGATGAAGAGGCCACTGCCCACTGCATGATGAAGTGGCCACTGCCCACTCCATGGTCCGAGTGCGTTGATGAAACTTACCATTTTGGAAAGCTAATAACAGCACCTTTCCAGCGATATATGCCACTTGGCCAGAATATTTTTCTAAAGTTACGAAAAAAGGCACTAAAAACGCGCATTTTGAGTTAGCCTACACTGATGAAGAGGCCACTGCCCACTGCATGATGAAGTGGCCACTGCCCACTCCATGGTCCGAGTGCGTTGATGAAACTTACCATTTTGGAAAGCTAATAACAGCACCTTTCCAGCGATATATGCCAATTGGCCAGAATATTTTTCTAAAGTTACGAAAAAAGGCACTGAAAACGCGCATTTTTAGTTGGCCTACACTGGCATGATGAAGTGGCTACTGCCCACTCCATGGTCCGAGTGCGTTGATGAAACTTACCATTTTGGAAAGCTAATAACAGCACCTTTCCAGCGATATATGCCACTTGGCCAGAATATTTTTCTAAAGTTACGAAAAAAGGCACTAAAAACGCGCATTTTGAGTTAGCCTACACTGATGAAGAGGCCACTGCCCACTGCATGATGAAGTGGCCACTGCCCACTCCATGGTCCGAGTGCGTTGATGAAACTTACCATTTTGGAAAGCTAATAACAGCACCTTTCCAGCGATATATGCCACTTGGCCAGAATATTTTTCTAAAGTTACGAAAAAAGGCACTAAAAACGCGCATTTTGAGTTATCCTACACTGATGAAGAGGCCACTGCCCACTGCATGATGAAGTGGCCACTGCCCACTCCATGGTC
Organism: Sicus ferrugineus; assembly: GCA_922984085.1. Lineage (NCBI taxonomy): Eukaryota > Metazoa > Arthropoda > Insecta > Diptera > Conopidae > Sicus > Sicus ferrugineus. Next base: position 17,350,671 of record OV277351.1, read on the forward strand.
CGAGTGCGTTGATGAAACTTACCATTTTGGAAAGCTAATAACAGCACCTTTCCAGCGATATATGCCAATTGGCCAGAATATTTTTCTAAAGTTACGAAAAAAGGCACTGAAAACGCGCATTTTTAGTTGGCCTACACTGGCATGATGAAGTGGCTACTGCCCACTCCATGGTCCGAGTGCGTTGATGAAACTTACCATTTTGGAAAGCTAATGGCAGCACCTTTCCAGCGATATATGCCACTTGGCCAGAATATTTTTCTAAAGTTACGAAAAAAGGCGTTGATGAAACTTACCATTTTGGAAAGCTAATAATAGCACCTTTCCAGCGATATATGCCACTTGGCCAGAATATTTTTCTAAAGTTACGAAAAAAGGCACTGAAAACGCGCATTTTGAGTTAGCCTACACTGATGATGTGGCCACTGCCCACTGCATGATGAAGTGGCCACTGCCCACTCCATGGTCCGAGTGCGTTGATGAAACTTACCATTTTGGAAAGCTAATGGCAGCACCTTTCCAGCGATATATGCCACTTGGCCAGAATATTTTTCTAAAGTTACGAAAAAAGGCACTGAAAACGCGCATTTTTAGTTGGCCTACACTGGCATGATGAAGTGGCTACTGCCCACTCCATGGTCCGAGTGCGTTGATGAAACTTACCATTTTGGAAAGCTAATAACAGCACCTTTCCAGCGATATATGCCACTTGGCCAGAATATTTTTCTAAAGTTACGAAAAAAGGCACTAAAAACGCGCATTTTGAGTTAGCCTACACTGATGAAGAGGCCACTGCCCACTGCATGATGAAGTGGCCACTGCCCACTCCATGGTCCGAGTGCGTTGATGAAACTTACCATTTTGGAAAGCTAATAACAGCACCTTTCCAGCGATATATGCCAATTGGCCAGAATATTTTTCTAAAGTTACGAAAAAAGGCACTGAAAACGCGCATTTTTAGTTGGCCTACACTGGCATGATGAAGTGGCTACTGCCCACTCCATGGTCCGAGTGCGTTGATGAAACTTACCATTTTGGAAAGCTAATGGCAGCACCTTTCCAGCGATATATGCCACTTGGCCAGAATATTTTTCTAAAGTTACGAAAAAAGGCCCTGAAACGCGCATTTTGAGTTAGCCTACACTGATGAAGAGGCCACTGCCCACTGCATGATGAAGTGGCCACTGCCCACTCCATGGTCCGAGTGCGTTGATGAAACTTACCATTTTGGAAAGCTAATAACAGCACCTTTCCAGCGATATATGCCACTTGGCCAGGATATTTTTCTAAAGTTACGAAAAAAGGCACTGAAAACGCGCATTTTGAGTTAGCCTACACTGATGATGTGGCCACTGCCCACTGCATCATGAAGTGGCCACTGCCCACTCCATGGTCCGAGTGCGTTGATGGAACTTACCATTTTGGAAAGCTAATGGCAGCACCTTTCCAGCGATATATGCCACTTGGCCACAATATTTTTCTAAAGTTACGAAAAAAGGCCCTGAAACGCGCATTTTGAGTTAGCCTACACTGATGAAGAGGCCACTGCCCACTGCATGATGAAGTGGCCACTGCCCACTCCATGGTCCGAGTGCGTTGATGAAACTTACCATTTTGGAAAGCTAATAACAGCACCTTTCCAGCGATATATGCCACTTGGCCAGGATATTTTTCTAAAGTTACGAAAAAAGGCACTGAAAACGCGCATTTTGAGTTAGCCTACACTGATGATGTGGCCACTGCCCACTGCATCATGAAGTGGCCACTGCCCACTCCATGGTCCGAGTGCGTTGATGGAACTTACCATTTTGGAAAGCTAATGGCAGCACCTTTCCAGCGATATATGCCACTTGGCCAGAATATTTTTCTAAAGTTACGAAAAAAGGCACTGAAAACGCGCATTTTTAGTTGGCCTACACTGGCATGATGAAGTGGCTACTGCCCACTCCATGGTCAGAGTGCGTTGATGAAACTTACCATTTTGGAAAGCTAATGGCAGCACCTTTCCAGCGATATATGCCACTTGGCCACAATATTTTTCTAAAGTTACGAAAAAAGGCCCTGAAACGCGCATTTTGAGTTAGCCTACACTGATGAAGAGGCCACTGCCCACTGCATGATGAAGTGGCCACTGCCCACTCCATGGTCCGAGTGCGTTGATGAAACTTACCATTTTGGAAAGCTAATAACAGCACCTTTCCAGCGATATATGCCAATTGGCCAGAATATTTTTCTAAAGTTACGAAAAAAGGCCCTGAAACGCGCATTTTGAGTTAGCCTACACTGATGAAGAGGCCACTGCCCACTGCATGATGAAGTGGCCACTGCCCACTCCATGGTCCGAGTGCGTTGATGAAACTTACCATTTTGGAAAGCTAATAACAGCACCTTTCCAGCGATATATGCCAATTGGCCAGAATATTTTTCTAAAGTTACGAAAAAAGGCACTGAAAACGCGCATTTTTAGTTGGCCTACACTGGCATGATGAAGTGGCTACTGCCCACTCCATGGTCCGAGTGCGTTGATGAAACTTACCATTTTGGAAAGCTAATAACAGCACCTTTCCAGCGATATATGCCACTTGGCCAGAATATTTTTCTAAAGTTACGAAAAAAGGCACTAAAAACGCGCATTTTGAGTTAGCCTACACTGATGAAGAGGCCACTGCCCACTGCATGATGAAGTGGCCACTGCCCACTCCATGGTCCGAGTGCGTTGATGAAACTTACCATTTTGGAAAGCTAATAACAGCACCTTTCCAGCGATATATGCCACTTGGCCAGAATATTTTTCTAAAGTTACGAAAAAAGGCCCTGAAACGCGCATTTTGAGTTAGCCTACACTGATGAAGAGGCCACTGCCCACTGCATGATGAAGTGGCCACTGCCCACTCCATGGTCCGAGTGCGTTGATGAAACTTACCATTTTGGAAAGCTAATAACAGCACCTTTCCAGCGATATATGCCACTTGGCCAGAATATTTTTCTAAAGTTACGAAAAAAGGCACTGAAAACGCGCATTTTGAGTTAGCCTACACTGATGATGTGGCCACTGCCCACTGCATCATGAAGTGGCCACTGCCCACTCCATGGTCCGAGTGCGTTGATGAAACTTACCATTTTGGAAAGCTAATGGCAGCACCTTTCCAGCGATATATGCCACTTGGCCAGAATATTTTTCTAAAGTTACGAAAAAAGGCCCTGAAACGCGCATTTTGAGTTAGCCTACACTGATGAAGAGGCCACTGCCCACTGCATGATGAAGTGGCCACTGCCCACTCCATGGTCCGAGTGCGTTGATGAAACTTACCATTTTGGAAAGCTAATAACAGCACCTTTCCAGCGATATATGCCACTTGGCCAGAATATTTTTCTAAAGTTACGAAAAAAGGCACTGAAAACGCGCATTTTTAGTTGGCCTACACTGGCATGATGAAGTGGCTACTGCCCACTCCATGGTCCGAGTGCGTTGATGAAACTTACCATTTTGGAAAGCTAATAACAGCACCTTTCCAGCGATATATGCCACTTGGCCAGAATATTTTTCTAAAGTTACGAAAAAAGGCACTAAAAACGCGCATTTTGAGTTAGCCTACACTGATGAAGAGGCCACTGCCCACTGCATGATGAAGTGGCCACTGCCCACTCCATGGTCCGAGTGCGTTGATGAAACTTACCATTTTGGAAAGCTAATAACAGCACCTTTCCAGCGATATATGCCAATTGGCCAGAATATTTTTCTAAAGTTACGAAAAAAGGCACTGAAAACGCGCATTTTTAGTTGGCCTACACTGGCATGATGAAGTGGCTACTGCCCACTCCATGGTCCGAGTGCGTTGATGAAACTTACCATTTTGGAAAGCTAATGGCAGCACCTTTCCAGCGATATATGCCACTTGGCCAGAATATTTTTCTAAAGTTACGAAAAAAGGCCCTGAAACGCGCATTTTGAGTTAGCCTACACTGATGAAGAGGCCACTGCCCACTGCATGATGAAGTGGCCACTGCCCACTCCATGGTCCGAGTGCGTTGATGAAACTTACCATTTTGGAAAGCTAATAACAGCACCTTTCCAGCGATATATGCCACTTGGCCAGAATATTTTTCTAAAGTTACGAAAAAAGGCACTGAAAACGCGCATTTTGAGTTAGCCTACACTGATGATGTGGCCACTGCCCACTGCATCATGAAGTGGCCACTGCCCACTCCATGGTCCGAGTGCGTTGATGAAACTTACCATTTTGGAAAGCTAATGGCAGCACCTTTCCAGCGATATATGCCACTTGGCCAGAATATTTTTCTAAAGTTACGAAAAAAGGCACTGAAAACGCGCATTTTTAGTTGGCCTACACTGGCATGATGAAGTGGCTACTGCCCACTCCATGGTCCGAGTGCGTTGATGAAACTTACCATTTTGGAAAGCTAATGGCAGCACCTTTCCAGCGATATATGCCACTTGGCCAGAATATTTTTCTAAAGTTACGAAAAAAGGCCCTGAAACGCGCATTTTGAGTTAGCCTACACTGATGAAGAGGCCACTGCCCACTGCATGATGAAGTGGCCACTGCCCACTCCATGGTCCGAGTGCGTTGATGAAACTTACCATTTTGGAAAGCTAATAACAGCACCTTTCCAGCGATATATGCCACTTGGCCAGAATATTTTTCTAAAGTTACGAAAAAAGGCCCTGAAACGCGCATTTTGAGTTAGCCTACACTGATGAAGAGGCCACTGCCCACTGCATGATGAAGTGGCCACTGCCCACTCCATGGTCCGAGTGCGTTGATGAAACTTACCATTTTGGAAAGCTAATAACAGCACCTTTCCAGCGATATATGCCACTTGGCCAGAATATTTTTCTAAAGTTACGAAAAAAGGCACTAAAAACGCGCATTTTGAGTTAGCCTACACTGATGAAGAGGCCACTGCCCACTGCATGATGAAGTGGCCACTGCCCACTCCATGGTCCGAGTGCGTTGATGAAACTTACCATTTTGGAAAGCTAATAACAGCACCTTTCCAGCGATATATGCCAATTGGCCAGAATATTTTTCTAAAGTTACGAAAAAAGGCACTGAAAACGCGCATTTTTAGTTGGCCTACACTGGCATGATGAAGTGGCTACTGCCCACTGCATGATGAAGTGGCCACTGCCCACTCCATGGTCCGAGTGCGTTGATGAAACTTACCATTTTGGAAAGCTAATAACAGCACCTTTCCAGCGATATATGCCACTTGGCCAGAATATTTTTCTAAAGTTACGAAAAAAGGCACTAAAAACGCGCATTTTGAGTTAGCCTACACTGATGAAGAGGCCACTGCCCACTGCATGATGAAGTGGCCACTGCCCACTCCATGGTCCGAGTGCGTTGATGAAACTTACCATTTTGGAAAGCTAATAACAGCACCTTTCCAGCGATATATGCCAATTGGCCAGAATATTTTTCTAAAGTTACGAAAAAAGGCACTGAAAACGCGCATTTTTAGTTGGCCTACACTGGCATGATGAAGTGGCTACTGCCCACTCCATGGTCCGACTGCGTTGATGAAACTTACCATTTTGGAAAGCTAATGGCAGCACCTTTCCAGCGATATATGCCACTTGGCCAGAATATTTTTCTAAAGTTACGAAAAAAGGCCCTGAAACGCGCATTTTGAGTTAGCCTACACTGATGAAGAGGCCACTGCCCACTGCATGATGAAGTGGCCACTGCCCACTCCATGGTCCGAGTGCGTTGATGAAACTTACCATTTTGGAAAGCTAATAACAGCACCTTTCCAGCGATATATGCCACTTGGCCAGAATATTTTTCTAAAGTTACGAAAAAAGGCACTGAAAACGCGCATTTTGAGTTAGCCTACACTGATGATGTGGCCACTGCCCACTGCATCATGAAGTGGCCACTGCCCACTCCATGGTCCGAGTGCGTTGATGAAACTTACCATTTTGGAAAGCTAATGGCAACACCTTTCCAGCGATATGTGCCACTTGGCCAGAATATTTTTCTAAAGTTACGAAAAAAGGCACTGAAAACGCGCATTTTTAGTTGGGCTACACTGGCATGATGAAGTGGCTACTGCCCACTCCATGGTCCGAGTGCGTTGATGAAACTTACCATTTTGGAAAGCTAATGGCAGCACCTTTCCAGCGATATATGCCACTTGGCCAGAATATTTTTCTAAAGTTACGAAAAAAGGCCCTGAAACGCGCATTTTGAGTTAGCCTACACTGATGAAGAGGCCACTGCCCACTGCATGATGAAGTGGCCACTGCCCACTCCATGGTCCGAGTGCGTTGATGAAACTTACCATTTTGGAAAGCTAATGGCAGCACCTTTCCAGCGATATATGCCACTTGGCCAGAATATTTTTCTAAAGTTACGAAAAAAGGCCCTGAAACGCGCATTTTGAGTTAGCCTACACTGATGAAGAGGCCACTGCCCACTGCATGATGAAGTGGCCACTGCCCACTCCATGGTCCGAGTGCGTTGATGAAACTTACCATTTTGGAAAGCTAATAACAGCACCTTTCCAGCGATATATGCCACTTGGCCAGAATATTTTTCTAAAGTTACGAAAAAAGGCACTAAAAACGCGCATTTTGAGTTAGCCTACACTGATGAAGAGGCCACTGCCCACTGCATGATGAAGTGGCCACTGCCCACTCCATGGTCCGAGTGCGTTGATGAAACTTACCATTTTGGAAAGCTAATAACAGCACCTTTCCAGCGATATATGCCAATTGGCCAGAATATTTTTCTAAAGTTACGAAAAAAGGCACTGAAAACGCGCATTTTTAGTTGGCCTACACTGGCATGATGAAGTGGCTACTGCCCACTCCATGGTCCGAGTGCGTTGATGAAACTTACCATTTTGGAAAGCTAATAACAGCACCTTTCCAGCGATATATGCCACTTGGCCAGAATATTTTTCTAAAGTTACGAAAAAAGGCACTAAAAACGCGCATTTTGAGTTAGCCTACACTGATGAAGAGGCCACTGCCCACTGCATGATGAAGTGGCCACTGCCCACTCCATGGTCCGAGTGCGTTGATGAAACTTACCATTTTGGAAAGCTAATAACAGCACCTTTCCAGCGATATATGCCACTTGGCCAGAATATTTTTCTAAAGTTACGAAAAAAGGCACTAAAAACGCGCATTTTGAGTTAGCCTACACTGATGAAGAGGCCACTGCCCACTGCATGATGAAGTGGCCACTGCCCACTCCATGGTCCGAGTGCGTTGATGAAACTTACCATTTTGGAAAGCTAATAACAGCACCTTTCCAGCGATATATGCCAATTGGCCAGAATATTTTTCTAAAGTTACGAAAAAAGGCACTGAAAACGCGCATTTTTAGTTGGCCTACACTGGCATGATGAAGTGGCTACTGCCCACTCCATGGTCCGAGTGCGTTGATGAAACTTACCATTTTGGAAAGCTAATAACAGCACCTTTCCAGCGATATATGCCACTTGGCCAGAATATTTTTCTAAAGTTACGAAAAAAGGCACTAAAAACGCGCATTTTGAGTTAGCCTACACTGATGAAGAGGCCACTGCCCACTGCATGATGAAGTGGCCACTGCCCACTCCATGGTCCGAGTGCGTTGATGAAACTTACCATTTTGGAAAGCTAATAACAGCACCTTTCCAGCGATATATGCCAATTGGCCAGAATATTTTTCTAAAGTTACGAAAAAAGGCCCTGAAACGCGCATTTTGAGTTAGCCTACACTGATGAAGAGGCCACTGCCCACTGCATGATGAAGTGGCCACTGCCCACTCCATGGTCCGAGTGCGTTGATGAAACTTACCATTTTGGAAAGCTAATAACAGCACCATTTTGGTAACAGCATAACCATTTTGGAAAGCTAATGGCAGCACCTTTCCAGCGATATATGCCACTTGGCCAGAATATTTTTCTAAAGTGGCCAATACCCACTCCATGGTCCGAGTGCGTTGATGAAACTTACCATTTTGGAAAGCTAATAACAGCACCTTTCCAGCGATATATGCCACTTGGCCAGAATATTTTTCTAAAGTTACGAAAAAAGGCACTAAAAACGCGCATTTTGAATTAGCCTACACTGGCATGATGAAGTGGCCACTGCCCACTCCATGGTCCGAGTGCGTTGATGAAACTTACCATTTTGGAAAGCTAATAACAGCACCTTTCCAGCGATATATGCCACTTGGCCAGAATATTTTTCTAAAGTTACGAAAAAAGGCACTAAAAACGCGCATTTTGAGTTAGCCTACACTGATGAAGAGGCCACTGCCCACTGCATGATGAAGTGGCCACTGCCCACTCCATGGTCCGAGTGCGTTGATGAAACTTACCATTTTGGAAAGCTAATGGCAGCACCTTTCCGGCGATATATGCCACTTGGCCAGAATATTTTTCTAAAGTTACGAAAAAAGGCCCTGAAACGCGCATTTTGAGTTAGCCTACACTGATGAAGAGGCCACTGCCCACTGCATGATGAAGTGGCCACTGCCCACTCCATGGTCCGAGTGCGTTGATGAAACTTACCATTTTGGAAAGCTAATAACAGCACCTTTCCAGCGATATATGCCAATTGGCCAGAATATTTTTCTAAAGTTACGAAAAAAGGCACTGAAAACGCGCATTTTTAGTTGGCCTACACTGGCATGATGAAGTGGCTACTGCCCACTCCATGGTCCGACTGCGTTGATGAAACTTACCATTTTGGAAAGCTAATGGCAGCACCTTTCCAGCGATATATGCCACTTGGCCAGAATATTTTTCTAAAGTTACGAAAAAAGGCCCTGAAACGCGCATTTTGAGTTAGCCTACACTGATGAAGAGGCCACTGCCCACTGCATGATGAAGTGGCCACTGCCCACTCCATGGTCCGAGTGCGTTGATGAAACTTACCATTTTGGAAAGCTAATAACAGCACCTTTCCAGCGATATATGCCACTTGGCCAGAATATTTTTCTAAAGTTACGAAAAAAGGCACTGAAAACGCGCATTTTGAGTTAGCCTACACTGATGATGTGGCCACTGCCCACTGCATCATGAAGTGGCCACTGCCCACTCCATGGTCCGAGTGCGTTGATGAAACTTACCATTTTGGAAAGCTAATGAAAAAAGGCACTAAAAACGCGCATTTTGAGTTAGCCTACACTGATGAAGAGGCCACTGCCCACTGCATGATGAAGTGGCCACTGCCCACTCCATGGTCCGAGTGCGTTGATGAAACTTACCATTTTGGAAAGCTAATGGCAGCACCTTTCCAGCGATATATGCCACTTGGCCAGAATATTTTTCTAAAGTTACGAAAAAAGGCCCTGAAACGCGCATTTTGAGTTAGCCTACACTGATGAAGAGGCCACTGCCCACTGCATGATGAAGTGGCCACTGCCCACTCCATGGTCCGAGTGCGTTGATGAAACTTACCATTTTGGAAAGCTAATAACAGCACCTTTCCAGCGATATATGCCAATTGGCCAGAATATTTTTCTAAAGTTACGAAAAAAGGCACTGAAAACGCGCATTTTTAGTTGGCCTACACTGGCATGATGAAGTGGCTACTGCCCACTCCATGGTCCGACTGCGTTGATGAAACTTACCATTTTGGAAAGCTAATGGCAGCACCTTTCCAGCGATATATGCCACTTGGCCAGAATATTTTTCTAAAGTTACGAAAAAAGGCCCTGAAACGCGCATTTTGAGTTAGCCTACACTGATGAAGAGGCCACTGCCCACTGCATGATGAAGTGGCCACTGCCCACTCCATGGTCCGAGTGCGTTGATGAAACTTACCATTTTGGAAAGCTAATAACAGCACCTTTCCAGCGATATATGCCAATTGGCCAGAATATTTTTCTAAAGTTACGAAAAAAGGCACTGAAAACGCGCATTTTTAGTTGGCCTACACTGGCATGATGAAGTGGCTACTGCCCACTCCATGGTCCGAGTGCGTTGATGAAACTTACCATTTTGGAAAGCTAATAACAGCACCTTTCCAGCGATATATGCCACTTGGCCAGAATATTTTTCTAAAGTTACGAAAAAAGGCACTAAAAACGCGCATTTTGAGTTAGCCTACACTGATGAAGAGGCCACTGCCCACTGCATGATGAAGTGGCCACTGCCCACTCCATGGTCCGAGTGCGTTGATGAAACTTACCATTTTGGAAAGCTAATGGCAGCACCTTTCCAGCGATATATGCCACTTGGCCAGAATATTTTTCTAAAGTTACGAAAAAAGGCCCTGAAACGCGCATTTTGAGTTAGCCTACACTGATGAAGAGGCCACTGCCCACTGCATGATGAAGTGGCCACTGCCCACTCCATGGTCCGAGTGCGTTGATGAAACTTACCATTTTGGAAAGCTAATAACAGCACCTTTCCAGCGATATATGCCACTTGGCCAGAATATTTTTCTAAAGTTACGAAAAAAGGCACTAAAAACGCGCATTTTGAGTTAGCCTACACTGATGAAGAGGCCACTGCCCACTGCATGATGAAGTGGCTACTGCCCACTCCATGGTCCGAGTGCGTTGATGAAACTTACCATATTGGAAAGCTAATGGCAGCACCTTTCCAGCGATATATGCCACTTGGCCAGAATATTTTTCTAAAGTTACGAAAAAAGGCACTGAAAACGCGCATTTTTAGTTGGCCTACACTGGCATGATGAAGTGGCTACTGCCCACTCCATGGTCCGAGTGCGTTGATGAAACTTACCATTTTGGAAAGCTAATGGCAGCACCTTTCCAGCGATATATGCCACTTGGCCAGAATATTTTTCTAAAGTTACGAAAAAAGGCCCTGAAACGCGCATTTTGAGTTAGCCTACACTGATGAAGAGGCCACTGCCCACTGCATGATGAAGTGGCCACTGCCCACTCCATGGTCCGAGTGCGTTGATGAAACTTACCATTTTGGAAAGCTAATGGCAGCACCTTTCCAGCGATATATGCCACTTGGCCAGAATATTTTTCTAAAGTTACGAAAAAAGGCCCTGAAACGCGCATTTTGAGTTAGCCTACACTGATGAAGAGGCCACTGCCCACTGCATGATGAAGTGGCCACTGCCCACTCCATGGTCCGAGTGCGTTGATGAAACTTACCATTTTGGAAAGCTAATAACAGCACCTTTCCAGCGATATATGCCACTTGGCCAGAATATTTTTCTAAAGTTACAAAAAAGGCACTAAAAACGCGCATTTTGAGTTAGCCTACACTGATGAAGAGGCCACTGCCCACTGCATGATGAAGTGGCCACTGCCCACTCCATGGTCCGAGTGCGTTGATGAAACTTACCATTTTGGAAAGCTAATAACAGCACCTTTCCAGCGATATATGCCAATTGGCCAGAATATTTTTCTAAAGTTACGAAAAAAGGCACTGAAAACGCGCATTTTTAGTTGGCCTACACTGGCATGATAAAGTGGCTACTGCCCACTCCATGGTCCGAGTGCGTTGATGAAACTTACCATTTTGGAAAGCTAATAACAGCACCTTTCCAGCGATATATGCCACTTGGCCAGAATATTTTTCTAAAGTTACGAAAAAAGGCACTAAAAACGCGCATTTTGAGTTAGCCTACACTGATGAAGAGGCCACTGCCCACTGCATGATGAAGTGGCCACTGCCCACTCCATGGTCCGAGTGCGTTGATGAAACTTACCATTTTGGAAAGCTAATAACAGCACCTTTCCAGCGATATATGCCACTTGGCCAGAATATTTTTCTAAAGTTACGAAAAAAGGCACTAAAAACGCGCATTTTGAGTTAGCCTACACTGATGAAGAGGCCACTGCCCACTGCATGATGAAGTGGCCACTGCCCACTCCATGGTCCGAGTGCGTTGATGAAACTTACCATTTTGGAAAGCTAATAACAGCACCTTTCCAGCGATATATGCCAATTGGCCAGAATATTTTTCTAAAGTTACGAAAAAAGGCACTGAAAACGCGCATTTTTAGTTGGCCTACACTGGCATGATGAAGTGGCTACTGCCCACTCCATGGTCCGAGTGCGTTGATGAAACTTACCATTTTGGAAAGCTAATAACAGCACCTTTCCAGCGATATATGCCACTTGGCCAGAATATTTTTCTAAAGTTACGAAAAAAGGCACTAAAAACGCGCATTTTGAGTTAGCCTACACTGATGAAGAGGCCACTGCCCACTGCATGATGAAGTGGCCACTGCCCACTCCATGGTCCGAGTGCGTTGATGAAACTTACCATTTTGGAAAGCTAATAACAGCACCTTTCCAGCGATATATGCCAATTGGCCAGAATATTTTTCTAAAGTTACGAAAAAAGGCCCTGAAACGCGCATTTTGAGTTAGCCTACACTGATGAAGAGGCCACTGCCCACTGCATGATGAAGTGGCCACTGCCCACTCCATGGTCCGAGTGCGTTGATGAAACTTACCATTTTGGAAAGCTAATAACAGCACCATTTTGGTAACAGCATAACCATTTTGGAAAGCTAATGGCAGCACCTTTCCAGCGATATATGCCACTTGGCCAGAATATTTTTCTAAAGTGGCCAATACCCACTCCATGGTCCGAGTGCGTTGATGAAACTTACCATTTTGGAAAGATAATAACAGCACCTTTCCAGCGATATATGCCACTTGGCCAGAATATTTTTCAAAAGTTACGAAAAAAGGCACTAAAAACGCGCATTTTGAATTAGCCTACACTGGCATGATGAAGTGGCCACTGCCCACTCCATGGTCCGAGTGCGTTGATGAAACTTACCATTTTGGAAAGCTAATAACAGCACCTTTCCAGCGATATATGCCACTTGGCCAGAATATTTTTCTAAAGTTACGAAAAAAGGCACTAAAAACGCGCATTTTGAGTTAGCCTACACTGATGAAGAGGCCACTGCCCACTGCATGATGAAGTGGCCACTGCCCACTCCATGGTCCGAGTGCGTTGATGAAACTTACCATTTTGGAAAGCTAATGGCAGCACCTTTCCAGCGATATATGCCACTTGGCCAGAATATTTTTCTAAAGTTACGAAAAAAGGCCCTGAAACGCGCATTTTGAGTTAGCCTACACTGATGAAGAGGCCACTGCCCACTGCATGATGAAGTGGCCACTGCCCACTCCATGGTCCGAGTGCGTTGATGAAACTTACCATTTTGGAAAGCTAATAACAGCACCTTTCCAGCGATATATGCCAATTGGCCAGAATATTTTTCTAAAGTTACGAAAAAAGGCACTGAAAACGCGCATTTTTAGTTGGCCTACACTGGCATGATGAAGTGGCTACTGCCCACTCCATGGTCCGACTGCGTTGATGAAACTTACCATTTTGGAAAGCTAATGGCAGCACCTTTCCAGCGATATATGCCACTTGGCCAGAATATTTTTCTAAAGTTACGAAAAAAGGCCCTGAAACGCGCATTTTGAGTTAGCCTACACTGATGAAGAGGCCACTGCCCACTGCATGATGAAGTGGCCACTGCCCACTCCATGGTCCGAGTGCGTTGATGAAACTTACCATTTTGGAAAGCTAATGGCAGCACCTTTCCAGCGATATATGCCACTTGGCCAGAATATTTTTCTAAAGTTACGAAAAAAGGCACTGAAAACGCGCATTTTGAGTTAGCCTACACTGATGATGTGGCCACTGCCCACTGCATCATGAAGTGGCCACTGCCCACTCCATGGTCCGAGTGCGTTGATGAAACTTACCATTTTGGAAAGCTAATGGCAGCACCTTTCCAGCGATATATGCCACTTGGCCAGAATATTTTTCTAAAGTTACGAAAAAAGGCCCTGAAACGCGCATTTTGAGTTAGCCTACACTGATGAAGAGGCCACTGCCCACTGCATGATGAAGTGGCCACTGCCCACTCCATGGTCCGAGTGCGTTGATGAAACTTACCATTTTGGAAAGCTAATGGCAGCACCTTTCCAGCGATATATGCCACTTGGCCAGAATATTTTTCTAAAGTTACGAAAAAAGGCCCTGAAACGCGCATTTTGAGTTAGCCTACACTGATGAAGAGGCCACTGCCCACTGCATGATGAAGTGGCCACTGCCCACTCCATGGTCCGAGTGCGTTGATGAAACTTACCATTTTGGAAAGCTAATAACAGCACCTTTCCAGCGATATATGCCACTTGGCCAGAATATTTTTCTAAAGTTACGAAAAAAGGCACTAAAAACGCGCATTTTGAGTTAGCCTACACTGATGAAGAGGCCACTGCCCACTGCATGATGAAGTGGCCACTGCCCACTCCATGGTCCGAGTGCGTTGATGAAACTTACCATTTTGGAAAGCTAATAACAGCACCTTTCCAGCGATATATGCCAATTGGCCAGAATATTTTTCTAAAGTTACGAAAAAAGGCACTGAAAACGCGCATTTTTAGTTGGCCTACACTGGCATGATGAAGTGGCTACTGCCCACTCCATGGTCCGAGTGCGTTGATGAAACTTACCATTTTGGAAAGCTAATAACAGCACCTTTCCAGCGATATATGCCACTTGGCCAGAATATTTTTCTAAAGTTACGAAAAAAGGCACTAAAAACGCGCATTTTGAGTTAGCCTACACTGATGAAGAGGCCACTGCCCACTGCATGATGAAGTGGCCACTGCCCACTCCATGGTCCGAGTGCGTTGATGAAACTTACCATTTTGGAAAGCTAATAACAGCACCTTTCCAGCGATATATGCCACTTGGCCAGAATATTTTTCTAAAGTTACGAAAAAAGGCACTAAAAACGCGCATTTTGAGTTAGCCTACACTGATGAAGAGGCCACTGCCCACTGCATGATGAAGTGGCCACTGCCCACTCCATGGTCCGAGTGCGTTGATGAAACTTACCATTTTGGAAAGCTAATAACAGCACCTTTCCAGCGATATATGCCAATTGGCCAGAATATTTTTCTAAAGTTACGAAAAAAGGCACTGAAAACGCGCATTTTTAGTTGGCCTACACTGGCATGATGAAGTGGCTACTGCCCACTCCATGGTCCGAGTGCGTTGATGAAACTTACCATTTTGGAAAGCTAATGACAGCACCTTTCCAGCGATATATGCCACTTGGCCAGAATATTTTTCTAAAGTTACGAAAAAAGGCACTAAAAACGCGCATTTTGAGTTAGCCTACACTGATGAAGAGGCCACTGCCCACTGCATGATGAAGTGGCCACTGCCCACTCCATGGTCCGAGTGCGTTGATGAAACTTACCATTTTGGAAAGCTAATAACAGCACCTTTCCAGCGATATATGCCAATTGGCCAGAATATTTTTCTAAAGTTACGAAAAAAGGCCCTGAAACGCGCATTTTGAGTTAGCCTACACTGATGAAGAGGCCACTGCCCACTGCATGATGAAGTGGCCACTGCCCACTCCATGGTCCGAGTGCGTTGATGAAACTTACCATTTTGGAAAGCTAATAACAGCACCATTTTGGTAACAGCATAACCATTTTGGAAAGCTAATGGCAGCACCTTTCCAGCGATATATGCCACTTGGCCAGAATATTTTTCTAAAGTGGCCAATACCCACTCCATGGTCCGAGTGCGTTGATGAAACTTACCATTTTGGAAAGCTAATAACAGCACCTTTCCAGCGATATATGCCACTTGGCCAGAATATTTTTCTAAAGTTACGAAAAAAGGCACTAAAAACGCGCATTTTGAATTAGCCTACACTGGCATGATGAAGTGGCCACTGCCCACTCCATGGTCCGAGTGCGTTGATGAAACTTACCATTTTGGAAAGCTAATAACAGCACCTTTCCAGCGATATATGCCACTTGGCCAGAATATTTTTCTAAAGTTACGAAAAAAGGCACTAAAAACGCGCATTTTGAGTTAGCCTACACTGATGAAGAGGCCACTGCCCACTGAATGATGAAGTGGCCACTGCCCACTCCATGGTCCGAGTGCGTTGATGAAACTTACCATTTTGGAAAGCTAATGGCAGCACCTTTCCAGCGATATATGCCACTTGGCCAGAATATTTTTCTAAAGTTACGAAAAAAGGCCCTGAAACGCGCATTTTGAGTTAGCCTACACTGATGAAGAGGCCACTGCCCACTGCATGATGAAGTGGCCACTGCCCACTCCATGGTCCGAGTGCGTTGATGAAACTTACCATTTTGGAAAGCTAATAAGAGCACCTTTCCAGCGATATATGCCACTTGGCCAGAATATTTTTCTAAAGTTACGAAAAAAGGCACTAAAAACGCGCATTTTGAGGTAGCCTACACTGATGAAGAGGCCACTGCCCACTGCATGATGAAGTGGCCACTGCCCACTCCATGGTCCGAGTGCGTTGATGAAACTTACCATTTTGGAAAGCTAATAACAGCACCTTTCCAGCGATATATGCCAATTGGCCAGAATATTTTTCTAAAGTTACGAAAAAAGGCACTGAAAACGCGCATTTTTAGTTGGCCTACACTGGCATGATGAAGTGGCTACTGCCCACTCCATGGTCCGAGTGCGTTGATGAAACTTACCATTTTGGAAAGCTAATAACAGCACCTTTCCAGCGATATATGCCACTTGGCCAGAATATTTTTCTAAAGTTACGAAAAAAGGCACTAAAAACGCGCATTTTGAGTTAGCCTACACTGATGAAGAGGCCACTGCCCACTGCATGATGAAGTGGCCACTGCCCACTCCATGGTCCGAGTGCGTTGATGAAACTTACCATTTTGGAAAGCTAATGGCAGCACCTTTCCAGCGATATATGCCAATTGGCCAGAATATTTTTCTAAAGTTACGAAAAAAGGCACTGAAAACGCGCATTTTTAGTTGGCCTACACTGGCATGATGAAGTGGCTACTGCCCACTCCATGGTCCGAGTGCGTTGATGAAACTTACCATTTTGGAAAGCTAATAACAGCACCTTTCCAGCGATATATGCCACTTGGCCAGAATATTTTTCTAAAGTTACGAAAAAAGGCACTAAAAACGCGCATTTTGAGTTAGCCTACACTGATGAAGAGGCCACTGCCCACTGCATGATGAAGTGGCTACTGCCCACTCCATGGTCCGAGTGCGTTGATGAAACTTACCATTTTGGAAAGCTAATGGCAGCACCTTTCCAGCGATATATGCCACTTGGCCAGAATATTTTTCTAAAGTTACGAAAAAAGGCACTGAAAACGCGCATTTTTAGTTGGCCTACACTGGCATGATGAAGTGGCTACTGCCCACTCCATGGTCCGAGTGCGTTGACGAAACTTACCATTTTGGAAAGCTAATAACAGCACCTTTCCAGCGATATATGCCACTTGGCCAGAATATTTTTCTAAAGTTACGAAAAAAGGCACTAAAAACGCGCATTTTGAGTTAGCCTACACTGATGAAGAGGCCACTGCCCACTGCATGATGAAGTGGCCACTGCCCACTCCATGGTCCGAGTGCGTTGATGAAACTTACCATTTTGGAAAGCTAATAACAGCACCTTTCCAGCGATATATGCCACTTGGCCAGAATATTTTTCTAAAGTTACGAAAAAAGGCACTAAAAACGCGCATTTTGAGTTAGCCTACACTGGCATGATGAAGTGGCCACTGCCCACTCCATGGTCCGAGTGCGTTGATGAAACTTACCATTTTGGAAAGCTAATAACAGCACCTTTCCAGCGATATATGCCAATTGGCCAGAATATTTTTCTAAAGTTACGAAAAAAGGCACTGAAAACGCGCATTTTTAGTTGGCCTACACTGGCATGATGAAGTGGCTACTGCCCACTCCATGGTCCGAGTGCGTTGATGAAACTTACCATTTTGGAAAGCTAATAACAGCACCTTTCCAGCGATATATGCCACTTGGCCAGAATATTTTTCTAAAGTTACGAAAAAAGGCACTAAAAACGCGCATTTTGAGTTAGCCTACACTGATGAAGAGGCCACTGCCCACTGCATGATGAAGTGGCTACTGCCCACTCCATGGTCCGAGTGCGTTGATGAAACTTACCATTTTGGAAAGCTAATGGCAGCACCTTTCCAGCGATATATGCCACTTGGCCAGAATATTTTTCTAAAGTTACGAAAAAAGGCCCTGAAACGCGCATTTTGAGTTAGCCTACACTGATGAAGAGCGATGTATGCCACTTGGCCAGAATATTTTTCTAAAGTTACGAAAAAAGGCACTAAAAACGCGCATTTTGAGTTAGCCTACACTGATGAAGAGGCCACTGCCCACTGCATGATGAAGTGGCCACTGCCCACTCCATGGTCCGAGTGTGTTGATGAAACTTACCATTTTGGAAAGCTAATAACAGCACCTTTCCAGCGATATATGCCAATTGGCCAGAATATTTTTCTAAAGTTACGAAAAAAGGCACTGAAAACGCGCATTTTGAGTTAGCCTACACTGATGAAGAGGCCACTGCCCACTGCATGATGAAGTGGCCACTGCCCACTCCATGGTCCGAGTGCGTTGATGAAACTTACCATTTTGGAAAGCTAATAACAGCACCTTTCCAGCGATATATGCCACTTGGCCAGAATATTTTTCTAAAGTTACGAAAAAAGGCCCTGAAACGCGCATTTTGAGTTAGCCTACACTGATGAAGAGGCCACTGCCCACTGCATGATGAAGTGGCCACTGCCCACTCCATGGTCCGAGTGCGTTGATGAAACTTACCATTTTGGAAAGCTAATAACAGCACCTTTCCAGCGATATATGCCACTTGGCCAGAATATTTTTCTAAAGTTACGAAAAAAGGCACTAAAAACGCGCATTTTGAGTTAGCCTACACTGATGAAGAGGCCACTGCCCACTGCATGATGAAGTGGCCACTGCCCACTCCATGGTCCGAGTGCGTTGATGAAACTTACCATTTTGGAAAGCTAATGGCAGCACCTTTCCAGCGATATATGCCAATTGGCCAGAATATTTTTCTAAAGTTACGAAAAAAGGCACTGAAAACGCGCATTTTTAGTTGGCCTACACTGGCATGATGAAGTGGCTACTGCCCACTCCATGGTCCGAGTGCGTTGATGAAACTTACCATTTTGGAAAGCTAATGACAGCACCTTTCCAGCGATATATGCCACTTGGCCAGAATATTTTTCTAAAGTTACGAAAAAAGGCACTAAAAACGCGCATTTTGAGTTAGCCTACACTGATGAAGAGGCCACTGCCCACTGCATGATGAAGTGGCTACTGCCCACTCCATGGTCCGAGTGCGTTGATGAAACTTACCATTTTGGAAAGCTAATGGCAGCACCTTTCCAGCGATATATGCCACTTGGCCAGAATATTTTTCTAAAGTTACGAAAAAAGGCACTGAAAACGCGCATTTTTAGTTGGCCTACACTGGCATGGAGTGGGCAGTAGCCACCTTTCCAGCGATATATGCCACTTGGCCAGAATATTTTTCTAAAGTTACGAAAAAAGGCACTAAAAACGCGCATTTTGAGTTAGCCTACACTGATGAAGAGGCCACTGCCCACTGCATGATGAAGTGGCCACTGCCCACTCCATGGTCCGAGTGCGTTGATGAAACTTACCATTTTGGAAAGCTAATAACAGCACCTTTCCAGCGATATATGCCACTTGGCCAGAATATTTTTCTAAAGTTACGAAAAAAGGCCCTGAAACGCGCATTTTGAGTTAGCCTACACTGATGAAGAGGCCACTGCCCACTGCATGATGAAGTGGCCACTGCCCACTCCATGGTCCGAGTGCGTTGATGAAACTTACCATTTTGGAAAGCTAATAACAGCACCTTTCCAGCGATATATGCCACTTGGCCAGAATATTTTTCTAAAGTTACGAAAAAAGGCACTAAAAACGCGCATTTTGAGTTAGCCTACACTGATGAAGAGGCCACTGCCCACTGCATGATGAAGTGGCCACTGCCCACTCCATGGTCCGAGTGCGTTGATGAAACTTACCATTTTGGAAAGCTAATGGCAGCACCTTTCCAGCGATATATGCCAATTGGCCAGAATATTTTTCTAAAGTTACGAAAAAAGGCACTGAAAACGCGCATTTTTAGTTGGCCTACACTGGCATGGAGTGGGCTACTGCCCACTCCATGGTCCGAGTGCGTTGATGAAACTTACCATTTTGGAAAGCTAATAACAGCACCTTTCCAGCGATATATGCCACTTGGCCAGAATATTTTTCTAAAGTTACGAAAAAAGGCACTAAAAACGCGCATTTTGAGTTAGCCTACACTGATGAAGAGGCCACTGCCCACTGCATGATGAAGTGGCTACTGCCCACTCCATGGTCCGAGTGCGTTGATGAAACTTACCATTTTGGAAAGCTAATGGCAGCACCTTTCCAGCGATATATGCCACTTGGCCAGAATATTTTTCTAAAGTTACGAAAAAAGGCACTGAAAACGCGCATTTTTAGTTGGCCTACACTGGCATGGAGTGGGCAGTGGCCACCTTTCCAGCGATATATGCCACTTGGCCAGAATATTTTTCTAAAGTTACGAAAAAAGGCACTAAAAACGCGCATTTTGAGTTAGCCTACACTGATGAAGAGGCCACTGCCCACTGCATGATGAAGTGGCCACTGCCCACTCCATGGTCCGAGTGCGTTGATGAAACTTACCATTTTGGAAAGCTAATAACAGCACCTTTCCAGCGA